>CM041632.1:36030213-36380006 GCA_023333625.1 Bothriochloa decipiens | reverse complement strand
GTTTTCTAACAATCTCAATGTATGCTAGTTGACGATACCCATGCCGGTGAAGACAATCTATCTAGGCAACCTTCTGTATCCTCCACCTGCAGAATGGTAATGAAAGTTGGCAAGGTTGGTATCAACATACAAATCTATATGAAACAATCCATACTAATGATTTGATATCCATGCTTGTTTTCTAACAATCTGAATGTATGCTAGTTGACGATACCCATGCCAGAGAAGGAGATGATCTCTCTAGGCAACCTCCTATATTCCCCCACCTGCAGAACGATAATGAAAGTTGGCAAGGTTGGTATCAACTTACAAATCTCTATGAAATAGTTCAAACTAGCTATTTGATATCCATGTTTCTTTTCTAACAATCTGAATGTATGCTAGATGACGATACCCATATTGGAGGAGATGATCTCTCTGGGCAACCTCCTGTATCCCAACACCTGTAGAACAATAATGAAAGTTGCCAGGGTTGGTATCTACTTTCAATGTATATCATTCAGTTTGCACAACCTAATTGATATCCATGCTGCTTTTGTAATCGTCTGAATGGTTGAAAACTATGTAGAGCAAGAGCTGTCAAGGAGGAAACAGAGGGGGAAACAACTGGACTTATGCTTGAGAAATTGAACAGCTCATTGGGAGGACAAATGTTATGCATCTCTGTTGCCGAGGGAAACAGAAGCTACTTGATCCAGTACAAGCTGCAAAGTTTGCCTCACAGGCCACTATATTAGTCGTGAATGAGATACCAATTTTCCCACATTTCAAACATTACAAGAGACAAGATGGCTTGGCATATTTCTAGAATTTTTTGGATGGACTAGCTGTATGTATTAGCAGCTTCGTTATATTGCATTGTGCCTTAAATGACTTAGTAGTTGATTTAATTTGCATTCACACTACTATAGGCAAAGGTGGCCATCGACCTGAAGCATCTTCCAACTAGAGCAGCTTGTTGGAATGTGTTTAAGTGTGTTGTGAAGCAGGAACGCTACAGTTTGAAGAAAAAGTACTTCACTATAGTCCCTGCTGGTGAGATCTATATGAGCTCTCCTGTCAAGACCATGAGCACGCAGTGGGAGGCCCTAACCACCTCTTGGTCTAGTGCTAAGAACAAGGGGTGTGTGTGAACTCATTGATTTCCCGTCTAGTCTTGATATCGTCTACTTGTGCTGATGTTCCCACAAATGTTGTTACAGGAAGTATCTAAAAAGAATAAGCAAAACCGTGTGAAAGTGAAGTACCACCAAACTATAGGGTCTCAATCCTATGTTGTCCAGCTCCATAGATTTGTAAGTTGTGGTTGTGTTTTGTTGTTACCTGGACTTTGTATAGATATAAACTAAATCATGTGCAATGTGAACAGAAGGAGAAGAAGAGGGCAGCCACAGAACATGATCAAGGACTTGATGGATAGCATGATGATCAAGGACTTCATGAATAATAGGGTCAACCTGATGAAGATGTTAATGTTGTGGAAGTCTTCATGGAGTTCCATACCAGTAAAAGGGATAACAAAGGCCTCAATGATGCAGCAAGAGAAGCTGTTGTAAGTACCTTCAACATCTTTCCTTGAAATCCATCTCGGCCATTTTGCATAAAAAAGAAAAATTCTCAGGAGCAAATGTTGCATCATCATTCAATTTTGAATTTGCAACTATAGAGCAATCATGATGGTCCCTGTACACTGTGTTATGTAATATGTGTCTGCTCTAGGATGAGAATTACCTATGCATTGTTCTTATTCTTATGTATTATCTATCACCAGTATGTTGATGAAGACCTATGCATTACCTATTATGTATTAGTATCCTGGATTTTTCAATTTAAGTCCTCTTCCACTATCTGTAACCTAATGTTTAATGCTTCAGATTTTCGTTGGAAGCTATGGAAAGCATGCAAGCAGCCCATGTTCCTAAAGGGCAGGAACAAATGAGTAGTGCTGATGTTGTTTGCAAGGTCATCTGCCTCTCCCAGGGCAAGAGTGAGTTTGAGGTAACTGGTAGCACCCTTTTCCTGAGGAATGCTGGTAACCCAACAAGCTCTACCAGAAAAGGGACGTTGAAAGAGAGGGCCCTTCATCACTGGTATTTGAAGAACAAAAAAGTTCCGCTGCCCTTGTCAATCAATTGGAAGAACTAAAGAGGACAAAAGAGAAGAATGCAATGGAGATTGTGGGGTTCAAGAAAATGCAAGCCGCCTCAGCCATGAACTTCCGTGAGGAATTATGTCGCATCCAGTCTTCTGGTAACTCTACATCCCCACCTTTGGCCTTGTTGGCGGGACCATGTGATGGTTGATGTGTTGGCCTATGTACCAGTTTGATGTGTGGACTCATGGGCTGGTTTGTTGTGAAACAATGGTAGCAGACTACAACACATGCATGGAATTGTAAATTACTGTATGCAATTACTCCAAATTGGTTAATGTTACCGTTTCTAATGAGTTTATGTGACGCTTTTTAGTTGGGTTTAGTGACAATTGCAAAATGGTTTCTGTGACAAAACAATGGCCTCCCCAGGACTAACTAGGGCAGCCCACGTGTTCTAATAAAAGATGGACACATGGACGAGCCAAATGCATTATGCGTGGAACACTGTGCAGACAACACGTGGGCTTCTGATTACCTGACACATGGAATGATCCATTTATCCATGTGGCCGAATTTTGAAATGCCGCTTGGATGCTTGCCACAGTGACGTGTGGTCAAATAAAAACCTGCCAAGTGGGCAAATAAAATACAGACAGATGGGAAAAGGACAACACAAAATGTGTCCCAATGAAAACCTGACATGTGGTACTATTCTGACATAACATGTGGTCCTGTAGGAACCCAAAACTAGAAGCAGTAGCACATGCCATGTCACTCTAACGGACATCAGGGTGCCTAAAGGCAGTCTGGGTTGTGATGTACGCATATGTAGCCATCTTGTACACATACAAAAAAACTTTGGTGACGACCACATTTTAGTCATGGAAACCCAATCTTCGGCGATGGTTTCTTTAAAATGTCATTCGTAAACATGTGTAACGTGACTTCCATGACGGTGGCATTTTGGTCACAAATTCGTAATGGAAATGAAATAGTGATGAATTTCACACCAATTATGATAAAAAAGTTCATCATGGTAGGTCATATTTCTACTAGTGATGGCCTGACATGTTGGCACGATGAAATCTGACCCATGTAGGGGGTCGGCCGACCCCCACCTAGGCGGCCAACGGGAACACAAGTTTGAAGAAGTACATTTTCAACAGGGATTCAAATGGAAGCAATGGGCAAGCCCAAGTGGGGTCGGCCGACCCCACCTTGGAGCCCTGGACCCACCAGTCAGCATCCACTCATCGTCAACATGCCTCCTGACTGGTTTCCCACTCCTACCCCCTCTGTTCTTTCATTTTTTTAACTTTTATCTTTTATTTGCTTTCCTTAGATAAAATAAAAAATTAAATTAAATTAAATAAAAACAAAACTACTTGCATCTGAAAAAAAGTGACATGATTTATGACATTTAAAGGGTAAAAGCGTCATAAAGTGTAATTCTTGCATATGCTTATACTTGTGGGTCATATATCTTGATAGGAATATCATATTGACTAAGTTGTTGACAAATGTGATATAGTTCTTAACTCATGATTCATACCTTTTCTATTCATGTGCTTAGAGATTGAATTTTGAAAATGTCATAAATTGTAGTGTCATTTACTCGTCAATAGTAAGAAAATTCCTACCAAAGCCATATATGTTCATACCATGTTCAAAACCCCTTCTATAGATGCTACTTGTACTTGTGTTGAGTTTGGTCAAACCTTGTTGACCCTAGTTGAGAATTATGTCATAGTCCGAAGATCAAGATCACGTACACGCCACATATACACATGCTGCTTCTACACTAGAAGTATGTGTTGGCAAATCTTAGCGCAACCACCAAAAGTTGGTGACGGTGCCAAAAATGCCTGAGGGGTAATTCTAAGTCTATTAGATAATTCTGCAAGCGCACAGAATATACCACTGTAGCACTTCACCTAGGAGTATTCCAAGGTACCATAATTTATATTTTCCCAGGGGAAAGCAGTAGCTAGGAATATTTAATAAAAGGGGAAAGAGATCCTTGTGTCTACTACAATCTAGTATCACTAGTGTAAAGGGGGGTAAGTAAATGAAAGGGAAGGATATGTAAATGATCACACAGATTCTAATCTAAAGATAACATGTAGAGAGCTAGCTAGGTGGGAGGACAACGAGTGAGTAAAGGACTCCTATGTATCTTACTTTACTTTAGTGAACCTAATCCCAACAGATAGATGACTCAATCTAGACTGGTGCCTTACTACTTGTGTGGTGGGGATAGGCGAGAAAGCAGGAGACAGAACTCCTACTAAAGTGGCTATACTCTTATGGGCGCCCTGTGTTTTAAGAACTAGTCCAAACGTGGTGAGAAAACCCTAATGCTACCCGAGACCTGTCACCTCTCGGGAGTGCACTCATGAACTATCCGTGCGGACTAGCGGCAATCAAAGGTAAGACTAAGTCTGAGCACCACGCTCACACTTACACTTACAACTCTAACTAATGATCAGATAGCTAGAGCTCCTATGAAAGATAGGACAATGATACACAAACAAGGAGTTGGTTACAGGAAACCAACCCAACTAAGGCAACTATACTACTAAGATAAGCACACAACAAGACTATAAAGACTATAGACTTGCACTAAGTAAATACTAAGTAAAGTAAAGCAAGAATAATATATTAATAAAAGGAAAATCTTACAAAAGAGAAAAGGTACAAGAGTTATACCAGACTCTCTAGAAGACGACTCCGGAGACCCCGAGCTTCGCTTGACTCGACCCTAACTCCCACCCTAGACTAACTACTACTACTCTAGCTTGGAGCTTTGGAGCTTGTAATGTGTGATTTTGTGATGCTTTCCAAGGGTGGTGGCGGCCTCCTTATATAGGGGAAGGAGAGGGGGTGCCACGTTAGCGATCCATGTGCTCCTCCTCTCTACACCGTTGGATGAACCAACTTAGGAACCGCCTCAAATGGACGTTCATGATGAAGCTTGTGCATGGCGGCATGCAGGAGGTTAGTGGGGGGCCAATCGACCTTGGGACCCACAAGGTGCGGGTCGGCCAACCCCCTCACTGGCAGGTGGGCCCAGTTGGAGCTTCTAGAAGGTGTCCCCACCTGTCATGTGAAGTGGCTTGATCGATTTCCAAATATTTGTCACTTTACTTGCTTCCTTGTGGGCCCATGAATCCATGTGCAATGAGCTTGTGCCATTGGATGCAAACACAAATTTATCTGAGGGCTTAATTGCACTCTAGGGAGCCTGACATGGATCATGTCCGAAGTGGAGCTCAGGGGGAGCTCAAGTGGGGGGCCGACCCCCTCATTGGGTCGCACCAAGGTGAATTTTGTTGTTTCCTGAAATCACAAGCTAAGAGTACAAGTGGAACTAGTTATTGATAAAATATGCTCCTGTTATGCTATTCTTCCTTGGAACCGACACATGTTGATGGTGTTTTGAGTGTAGATTTTCATGGCATATCCACTGCTAACACTATGCAAAAACATGTCATCCATTTCCACCATATAGATGCTCCATGTTTAAGGTTTTAGAATATCTCTCTAAGTATTGCTTAGTAGATGAGACACAAAGGCTATGGTTTAAAAAAAGTGGACAAGTGAAGGTCCATTGTTTTTGAAAAAAAGAGAAAAAATGGTAGCCATGTCTCAAATAAAATAAAGTAGAGAGAGATCTTATCAAATAAAGGAGCATTCTATCCACATATTTCCACACAGTTGCACATCTTGATCTAGGATTATGACAACCTTCTCCTTCGATCCTTGTTTTGACTTTGCAATATATGCAATGCAAGTATGCTACCATGTTTATCCCTACCGAAGCTCCATATAAGCTTGATAGATGTAGGATGAGACAAAAGAAGGCAACTTTATGATATGCCTTGGTGAGGAATCATATTCTTACTGAGTGACTTGAGAGTACTATTTGAGGAGTAAGAATGAACTATGTGCTTTCTTTTAAAACCATTTTCAAAAACTCTAAGTACTAAGGATATGAAAATGGAAAGATGACTTTGCTTTGAGAATTGTTTCATTTTTCAACATTTGAAGGATATAAGCTAGACAGTACCACATAACCCACTTGCATGAGATATGTCTTGAGTAAAGCTTTGTGTTTGCTAATATCTTAAAGATGTCATAATCATATGTTATCATTCTCTCTAACCTTTGCTCGAGGACGAGCAAAGACTTAAGTGTGGAGGATCTTGTTGATGGTAGTTATACCATGTTTACCCCGTCAAAACCATCAACAAGACATTCTCTATGGAAAGAAACCACCAAACACATAGTGACTTAGGTACAAATAACTTGGTTCCACATGTACTTGTCATTATTTGGTAGCAGGCACTCAGAACAGGTACTTTTCAGTGTCTAGAAGCTCCATATGTAGGTTAGGCAACCAACCAAGTATGGCCAAATAACAAACCAACTTCACATTTAGTAATATCATAGCTTCTGGAGATAAGGTGCAAAAGATTAGCACAATGATGGGGTCGGCCGACCCCGCCTTGGGCAAGCCACCACAACCATTGTTCTTAGAATTGCATCTAGAAGCCACCTACAGAAGATGGACCTTTGGTTCCAGCAAAGGAGGATTGGCCAACCCCCTTGTGGGACCTTCCCAGCCACTGCCAAACTACCGGGATCCTCCCAATACAGTCCTAGGCAAGTGCCACCCTTGGATCACAAGTGTGTTTCCTCTCAACGGTAAAATATGAAGTCATATGGATCCATGGGCCCACAACGAAGGAACTGACATTACAAGAAGATAACCAACCCTTGAATGGACTCTATGACATATGGGGACACTCACCCATGGTCCCACCTACCATAGGGGGTCGGCCGACCCTCCTGGTGCTCAATCAGGTTGGTTGTCATCCCACCGACCATGTGCATGCCTCCATGTGCTTGGATTCATCACTGCCCTCCATCCAAGGCAGTTTTGAGGTCGGTTTGATCCAATGGTGGAGGATGGGAGGCACACGGATTGATGTCATGGTAATGGAGTAGCCTGTACTCCACCTCCTTCTATAAATACCCCCCATAGGCCTTCACTTTAGATCATAAAACTTAGGAGAAAGCCACTCTCTAGTATTTTAGCTATGTTAGTATAGGGAGAGTAAGGAGTCTCCAAAGAGGAGTCTCGGCCTATGAGGAGTCTTCTCCAAGGTGTGCCTTAGCAGATGCGAGCTTCTTGTAAGTAATACATCTGAGTCCTTCTAGTATTTGATATTCTGGTTTTAGTATTTTAAGTATATACTCTTGTTACTCGTGCACTTCTTTACTTAGTGAAGTGCTCGAGTCTCTTGCAAGGATTAGAGTAGTGAGATTGGTGTAGACGTGGTGTCTAGACTAAATCTTGCCTGTGTAAGCTTCTTGTCGCACTGCGTAGATGCCTAGCGAAGGGGTGACAGGCCTTGCTAGTGTTTAGGGTTCCTTGTATGTGTTGTTAGGCAAGTTGTCCAATAATAGCGGGGTAGTAGGGTAGCTGCCTCGGTAGGGGAGGAGATGATAACCTCTTTATACTTCGCCTAACGTTTCGACTATCGCCCCCAATAAGGGAGGAGGTGATAACCTCTTTATACTTAGAATACCGGGACTAGATATCTTTGCTAGCTAGACCTTTCTATCCTATTAACCTAGACACTTCGTTTCATCACTGGATAACCTTGAGCCTAGTTAGTTCACTTCACGTTCCCTATGGAAAATGCGATAACTGGAATACTCCCGGTGAAGGCTACATTGACTACCGTATGCTTGTTGTATATCTATTTGCCCCTTCTGGTGTCAACATAGTGCTAGTTGCATTGCCAATTTAGCTATCTAGTGGTAATTAGTTATAGTTCTTTTGTTCACTAGGAGTAAGATAGCAACCTAGGCTTGTTGTTGTGCTTAGTGATCATCTTGCTAGAATTGTGTAGGTGGCTTGCATAGCACAATTGAGCTAGTGCAAGAAGAGCTTCACCATCTTAAGTACTAACCGGTAGTTTTAGCGCTTTGCAAGAAATTTTATAGGCTATTCACCCCATCTAGCCATTAGGACCTTACAAGTGTCCATTGCAACTTTGAAATGATTGATGAATTGTTCTTAGATGGTCATACTTGCTAAAATTACATCTTCTTGCAATATGTGAGGTTGAGCCACTGTAAAAGCTATTCATGAAGATAAACAGCACCGTCGTCAATGATGGGCTAATTAACAAGGCGAGCAATGGGTTGTCAGGTTCACTTCTTTGTTCTCATGTAATCACTATATTATCTTTCTGCTATGTGTATGTTTCAAAGTCAGTTAATGCAGAGATGGCTATTCTTGTTTGGCTGAGTTGTGCACTATTTTAAGACTAGCATGGAAGAAGGAGAACCTGCTTGCAGATTATGTGAGTCTTTCATTTCAGTTTATTCAGTACTTCTACTTCTATTTTTAAGTGAATTTGATGAAGTATTCCTGCTTCATCTTCTTCTGGCTGATTCTTATACCCATCTTGTTTTATACCCATCTTGTCATGTTCACTCAGATTTGTACTTATACCCATCTTGGGCCACTATGATGTAAATTTGGACAAAAATTTCATATATATATTTGGTTGATGGTCCTAAAGTTGAATTTACATCGTTCTATTATTAATTTTACAATGCTAAATTGACTGTAATTTTTTTTTGTTGAGGTGTAAAATTTTCATATGTAAATCTTTTTGCATATTTTGCAATTTGTAATATTTTCTATTATGTCATTCATAGAAAATAATATGTACTTTGTATATTATCATTTGTTATATTCAGTTATCAGCTTATATTTTTTTAATTTGAATTATCTTTTAATTTTCCATAGAAAACTATTTGTGAAATTTATGAAATTTGCCATCTCTTTAATTTTCCATTCATAGAAAATTATATGTACTTTTCATCTTATCTATTATTTGTTTCTTCTTATTTATAAGTATATGATTTTTTTTGCTTCGTTAGATTTTGATCCTGTGTTCCTCAAATTCGAGTGACACAGGTCTTTGGTTCACTCGATTTTGATTTCTGCTGGAATCAAGTGATTCCATTGGCCTGCTCACTCGAGTGATCCTTTGGCCTGGCTCACTCGGGTGATAAGCAGACAGACCCAACTGCTGCTTGTTCCCCGTAGCGAACATCGGACAAGCAGCAAGGAGGATATATTCTGATTTGTTCTTGATGCCCCAGGCGAGGCTTGAGTAGTGCCCTGTGACGTGATGCCATTGCCGAGTTCCTTTGTGACCTCGAGCCCCTAGCGAATGGGCGCACGAAGCCGATGGAGGCCGCCGCCAAGAGCCGATCAAGTTGCCTCGCATGACATCGATGAAGGAAGTTCCATACAGATTGGAAACAAAAGATCAGACAAATCGATATGTGATCAGTTTTGGAAAACCGGATGAATCTGGTGCTAAGATGTGGAACAACTCACCCGATCGTTGAACAACTGCCATCTAGCTCGCCATGGATCCAGCGCACAACCCCTACCTGGCGTTCCATTGTCAATGAAATATCGTCGGCAGTCCATCGTGGGATATACCCATGATGGTAGATGATCAGTAGAGGTGCATGTGATCAGGAACTGGATAGTAACAGATACACAAGACATAAGATTTATATAGGTTCAGACCACCTTTGGCGTAAAATCCTACGTCCTTTGCTCTGTTGATTGTATTGATTGGATATCTTTTATAGAACCTGTCCTCTGGGGGACCTCTCCCCCTTCTGATATACTCTGAAGGGACAAGTTTACAAGTAAAGTATCATATTTGGTACTATTACGATACCATGTGGTGCACATTGTGTGCCACACATCTTCGTCTTGTGGATTGGGTCACCATCTCCAAACGGGCCCAAAGGTGGTCGTGAGGCTATACGGGTCTATACACCCACACTATTCACCCACCGAATTGGTGTGGCCGGACAATCTCACTAGTGCATCAGGCAGGGCGTCGGACATTCTATTTAATTCAACCAGCATAGCGTCGAACTTTCTTATGTCCACAATAAAATGTGAATAGAGGGTAAGGTGCAGATCAGAAAGAGAACAAAAAATCTGCATTTAATTTCAAAAATGAGAAAACTCCTCATTTCTGGGTAATTGAGCCGACTCGTCTGCCACGTTGCTCGCCAGAAATCTGAACCGTCTTGTCTTTGCATGTCCCCACGCCAGTCGCATAGGGTATTTCAAGAACTTCTACAGTATCCCCACCCCCAGCCCCCTCAGCCGCCTTCCCCTCCTCCTGCTCAATCAACGTACACTTCACCTCTCTGCCTCAACGACTCTCCGCAAAGCATGACAACAATGTCGGCGATCATGGCGGCAAGGTGGCACCACACATCGCTAACGGCTCTCCCTAATGAGGTGCTCATTGTGATCGTTGGGCACCTTGCTACAACCTCGGAGCAGCCCATGGACGACCTCCGTAGCCTATGGGCGGCCTGCTCATCCATGCGCCACATCTGTGACGACCGCAATGTTGGCCTCTGCATGTCACTAGATCGGTTCAGACGCGGGATCAGGTCATGGAAAGCATCAACTATTATGCCCTCCTTACTAGCTTGAACGCACTCGACGACCCGGAGGCTTGCTTTCTCACCGGGATACAAATCATGTTTTTGGCAAACCACAGCCCCCGGCCATGCCTCGACGATCTCACCCGCGCCGCTGAAAATGGGCACAATGTATCAGCCTATGTGGCCATCATATTGCTCTATAAGCACAGTGATGGTGCTCGTGACGGTGCCATTGTGAGGCAGTACATAAGGCGCATCGAGGGCGAGGAAGAATCACTGGTGGTGGCGGCAGGTGGCGACGGACCAACGAGTACGTGGCTATGCAACGGCTGGTGTGTGTTGTGCCACAAGGTGCCCACCGTAGTGCTCCTCCAAATGGGGTCGTGGGGTGCCAAGTTGTCACTACCAATGCAGACATAGGTGAGCGGCGATCTTCCGTGCGCAGGCGACTGCGACTAGGCAGACGGATGGGAAGGGAGGACTATGTGTTACAGCGAGAGCTGTAGGCTTAGGCATGAAATTGAATTGTTCCAATTGGAAATTGTAACACCCCGATGTTATTTTCCTTTTACATTTGCTTCACATGAGCATAAGCACCATGAATTAATGAAAAAGCATCATAACATGTTTTTATGCATCATCATTTATGCCTTGTATGCACATTTCTTATATATGCTTGTGATCATGTGTAACTATGAAAATGTGTGTCAACTAGTTTCTAAAATACCTTAACAATGTTTAGGTTTCATTTTGGAATAATGTTCATGTTGGTCATCAAGTCTAATTAAGCTTTTAATCCCTAATTTGACTTGTGTTGACCCTATACCTCTTTTGTTTGGTTGTTTAGAAAGTGTAGCTTAGGTTATTTGCATGTCTATGCACTCTTAAGAAAGTTGGTAGAGAATTTTATAAGGAACAAAAGTTTTTTTGGGTGCATGCTCAAAAAGTGCTCGCAAGGTCAAAGTCAATGTTGTTTCAGGTTCTAATTTTGGCCAAGTCTGAAATGCAGTTTCCAGTTTCGAGTAGCTGACTTTGGAGCCTTGTAGTTTAGCAACCAGCCCGAACTACACACTAATATTGTAAGGAGAAATGATCTCTGTATATAGCTAATCATATTTTGTATCGAAATTTCGTGCACACGCTCGCTGGATTAGGAGATATGGGGCACCAAAAAGCGGCTGTCAGTCTGCACTTCCATTACTGAATCGTTTTCAAACTGAAATGTTCAGTTCGCTTGAGTGGATGACCACAACAGGCTGTGGCCGTCGCGTGGCACACGCGCGCCGGTGACGCCCTGACCAGCTGCCTTCAAGACGGCCACAGCGGCCTCGTCCACTCATCCCTCCCTCATTCACTCTTCCACTCTCCACTCTCTGCGTCGCCTCTCTTGTCCCTCTCGCCTTTGCCAGCCCAAGCAGCAGCAGCCGCAGCAGCTCGCCCCATCGTCCGCCGTCACCGCGCCATTGCCTTCTTGCTCGTGTTAGAGAATTAGGCAATTTCCATGTCAGTTTAATTCCATAAATTAATATTATTATGATGACATATATAAGATTATAAAACATTAAAAACATGACATCACATATAACCATGACAATATGGAATATGTGAACAATAAACATGTGAAGCATGTGAATGTCAAAAGCATGTGAACATGATACACGTGGCATAACAGAAAAGCATGACATATATCTCATAATAGCAACCACAAAGCAACATATGAAACAACTTGACAGAACCACTACATCATATGAACAGCAACATAAGAAACAACATGATTGAGATATCTTATGAAACAACATGACTGAACATATGAAACATACAAAGAAACTACAACATATGAAGCAACATGGATGATCTACTACAACACAAAGAAACTATAACACAAAAAACAGAGAGGAGATGAAACGGTCATACCCCCCATCCGTGCATCCGAGGATCCAGAATGTGGCAGAACCTCCTAAATCTTATGACCCACACGCATGATTATTGTCTAAACATACTCCAAATAATCAGGAATGTGTTCCATAAGACTTAAAAGGTCTGTCGGGTAAATCTCGAATAATCCACGATTCTCCGAGCAGGATCAATCATTACAAACAGACATTGTAGTATTGCAACAGTTTTATACAAAAAAATATACATCGGAGTAAAATAGCGAAAGGATTATAATAACATAAGTTTACAAACCGTCCAGTTTGAACTTACAAACCATAAGTTGGATTAATACAAACCATAGTAGCAGTGGAGTAACAATATAACTTATTACAAAAACCTTGATTATATGCTCTGCCCAAGAGCGAGACATCCTATTCGTCGTCACTTTCCTCGACGACGGTCATGCAACAGGATGCATAGCACTCCTGCTCATGGGACTCACCTGCAGCAAGGGTTCAACAAACCCTGAGTACAAAAGTACTCAACAAGACTGACCCAACGAAAGAAAAGGGGTGAAGACTCAGGAAATGCAGGCTAGAGGGACAAGGTAAGGCTTGCAAGAGATAAGAATTTTTGCGGAAAAGCAATTACAATTGGTAAAGTTGTCTTGCTCTAGATCTGAATTACCAACCAACCTCATTTTGATACCTTATTTTCATTCAAGTTGTTACTACAATGATGAACAACGATCGAGTCTTCTTTTCCGAGAAGCAACGGCGATTCGAATCTATTTTTATACCCAGCTGGGACCTAGATCACTGGGATACCAGAGACTTTAACTCCGATGCATACCAGATCACAGATATACAGGGATAACAAGCACAGCCATATATCACCACATGATACACATGAGCACTTTGACCCAGTGTACCGATATATGTGGGAACTTAAACCCACAGTATAACATACTATGACATGTGGGGACTCTGGCCCACTATATATCACTCCATGACATACGTGGGGACTCTGGCCCACTATATACCACTTCATGCATGTGGATTTTATAATTTCTCGATATCACCACATCACCATCAACACAGGGCCTAGGGCATCAACAGACGAAAACACTACAAAGGGACTCCATTCCCAATACAAGTTAGCCGTCCAGACTCGATTTATTAACTATCATCATATTTCCACAGATAAAGCCGTCCTCATCTTTTTCATTCTTTTACTTATTGAAAACTTATCTAACTAGCAGGGCTAAGCATTACTATGCATATTCCAACTAACAGGTAACAAGGAATAAGGAAGTAAGGCAGGTAAGGCAATCTGTAGATTTTTACTCATCTCCTAATCCCTAATGCAGCATTTCATAAGGAAGCAATAAAACTTTTATAAAATCAAGGAAGGGTTTAAATGCATCCGAGGCTTGCCTTGGTATTTGGGGTAGACGGTCTCGGGCTTTGGATCAACTCCAATCTCCTGAGTCTGTTCTTCCTTCGGATCTGGGGCGACAACGTTGAACTCTCCGTTAACGGAAACTATACGATAAAAGCATATGCTTCAACATGATGGAATAGTAAACATGATGCTCGATGGATGCATGACTAGTTTAAAGGCTTGAGTACAACTTTCCTTCATGATAAAGTTGCAAACCAACAAAACTTACTCAATAAGTCCGTTAGGGTTAACTACATCTTTAATGACATTATTTAAGCACATGAAATAACATCGATTAAATCCTAATGACATGATTAAGGTAAGCATAAACAATTAATTAAAGTGCCAAAGGTTATTAGGGTTAATGACCCAAGGTCATCAATCAATCCCAAAGTCAAATAACCCTATAATGATTAAACATGATTAACGGGGTTAATTAATTATTTAAAAGCATATAAAGGTAAAAAAATTAAAGTTGTCTAATTGAGCACAAAATTTTATTTTGAAAAGCTCTTGGTCTAATTAGATGGCAAAACAATTTTTAGAAATAAAAGCCAATTATTTTATTTATTAAAAATCATTGAAGGTGCATTTTTTAATTAAAAGGGATAATTTTAACTTATGAAAAAAGTATTCAAATTTGGCATTTCATATTTTTACTATGTAGAGGACATCATAAAGAACATACACAAAAATTTTTAGACTTTTTGGAGCTATACATGAATTACTATGACTTTTTAAAAAAATAGCATTTAAATCATTTTCTAGAAAAAGAAAAAAGAAAAAGAAATTCCTCCCGACGTTGACCGGTGGCGGCCGGGTTTTGACCAGCGATTGCTCGCCGACGGCGAGGTCTCCGGTCATGAGACTTGGACCATCGGGCTCTACACAACGAGGCAAGCCTAACGAGGTAGCTAATGTAGCAGCGGAGCTCCGGAGCATGGCCGGCGGCCATGGCGGCGCGGCGGCGCGCGGACGACGGCGGTAAAGCTCCCCAGAGCTTCTCCGGTGACGGCAAACACATGGGCACACGTGGGACATTTACGCGAACGCGATGGACTACAAGATGAACCCATTTCCGGCCCCTAGTTCTGGCGGCTACGCGCGCGGCGGCGCTAGCATGGCCATGCCGGCGGCGAGCCACGGCGGCCAGACCCTACGACGCAAAAGGAGTGAAATTGAAGGCATGGAGAGATGCAGGAGCTCACCACCGGTCTGGTGCACACGCTAATGAAAGCTCGAAGTGGCTGAGCCGAGCTGTTGTCGGCGGCGCTAATGGCGGCGGCGGTGCTCCGGCGGCAAGGTCCGCGTCACGGCGATTTCTGTGCACCAACAAACGGGAAAAGGTGAGCATGAGGGGCAGCAAAGCACGGAGAACATGATAAGAGGGTTAATGGACATATGTTTTCACCCTGGGCGGCGGTGGATGGTGAGAAAGCTCGCGGCGGCTTGGCGACCGGCCGCGAAGAAGACGACGTCGTGCGGGCGATTCAGGCGAGGAGAGCGGGCAAGAGTTAGCTCAAACGAAGCACAACAATGTTGTGGAGCTTCTGGCAAGGCGAAACGGGCAGAGGTGGAGCACCGGAGGCGAATTTGGGTGGCAGAGGACGGTCGTCGGCGGTGGCGGCTGAGGGAAAAAGAAGAAAGAAGACGGCGGCCGACTTGCTATTTATAGGCCAAGGACGAGGGGCGGTCGGGCGACACAATGACGATGAAGTTTTGGGTGTCGGGGGCAAGCTGGCGGTTGCGGCATGTGCGGCGGTGGACGGCGGCGCGGCTTGAGAAGCCGGCGATTGCGGCCAACGATAGGTCTCGGTGCTGTTCTTGATAATTGCAGAAATACCATTTGTCAAAAATAACAAATTACTTCAAAACTGATATAAGAACTTGAAAATCTCCAAAAATATAATTTGCATAACTTTTCAAGAGCTACACTTTTCATTTAACTAGCATCCTCAAATTCTGTTTTGAATTTGAAATATGAATTCAAATTCAAAAGGGGAATAAAACCCTAGAAATAAACATTTAAAATTACTTTTGATTTTTCAATAAAACTTGAAAATCTTCAAAACTATAAAATGTTTAACTTTGCAAACCAAACTTGTTTCATATATAAAGCTTTCCCAAATTATGTATAATTTTTGAATTATGGTTTTAAAATCAAAGGGGGACAATTGTTGGAAAACTGTATTTTCAAATTTATTTGAAATTCTTTTTGGAAACTTGAAAAACTTTGAATACCAACTTTGTAGACCTTGTCAAGATCTACAAACTATATTTTTAGAATTTCCCCAAATTCCTTATATATTTTGAATTAAAGAAAAGGGAATAAAACTAGGTTTTGAAATAAAGGGTTTTTGAAACCGAATTCAAACTCGATTTGGTTTCTAATTTAATTGGTTGGTCATTAGTGATCACAAACATTATCCAAGAACATTTTTAGGTCAATGACCCAAAGACACCCTTGGTTGACCAAGTTGACTTTTGAAAAACATTTTATAGCTTTCCAATTTGAATTTGAATTTGAATTGCAAGACTTGGAAATAAGCTTTGAAATCCAAATTCAACTTCAAATGTGGAAATCATTTTTAGGGTTGGACTTGGATTGATACACTATGCTTGACACTAATGTAAACGTGGTTTACACCTCAAGTACATAGAATATAAACTAAGCATTTGGGATAACATTCAAAAATAAGGTTTTATTATTCCATGTGACAAAACATTCCAGAAACACAATCAACCTATGAAATGTAAACTTGTTTTAGTTGATGCACATTAAGGTTGGCCTAAACATAAATCTTTTACAATGCATATAATGACATGGCAGGGTTTTAGTTAATATAACACCAAAGGTGTTACACAGAACCTTCTCCAACTTCCCTCGTCATCCCTCGTCATCCTTATAACCTGGTCATCCTTATTCTGGAAGATGTTCTCTTCGCCACGAAGTAGAAGCTGGTGGTGTCACTTTGGAAGAAGACGATGGACGGAGACGGCACACGACAGTGTCAATTCTTTGGGCAGTCGCAAAGACGCTCCCCAAAAACCTAATTGCCAATTCCCCTTGTAAGGTCCCGAACGACAAGGGCTTCGGAGGCACCTGCCCTCTCGCTCCTCCGTGTGCACAGAGTTACGAGATGGGAATACTCGAAAGTAACTCAACAGAAGAACAATGGAGTGATTTTTTCTATCATTCCGTTGTTGAAGGCATGCACTCCTTATAGGCACGAAAAACAAAGTGTAGAGGATGAACCTGGACATCATGAATCACCAGTAACCTCCTCCCATCAGAACGAGAGTTACTAGTAACTACAACCATTATCAATGGGAGTTACTTGTAACTGCAACCATTATGACGATTGTTACAAGTCCAGCCATCAACTATATTTAGATCACCATTTTATAACCCCTAGCATTTAATATGGCCATAGAATTTATTTAATTTAATTATCAAACAAAATATGGGTTATACCCACATTAAATCTAACAATCCCCACCAAATTCTATGGCTAATATGAAATGCTCTCAGTTCTCTGTTGTTTGATATATCAGTATTTCGATGGAGACTGTTAAGTTGAACATCCCTCTAGAACAAGAGTTTCACTCGGTCACAACTAAACAATGGATTATGCCTTGAAATAACAGTTTTGTGTGAGGTGAGATTCACTCAAGTCCTTTTTTGGTACTAGGCTGCAACAAGCGTCCCCTCTTATTGAAGCATATAAGTCACACTTCAGTGCTCTTTCATGAGTATTTAGAGATTACCCAAATCCCATAGACTTGACTAGCAGTCTGACTCATATAGGTGTACTCCTCAAAATATGTTCTATAGGACAACATGTCATCTTGGAATACATTAAGATAAAAAACCATACCGCCTTACAGATAGGAAAGATGTGCATTAGAAATGAGTCAAGAAAGGGATCTTTCCTCTCAATCTACTACTAGCTTGTTTCACTACTCTACTTCACGGGATCTCCGATCACATAGAGCAGGTTACCACTACAGTAGATTTCATGTGGGTTTCATACTATTTCTCTCGATGCACTTTCTATCACATTGTGTGATAGACCCTTAGTGAATTGATCTGCCAGATTATTCGATGTGTGGACATAATCCACCATTATAACTCTGAAGGTTTTTAACTTTTTGACAGATTTTAATCTTCTCTTAACATGCCTTGTAGACTTCATGTTATTCCTGGAACTATTGACCTTTGTAATCACAGTCTGGTTGTCACAGTTCATGGAGATAGCTGATATCAATTTTTCAACTATCGGTAAATCTAATAGGTAATCACGTAGCCACTCGGCGTTAGCCCCAGCAGTTGTTGGGAATATGCCCTAGAGCTAATCATGTAGATGATGATATTCTGATTGTATCCATGATTAATAAAGTGTTCATTGAATATCCATTATAGACAACTTGTATTGACACTACAAGAAATTTTGGATTGCATGACAAATCCAAATCGTCATCTAAAGCACATTAAGTGTCATAAAAAGTACTTTGTGACAAAAATGGCATCGTCATGAGGTCATCACAAAATGACCGACATAAAAAGTCCCTCGTGACGAGAAAAAATCATCACATAATGTCATCACCTTTTATGACGACTAAGTTACTTTCGTCACATATTATTCCTTTCTGTGAAGGTTGATACCGTCACATAATATAGGTCAACACGTCACATATTATACCAGTCGTCATAAAATAACAGGCCCTGGTGGCGCTTAATAAGTTTTTTGTGACGACATTGTCGTCATATAATATTATGTGACATTCTGATTTTGTCTTGGTAGGTGTGGATTTGTAGGCAACCAGACGGTTTTTGTGACGATAGGCGTCGTCATATAGCATTATGTGACACTTATGAAACGTCTTATATGATATGTTGGCTGGTACGTTTGTGCATCTTTTTGTGACGCCTGTAGGCCGTCACTTTCCATTCAGTGACAAATGGCTCACTGACCCTATATCTGTCACCAGAGGTCATGCAAAAAGAGATTTGTACTCAAAAACATAAACCATCATCTAGAAATATATAGCCGTAGGCATCAAACAACACACTGCCATCACTGCTCATATGTCATACACAACTGAGCCAACCCATTTTACACAAGACATACATTGATATGTTAACAAGTTCCTGCAAGTTCAGACATCATAGAAAGTTCTTGGTTCCAGCAAACAAGTTCAAACTGTTCCAACACACCACACAGGTTCACATATAGCCACATAGTTCTGACAAAATACTCCACAAAGTTCCAACAGACACAAGTTTGTTGTTCTAGCAAGGTCACAGAAGGTTAGGCATAGGCATAGGCATTTCCTACCTCAACGTTTTTGCAGTTCCAGGAAAGCTCGCAGCAATGAATTAGTCTCTTCAAACTTGTTATTCATCTCTTCTTGGGTCTGGCGCAGCAAATTTGGTTTTCTTCAAGAGATGCCTACTGAGCTCGAAGCTGTGCTTGCAACTCTTCTTGCTTCCTAGCAGCTTCCTCTCTTTCTTCTTGGAGGGTTGCCTAAAATTGAGCTTGCAGGCGGGCTTCTACTGCAGCTGTTGCGGACTGGGTAGCATTTTGCTTTTTAGTGAGACCAAGGTTTGGAAGGAAGGTCGAGCAACGGCTGATCTGGCTTAGACTATCAGCAACAATCATGACTGACGATTATGTGAATTATTTGTGGAACTCAATTACTTGAATGGTCATTCTAAAGTTGTCCCTAGTCGGCGTTCTTATGAGAACACACTTGAATATTAGACCAGCACATGTATTAGTTGATGGCTATGTTTCACAAGTCATGGACATGGAGATGTCAAACTAATAATGTGGGCACATGTGAGACATGTAGGCTGGACTGACCTGACATGAGAAAGTCTCTATTCATGTCATATATGTTATGTCCTTAGACCTAAGATTGTGGTACGTACTCAAGATGTGAAATGGCCTACTTAGGGACTATCAAACGCTGCTCCGTAACTTGATAGTTATAAAGTTGGTCTTCGGGTGGTTGGGAAGCATGCTATGAGACATAGACAATCAAGATGGAATTTGCCCCTCTCTACACGAGAGAGATATCACTGGATCACTCAAGTGATTGGATCAACAAATGCATGGCCATGCTTGGGTTAAGTGTTAACCCACGAGTTGAACCATATATCAAGTGGCAAAAGGAATAACTTGTATGTGGTGATAGTGGTTCGTCTGATATGATCTTTGCGTGCACATAGGAGTTGTCACACCTTGCTAGAGGCCGCTATCAACTATTGGGTGAGTAGGAGTACTTTGCCCATGTCAATGTGTGCGTGAACCCATAGGATTGCACGCTTAAGGGGCTGGAAGCCTAATTCGGGTTGGACTCAAATTAGACAAGGCTTAGGGTTACCAATGGGCCTCCAACTCGTGAGCTTATTGGGGATGCCTATATAAGCAAGGGGTAGGGGCGCGGTCAGGGATACACGCCTTTGACAGCCGCCGTCGCCCTCCCCACGCTCGCGCCTTGTGCTCCTCGCAGACCTAGCAATCCGAAGGCGCATCGCTTCTTCCCTGCATGTGTGGGATTTCTCGGAGGTGCTGCATCTGGAGCACTGGGACGAACTACGCGAGGGGATTGACGTGATGGATGACCACGCAACTGCACTGCCTGCTATGAAGCATACGACTACGTCGAGTAGTCTTCCGCTGCACCTACGCATCTAGTGGTAATCTCGTAACCTGTAACTAGCAGTAGATCCTAGTTTATGAGGTCAAAAAGTTTTGTTTTCTGGCTAGAGTAGCACCCTCATAACCCTACAGTAGTGTTTAATGCAGTGAGTTCTACTTCCATTGTAAACTTTGTTAAGATAGTCTGCTTGCAAGACTTCCAGGAAATAGTGCCACCTCTAAGCAAGAACACATATTCGCTCATGGCATAAAGCTCATCAGTATCAGAGATCCAGTTGGCATCACAATAGCCTTCCAACACTGTAGGGTTTCCAGTATAATGAATATCATTTGTCATAGTACCTTTAAGATAGCGCAACACTCTCAAGTCACGCCAGTGATCATCCCTCGGATTTAAAACAAACCGGCTCAATTTGCTCACAGTATATGAGATGTCAGGCCTTGTTGCACTCGCAAGGTACATGACCGAGCCAATGATCTAGGAGTATGTGAACTGATCCCTGGCTATTCTCTGATTTTTCCTCAATAGCACGCTAGGGTCATAAGGTTGGGAGCACGATCACAGTCACTAAAACCAAAGCGACTTAATACCTTTTCCACATAATGGGATTGTAACAAAGTTACCCCACCATCACCTTCTCTAATAAGCTTGATGTTAAGAATGACATCAGCTTCTCCTAAATCTTTCATTTCAAAATTGCTCGATTAAAGTTTCTTGACTTCCTCAATCACATTGAGATTTGATCCAAAGATCAAGCTGTCATCAACATAAATACACTGCATAACAGCCTCACCCCTACCATACCGATAATACACACATGTGTCTGTTTCATTCACAGCAAATCCAGCAGCAATAAGAGTATTATCAAAATTTTCATGCCATTGCTTAGGTGCTTGTTTTAGGCCATACAATGGTTTTAACAGCCTACACACCTTGTGTTGACATCAGGACCCGGGGGTGCCCTAAGCCAACGAGTAAACGTGTATTGCGTGCTCCCTAATCCGAATGGTGATGCAAAATGAACACACGATATTTATCCTGTTCGAGCAAAGAAGGCCTACGTCTAGCGTGGGGGGAGGAGATTTGTATTATCTTGCACCGAAGTGCTTGTACAGGGGAGGATACAAGCGAACGAGTGAGATCGAAGGTGTAGAGAGTGAGCTAAAACTTGATCGTTCGGGTCTCTCCTTTCTCTTGTACCCAGTGTCCCCTTCTATAGACCAAGGAGAGGAACGGGTGTACAGGAAAGCTAAAGCTGTCATAGATGATGACATCGAGGGGTGATGCCGATCATGTCGTAGCCGCTGTAGAGGCGTGCGCCAAGCATGGCTTGCCCTGTAGCGATGTGCTCGGAGTCGACGGCCGTCCTTCAAGGGTGTCAG
Source organism: Bothriochloa decipiens (assembly GCA_023333625.1). Classification (NCBI taxonomy): domain Eukaryota; kingdom Viridiplantae; phylum Streptophyta; class Magnoliopsida; order Poales; family Poaceae; genus Bothriochloa; species Bothriochloa decipiens. The sequence goes on along the minus strand of CM041632.1, from coordinate 36,358,028 downwards.
GATGATGCCACAGGCGGTCAGTGGAGGACTTATGCCCATGCGTAGTCGTGCGGATCCCTGTGGACGTCGTGTCAGGAGTTGTTGAAGCGTTGACTGGAGGCGTCGAGGCTTGACTCGAGGTGTGGCTTGATGATGTTCGAGGCCCAATCGAGGGGTAGCCATGAGAGTAGTGGTTGGATGGATAAGATCAGACTTAGGGAATCCGAAGCTGCGGCTGTCGCGTAGTGTGTCGAGGGGACATCGGAGGTGGAATAGTGCTCGGTATGGTACAGCAGTACCGGGCTAATCACCGCACATCCAAGGATGGGTGGTAAAAGTAGGATTCGACCGCTGTACCCGACCACTGTAACATTATTGTAGCCATGCAGTTAGGCGGGAGTTGGTGAGAGCATTAAATGCACTGACTCTCGTACAGGGAGTAGGTGGATTCGAGGGGGGTAGTAGTAATCGACGGGGGGTCATCCGCTCGGGCGGAGTTCCATCACTCGATGGGGGGTCATCCGCTTGAGTGGACTTCCCTCGCTCAAGGGTCCCATCAAGCGAGAGGCTGTCTTGGTTCGAGCGATACTGCTCGTGGGTCAGCCCAGCGTAGCTCGGTGTATGCCGATGGGCCCGCATCTCTGTTTGTGGGCTTCTTGGATGATTTTGGAGTTTATTGTTGGGGGATTAATTCTTCCAGTAAGAGGGTTTAGGGTACCCCTTTATTCAGGTATCCGATAGTAGCCCCGGAGTCTCTGCGTGGGTGCTGGCACCCACACAGAGACTCATGAACTGGAGTGGTAGTAGCGGTATTTTCTGACGGGTGCACGCGAGTGCACCCGTCGAGTGTAGCCCTCGAGACCTCGGGGGAGTAGAATACTCGCCCGAGGGATTTTGTGCTTTTCTTGCCAAGCATGCTCGAATGGTCTAGCCCCCGGATGGTTGGTTCCTCTTTCATCGAGGCCGTCCGGTCGCGAGCGAGCCTCGAGCCTCTTTCGTCGAGGTCAATCAGGAACAAGCTGGTCTTTTTCTTTCAACCCTCATGATCCCTTTTGTTCGGGAGGAGGGGTGAGGAGCGCCATGCTACCCCTATTTAGGCGAGCTCTGATGTCTTGGGTGAGCTGCTATCAGGAAATTCAAGTAAGAGCTCATGCCCCGTTTGATTGGGGTCGACTTGTGGCCTGGAGGCGCTCTTACCAAAGCAAATCAATGGGTCCCATGGATGCCAGTCCCTTTTGATCGAGCTCGGAGGCTCGATGCCTCCCTCCGAGGGGATTCCAAAGTGGTCCCTTAGTTTTGCCTTGAATATGTTCTAGGGGGCTTCGAGAGTTCATTCTCGACAAGGGACTTGTGTCGGCTCCCCCGATCATCCCTAACTCTAGTACTTGAGGGCGGCTGTCGAACCCTGTTCGAGGGCCAGCCATCGCTCCCTTGAGATTTTCGAGGGGCCTGGGCCCGTGTTCCTTATCATGGAAGACACTGTCGCGGATGACTCTTGCCGCCGATTGGACGCGTCTTTTGAGGTAGAAGCCAAAACGGCGTAGTCGTGGGGGGGAAGGGCTTGGAGCCCATCTTCCTTATCGTGGAAGAAATTGCCACAGATTATTTTTGCCACCTGTTGGACACGTCTTTTGAGGCAGGAGCCGAAGCGGCGCGATCATGGTAGTCGAGACAACGACTAGGGTCTGAGCTGTCCACACGTATCCATATACCCAGAAACTGAGGGGGCGGTTAGGTAGGTGCAGTAAATGCGGGGATTTACCTGTCTCCTCACCAGGTCCGCTCGTTGCCTCTCGGCCCGCCTCTAAATTTGGGAGAGGGTAGGGCTTCATCCACTCCTCATCCTTCCTTTCTTCTCTCGCCGCCGCCGCTACCGAAGAGCTCATCCGCCCTGCTGGTTAGTGCGAGAGAGAGAAAGAAAAAAGATTGGAAATCTTCCCTCTCGTCTGTTCACCAAACAAATCTGCATGGTTGCCATGGCACAGGAGCTTCTTTCCCCAGAAGATTTGCTTCCATCGGCCGTGACGGAACGTGAGCTCAAGGAACTAGTGGAGGAGGGGATTCTTCGCCCTGTCGTCTTAGCCGACCGGCCAGAGTGGTTGTTTCCGCTGAAGGAGGACTAGGAACTGAGCCCCCTAGAGGGGTATGTGGTGAGCTTCGTCAAGTATCACCAGATGGGGTTCGGGTCTCCGCCGAGCCAGTTCATGTGGGCACTCACCCACTTCTATGGGGTCGAGCTACAGCACTTCTCTCCTAACGCCATCTCCAACGCGGTGGTCTTCGCTGCCGTTTGTGAGGGGTATCTGGGGGTGGAGCCACACTGGGAGCTGTGGCTCCACCTCTTCAAGGGCAAGCACTTCAATAAGCCAGTGTCGCAAGGGGTGAGGAGGACCGTCCGCGTCGGCTGCTGCAACCTCTCCTTAAAGCGGACAAAGTTGTTCATCCCGATAGGACTATCGTCCAGCCACGGTGGGTGGCATGCTCGATGGTTCTACATCCACAATGATGAGGGCTGGCTGCCCCGTTTCATCAGACATACCATCATGGCGTGCCCAGAGCAGTGGTCTCACGGTGTGGTGAAGGTGCAGCAGGGGAGGCTGAACCCATCCTCGACGCGCTGAGGACTATGTGTGAGCAAGGGCTGACTGCCGGGATCGTTGTCTCGGTGTTCCATAGCCAGAGGGTGCTGCCATTGATGCAGTGCCTGATGCGCTTGGACCAGATGGTCCCCGGAGCGCCGCTCGAGAGGTGCCAGATGTCGACCGAGCCACTCCCTCCCGAGGAGGTCGTGAAATCAGGTGCCGGGAGTGGTCGCCGACGCCTTCGCATCGTACAAGGTGAACAACATCTCGATGCTGCCCCGATGAAGGCCACATCCAGCTGGTGAGTACCTCGTCATGTCATCTCGAATCCCTATCTTCCCCATCTTAACCTCACGCCTTCTGTCATGGGCTTGTGCACAGGGGGCCATAGATTTCAGGATGTCGGCGCCCCCAGTGAAGGAGGACGATGCCGGTCGTCAGATGAGGCGCTTCGCCACCCAGCAGGAGAAGAAGACCAAGGATGAGGAGAGGAAGAAGAAGAGAAAGCAGGGCCTCGAGCGTCAGGTGTGTGAACAGCGCCAGGTGAAGCAGAGGTCCAAAGGGCTTTTTGAGGAGGAGTCCCCTTGGAAGAAGAGGAGGAGGAGGACGGGGGCACCAATGATGAAGGGGTGGAAGCGCGTTGTGACACCTTGCTGCCCCGAATGGCTCTGGCTGATGCCCCTTCGACGCAGGGCGCCATCAGAGTTGGGTCATCGGTGCCAGCCTCGACCGTGACCTCGATATCTGTGGAGGGCCGGGCGTCGAGGGCCTCGGAGCAGCCTCTAGGGTAGGGCTTGGGTGACCCTTCTGCTCGAGGGAGGACATCGTCTCACTGCACGCACGGCGGAATGCCTCTAACTCCTTCACGGGAGAGGTCGAGCACGTCGTCGTCCCGAGCCAGGTCCTCAACAGCTGGTGCGCAGACCCAAAGCCGGCTGACTTCGGAGAAGTGTGATACACCGAGGGCGTCATCGGTGGTAGCTCCGAGTGGCTTAGGCTCAAACAAGGGGCCCACGAAGGGGGCTGGAAGCCCCCGAGCAGATCAAAGAGGGCGTTCCTCCTTCCTGTGGGGTTAGTTTTTGGTGACTTGGGTTATTTTTTGCCTTTCTATGACAATTTGGTTGCTCACAGTATCCCCTGCTTCATGTGTGGTTCAGGTTCAAGCGAGCGCGGGAGTCGACAGGCCCTTTCCCTGCTAAGCGCCTCAAGACTGACGCCGCAATGGGGACGATGATGTCGGCTCCAGGCGTCGCTTCGACGCCCTCGGCAGCGGAGATTGCCTGGTCAAGAAGGCCCGTGGGGCCATGGCTCGAGGCGCTGCTTTCGCCTCGGGTTTTGTCGCCCCAGTGCTCGCGGTGGAGGGGAGCGTAGGCCCTAGCTGAGAGTGAACCAATGTGCCTCCCGACACCACCGCGCCTAGGGATGCCTCCGGCGGCTGGTAGCTGGGGTCGTCGAAGAGGTCCCCGATTATCCTCGAGGGTGAAAAGGTGGATCCTTCTGTCGGGGACACGAAGGAGACGGCTATGACCCCTCAACAGTAGCTACCGCGGTCGGCATGGCCACTAGGGCTGCACGAGCTAGAGGAGCAGCGAAAGCTAGAACGGGTGTAGCAGCAGGGTCGTTCGACTCCTCTTCAGGCTCTGGAGCCTTCTCTTCCTCCTTGGGAGCAGCCGCAATAGCAGGAAGAGTGGATCGAAGAGGGCTAGCCGCAGCCATGGCAGCAGGAAGAGCAGCCCGAAGAGGGTCAGCCACAGTAGGGAAGGCTGGTGGCTGAGGGCATCCCGGCGCGGGGGGAGGTCAAGCGGCCAACCGCGCAAACGGCCTCGGCGGAGACGTTCGTTGGGGCGTCGGGTGATCGGGCATCAGGCGATCCCGGCCTCCTTGGCAAGGGGAAACAAAAGGCAGAGGAGGCCAGGCCATCAATGGTCAAGGAGAGGACAGGGTCACCATTCCCCACACTAGCCGACTGAGTGCTGGAGCGTGGCGGCACGGTCGAGATGGGGGATGTCTTCATGGAGGCGGTGCAGGAGTGCATTGAGGTGGAGCTCTTGAACTGGGGTTCAGAAGAGATCCTTCTCTGGGACCCAGCGGATCCTAACGCCCCCATGCTTGAAGTGAATGACCCGGCAGAGGTCAAGTGATGGGCACACGTCGAGGAGTACCGTGCCTGTTTGTAGCACTCCCTGAAGATGGTGGTCAACGTCGTCTCCAACAACTTGACGTGATGCTTTGGGGTATGTGATCTTTCTTTCGGGTGAAGGGTTCAGTTTATTCGCTTATCTGATATCCCCTCTTTTTTGTTGTATTTCTTTGCTCTCAGGCCCTAAAGAGGCACTCCTAGGCCAAATCCTACTTGATCCATCATGCGAAGGATAAGTGGGAACAGGTCCCGGGGCTACAGGTGGCGGTCGAGGCTGCCCGGGCCGAGGCAAAAAGGGCAAAGGAGGAAGCGGCCAAGGCCCGGGAGGAGGCAGAGAGGGCGAAGGAGGACGCCTCTTCGGCTTGCGAGGAGGCAACCCAGGCCAAGGAGGCGGAAGCTGAGGCCTGGGAGGAAACAAGGACGGCCAGGGCCGAAGCCACCAAGGCCTAGGAGGAAGAGGAGAAGATCCTCGAGGCCTTGGCTGCCGAGAATGCCGCGCTGAAGGAAACCCTATAGGAGCAGAGGTAGGACATCATATCAGCTGGCAAGGCGATTGAGGACTTGGGGGTGGAGAGAACAGAGGTAGTCTGCGCCCTAAGGAGGCCAAGAAGGAGCATGCCAAGCTGCAGGAAAGGTACATGACCCTCGAGACCCACGCCGCTGGTGCGTCTTCTTCTTTGGCCTTTAGATTTTGCTTCTGCCACTTTTATCCTGGCTGACCCTTGTCTTACATTTTAGTCTTCGATGAGGAGTTGGTCAAGGCTCGGGACAGCACCAAGATGCTCCAGGACGCCTACTGGTTTGAGGTGAAGTTTGCCAATACTCTCAGCTCTGCGATCACCTTGGTCTGCAATGACTTTGAGGTTGCCCCTCAGGCAAAGATCGAGGGAAACATACATGGGAACTCCCTCCTCATCCAGCTATGAGCTCAGCCGCATCACGAGGGAACAGATCCAGAATGCGCTCCATGTCGGTGTGAAGCGGGCGATGGTGGTCGTGTGCTCCGGCTTCATATATGACATGGAGGTGGTCTCCCATGGTTTTGTCAGCAACCCCTCAAAGACTAACGCCAAGAATGAGGAGGTGCACATGGCCTTGGTCGAGGCCACTGAGGAGCCTGGTGGTCGTCTGGCGAAGCTGTTCGAGCCCGAGGTCTCCCATCGGTCAAGGATGATGGACTGTGAGCCAAACTGGGCAAGAAGGCCCATGTAATAGATTAGTTTTTGTGTATTATGACTGTGTGGCCCTGGGGACCTTGAAAACATTATGCATGTGTATATACATAATTTTGTGAGTTTTAAGTCCTTTTCTATCTTGCCAGCATGACTATATTTTCACTTAGCAAAATCTGTGCTGGGTCATGACCCTCGAAGGGGGAGTGAGAGGAGGTACCATAGCCCAGAGCGTAGGTGGTCTCGCGGCTCAACAACCCTCGACCCTTGGGTCATTCCCTGACATTTTTGACTAAGGCTAACACATATCGAGGCGTGCGAGAAAGAGTAGACGTCGAGTTTCAAAAAAACGTGTGAGTTTTTGGGGACTTCAGGGGGTTCCCCCCTATAGCCCTTGAGGGAGGCTCGGCTCTAATGAAGCAGAGTCGAGGCTACCTTGTACATGTGAATAAAAAGTTTGAACTTGTAAATGAAAGTACTTCTTATTCATTCATGATATGGAAATGTACAAAGGCATCGAGGCACTAAGGGTAGAAGTGACGTAGCTTGTCGATATTCCATGCATTGGTGAAGGTTTCGTCCTTGTTGTTTGCTAGCTTGTAGGTTCCAGGCTTCAACACTTCAGCTACGATGAAGGGGCCTTCCCATGGTGGAGTTAACTTGTGGTGGCCCTTGTTGCTCTAACATCGAAGGTCGCTGACATGGAGGTCCCTCTTGTGCACGTGCTTGTCGTGGTAGCATCGGAGCTTTTGTCGGTACCTCACTGAGTTGAGGAGAGCCACAACTCGAGCCTCCTCAAGCTGGTCGATGGCGTTGGCAAGTGTTTCCTCGTTTGTCTGCTCATTGTAGGCCTTTAGTCAAGGGGACCCATACTCGAGGTCAGTGGGGAGGACGGCCTCAGACCCGTAGACCATGAAGAACGGGGTGAACCCCGTGGCTCGACTTGGCATTGTCCTTAAGCTCCATAGGATCAAGAGTAGCTCGGCGGCCCACTTCTTCCCATACTTCCTGAGACGATTGAGATCCTTGGCTTGAGTCCCTAGAGAATCATGCCGTTGGCATGCTCGACCTAGCCGTTAGATCAAGGGTAGGCAACCACGGACCAATTTAAACGGATGTGATGATGGTCGCAGAGTCCAAGAACTTCTTGCCAGTGAACTGCGTGCCATTGTTGGTGATGATTACATTGGGGACTCTAAAGCGGTGGATAATGTTGGTGAAGAATGAGACCGCCTGCTCGGAGCGGATGTTGGTGATGGGGCGAGCCTCGATCCACTTGGTGAACTTGTCGACAGCTACGAGTAGATGAGTGTAGCCCCCAGTTGTCTTCTTCAGGGGCCCGACGAGATTGAGCCCCCACACGGCAAAGGGCTATGTGATGGGGATCATCTACAGAGCATGAACAGGGAGGTGTGTTTGCTTGGCATAGAATTGGCATGCCTCGCATGAGTGAACGAGGTTGATGGCATCGGAGACGGAGGTTTGCCAGTAGAAGCCCTACCGGAAAGCATTCTCGACAAGGGTTCTTGGAGCGGCGTGGTGACCGCAAGCCCTCGAGTGTAGGTCTCTGAGCAGCTTCCTTCCCTCCTTGATGGTGATGCAGCGTTGAAGGACCCCGGTGGGGCTTCATCGATAGAGTTCCCTGTCATCGCCGTAGAGAACATAAGTCTTGGCCCGTCGAGTGATGCGTTGAGCCTTGGTTTGATCCTCTGGGAGCACCCCTTGAATAAGATATTCGAGGAAGGGAGTACTCCAGTCGGGCTCGGGGGCTTGCTGAGGGGGCGACCCCTCAATTTCCATGACCTCGGCACCGGCCAAGGGGGCCTCGGTAGGAGGATGGGGATCGACCACCTGTGTTGCTGCTTCTTCCCCAGTGCCTGGATCAACTGAGGGCTCATACAGGTCCTTGGAGGTAGTCCCAGCAATGAAAGCCAGGGTCACGTCTTCGTTGGCGATGTGGGGAAGCTCGGTGCGCTGCTTGGAGAAGCGTTGGGCGAAGTCGCGGAGAGACTCCCTGGGCTTCTGCTTGCAGCTCCAGAGATCCCACCTGTTGTCGGGGCGCACATAGGTCCCCTTGAAGTTCCCCTCAAACACCCTAACCAGGTTGGACCAGTCATGGATTTGGTCAGAGGGGAGCTCCTCGAGCCACCTTTGAGCGGTGTCTGGTAGGAAGAGGGGGAGTTGCTAGATGATCGCGTGGTCATCGTGCGCTCCGCCCAACTGGCATGCCAACCTAAAATTGGCTAGCCATAACTCGGGCTTAGCCTCACCGTTGTACTTGATGAGGCTTGTGGGAGGACGGAAAGGACTCGGCAGTAGTGTCCTCCGAATCGCTCGGCTGAAGACTCGAGGGCCCGATGGGTCGGGGGACTGACACCGGTCCTCATTGCTATCATAGTGCCCGCCCCAATGTGTGCTGTAGATTCGCACCTCGTCATCACCGCTCTTGCATCTGTGATTCTCGTTGATGTCGTGGCATGCGTCTTGAGGCTCGTAGTTGTCGTGGATGCGCTCGTGGATAGGGACCACCCTCTTCGATCGAGGGGGAGTCCGCCTAATGGACCAAGCCCTGCCTCTCGTGTCGAGAGGGTTCGAGGGGTTTCCTTGAAGCCACCCCTGACGTCTCAAGGCGGAGCTTTTGGCCAGTTGTGCGGCGGCCACCTCGAGGAGTCCCTGGACCTCCTACTGGACGTGATAGGCCTTGGGGTTTAAGGGGGTCGGCACGTTGCGGAGAAGCATAGCGGCCGCAACTGTTGGGAATATGCCCTAGAGCTAATCATGTTGATGATGATATTTCAATTGTATCCATGATTAATAAAGTGTTCAATGAATATCCATTACAGACAACTTGTATTGATTGGCAATTATGTGAATTGTTTGTGGAACTCAATTACTTGAATGGTTATTCTAAAGTTGTCCCTGGTCGGTGTTCTTGTGAGAAAACACTTGAATATTAGACCAGCACATGTATTAATTGATGGCTATGTTTCACAAGTCATGGTCATGGAGATGTCAAAATAATAATGTGGGCACATGTGAGACATGTAGGCTGGACTGACCCGACATGAGAAAGTCTCTATTCACATCATATACGTTATGTCCTTAGACCTAAGATTATGGTATGTACTCAAGATGTGAAACGGCCTACTTAGGGACTATCAAACGCTGCTCCATAACTGGGTAGTTATAAAGTTGGTCTTCGGGTGATCGGGAAGCATGCTATGAGACATAGACAGTCAAGATGGAATTTGCCCCTCTCTTCGCAAGAGAGATATCACTGGATCACTCAAGTGATTTGTCATTACCGAGGAAATGGGTACCCCAAAACCCCAGGTTTACCGAATTAAACCCCGCAAAAACAGCAACTCAACCCCTCCTGTGACCTCCCGCGCGAACGTACAAAGTCCCACAGGCTGAGACACTTCAGGCCGACCCACGGACGACGACGGCCCAAAGCCAAAGCCTGCTCGAGAGGCTACCGAACGGACTAGTACTGTACACTCGAAAAACTACCGAACGGACTAGTACTGTACACTCGAAAAACTACCGAACGGACTAGTACTGTACACTCGAGGTTACAATTCGGGCGACCCCTCGAGGATGGAACTTCGCCCAGCAAACGAGCCTACCCTCGAGGATGTAACTTCGCCCGCCGAACGAGCCTGCCCTCGAAGACGGAACTTCACCCGGGCCAATGGGTGGCCCTCGAGGATGGTGCACCCCTCGGCTACCAACTCCCCCGTACGGATCCGAGCACATTTAATGCGATCTATCTACCCCCGCCTAACCGCATGGCCACAGTTACGGTAACAGTTGCAGGCATGGCGGTCAAATCTGCTTTTATCGCCCATACCCCGGAATCCCGCAAGTCATATTACGCTGTTGCGCCATACCGAGCGCTGTGCCACGACCCGCTCCGCCTCGAGACGTATAAACTAACGTGTTTTCCGTGTTTTCCAGGATTCGGTCTTATCCAGCGAAGCTCGACCTCCTCGGCACGACCCCCTCGACTCCAGATAAGACCCTCGACCGTCTTCCCTCAACTTCATCAAGCGAACCCTCGAGCGGAACTTCAACAACTCCCGACGCGACGGTTGCAGGGCCTCCCATACCGACGTACATCACTACAGCAGCACCGACGTGATCGGCCTCAACGTCGTACGTCATCAACGTCATGCAAACTCGAAATACATGTACACTTGTGCCCCTCCATCTATAAAAGGAGGCGCCAGGGCGTTAGAGAAGGGGACCGGACTCAAACCGGGAGAATCTAGAGCATAGAAACATTAAGGCTTTAGATCACAGAGCGACACCGTGAGCCTGTGTAAGGTCGAGAGCAAGGCGTCCGAATGCCCAAACTCCACCTCACACTCCTCACACCTGCTTGTATTTTCCCCTGTACTAGCACTTCGGTGCAAGATAACACGAATCATCCTCCCCCCGCTGGACTTAGGGCCTTCTTTGCCCGAACCAGGATAAATCATTGTGTCCTTCTTGCATCAACCACCAGATTAGGGAGCACGCGAATACAATATTACTCATTGGTGTTAACCCCTCGAGGGTCAGAACACCGACAGTTGGCACGCAAAGTAGGGGAGCCGTGTGTCACTAACGATTTCCCGCCATTTTTCCGGATCGGCAATTTCGTTTCACCACTTCCGCACGCTACGGTGATCTGGTTCGGGAGCCTGGAGTTCATAACCCTCGGCCAGGGCTACGACATGACCCTGCTCTCGATCAGTGACCCGAACGGAGGTCGCGGTACGCCCCCACGTTCATGGGGAGCCGCTCGCCAGTCTCATGACCATGCTTCCACATCCAGAAGGAGGCACGGTCGGCGCCGTCATCGCCGTCAACCCAAGTCGAGAAGGGTCCCCGCCGCTTTCTCCACGCCCCTGACCGGAGATGAGAAACCTCTTGTTGAGGGAGTATCTGACCCGAGTTTAGAGGCAGAGGGCAAACCGGTAGCATCCCAGCACAACACTGACTCCACTTTCACAGTGCGCTCGTCGAGGAAGCGCGACGAAACCCTCGCTCGATCGAGCTCGCTTCCGCACGGGCTGTTCGAGCGTCGTCGGTGGCCTTCGTCCGACTTCAACAATCCCACAATGATGATTACGACAGCGACCCACTCCAACACGAGCACATTGGAGGACCGCCCAGGCACCCTTCTCCATGCGATGACAGACATGGGGACTGTCACACCGGCCTCCGAGGGTTTGGCCTTCGCAAGAGCGCCCGGCCCCCAGAGGTACACCGTCGGCACGCTCCGACGACAGCTGCAGGAAGAGGCGCGGGGACAATTCCCCGTTTTCTATGGCGGCAACCCCGACTCTAACTCTGATCATTGGGATCCTACCCGTGAGTGCCTCCACATCGATGGTGGCGTTGACTCCGATCAGGAAACCGTCGATCCAGCGGCCGCGGCGGCTACCGCCGTGGTGAGAGACGCTCCCCCTAGAGCAGAGGACCAACAACCAGATGCACCCCGAGAAGCGTGCCCCCGTCCTGGTGAACAGGACGCAAAACTGGCACAGATTCGGGAGTTGCAGGCGAAGCTCGCCGACGAGCAGGAACGCTTGCACCTACTCGAGCTGACCCTCGAGCAAGAGCGGCGACCGCTCGGCAGTAGAGCCCGAGCCAGGGCCCGAGAAGTCAACCGGCAGATCATCGAGGCAGGAGGCTCCTCGAGGACATACACTCGGGGGCTTGCGGCCATCGTGCAACACCAAGGACCCTCGTAGGCAATGCCTTCCGACAGGGTTTCTACTGGTCGATCGCCATCTCCGACGCCACAAGCATTGTCCGCTCGTGCAAAGGGTGTCAGTTTTACGCCAAGCAGACGCACCTCCCAGCTCACGCCCTACAAATGATCCCCATCACCTGGCCGTTTGCGGTCTGGGGGCTCGATCTTGTGGGGCCTCTCAAAAGGACAACCAAAGGGTACACGCACCTGCTCGTTGCCGTCGATAAGTTTACCAAATAGATCGAGGCCTGGCCCATTAGCAACATCCGCTCCGAACGGGCGGTCGAGTTCTTCACCGACATCATCCATCGCTTCGGGGTCCCGAATGTCATCATCACTGACAACGGCACGCAGTTCACCGGCAAGAAGTTCTTGGATTTCTGTGATCGCCATCACATCCATGTGAATTGGTCCACGGTTGCACATCCTCGAACTAACGGCCAGGTCGAGCGCGCCAATGGCATGATTTTGCAGGGCCTCAAGCCAAGGATCCTCAAACGCCTCAGCAAGCACGGAAAAAATGGGCCGCGGAGTTGCCATCGGTCCTATGGAGCTTAAGGACAACACCTAGTCGAGCCACGGGGTTCACCCCATTCTTCTTGGTCTATGGGTCCGAGGCCGTCCACCCCACTGACCTCGAGTATGGTTCCCCTCGACTAAAGGCGTACAACGAGCAAACCAACGAAGAAGCCCTCGCAAACACCGTCGACCAGGTCGAGGAGGCTCGAGACATGGCGCTACTTCACTCCGCGAGGTATCAGCAAAAACTTCGACGCTACCACGACAAGCACGTGCGCCCGAGGGACTTCCAAGTTGGAGACCTCGTCCTACGTCGACGACAGAGCAACAAAGGACGTCACAAGCTGACGCCGCCATGGGAAGGCCCATACGCCGTAGCTGAGGTGCTAAAGCTCGGGACGTACAAGCTCACTAACGACAAAGGCGAAATCCTCACCAACGCATGGAACATCGAATAGCTACGTCGTTTCTACCTTTAGGGCACCAGTGCCCTTGTACATTCTCGCATGTCTTGTACATTTCCGCATGACAAATATAAGGAGTACTTTCGATTATAAGTTCAAACTTGTTATTGTACATGCAAGAGGTAGCCTCGACCCTGTCTCACCAGAGTCGAGCCTCCCTCGGGGGCTAACGGGGGGGAACCCCCTAAGTTCCTAAAAATACGAACGATTTTTTTCGCACGCCTCCCTTTTCGCTTCCCAACTAAGTTGACAACGCCTCGAACTCCCTAGGGGTCGAGGGCTGTCTAGCCGGAGCTCTCCTACGCCTCCGAGCTACGGTACCTCCACTCGCTCCCCCCTCAAGGGATACGAGCTTGCGTCGAACGCTCAGTCGGAAAGCAAAAGTCAGGCGAGCAAAACTCGACCGCTTCTTCTTTCTCACACCTCGATACGCTTCGCGACTAAGTAGAAAATGCCTCGAACTCCCTAGGGGTCGAGGGCTGTCGAGCCAGAGCTCTCCTACGCCTCCGGGCTACGGTACCTCCACTCGCTCCCCCCTCGAGGGATACAAGCTTGCGTCAAAAACTTAGTCAAAAAAGCAAAGTCTAGGTGAGAAGAAAGCAGAAAAGGTTCGAAAGTAAAATGACACATCACATTACGATAGATGTATTAATGTTCAAAAAGGGCTTTCGAAGCCACATTAAATATAAGTTACAAAAAACTAATTCATTACATGGGCACCCTCGCCCAGTCTTGCCCTACAGGCCTGCCCCGTCGCCGCCCTCCTCGACATGGTACCCTCCATCCGCGGGGGGAGGACTTCGTCCTCGAATAACTTCGCCAGCTTTCCCCCCGGCCTCTCGGCGTCATGAATGAGCCCTCGACATCGCTCCTCATTCTCCGCGTCGGTCTTCAAGATGTCAGGAACAAAGCCTTGGGCCACCATGTTCATATCAAAGACGAAGCCGGTGGAGACCACTGCAAGCGCCCGCTTCACGCCGGTATGGAGCGCCTCCCGCACGCGATCGCGAAGGGTGGCATCAAGGTAGTAGATCCGGTCCACGAGCGCAGCACCCGGGATGTCTTCTTCGGCACCCTCGATGGGCCTGACCTCCCAGGAGGCGCAGAGCCCATCAAGGGCAACCCGGAGCCGACCAAGAAGCGCCCCCTCCACCGCGAGGCTCTCCTGCAGCGCCTTGGCGGCGGTCTGGGTTGCAAGCAGCTCAGACTCGAGGCCTGAAACACAAAGCAAGAATTAGATAAACCATACGGAAAGAACAAAGATCAAAAACCCTTTAAGGAACTCACCAGCACAGCAAGTCTCGAGGGCGTTGCGATCCCCCAGCATGGCGTCGCGCTCCCCCCGAGCCTCATCCCGCTCCCGTTGGGCCTCTTTGAAGGCTCGGGTCACCTCCGTCTTCTCAAAGCGGAGGGTCTCGAGGGCGCCACCAGCCAGGATGATGGCCTGCTCCTTGTCCTGGAGGGTGGCCTTCATTGCCCTGAGCTGGGTTTCCAGGCCGGCGGCACGGCTCTTCTCCTCCTGGACCAAGGCGGAGAGGGCGTTGTGCGCCGCGGAGACTTCAGCAAAATTGGCCTCGAGGGAGCGGACGCGTTCCACGGAGCTTTGAACTTCCCCACGAGTAGCTCGATGCACTCCTGGGCTCGGATGCTCTCGCCCCTGGCCCTCTCCGCTTCAGCCTTGGCCATGTCAGCCTCCTCCCTGGCACGCTCGAGCTCCTCCTCGAGGCGGGCGGCTTCCCCTCGAGCGGCGTCGGAGTCCTCCCTCGCCCGGGCGGCCTCCTCTTTGGCCTTGGCAGCCTCCTCCCTTGTTCGCTTCAGCTCCTCCTCGATCTCGGCCATCCTGCTGTAACACCTCGGCCCAGGGCTTAATAGGATTAATAGGATACTCGTACCAACAAGTTGCAACTTCTTTTCCGGAAGCCCATCAATAAAGAACTCCAAGGTTAAGCGTGCTTGGCCTGGAGCAATTTAAGGATGGGTGACCGACCGGGAAGTCTTCCCGGGTGCGCACGAGTGAGGACAAAGTGCGCAGAAAAGACTAGTGTTGGTCTGTGAGGGCAGTCTATGTCCTAGATAAGCGGCCGGATGTAAGCGGGCCTGGCCTTGAGGAGGCGGGACGTTACACCTGCCCTGCGCAGAGCGGCCGGCTTTGAGTTGGCGAAGCACTTCCTCCCGACTGTTGTGCGTTTTGTGGAGGAAGTCTGACTTGGAGTAGGACCGCCTCCGCCCCTCCTGGGGACAGGAAATCGAGGGTTAAGGCATCCCATACGAAAGAACTTAAAAAACTACATATGGCCTAACACAGTGACTCACCGCGAGGTTCCGATCGAGGCCTTCCGCGAGCTCGACGCCCAACTTCAGCAGGTGCCACAGCCATGACCGGGACCGCTCGGCCTCCTCCCAGCACTTGACCTCCGCCGGGTCGTTCATCTCGATCCCCGGAGCGCTGGAGTCACCAAGTTCCTGGAGTATGATGCGCTCCCTGCCCCAACATGGAAGGACCATCTTGACCTTGGTTCGCGCCAAGGACTCGATCTCGTCCACCATGTCGTGTGGGGCGCCGTAACGCACGGCCAACTCCGACGGGCCGCTGAACTCCGAGACGGCGCCGGCACTCCTCAGCCCGGGGTTGGAAGACGACCTCCTCAGCAGTCCA
Organism: Bothriochloa decipiens; assembly: GCA_023333625.1. Classification (NCBI taxonomy): domain Eukaryota; kingdom Viridiplantae; phylum Streptophyta; class Magnoliopsida; order Poales; family Poaceae; genus Bothriochloa; species Bothriochloa decipiens. Next base: position 36,342,770 of record CM041632.1, on the reverse strand, counting down.
GAAGCCGCCGTCTTCTCCGACCGCTCCGTCGACGGCTGTAGCGGCTGGCTCGACGCTGCTTCTGGCGCCTTCGAAGGCAGCAAAGGTGTCGAGGGCGTTGCCTCCCCCAACACCACGACTTGTGGCCCCGGCAAGGCCACCAACGATGCGTCTTCTGCCGGGCTCGGTACCGAGGCATCCTCCGGTTGCGCCCCCGGCAGCCGCAGGACCGTCGACGCCTTCGACGCCGTTTCCCCTTCGGCCAGCAACTCGTCCAGGGTAATCATGGACACCCATTGCTTGGGCAGTCCGGAAGTCGCTTCCGCCTCCGACGTCTCGGGCGGTTGCTGCGCCGGCGGGTCCAGCAGCGCCGCGTCCCCCGGCGGCGTCTGCTGCGCTTGCTGATGCTGGGGCTGGCCCCCAGTTTCCTCCTCCTCCCGCCGCTCCGATGGCTTCTTCTCCTCCTCCTGCTGCGGTCGTGGCAGCTCCATTTCTTGCAGGGCCCCCTGCTCCTGCTCCCTCCGGGCCTCGAGCTCGCGCAGCCCCGCCAGCCAGGGCCGCCGCTCTCCCGTCGAGGGGGGAAGGGTCAAGGTCTCCTCACCCTCGAGGTCCACAACGGCTACCTCCTCACCCGGCCCGTGGCCCTCGAGGGCTCCCGCCTTGGGTGCGGGGATCGAAGCCTTCGAACCGCCAGGAACGGAAGCTCCCGACGTCAGGGCACCACCCCCTGGCGCCGGGCCGAGCTCGAGGGCCGCAGGCGATGATGTCAGGGAGGCGCTCCCTCCCTCATACGTCCTCCTCGGCTCGGAGTCACCACCCGTCGCGGACCCCGAGACGCTCGACCCTGCAGCAAGAGTAGAACCCGTCAGCCTACCACGCGCCAGAGCACCAAGGGCAGAGGATAACCACTTGGCTTCCCGCAGAGCCAAGAGCCTCAATGTCGCACCTATGATCGGGGCCGCCATCTTCGTGGCTGCATCCATCTTGAGCCGCTTAGCCGGTGCGAGAGACGCCTCCTCGATCTGGCGCTTGGGCCTGAATGGGAAGCAGAACGATAAAAAGCTCATTAAATTGCGCAAGAAAGACGTAACAAAAAGAAAACAAACCAATGACGCTTACCCGAAGGGGATAGAGGCCTTTCGGGTCCCCCTCGAACCACCAGCGGATTTTGAGGCCCCTCCCGAGACCGAACTCTTCCCGGGGCTGAGGCTGCTCAGGGCCATCGGTGGGGTCACCGCGCCTCCCTGCTTCGACGGGCCCTCCTGGGCACGGCTCCGCTCCGCCCGCGCCGACGACCAGGACCGAGTTTCTCGGATTGAAGTGGGTGGGGTCCCGCCTCGAGTACGACGCGAGGGGGGTGAGCCCCCTCGAGGCGAGGCCTCAGCCCCCCTCTTCCCACGCCGGCGCTCCGAGGCCGACGCCACCGGCTGGGGGGCACGCTGCTCCGCCACCTCCTCCTGCACGAAGGGGCATTCAGCATGGGAGGAATCCGGCAACATGCGCTCGAGGCGCCCCTCGATCCCCTCGACATCATCACTATCATCATCATCTTCATCTCCCTCAGACGAGGGAGACTCCTCCTCCGGGAGCCCATCGCACCTCTGCTCAGCGCGGCGCTTCGCAAGTCTCTCGCGCTCTCGGAGCTTTTTGGCTTTCTTCTTTGCCTCCTCGTCCTTACTCCACTTCTCTTGTTGGGCGGTGAAGCGTCTTACCTGACGGTCGGGGGCGTCCTCCCTCAGCGGGGGCCTCGATCTCCTGTAGTCGATTCTCCCCTACACAAAGACGTTTAGTCACAGGGACAAGAGAAAAAGGGAGGGGGAGAGGGGGAAACGCGCAAGGCACGGGTCGAGGCACTCACCAGGTCGAGGCAACCCTCCTCTGGCCGCATGGGGAGGCGGTTGACGTCTTCCACCCTGAACGAGCCAGAGACCATGCTCTTTACCTGCGCGATGACTTCCGAGGCGGACGCCCTCTCGCCGGACATCCGGCATCTCTTGAGAACCTCGGGCGCCGCCGAAGGAAGCATCTCGTCCAACCGCAACGGGCGCTCCATCAGAGGGAGCACCCGTCGACTGTGGAAGGCCAAGACCACCACACCCGCCGTCAGGCCCGCCTCTCGAAGGGTCCTCATCGCGACAACGAGGGGATGAAGTCAACATTGAAGATCTCCCACGACAACGTGCGGCCAGTTGAATGGACGCTCGGCGATGAGCCGCCCGGTGTACGGCGGGAGATAGCCGCCGTCGTTGCGAAGGTAGAACCACTGCTCGTCCCACCAGGAGTGGTTGGACGTTAACCTGGTGGGGATGTACTCGCGTGGCTCCTCCGACCTCCCGGTCTTCAACGCAAAGTTGAGGCACCCCGCTCTGACGATTCTTCTTACTCCGGCCGACACCGGGGAGGCAAACCACTCCCCCTTGTAGAGGTGGAGCCATAGCTCCCAATGTGACGCCATCCCGAGGTAGCCCTCGCAGACGGCCGTGAAGATGGCGGCGTTGGAGATGGCGTTGGGGGAGAAATGGTGGAGCTCGACGCCGTAGAAGTTCGTCAGCCCCCGCATGAACTCGCTTGGGGCACACCGAACCCATGTCGATGGAACTTGAGGAAGCTCACCACGTATCCCTCCGGCGGATTTGGCTCTTCGTGGTCCCTGGGCGGCGCAATCCACTCCGGCCGATTCGAATCGGTGACGGGGCGGAGAAGTCCTTCCCTCACCAGCTCAGTCAGCCTTTGCCGCGTCATGGTCGACGGGCGCCAGGGCTCGGCGGGCTGGAGGACAGGGGCCATGGCGGCAGCGGCGGCACAGATCTGCTCGGTGGGCGCGGCGGCGGCAACAACAGCACGAATCTCCTCGGTAGACGGTTGACCAGGAAGGTTCCCAATCGTGACTTCTCGCTCTAAGTTTTTATCCTCACGCACGCAGGAAAGCAGGAGCTCGGCAGAATGGCAAAGGTGGGAGCGAACACTTGTCCCCCTCCGTTTTTATACTCGGGAAGAGCAACGGACGGAGTCCGGCGGCAGGGAAAAGGTAACTTCCCGCAATTAATGCGTTTGCCTGTCCGTTCCCCCCTTGATCCTCGACTGGACGCACGCATCACACCTCTGACAGAGAGCCGTTGCTCGGGCCCGCCACGATCGCACCGCTAAGCCCTTCACCGCAAAAGGCGTGCCCAACGGTAAGAAAAAAGAACCGTCGCTCGCTAACGGAGTTTTCTACGTAAGGTAAAACGGGCTCTGGCCCCACCTCGAAGTCTCGAGGGAGCAAAGGCCGGTCCTCGAGTGAGGGCTTAACGGCCGCCCTTGAGCACCGAAAAAGAACGGGCTCCGACCCCGCCTCGAAGTCTCGAGGGAGCGAAGGCCGGTCCTCGAGTGAGGGCTTAACGGCCGCCCTTGAGCACCGCAAAAGAACGGGCTCCGACCCCGCCTCAAAGTCTCGAGGGAGTGAAGGCCGGTCCTCGAGTGAGGGCTTAACGGCCACCCTTGAGCACCAAAAAAGAACGGGCTCCGACCCCGCCGCCCTCGAGCACCAAAAAATCGGGCTCTGGCTCTAAGCCTTGAAGGAGCGAAGGCTGACCCCACGAACAGGGTTCGACAGCCGCCCTCGAGCACCTGAGTCAGGGGTGACCTGGGGGAGCCAACACGAGGCCCTGCTCGAGAACAAACTCTCGAGACCCCTTTGGACGCATCCAAGGCGAAACGCTATGGACTTTATGGAATCCCCCGAAGGGAGGCATCGAGCCGCCGAGACCTATCGAATGGAATCGGTGTCCGTAGGACCATTGCGTTTTGCTTTAATGAGACCGCCTCCGGGCCTCCTGCCGACCTCTATCGAACGAGGAATGGGCTCTCACTTGGATTTTCCCGTTACCAGCTCACTAAGAACTTCGCGGCTCGCCCTATCGGGGGTAGTCTGATGCTTCTCGCCTCACATCCGATCGAAAGGACTCGTGAGAATAATGCCAAGGCCAGCAACGTCCCAGCCGCACGAGGCTCGGGGGCTCGCCTGTGCCCGGCGCCCCTCGACAAAAGAGGGTCAAAAATCCCCCGGGGGCTCCCCTTGGTAAAAGCGCTACGACTCCAGTTCAGGCCTATGCCCGACTGGACAAGCACCCTCTAACTAAATATAAATAAAGCCCTCACATGAGTCTTTTGACTCCTATGAGGCCTCGGGAGCTACCCCCGCAGGGGTCGCTCGCGCGCCCCCCACGAGAAAATCCGAATCACGTCCCATTTCCAAATTCCTGACCCCCTACCCGAATGCCATCACTCGAGCAGGGGCTCGGGGGCTACTGTCGTTACCGAGGAAATGGGTACCCCAAAACCCCAGGTTTACCGAATTAAACCCCGCAAAAACGGCAACTCGACCCCTCCTGTGACCTCCCGCACGAACGTACAAAGTCCCGCAGGCTGAGACACTTCGGGCCGACCCACGGACGACGACGGCCCAAAGCCAAAGCCTGCTCGAGAGTCTACCGAACGGACTAGTACTGTACACTCGAAAAACTACCGAACGGACTAGTACTGTACACTCGAAAAACTACCGAACGGACTAGTACTGTACACTCGAGGTTACAATTCGGGCGACCCCTTGAGGACGGAACTTCACCCAGTGAACGAGCCTACCCTCGAGGATGTAACTTCGCCCGCCGAACGAGCCTGCCCTCGAAGACGGAACTTCGCCCGGGCCAATGGGTGGCCCTCGAGGACGGTGCACCCCTCGGCTACCAACTCCCCCGTACGGATCCGAGCGCATTTAATGCGATCTATCTACCCCCGCCTAACCGCATGGCCACAGTTACGGTAACAGTTGCAGGCGTGGCGGTCAAATCTGCATTTACCGCCCATACCCCGGAATCCCGCAAGTCATATTACGCTGTTACGCCATACGGAGCGCTGTGCCACGACCCGCTCTGCCTCGAGACGTATAAACTAACGTGTTTTCCATGTTTTCTGGGATTCAGTCTTATCCAGCGAAGCTCGACCTCCTCGGCACGACCCCCTTGACTCCAGATAAGACCCTCGACCGTCGCCCCTCGACTTCATCAAGCGAACCCTCGAGCGGAACTTCAACAACTCCCGACGCGACGGTTGTAGGGCCTCCCATACCGACGTACATCACTACAGCGGCACCGACATGATCGGCCTCAACGTCGTACGTCATCAACGTCATGCGAACTCAAAATACATGTACACCTGTGCCCCTCCTTCATCTATAAAAGGAGGCGCCAGGGCGTTAGAGAAGGGGACCGGACTCAAACCGGGAGAATCTAGAGCATAGAAACATTAAGGCTTTAGATCACAGAGCGACAACGTGAGCCTGTGCAAGGTCGAGAGCAAGGCGTCCGAACGCCCAAACTCCACCTCACACTCCTCACACCTGCTTGTATTTTCCCCTATACTAGCACTTCGGTGCAAGATAACACGAATCATCCTCCCCCCGCTGGACGTAGGGCCTTCTTTGCCCGAACCAGGATAAATCATTGTGTCCTTCTTGCATGACCCACCGGATTAGGGAGCACGCGAATACAATATTACTCGTTGGTGTTAACCCCTCGAGGGTCAGAACACCGACATGATTGGATCAACAAATGCATGGCCATGCTTGGGTTAAGTGTTAACCCATGAGTTGAACCATATATCGAGTGGCAAAGGGAATAACTTGTATGTGGTCATAGTGGTTCATCTGATATGATCTTTGCGTGCACATAGGAGTTGTCACACCTTACTAGAGGCCGCTGTCAACTATTGGGCGTGTAGGAGTACTCGGCCCATGTCAATGTGTGCGTGAACCCATAGGGTCGCATGCTTAAGGGGCTAGAAGCCTAATTCGGGTTGGACCCAAATTAGACAAGGCTTAGGGTTACTAATGGGTCTCCAACTCATGAGCTCATTGGGGACGCCTATATAAGCAAAGGGGTAGGGGTGCGATTAGGGTTACATGCTTTTGACAGCCGCTGTTGCCCTCCCCACGCTCGCGCCTTCTGCTCCTCACGGACCTAGCAGTCCGAAGGCGTATCGCTTCTTCCTTGCACGTGTGGGATTCCTCGGAGGTGCTGCATCTGGAGCACTGGGATGAACCGTGTGAAGGAATTGACGTGACGGATGACCACACAACTGCACTGCCTGTTACGACGCGTACGACTACATCAAGTCATCTTCCGCTGCACCTGCACGTCTAGTGGTAATCTCGTAACCTATAACTAGCTGTAGTTCCTAGTTTATGAGGTAGAAAAGTTTTGTTTTCTAGCTAGCGTAGCACCCTCATAACCCTTCAGCAACAACATTCTGGCTGGCGTGATTTAAGCTGGGGTGCTCGATCGCGTCCCCCCCAACAATTTGCCGTTGGACTTCTTGGGCTCTGGCTCGAGCCCTTCCGCCCTGTGGATGTCTGCGCTCCTGCTCGATGGTCCGCTCAAGCTGGCACAGATGCTCCTGGTCTTCGTCAAGCTTGGCTCGTAACTCATGGACTTGCGTGAGCTATTCATCATGGGCATCCTGGGGCACTCACACATTGTCTGGTGTAGTGGGTAGCTACGCCTCTTGTCCCACTATGATAAGGGCGCTGCCCGCCGCGGCCGCTGCCGCGGTGTGGCTGCGGGGTCGATGATGTGGTCGCTTGATGCAACTCTTCATCGACGTGGAAGCAATCCCACGTGGGGTCGTAGTAGTTAGAGTCAGAGTCAGGACAGCCAAACTAGAAGATGGGGAACTGCCCATGACACTCCTCCTCCAGCTGTCATCGCATCATGCCGAGGGTGTAGCACCTCGGGCTGGGATCCTCTGACAGCCTTGGACACTCTGGGATCGGTGCGGGCATCTCCAAACGCATGAGAGTGCACAGGAGGTGCCCGGGGCGGTCCTCATGAACACCGAGACTGGAGCGTACCACGACAGAGTATGCCTGGCGGTGTTGTCCAGGCCGAATGGGAACAGATGGCGGGCTGCGAACAGCCCATGTGGGAGCAGATTGGGTGGCATTGGAGCCGCGCCCACAGGAGAGACCGTGATTGGCCCCCTTGGCGAGCGCGTAGCGAGAATGGAGTCGGGGTCACTGCCGAGACTTCTCAGTTCCTCCGACCCCAGGCGTAGGTCTATCAGGTTCCCAACCAGGGACCCTGCGTCCTCAGCCGGGGACGAGGAAACTGAGGTGGATGCCGACTCGGAGCGGCGATGGTGGTTGCGTCGGCCGCGCCTCATCCTAGGCAGAGAAGCGTGGTGACGAGATTGGCGAGGGGCCCGTCGTGGGGACCCAAAACCACTTCCGTTCGTGTTTATGATCGAGAGAAGGATCATGTCATGGCCGTGGCCTAGCGACATGAACTCCAAACTCCCAAACCTGATCACCGTAGTGAACGGATATGATGGCACGGAGTTTGCCATCTGAAAAGTGGCAGGAATTGATGTTGACACACAGATCCCCCTACCTGGCGCGCCAACTGTCAGCATCGGGACCCGAGGGTGCCTTAAGCCAATGAGTAAATGTGTACTGCGTGCTCCCTAATCCGGATGGTGATGCAAGATGAACACATGATATTTATCCTGGTTCGGGCAAAGAAGGCCCTACGTCTAGCAGGGGGACGAGATTTGTATTATCTTACATTGAAGTGCTTGTACAGGGAAGGATACAAGCGAACGAGTGAGATCGAAGGTGTAGAGAGTGAGCTAAAACTTGAGCATTCAGGTCTCTCCTTTCTCTCGTACCCGGCGTCCCCTTTTATAGACCAAGGAGAGGCACGGGTGTACAAGAAAGCTAAAGTTGTCGTAGGTGATGACGTCGAGGGGTGATGTCGATCATGTCATAGCCGCTGCAGAGGCGTGCGCCGGGCATGGCTTGCCCTATAGCGACATGCTCAGAGTCGATGGCCGTCCTTCAAGCATGTTAGGATGACGCTGCAGGCAGTCAGTGGAGGACTTATGCCCATGCGCGGTCATGTAAATCCCTATGGACGTCGTGTCGAGAGTTGTTGAAGTGTTGACTAGAGGCGTCAAGGCTCAACTCGAGGTGTGGCTTGATGACGTTCGAGGCCCAATCGAGGGGTAGCCACGAGAGTAGTGGTTGGATGGATAAGATCGGGCTTAGGGAATTCGAAGCTACGGCTGTCGTATAGTATGTCGAGGGGGCGTCGGAGGTGGAATAGTGCTTAGTATGGTATAGCAGTACCGGGCTAATCACCGCACGTCCAGGGATGGGCGGTAAAAGTAGGATTCGATCGCTGTACTCGACCCCTGTAACATTGCTGTAGCCATGTAGTTAGGCGGGAGTTGGTGAGAGCATTAAATGCACTGACTCCCATACAGGGAGTAGGTGGATTCGAGGGGGGTAGTAGTAATCAATGGGGGCTCGTCCGCATGGGCGGAGTTCCGTCACTCAACGGGGGGTCGTCCGCTCGGGTGGACTTCCCTTGCTCGAGGGTCCCATCAAGCGAGGGGCTGTCTTGGTTCGAGCGATGCTGCTCGTGGGCCAACCCAGCGTAGCTCGGTGTACGTCGATGGGCCTGCATCTCTGTTTGTAGGCTTCTTGGATGATTTTTGGGTTTATTGTTGGGGGATTAATTCGTCCAGTAAGAGGGTTTTGGGTACCCCTTTATTCAGGTACCCGACACCTTGTTCTCTTAACCATTCGCAATGAACCCTTCTGGCTAATCCATATAGATCTCCTCATCCAACTCTCCATTCAGGAATGCTGTCTTAACATCCATCTAATGAATGATAAGACCATAAGAGGCTGCCATGGCGATCAAAGTACGAATTGTACTCAATTGAGCAACTAGTGAGTAGGTGTTAAAGAAATCTTCACCCACTTTCTGGGTATATCCTTTGGCCACAAGCCTTGCCTTGTACCTTTCAATTGTACCATCAGGCCTAAGCTTTTTCTTAAAGATGCATTTGCAACCTATAGGTTGACACCAATAAGGACGGTCAACGACCTCCCAAGTTCCATTAGACATAATAGAATACATCTCACTCCTTACTGCTTCCTTCCATGAGTCAGCATCAGAAGAGGAATATGCCTCTTTAATAGTGGATGGTGTGTCTTCCACAAGGTACACTATAAAGTCATCACCAAAGGATTTTGCAACCCTCTGTCTCTTGCTCTTTCGAATGACTATAGTGTCATCCTCCTTAGGGATGTGCACATGAGAATCCTCAGCCTTATCTATAGGAATAGACAATTCTTGCTCATGGGGAATTATAGTCTCATGACTTGTTTCAATAGGTGTATTCTTCATGGGAAACTCATTCTCGAAGAATATAGCGTCTCTTGACTCCATGATAGTATCAACATACATATCAGGCACATAAGATTTTATAATTAAGAACATATATCCTATGCTGTGAAAGGAATAACCAAGAAATACACAATCAATAGTTTTAGGTCCAAGTTTGCGCTTCTTGTTGATTGGCACATTCACTTTGGCCAAGCAACCCCAAGTGCACAAATATGAGAGATTTAATCTTCTCTTTTCCCATTCTTCAAATGGTGTGATCTCTTTGTTCTTTGTTGGAGCTCTGTTCAGGACATGACAAGCTATCAAAATTGCCTCACCCCACCATTCCCTGGATAATCCCACTGTACTCAACATGGCATTCACCAAGTTTGTTAGAGTGAGGTTTTTCCTTTCAGCAACCCCATTGGATTGCGGTGAGAATGGCGGTGTCCTTTCATGAACAATACCATACTCCATGCAGAATTCATCGAACACATTAAAGAAGTATTCTCCACCTCGATCTGACGTTAACCGTTTTATTTTCCTTTCAAGTTGGTTCTCAACTTCAGCTTTACAGGCCTTAAAATAATCAAACGCTTCATCTTTAGTTTTAAGAGATACACATAGCAAAATCTAGTGGAGTCATCTATAAAAGTGAGAAAGTAACGTTTACCGCCTTTGGTTAAAATTTCATTCATCTCACACAGATCGGAATGAACAAGTTCTAGAGGTGCCAAATTTCTCGCCTCAGCAGCCTTGTAAGGCTTGCGAGGTTGTTTCGATTCAACACACACATGGCACTTAGACTTTTTAACCAAGTTAAATTTAGGAATTAAATTCAGATTTGCTAACCGCATAAGACAACCAAAACTTGCATGACAAAAGCGTGAATCCCATAAATCTGACTCATCAGAAATATTAACAGAATTTACCATCTTTTTACACACATCATGCAAAGATAAGCGGAACAAGCCTCTGTAATCATATGTTTTACCAACAAAAGTATCATGTTTCAACACAACACATTTATTCGACTCAAGAACAACTCTATGACGCATCTTGACCATTGTTTCAAGTCAGTTTGATCTAAGGGCTACGGTTCATCCCATCGGGTTATATAAGCAAGGGCAGACCCCCTTGAGGCATCTACCAATCCACAAATTATTATTCTTCTCCAGCGTAGATCTTAGGAGAGGACTCCTTGAATGGACCACCTCTCTAGATCTTAGCAATCAAGAAGAAGGCTAATATACCTCTAGTTAGGTTTAGATCTAGTCTTTAACGAGAACTAGAAGAAAGAGAGAGGTAGAAGATCTGGAGGAAGCCCCGGGCTTGTCGGTGCTCCTCTACGGCTTGTACCTATGGATTCAAGTTCTTCAAGAGCTTGGATTAGAGATTTCTACGATCATCAACTTCTATGAGTCTGTGAGTAATTGTTCTTAATATTCTTCTATTTTCGCAACTCGTTTGAGTACTTTGATCCTGGTAACTCTAGGATTAGAGGAGTCATCATAGCGTAAGCGTGGTGCTTAGGTTCGATTGCTTGTGGAATGCGCCCTATGTTCCCGGCCATGTGGTATATCACAAAGGTGACTTTTATAGCTTCATTGAGTCCTCTGTAGTCCACTCCTTAAATATAGGCCTTGTAGGAGATTTGATTACATGGTAGATTTGTACTTTGTTTGTGGTCTTCCATAGTAATCCCATAGCAGATTGATAAGAGCAACACTTTCTAAAAGTAGAACTAGATAGCCCTAGTCATCTCCCTCAACCTTCTAAGCGTCTCATCCTTGATTGTGCTCAGGGATTAGGCCTAGATCAAGATCCCTTCTTCTGTTCCTTTGGGTTTGATATTTAAAACTGGGTCATCCTGGTGAAGTGCTACATTGGTATCTTATCTGTGTGCTTATGGTTAACTTTCATATTTAAATACCAATAGCCGTCAAAGTATATTTTCCAATGATCTATGATAAGATCGGGTTCTTTCAGGTTTGTCTCTATCGATTCTGCTAAGAAATTGTTTAGATCTTGGGACTTGATGGCCTCCTTGGATTGGAATTCTTTGTTCAAAGCTCTGAGTTCTACTTTCCATTTAGATATCCTTCATGTTGAATCTCGATTTCATAGGATGTCAGACAGTGGGAATTCTATGATCATTGTAATCTTGTGTTCTTAAAAATGATGCCTCAGCTTTCTTGATGAAATGAGGATCACATAAAGTAGCTTTTGTATGTGTGGATATCTGACTTTTGATTCGGTTAGTACCTCACTGACGTAGTATACTGGTCTCTGTACCTTGTATACATGACCTAGTTCTTCTCTTTCCACCACAACTGCTGTGCTGACTATGTTCTTGGTGGCCAAGATGTATAGCAACATGTCTTCCTTCGTGTTGGTGGTACCAAGATAGGTGATGAGGCTAGGTACTGTTTGAGCTTTTCAAATGCTTCATCTCCTTCTTCTGTCCACTCGAGTTTGCATGTCTTCTTCAATAGTTTGAAGAATAGGATGCCTTTTTGTCCTAGGCATTATATGAATCTGTTAAGTGCTTCCATACAAACCATCAGCTTTTGGATGTCTTTTACCTTCTTTGGAAGCTCCATGTCTATGATTGCTTTCATTTGCTTCGTGCTTGCTTCTATTCCTCGGTTGCTGACTAGAAAACCGAGTAGTTGTCCTACTGGAACTCTAAAAATATGCTTGTTCGGGTTGAGCTTCCACCGCCATTTCTTCAGATTTGTAAAGGTTTCTTATAGATCTTCTAACAATGCATTGGGATCATTTGTCTTGACCACAACATCATCAACATAGGCCTCTACGTTCCTTCCTATTTGATCTCCCAGTGTTGTTTGGATTGCTCTTTAATAAGTTGCGCCAGCATTCTTCAGGCCAAAAGGCATTGATATGTAGCAATAGGCTCCAAATGGTGTTACAAAAGATGTCCTTCTTTGATCTTCTTCTCTGAGGGATATATGATGGTATTCGGAGTAGCAATCTAAGAAAGATAGTAGAGCTGCTCCGGCTATTAAGTCTATCACTTGGTCAATTCTTGGAGGACTATAGGGGTCCTTAGTGCAGTGTCAGTTGAGGTCGGTGTAGTCGATACACATACTCCATTCTGTCGAGTTTTCTTTTCAATGAGTACTGGGTTTCCCAACCAGTCTGGATTAATTATTTCTCCGATAAATCTAGCTACTAGTAGCTTAGTCAGTTCTTTCTTGATTCCTGCTTTTCTATCTGGTGTGAATCTTCATAGCTTCTGCTTGATAGGTTTCTAACATTTGTTCACATCAATCATATGCTCAACCAAATCCCTCAGGACTCCTAGCATGTCGGCTGGCTTCCAGGCAAAGATGTCCTTGTTGTCCCTAAGAAATTTGGTGAGCGTGAGTTCCTATTTAGGATCAAATTCTGCACTGATGGTCGTTGTCTTCTTGGGGTCACCAGTCTCCAAGTCTATCTTATTTGTCTTGACGTCTTTTGCTCACCTTCTTTATAGGGATTTCTGTTTCTTGCGGGTTCATTGTTGCTGCTGTCATGGCAATCTCCCTTCTTCCTTGTTCACCTTGTAGTTTTTCTGTGATTCGAATTGCTTGCACGTCATGATCATATGCCTTCGGAAGGTCTCCTTGTACTGATAGTACCCCTTTTATTGTTGGCAACTTGAGTAGTAGGCACAGATAGTGTGGAACCGCCATGTATTTGGTTAGTGCTGGTCATCCCAAAGATAGCATGGTAGCATTACTTGAAGTTGGCTACTTCAAACTTGATGAACTTTGTTCTATATTTCTCTTTGGTGCCAAAAGTGACTGGTAGTGTGATTTGTCCCAAGGGTACTGCTGCTGTTCCAGGTACTATCCCACAGAAAGGTGTGCTTGTTGGTGTAATCATTCCATCATAATCTATGCTCATATTTTTAAAGTTGGTGTGAATATGATGTCTAATCATGCTCCTCCGTCAATCAAAACTTTGGGCATAATAATTCCTGCAATTGTAGGTGCTACCACAGGTGGGTAACAGCTGGCGTTGTATGTGCTTGTCCATTGATCTTCTCTTGTGAAATTTATTGGGTATTTAGACCAATCCAGGTATCTTGGAGTTGCAGGTTCTGCTGCCATGATTGCCCTATGCGCCAATTTCTATTGTTGTTTGATTCTTGAGAATATTATGTATAACTATTTCTGGGGTTCTATTCTCATTCTGCTTTTTTCTCTTCTTTCTTCGATTCTTCCTCTCTTCTTTCTGGATTGTTGTAGTATGCACCAACTTTCTTGTATCAGCTGATGAAGTCATGGCAATTCTTTAGCTTGTGTCCTACTTTTGGGTGGATTGGGTAGTTCATGTCTTCGAAGTTTGCAAGTTGTCTCTCTTTTATCCTACTCCTTTGTTGTGGTGACAGGTCACGGTAGTTGGTTCTCTTGTTAGAGATTGCCACTGTATTCTCTTGCCTTGGCCTTTTGTTATTGTTCTAGTTGTCGTATCTTCCTCTTCTACCATGGTTGTCTCTGTTGCTGGGGAACCTTCTGTTAGTTTTTTCTTTCAAAGATATGAGCTTCTCTATGGCTCATTTGAACTCTTCATTTGTTTTGGGTCTTCGCTGTTAAAGTCTTTAAATTGCCATCTTGCCATGATTCTGTTGCTAAATATGTCAATAACATCTCTATCTGTGATGTCATGACTTGTGCTCTTGCTTCACCAAATCTTCTATAGTATTCTCTAAGCATTTTACCCCACTTTTGTGTGATTCCATGTAATGCTGCTGTCATTGGATGTATGATGATCCTAGCGTTGTGGTTGCAGAATTCTCTCTGTAGATCACACCAATGTCTGATGGATCCTGTTGGTAATTTATCAAACATTGGAGTGGCATTGCCTCTAGCGCCATTGGAAAAAATAATGCTTTGAGGTCCTCATCCCATCCAGCCAATTCAATGGATTGAGAGTAAACTCTAAGCCATCGTAACACCTTGGCCCAGGGCTTAATAGGATTAATAGGATACTTATACCAATAAGTTGCAACTTCTTTTTCAAAAGCTCATCACTAAAGAACTCTGAGGTTAAGCATGCTTGGCCTGTAGCAGTTTAAGGATGGGTGACCGACTAGGAAGTCTTCTCGGGTGCGCACGAGTGAGGACAAAGTGCGCAGAAAAGACTAGTATTGGTCTATGAGGGCAGTCTATGTCCTAGAATGCGGATATAAGCGGACCTGACCTCGAGGAGGCAGGACATTACAAATGGTACCAGAGCTGACCCTTGTGGTTTTATAGGCGCGTGTGTCAGTTGTGCAGGCATGGTGTGCATGGCTGGTGTGGATCCGGAGTGGTCGCACAATATGACACAAGCGCTGGCACTGGACACATGGACGTGGCCAAGAGGGGACGTTCTTGGCCTGTGGTTGACCAACAGGGACGTTGGTCTCCTAAGGGGGTAAGTATGTAACACCCTGGCCCAGGGCTTAATAGGATTAATAGGATACTTATACTAATAAGTTGCAACTTCTTTTTCGGGAGCTCATCTTCTAAAAACTCCAAAGTTAAGCATGCTTGGCTTGGAGTGATGGGTGACCAACTGGGAAGTTCTTCCCAGGTACGCGTGAGTAAGGACAAAGTGCACAGAAAAGACTAGTGTTGGTTTGTGAGGTCATTCTATTTCCTATATAAGCGGCCAGGTGTAAGCGGGCCTGGCCTCGAGGAGCCAGGACGTTTCAGCCATTGCTTTGGTTCTTCTTTTCCATTGTATTTTGAATGATTTGTTGGTTTGAATTTCTAGGGCAGCATCAAATCTTGTAAGCTTCTCGCAAAACATGGGAACCTATCATAATTTTCCCTCCTTCTATAATCTGGTGATGGTGATCTTCTCTACTGAGATCTAGGTTCTCTATATTGGGATCTGTATTTTGATTCGCCATATCCTTCTTCCCTGTTCATCATCCTGCTCTGTTCTATCCTTCTTTGCAGTGGGTATGGGTGGGTTCTTTCAGACCTTGGTGCAATGGTCACAAATTCTGTGGATTTACTGCTCTTACCCTTACAATGTTGCTCTCCGTCAGGCCTAATCTATTGAAAATGGACCTTCGAGGTTGTCCGCCCTGTTCGTTGATGTCCCCGGGTTGTTTGTTCTATTGAGCTACCTCAACAGGTGGTCTTTTAGGTTCTTTAGACTTCTTCTAAGCAGCTTCTTTTTCTTTCTCCGCCTTCTTTAAGGACTCGAGTTGTCTCGTGACTTCTTCAATTTTTTAGCTCATCGGCTTCAGCTGCTTGCTTTTCGGCTTTCATCTTGTTATAGGCCATGCGATATGCCTTATACTTGGTCCATGCCTACTTCTTACGTCTTGCCTTGTTCTTTCTGCTAGCCTAGCATCGGTTTCTATTTAGTCTTGATTGCTTGTGGCCTTCACTTTCTTCTTCTTCCGTGTTCTCTTCAGGTGATATGTCTGCTTCTGATTCATCTGACGAGTGCACCTCAGGCATTTTTGGTGATGCTGGGAGCTCAATAACATCGGCCATGTAAACAGTTCTTCTCTTCGACTTTCTCTTGTTTATCATGAATTCTTCATCTTTTGAGTCAATGGTCCCTGTGGATGAGTAGTCAAGTTCTTTTCCTTCCTGAAAGGGTAGCTCTTCATAGCCATAGTTTAAGGTTCCATTGGTAGGGAAAAAACTGGCCAGTGCACCACACAGTCTCTTGGGGTTACGGTCAAAAACAATCCTTCTTGTGCTCCTGTTAGCATGAATTCTTGATGATCTGGTCTGCCTTTCCTCTCTGGTCTTAATAATTGTGGACTGGAGTAATTAGCTTCGCAGAGTTGCTCCTTGCTCTTCCCCTGTGTATTGGACATTCGCACGGCTTCTTGATGTATTCTTGTATGATGGATGTCGAGTTGTGTAACCCAAACGGAAATGAGTTCGGAATCTTGATGATGGTCTTTGAAGCTTGCTTTCACCATCATCTTCATAGATCCAAGACCCAAAAATGAAAGTTGTTCCCGTCAAAAAACTCATCTTGAAGGTGAGGTCCGCCGAACTCTCGATGTACAATTCGCAGAAAACCCTACCTAGCATGCCAGCTATCGATGTTTTATCATGATACCACACCACCAGTGTACCCATGAGGGTGTTTTTGTTTGGAGGAGCTTGAAGAACTGATGAGGACATCACTCCATTGGATGCACAAGATAATCCTCCGCTGGACATTCAAGGTCCAATCACAAGAGCTCGTGCACGACAATTAAATTTACAGGTGAGCTCGTTCTTAAGGAAGTCTTTTTATGATTTTGAGAATAGATTGCTACCTAATGATTATATTGTACTTAGAAATCATGGAGAGGACCAAGGGATGCATAAGGGATGGCTTGGAGGCGTGGAGGACCAGCAAGGGTGCCCAAGTCAAGGTGGAGGCCCAAACCGAGTCGACTTCGAGCCTGTTTTGAAGTCCAAGACTAGTGTGGAGTAAAGCCGACGCCCAGAACGCATCCGAACTCCGTTTTTGATGATCCACCTATGGATGGAAAGATAATTTCATAAAGAAGCCAATGGCATTGGTTTGAGGTCAAAATTCCTTAGGAGTCATCAGGAAACATCAAAACAAGTTAGCATCCAGAATCTATTCCGGTGCTGCAGCACCTTTTTGGTCTGTTGGGTCGTGTATCGTTGTTGAGCCCATTAGGGGGCGCGTCCAGGGGTGGCGACGACCCTTAGACCTCTATAACCAACCACCGCCTCTCTCGTTAGGTTTTGGGTTTTGCTTAGATTATTTGTTCACAACAGTTTCACTGCGCCATCGGTTTGTGAGACCCCAACTCGTGAGATTAATCATTCATCTGCAATTGGTTGTATTCTTTCGTGTTCTTGCTTGTGTTCTTCGATTAGCAGGCAAAGGACTCAGCCTTCTCGGTGAGGTCAACTGTGCTTCGATGGTCGATAACCAGAGGAGACGTGGTGCTATGATTGCAGGGTTCAGAGCCGAGTTGTTCAGAAGCCTGATCGAATTGTGTCGCGAATCCACCAAATCGAGAGTTATTAGAACCTTTTGGAAGATCGGGAACCCTAGTTCACATCAAGAACTGTTGGTTACGGCAACAAACTTGATGAGACAGATGATTTATACTGGTTCAGGCCCTCAACTAGAGGTCGAGTAACAGCCTTTACGTCCAGTCGGCATTAGCCTGTTGCATTGTATTGATGAGTATTAGGTGTGTTGCATCGCTGTTACAAGGGGTACCCTCAATAACCTTATATGGGGCAAGGCCTACTACGGGTTCTATGTTTCCTAGTCGGATTTAAGGATCAAGTTCTAAACTAAGAGTTTCGTACTCTTTCCTATTACAATCCGTCTAGGATATGGGAATTTACACATAGTGTTGCTCCGTGTCTGGTTCAAGTCGGGCAGTACGTCCTCTGACAAGGCCCACCATCAGTGTTCCATCTCCGTGGGACACCTCTGGAATCCCCCATTGACAGACATGGTTCTTGGCATCATGTTGTGTCCAACCAATGCCATTCCCAGGGCACAGGGGGGCACACCAGCCCACCAAATTTGCTGGCGTGCATCATCAGCTTGCTCTTGGGGCACAGGGGGCACACCTACTTGGAGCCTGTCAAAACGTGGCCCAGACCAGCAGAGCCATTGGACATGTCGTCCACAAACAGAGATCGGGAGAGGGACACTACATGAGTCTCGCTCGCACCGCGGGACCACAAGAGTGGATCTAACGCCGGGACGTGTTACCACGGCGAGGTGCACCGTAGCGGTAGAGGTGGAGCCGAGCAAACCACCCCAGTCACTGTCGTCAGTGTTGTCATCGATCGCGAAGGGGACAATAGTGGCACCTTAGGAGACACAGGCCACGCTGAGCGAACCTTCCTCGAGTACCACTTCTTTACCAGGGCTTCATGGCAAACGATGGTGAGGCAGGACTAAGGTATGCTTTTGCAATGCAAATTGGTGGGTAAAACATTTGGTGTCAGCCCAGCCTTTGTATACACAGGAAGTGAATGCGCTGGAAATCTAGGAAGTGAATCCAGAAAAAGAGTTTTTGACCAGCATGACACACTTCAAACTTGTCTGAGTAATGCAGTTGTGAGTTGTGAGAGGTCTATTCTCTAGTTATTTCACTACAATCCAAGTAGTACCAACAACTGAGGGGCAGGCGTACTGATTGCTACGATATGGACAGCTGACAACACTTTACACTGTCCCATGTGATCAATTATGACAGCTATGGACAGCCAGACCTTATGGAGTTCTGAGTAAACTTTGACAGCTATAGCTCATCAGTTCTGCATTAGTTATAGGCAAGGCATTTGAGATAATCTCCTCGTAGCATGGTTCTTGCAAGTTCTGCAACTCTTATGGAAGACATGAGTTGGGTTCACACAGAGCGATCAGGCCAAAGTTGTACATGTAGCTCGGTAATCCAAACATAAATTTAGACCTTGAGAAAGTCCAACCTGTGCATATTTGATCTCATAGGGAAGTACAGTCGTGTATGTTTAATCACATTGGACTGTATCCTCCTCAATTTATTCTCGTTTTCCTATGATGCTTTATTGTGTCATATACTAGTAATGTTTTATGTGGATAACTTTATAGGAAGGTACGGATGATAGTAAGGTCTGCTGATAGACTATATGAGAACGAGTTGGGTTCAGCACAAATCAATGCCACTACAACCTAACGACTTGAGCTGCACAATGCCCAATAGAGTTTTACCCACCTAAGACAAAGTGCAACAAAAGTTAACACAAACATGCAAATTAGAGTTCATACATTTGCATGTGCTTCCCATGGGTGTGCGGCCAGGCTTTGTAACCGTGTGTGCGTGCCTTCATGGCCACCATGCGTCGTTCATCATTACTATCCATTGAGTGAATATACTTTAAATGGCCAGATCGTCTGGCTAGTGAAATCTACATAAAGGTCCAATTCAAGTTAGCGGCACCATCACAACTGCCAAGGACCTGAGCGGTCTCGCTCTTGCTAATGTGAAGCAATCTCTCTTGCATGGTTCTAAGGAGGTTGCAGCAAGCTAGATACATAGTTTCATAGGCTCTCATCGTCAGCATTCCCCTGGCTGTAGTTGAAACTGCTGCTTCAGGAACCCAGTTTCCCTCATACTTCATCCATGTAGCAACAGATGGAGTCGCTCCTGTTTGTGGCTTTAACCGATCGGGCAAATGTTATACTCGTAGCTCAATAATAAGAGTTACGTGTCTAGCTCGATCAAATTTACCAAAGGTTCATGAGACTAACGTGACTACGGCTGGGACTCTAGACACAAGTTAAAGTGAATCGAGGAAAAAGACTTTTTGACCACCATGGCACGCTTGAAACTTGATTAACTAACAGGATTGTGATAGGTCTTT
Organism: Bothriochloa decipiens; assembly: GCA_023333625.1. Lineage (NCBI taxonomy): Eukaryota > Viridiplantae > Streptophyta > Magnoliopsida > Poales > Poaceae > Bothriochloa > Bothriochloa decipiens. The sequence continues at coordinate 36,323,218 of CM041632.1, read as the reverse complement.
TCTGTACCTATTTCACTCCAATCGAAGCAGTAGCAACAGTCGAGGGGCAGAAGTACTGATTGCTATGTTATGGACAACTGACAACACTTTACACTGTCCTATGTGATCAAATGCTCAACGGCCGGACCTTCTGGCGTTCCAAGTAAACTTTGATAGATACAACTCATCAGTTATGCATTAGTTATAGCTGAGGCTTTTGAGATAAACACCTCGCTGCAGGGTTCTTGCAAGTTTAGCAACTCTTATCGAAGACGCGAGTTGGGTACACACGAAGCTGATCAGGCCAAAGTTGTACATGTAGCTCGGTAGTCCAAACATCAATTCAGACCACGAGAAAGCCTGACCTACGCATATTTGATTTGGTAGTAATGTCCGACCGCTGTAAGTACGATCACGCTAGACAGAATCCTCTTCAATTTACTTTCATTTTCCTATGATGCTTTAATGTGTCATATATATAATAGTAATATTTTATGTGGCTAACTTTATACAAAGGTGGGGATGATAGTAAGGTCTACTAATGAATTGAAGCAGAAGGAGTTGGGTTCAACACATATCAATGCCACTACGACCAAATGACCTGAGCCACACAATGCTCAATTGAGTTTCACCCACCCAATACAAAGCTCAACAAAAGTTTACCCAAACATACAAATCAGAGTTCATACATTTGCATGTGCTTTCCACAGATCAAACATAGTCACTTGTACTAGGACTATTGATACATCCCATGCAGATCAAGGGGCGAGCGGGGCGCGCCGGATCCTCTCCATGTCCACCATCACTAAGACAGTGTTGGCAGTGGGCTCGAGGCTCTTGATTAGATCAACGATCTCATCAACGTCCAATCCGGGCGGAAAATCCTGCTCCACCTCCAAAACGTTCGCCGCACTGCCATTACGAAGCTGGGAGGCCACCAACACCGTGGTAGCCCCTTGATGAATGGATTTGTACACCATAGCTTGAAGGCGAGCATGAAGGGCTTGGAGGTGCTCCTCAGCAATGGCTAGATCGCCCACTGCCTTGATAGGGAAGGCGGAGCTATAGGCAGTAGTCGTAATGGCAACCAGGTTCTAGAGCGCTGCCTCTACGGCTGCCTTCTCCTGGTTGGCAATGCCAAGGGCAACGTGTATGGCCTCTATATCACCACGCAGCTGGTCCTCGATCCCTCGGGTTACCCTCAATACCATGCACGTAATAACTCAAAGAAATAAGCAGTAGAGGTCAGTGCAAGGACAGATGGATGCAGCATGGCACGGAATCACGACTGGCAGCTCCCACCGGGGGAAGCCTCCAAGGGCCGCTTCCCGAGCATGACTGCGGAAGAAGCACCCAGGTCCAGGGCCAACATGATCCTCTGCAAAGAAAATGGACAATTTCCAAATACTAGTTGAAGTAAACTACATGAATACAAATACGAGTTAGATGAAGATAAATAACATGAACAATGGTACGGTGATTGTGCACCTCTGAAGGGGAATTGGCATGACAGATACCATGCCGCTAAGAGGTTTGTCTGTCGGTGGATGATTGCTAGTATGAAATGCCTACGGTGCCTTCCCACGGCCAAGATCCTGCGTACCCAGTCCCATAGCTGCCATCACCAGTTCATCTAGCACCTCCTTGCAGATGGGGGCGGTCGACTCGATTGTAGGGTCCCTTGTTCCTAGGTACCCCCACTCACAAATGGGTGGTGGTGAAGGCTTAGGTATCTCTCCTCCCATCCAGGATGAAGCTGGATCGAGGTGCCCCCATCCAAGGACGAAGGAACCCCCTGGCGTTGAACGAACCACCTTGAACAAAAACGTCCATAGAAAACAATGTGCATCGATACCTAGGAAGCCCTCGCACAGCATGATGAACACAGAGAGGTGGAGGATCCCGTTTGGGGTCAAGTCATGGAGGCACAGCCCATAGTAGTACAACAACCACCTAAGTAAAGGGTGCGCCAACAGCCCAAAGCCAAAGGCATGGAAATCGATGAAAAAGACGACCTCATTTGGCTTTGACCTTGGCTCCACTTCCGTTGTTTTTGGCACTCTCCACCCAATCGTGTCGGTGCTGTCCATGATTACCCCCTAGCTCACAAGTCGTCTAACGCCTTTTGGTCGATGGACAATTTTGTCCACTCGGTCATTGTCCCCGCGGGGAGTGTCATTGGTGCGTAGGGTGTAATGGGTGGAAGGTAGAAGCTTTGGGATGGAATTGAAGCAGGAGCTCTGGAGAGCCTTTCCCTCTCATCAGTGACGCAAAAGGCATAGTAGGGTGGAGGGCACTAGTTGTGGAATGGAATGGAGTTGAAGCAGCAGCCCTGAGAAGGATTCGCCCCTTCGCATTCAATGTGATGAGCAGCAAGGAGACGTCCCTGCTGCAACAGGATGCTCATGGCAGGCACTGTTGGCATTTCTTAATGTCATCACAAAGGATAGACTAAAGTCCATCCCCAGCAATGGCATTAGAAATGCGTGTTGGCATACCTAACCATCATTACTTTAGAAGAGTAACTCTCGGCCCTTAACGGCGCCGGCCAAGGTATTGCAGTTCTAGTAATAATAGTTAGAAGTGCCTGATTGGTCTTCCTAACCATCATTACTTACGAGTGCAAACCTATAGCACAGCGCCAGGTGCAACAAGAATTACATTCCTTAAGTAATGGTACTTAGGTACACCAATCATGATAGCTTAGAAAGAAAATGCAATAAATCTACAAGTGCATAGAACTATCATTGTAGTATTTCACCCGTGAGTATTCAAGGGTATCGTTATTTATAATTTCCCATAGGAGGGCAATATGCATCAAGCGTTGGTATAAACATGATCACTTATTGTGCATGGACAGTCATAGCATAAACAGGGGTAAATCATGGTTCAAAGATAGTGGACACACATTTGAGTCGACCTCAAGGATAAAAGAGGAAATAAAGAATAAAAGAATATAACTAACCAGAGCAGGCATTGATCATATATATAACTATGCAAGGAACTATTAGCAAACATCTGACTAGTATGTCTAGCATTAGGACTAAGTCTGGGATGATAGGGAGATCCCCACAGCAGGTCTGCCAGCCTATAGAGACTTTATGAACTCCTACTCGATACCTGAACATGGGAGAATGCAAAGGATGGACAGGGTTATCACTACCTACCCACCTACCCCTGTACCCGTGGAGTACCAACATATCCGCCGATCTCCTCATACCCGAGCACCATGCCTGTGTAATTGGAAACAACTCCTAACCCCCACGGACCCCAACCGTTCGGATTGATAGGTTAAGAGCAACCAAAAAGGCACGGTGAACCATCACCTCATTCCTAGTTCTTCCTCTATTCAAACTAATCCGACAAAGAACGAAGATGAACAAGTCAAGAACATAATATATAAACTATGTGCTAGTTCATAGATTATGATCATAACATGAACATAACTATACTCTAGTTCATATGCATGATTATATAAGTAAGATAAGAACTTGCTCATGGAGGAAAACTGAATTGTATTCATACCAAGATGTTCTTCTTCCTCCAAGGAGAAATGCCCTCCTTGATAGCTTTTGCCTTGCTCACAAATTACTAAAACTACTCTAAGGAATACAAGTGAGAGGTGTGAGGTGAGTGACTCCAAATGAATGTGTGTGTGTACAGTGGAGGAGCACCCTCTTCTTATAGTCCAACTAGAACAGTTTCAGCGTAGGCAGGTATGGAAGAAGGTGAAACCGCCTTGAGGGAACAACCTATGAATCGCCTGAGCATGCTGGGCTCGGAGGGCCAACCTAGGGGGCGGCCGGTCCCCTGGTGGGGCCTGCTGGCCACCACCTTCGTGTGGTCGGTTCCCCTCTAGGCCTGGACCTCTGCTGCGGTTACGATCAGGCCCAGATTTGGAACGAAGGTAGGCTTCTCTACTTCTTTTGGTTGTGCCTTCTCTGGAATATGAATTCTAGAATACGCCTTCTTATTTAGTTGTGCACTTCCACTTATTTTCATCATTAAACCTGCAAAAATGTGAACAGTAGAGGTACAAGTGGAATTCCGTTAATAGCATATGCATATGTGTTAAAGTATGATTGTTTCTCTCTTTTAGGCATAAGTTGGCGGCTAAAATTGATCTGTAAGCGCCGCCAACAAGACGCCCAAGCTTAACCTTTGCTCGTCTCGGGCAAATAGCTAAGTATGTGTCGGTGTTTCGACCCTGGGGGTCAACACCAACGAGTAAATTCATAATTGCGTGCTCCCTTAATCCAGTGGGTGATGCAAGAAGGACACAGCGATTTATCCTGGTTTGGGCAAAGAAGGCCCTACGTCCAGCGGGGGGAGGATAGTTCATGTTATCTTGCACCGAAGTGCTAGTACAGGGGTGAATACAAGCGGATGTGAGAAGTATGGGCTTGAGCTCGAGCGTTTCGGGCGCTTAGCTCTCTACACTATCTCATGGTGTTGTTCTGTGATCGAAGCCTTAGCGTATGAAGCTCTACGATCTCCCCTCTAGCTAAAGTCCTGGCTCCTCCTTTTATAGGCGAAGGAGGGGCATAGGAGTACATGTTTTTGGGGCTCAGATGGTTGGTGACGTATGTCATTGATGCCGATCATGTCGGTGCCGCTGTAGAGGCGTACATCGGTATGGGAAGCCCTACGGCCATCGCGTCGGTAGTTGTTGAAGTGTTGACCGAAGTTGTTGAAGTCCCGCTCGAGGGACGGCGTGATGGTGTCGAGGGGCGACAGTCAAGGCCTTGGGTCGAGGCTCATCGGATAAGGTCGAATCTCGGGATATGCGGGGAATATGTGTCTTGAGGGGGTGCCGGATGGGGCACAGTGCTTGGTATGGCGTGGCAATGAGGTACGATCCACGGGATTCCAGGGTATGGGTGGTAAAAGCAGGATTTGACTGCCATACCCACAGCTGTTTCGGTAACTGTGCCCATACGGTTAGGCGGGAGCAGGCAAAATGCATTGAATGCGCCTGGATCCGTACTGGGAGTAGGTAGCCGAGGGTTTTACCATGCTCGAGGTCTACCCATTCGCATGGGCAAAGTTCCATCCTCGAGGCCAGCCCGTTTGCCCGGGCGGAGTTCCGTCCTCGAGGGGTCACCCGATTTGCACCCTCGAGAGTACAGTCTTGGTCCATGCGGTGGTCCATCGAGCAGGTTGTGGCTTTGGGCTGTCGACGCCCGTTCGTGAGTCGGTCAGCATGCTTTAGTTTGTGGATTTCTGAGCAGTAATGAGGCATGTCGTTAGAGGGCTTGCGTTGCTGACTTCGGGGATCCACGCAGTTAAATGAGGGCTTAGGGTACCCCTTTCCCAGGTAACCGACAGTAGCCCTCGAGCCTCTATGCCAGTGCTGGCACTCGGGCAGGGGGTCAGGAACCGGGAGCGAAGTGTGGCTCAGATTTTTCTATCGGGGGTGCACGAGCGTTCCCCACAGGGGTAGCCCCTGAGGCCTTGGAGGAGTCGGAGGACTCCTTCGAGGGCTTTATTTGTCTTTGGTCGAGGTGTGCTTGTCCAGTCGGGTGCGGACCTGAACTGGAGTCATGGCGCTTTGTCGAGGGGTACGTAGGAACATTGGGCCCCCAGGGGATTTTTGACCCTCTTTCATCGAGGGGTGCCGGGCACGGTCAAGCCTCTGAGCCTCGTGCGGCTGGGGCGTTCCCGGCCTCGGCGTTCATCTCATGACTCCTTTCGATCGGACGTGAGGCGAGAAGCGTCAGACTACCCTTGATAGGGCGAGCCTTGAAGTTCTCAGTGAGCTGGTAACGGGAGAATCCAAGTGAGAGCCCAATCCTCGTTCGATAGGGGTCGACAGGAGGCCCGGAGGCGGTCTTATTGAAGCAAAACGCATGGACCTATGGATACCGATTCCATTCGATAGGTCTCGGCGGCTTGATGCCTCCCTTCACGGGGATTCCATAAAAGTCCATAGCATTTTGCCTTGGATATGTCCAAAGGGGTCTCAAGAATTTGTTCTCGAGCGGGGCCTCGTGTTGGCTCCCCCTTGGTCATCCCTGACTCGGGTGCTCGAGGGCGGCTGTCGAACCCTAGTCGAGGGTTAGCCTTCACTCCCTCGAGGCTTGTTGTGGAACCGGAGCCCGTGTACCTCTTCGGGGGATTTCTAACCCTCTTTCATCGAGGGGTGCCGGGCACGGTCGAGCTCCCGAGCCTCGTGCGGCTGGGGCATTGCCGGCCTCGGCGTTCATCTCACGAATCCTTTCGATCAGACGTGAGGTGAGAAGCATCAGACTACCCTCGATAGGGCGAGCCTCGAAGTTCTCAGTGAGCTGATAATGGGAAAATCCAAGTGAGCCTGATCCTCGTTCGATAGAGGTCGGCAGGAGGCTCGGAGGCGGTCTCATTAAAGCAAAACGCAATGGACCTACGGATACCGATTCCATTCGATAGGTCTCAGTCGCTCGATGCCTCCCTTTGGGGGGATTCCATAAAAGTCCTAGCATTTCGCCATGGATGTGTCCAACGGGGTCTCGAGGGTTCGTTCTCGAGCGAGGCCTCGTGTTGGCTCCCCCTTGGACACCCCTGACTCGGGTGCTCGAGGGTGGCTGTCGAACCATGGTCGAGGGCCAGCCTTCACTCCCTCGAGGCTTGTTGTGGGGCCGGAGCCTCTTTACCTTCTCCTGGAGCAATCCGCCAATAAGTAACGTTTGTTTTTCTTACCATCGGACGCATATTTTGAGGAGGAAGGTTAAATGGTGCGGTGGTGGAGATCGTGGTGGGCTCGGGCAACGGCTAATTGCCTGAGGCGTGACACATGTATCCGACCGAGAATCAAGGGGGAACAGTTAGGTAAACGCATTAACTGCGAGGAGTTACCTTTTTCTTCCGCCAGGTTCCGCCCGTTGCTCTTCCTGGGTATAAGACCAGAGGAGACAGGCGCTGTTCGCCCCTACCTTTGCCACATTGCCTTCACCACCGCTAGTGCTCCTGAGTCCCTGCTTTCCTACGTGCGAGGGTAGGAACTTAGAGCAAGAAATCATGATTGGGAACCTTCCTGGTCGCCCGTCCGCCAAGGAGATCCGTGTCATCGCCGCCACCGCCGCACCCATCGAATAGATCCGTGCCCCTACTGCTGCCATGGCCCCCATCTTCCAGCCTGCCAAACCCTGGCGCCCATCGACCGTGATGCGATAGAGGCTGAACGAGTTGGTGAGGGAAGGACTCCTCCGCCCCGTCACCGATTCGACTCGACCGGAGTGGATCGCACCACCGAAGAGCCACCCCGAGCCAAACCAGCCAGAGGGCTATGTGGTGAGCTTCCTCAAGTACCACCGGCACGGGCTCGGAGCGCCCCCGAGCGAGTTCATGCGGGGGCTGATGAACTTTTACGGCGTCGAGCTCCAACACTTCTCCCCAACGCCATCTCCAACGCCACCATCTTCATGGCCGTCTGTGAGGGCTACTTGGGGATGGCGCCCCATTGGGAGCTGTGGCTCTATCTCTACAAGGGGGAGTGGTTCACCTCTCCGGTGGGGTCAGGCATGAGGCGGATTGTCAGAGCAGGATGCCTCAACTTTGTGTTGAAGACAGGCAAGTCAGAGGTGCCGCGCGAGTACATCCCCACCGGGTTGATGTCCAACCACTCTTGGTGGGACGAGCAATGGTTCTACCTCAGCAATGACGGAGGCTACTTCCCCTCGTACACCGGGTGGCTCGTCACCGAGCGGCCATTCAACTGGCCGCACGGTGTGAAGGAGGATATCCAATGTCGACTTCGACCCCTCACCGCCACGATGAGGACACTTCGAGAGGCAGGCCTGACGGTGGGCGTGGTGGTCTCGGCCTTCCATAGTCGATGGGTGCTCCCCTTGATGGAGCGTCCGCTGTGGTTGGACGAGATGCTCCCCGCGGTGGCGCCCGAAGTGCTCGAGAGGTGCCGAATGTCTAGCAAGGAGATACCCACCGCGGAGATCGTTGCGCGGGTGAAAGGGATGGTTGCGGGTTCGTTCATGGCAGAGGACGTCAACCGCCTCCCCATGTGGCTGGAGGAGGGGTGCCTCAACCTGGTGAGTGCCTCGACCCATGCCTTTCGCGTTTACGTTTCGTCCCCTTTTTCCTTACTCTTGTCCTCGCGACCGAATGTTTTCGTGCAGGGGAGAATCGACTACCAGAGATCGAGGCCCCCGTTGAGGGAGGATGCTCCCGATCGTTAGGTGAGATGCTTCGATGCCCAGCAAGAAAAGAGGCGCAAGGATGAGGAGAGGAAGGAAAAGGACAAGAAGCTCCGGGAGCACGAAAAGCGTGAGAAGCACCGTGCGCAGCAGAGGCACGACGGGCTCCCGGAGGAGGAGTCTCCCTTCGAGGATGAGGGAGATGAGGATGATGATGATGATGATGATGATGATGTTGGAGGGTGGCGGGACGTCTCAAGCCCCCTTCTGTCTGGTCCCTCCCGTACTAACCGTCTTTCGGTGCAGGAAGGTGCGTCGGAGCAGCGCGCCCCTCAGCCGGTGACTACGGCCTTGGAGTGCCAGCGAGGGGAAAGGTCGACCACTCCCTCGACTCGGGGGGTTCATCCTTCTCTCGTTGTCCTCATGGCGAGACACCACGCACTTCGACCCCGGAGACCCGATCCTGGTCATCGGCACGGGCGGAGCAGGGTCGTGCCCAGGAGGCCTCGTCAGAGCAGGGAGGCACAGCGACCTCACCGACAGCCAATAGCAGCCCCAGCCCTGGGAAGAGCTCGGCCTCGGGTGGGGCCTCAGGTCTGCTGGCGGCTCGAGGGGAACCCGAAAGGCCTCTATCCTCTTTGGGTAAGTGTTGTCGATTTAAGTCTCTTCTCGCTGCTTCCCCATTCTGCGGTTCATTAAGTTCTCTACTATCCTGCTTTCCATCCAGGCCAAAGCGCCGCATCGAGGAGACGACCCTTGCGCCGGCTAAGCGGCTCAGGGTGGATGCGGCCATGACGATGGGGCCTCGGCCACAGGTGCGATGTCGAGGCCCTTGCCACGGTGGGAAGCGAGGTGGCTGTCCTTAGCCCTTGGGGCTATGGCTCGCGGTAGGCTGACGGGTTCTGCTCTTGTTGCAGGGTCGAGCGACTCGGGGGCCACGACGGGCGATGACTCCGAGCCGAGGAAGACGCAGGAGGGGGAGCGCCTCCCTCATGTCGATGTCTGTGGTCCCCGAGCTCGGTCTGGTGCCAGAGAGTGGAGCTCCAGCGTTGGGAGCCCCTGACCTGGGCCAGCCCGAGGTCTCTGCTTCCATGCCCGAGGCGGGAGCCCCTGAGGGCCACGAGCCGGGAATGGAGGTAGCCCCCATCGACCTCGAGGGTGAGGAGGCCATCACCCCTCCCCATTCGACGGGGGAGTGGAAGCCGTGGCCGACAGGACTATGCGAGTTGGAAGCTCAGCGAAAGTAGGAGCTGCCGCGGGCGCAGCAGGAGGAGGAGTCGCAAGAGCGACAGGAGGAGGAGGTGACCGGGGAACGGCCCCAGCACCATCAGGAACAGCAGACACCGCCGGGGGACGTGACGCCGTCGGACCTATTGGCGCAGTAGCCGCCCAAGCCATCAGAGGGGGAGGAGACCTCGGGACTCCCAAAACAGTGGGTGTCTATGATCACCCTCGACGAGCTGCTACAAGAAGTGGCACTGAAACCCTCGACGCAGCTTGAGAAGGAGACCTCGGCACCGAGCCCGTCGGTAGACGTGTCGATGGTGGACCTGCCGGCACCACGGGACGTGGCATTGGAGGAAGCGACGGCCTGATCCCCTCTGCCACCTCAGGAGGCACCTGAGCCAACGTCGAGCCAGCCACCGCAGTCGTCAGCCGCGCCGTCGGAGGAGCCAGCGGTTTTTGGTCCACAGGCGAAGCGGTCAGAGGAGACGGCGGCCGCCATCGCGTTAGGGGCTCCAGGCCCATTGAGGAGGAGGTCGACGTCGGACCCCGGGCTGGGAGGCATCGGCGCCGTGTCAGAGTTCCCTACCTCGGCCGAGTTGGTGGAGCACCACGGCGCCCCACGCGATGTGGCGGAGGAGATCGAGTCCTTGGCGCAAACCAAGGTCAAGACGTTCTTCTCTCATTGGGGCAAGGAGCGTGTCTTGCTCTAGGAGCTCGGCGACTCCAGCGCTCCTAGGATCGAGATGGATGACCCGGCGGAGGTCGAGCGCTGGGAGGGCGTGGAGCAGTCCCGGGTGTGCCTGCAGCACTTCCTCAAGCTGGGTGTCGAGCTCGTCAGGGATCTCGACCAGAGTCTCGTGGTAAGTCCCCGTTTGGATCACCTATGGTTCTTGGCTTTTCCTGTATGGATCGCCTTAACCCTCGATTTCCTGTTTCCAGGACTTGCGGAGGCGTTCACACTCCAAGTCATACTTCCTCCATGAAACACATAACAGCCGGGAGGAAGTGCTTCGCCAACTCGAGGCCAGCCGTTCTGCGCAGAGTAGGGTGGCCAAGGTCAAGGAGGAGGTGAAGCAGGCCAGAGAGGAGGCTGCCAGGGCCAAGGAGGAGGCCGCCTAGGAGAAAGAGGACGCCGAGGCAGCTCGAGGCGAAGCCGCCTGAGTCAAGGAGGAGCTCCGGCGGGTCAAGGAGGAGGTTGACGCAGCTAGGGGTGAAGCGGAGGAGGCCAAGAGCGATGGCGCTCACGCTCAAGAGCACGTCAAGCTGCTCGCGGAGGAGGCCTGAGCTCCGTGGAGCGTATCTGCTCACTCGAGGCCAGTCTGGCTCAGGTCTCCATGGCACGCGACGCCCTCTCCGCCTTAGTCGAGGAGCAGAAGGGTCGAAACGATAGCCTGGATGCCAAGCTCGAGGCGATGAAGGCTACCCTTTGAGAGAAGGAGCAAGCCATCATCTTGGTTGGTGGCGCCCTCGAGACCCTCCGGTGCGAGAAGATCGACTTGACTCGGGCTTTCAAGGAGGCCCAGCGGGAGAGAGACGAGGCTCGGGAGGAGCACGACGCCATGCTGGAGGACCGCAGCGCCCTCTAGACCCACTGTGCCAGTGAGTTTCTTGGTGGGCTTTAACCTTTTTCTTTTCGTGTGACTTGTTTAACTCTTGTTTTGTCTTTTAGGCCTTGACTCCGAGCTGCTCTCCATTCAAGCCACCGCCAAGGCGCTACAGGAGGGCCTCGTGGCGGAGGGGGTGCTTCTCGGCAGGTTTCGGGTTACCATCAACAGGCTCTGTACCTCCTGGGAGGTCGAACCCGTCCAAGTGGCTGAAGAAGATGTCCTGGGGGCCACGCTCGTTGACCGGCTCTACCACCTCGATGCCACCCTTTGGGATCGTGTGCGGGAGGCGCTCCACACCAGCGTGAAGTGCGCGCTGGCGGTGGTTTCCTCCGGCTTCATCTTTGACATGGACATTGTTGCCCAAGGCTTCATCCCTGACATCTCGAAGACCGATGCCGAGAACGAGGAGCGGTGCCGGGGGCTGATCCGAGATGCCGAGAGGCCGGGGGAAGCACTAGCGAAGCTGTTCAAGGATGAATTCCTCCCCCCGAAGATGAAGGGTACACCGTCGAGGAAGGCGGCGACGGAGATGGCGGAGCGGGCCTGTAGGGCAAAACTAGGCAAAGGTACCCGTGTCAATAAGTTAGTTTTTGTAACTTGTATTCAGTATGGCCTCGGGGGCCTTTAAAACATCTATGCATCTATCGTAATGCATTTGGATATTTCAAGTTCGAGTCTTCTCTGTTTTCTTTCGCCGAGATTTTGCTTTTTTGACTAAGTGTTCGACACGTGCTCGTATCCCTTGAGGGAGGAGCGAGTGGAGGTACCGTAGCCCAGAGGTGTAGGAGAGCTCCCGGCTTGACAGCCCTCGACCCTTAGGGAATTCAAGGCGTTTTCTTCTTAGTCATGAAGCGCGTCGAATCGAAGGAAAGAAGAGACGCTCGAGCTTCAATCATCTGACCTTTGCTTTTTGACTAAGTGTTCGACGCATGCTCGTATCCCTCGAGGGGTGGAGTGAGTGGAGGTACCATAGCCCTGGGGCATAGGAGAGCTCCCAGCTCGACAGCCCTCATCGACCTCGAGGGAGTCCGAGGTGTTTTCTACTTAGTTACGAAGCAAAAGGAGACGCTCGATTTTTTTGAAAAATCATTTGTGTTTTTAGGAACTTAGGGAGTTCCCCCCGTTAGCCCCCGAGGGAGGCTCGACTCTGGCGAGATAGGGTCGAGGCTACCTCTTGCATGTATAATAATGAGTTTGAACTTATAATCGAAAGTACTTCTTATATTTGTCATGCGAAAATGTACGAAACATGCGAGAATGTACAAGGGCATCGGTGCCCTAGGGGTAGAAATGACGTAGCTGTTCGCTGTTCCATGCATTGGTGAAGGTTTCACCCTTGTTGTTTGCCAGCTTATACGTTCTGGGCTTCAGCACCTCAGCTATGGTGTATGGACCTTCCCATGGTGGAGTCAACTTGTGACGCCCCTTGTTGGTCTGTCGTTGACGTAGGACGAGGTCTCCAACTTGGAAGTCCCTCGAGCGCACGTGTTTGTCATGGTAGTGTTGAAGTTTCTGTTGATACCTCGTGGAGTGAATCAGCGCCATGTCTCAAGCCTCCTTGAGCTGGTCGACGGCATTTGCGAGGGCTTCTTCGTTGGTTTGCTCGTTATAGTTCTTTAGTCGAGGGGAACCATACTCGAGATCAGTGGGGAGGACGGCCTCGGACCCATAGACCAAGAAGAATGGTGTGAACCCTATGGCTCGACTAGGTGTTGTCCTTAAGCTCCACAGGACTGAAGGCAGCTCCGTGGCCCATTTCTTTCCATGCTTGTAAAGGCGGTTGAAGATTCTCGGCTTGAGGCCCTACAAAATCATGCCATTAGCGCGCTCGACCTGGCCGTTAGTTCGAGGATGAGCAATCGCAGACCAGTTTACATGGATGTGATGGCGATCGCAGAAATCCAAGAACTTCCTGCCAGTGAACTGTGTGCTGTTGTCAGTGATGATGACGTTCGGGACCCCAAAGCGATGGATGATGTCGGTGAAGAACTCGATCGCCCGCTCGGAGCGGATGTTGCCGATAGGCCAGGCATCGATCCACTTGGTAAACTTGTCAACAGCAACGAGTAGGTGTGTGTATCCCTTGGTTGTTCTCTTGAGAGGCCCCACGATGTTGAGCCCCTAGACCGCGAACGGCCAGGTGACGGGGATCATCTGTAGGGCGTGAGCTAGGAGGTGCATCTGCTTGGCGTAGAATTGACACCACTTACACAAGCGGACAATGTTGATGGCATCGGAAATAGCGATTGGCCAGTAGAAACCCTGTCGAAAGGCGTTGCCAATGAGGGTTCTCGGCGCTGCGTGGTGGCCGCAAGCCCCCGAGTGTATGTCCTCGAGGAGCCTCCTGCCTTCTTCGATAGTGATGCAGCGCTGATGGATACCCAATGGGCTTCGCCTGTAGAGTTCCTTGCCAACACCGTAGGTGACGTAGGACTTGGCCCGTCACGTGATTTGGCGAGCCTCGGTCTGGTCTTCCGGGAGTTCCCCTCGAATGAGGCAGTCGAGGAAAGGACTAGCCAATTCGGAGGTGGGCTCGACGGAGGAGGTGTCCCCTCGATCTCCATGACCTTGGCCCCGGTCGAGGGGGCCTCGGTCGAGGCAAGGGGTTCAAGTGTCATGGATGCGGTGCCATCCCTCGAGCCTAAGTCAACGGAGGGCTCAAAGAGGTCTCTCAAGAATACATCCGGAGGGATAGTACCTCGAGTTGATGTGATCTTTGCGAGCTCGTCCACAGCTTCGTTGTAGCATCGAGCAATATGATTGAGCTCGAGGCCGTGGAACTTGTCTTCCAGTTTGCACACTTCTTTACAGTAGGCTTCCATCTTGGCGTCGTGGCAGCTCGAGGGGTCGATGATGAGTTGCGAGTCACCTTGAATGTCTAGGCGTCGGACCCCGAGTTTGAGGGCAATACGCAACCCGTTGACAAGAGCCTCGTACTCCGTGACGTTATTGGAAGCGGCAAAGTGGATGCGAATGATGTAGCGCATGTGGACTCTGAGGGGTGAGATGAAGAGCAAGCCTACGCCTGCTCCTATCTTCATGAGCGACCCGTCGAAGTACATCATCCACAGCTCGGCTTGGATTTGAACTGGCGACAACTGGGTGTCGGTCCACTCAGCGATGAAATCTACCAACGCCTGAGATTTGATGGCCTTCCATGGTGCGTAGGTGATGGTCTCACCCATAAGCTCGACTGACCACTTAGCAATTCTTCCAGCAGCCTCCCGGTTTTGGATGATCTCCCCCAAGGGGAAAGAAGACACCATGGTAACTGGGTGGCTAAGGAAGTAATGCTGAAGCTTGCGACGCGTAAGGACGATGGCGTAGAGCAGTTTTTGCACCTGTGGGTAGCGGATCTTGGTTTCCAAAAGCACTTCACTGATGAAGTAGACCGGCCGCTGGACGGGCAAGGCGTGCCCTTCCTCTTGCCTCTCGACCACTATGGCCGCGCTTACCACCTGAGTGGTCGCAGCGACGTAGAGGAGGAGGGGCTCAGGCGGTTTAGTCAACATCGTTGATCGAGGAGGGACGAGGACCGGGGCAGAAGTCAGCATGCTCTTGAGTTTGTCGAGGGCCTCCTCGGCCTTCGCGGTCCATACGAAGCATTCGGATTTTTTCAAGAGGTGGTACAAGGGCAGGGCCTTTTCCCCCAATCGTGAGATGAAACGGTTGAGAGCCGCGAGGCAGCCCATGACCTTCTGTACGCCCTTGAGATCTCGAATCGGACCCATTCATGTGATGGCTGCGACCTTCTCGGGGTTGGCCTCGATCCTACGCTGGGAGACGACGTATCCGAGGAGCATGCCCCGAGGCACTCCAAAGACACATTTCTCAGGGTTGAGTTTTATATTCTTGGCTCGAAGGCATCCGAATGCGATTTTGAGGTCATGGATGAGGTTGTCGACTTTTTTGGATTTGACCATGATGTCATCGACGTAGGCCTCGACCGTGTTGCCTATGTGTCTACCGAAGACATGAAGCATGCATCGCTGATACGTCGCCCCGGCGTTTCGAAGGCCGAAGGGCATGGTGACGTAGCAGTACATGCCAAAAGGTGTGATGAAGGAAGTCGCGAGTTGGTCGGACTCTTTCATCTTGATTTGGTGGTAGCCGGAATAAGCATCAAGGAATGAGAGGGTTTCATATCCCGCGGTAGAGTCAACAATTTGATCAATGCGTGGTAAAGGAAATGGAACTTTGGGACATGCTTTGTTTAAATTAGTATAGTCAACATACATTCGCATTTTTCCATTCTTTTTCTTAACTAACACGGGATTAGCTAACCATTCGAGGTGATGAACCTCCTTGATGAATCCAGCCACCAAAAGCCTGTGTACCTCTTCGCCGATGATCCTGCGCTTCTCCTCGTCGAAGCTGCATAGGCGTTGCTTCACTGGTCTATGACCCGGCTCGGATCTACAAGGCGTGCTCGGAGACTTCCCTCGGTATGCCCGGAAACATATCGGCATTCGCACGGAGAAAGTCAACGAGCACTGCTTCCTATTTGCTCCCGAGGTTAGCACCGATCGTCAGCACCTTCTCGCCGGAGTAGCTCGGGTCGAGGGGGATTTTCTTGGTGTCTTGTGCTGGCTCGAAGCTACCGTCATGACGCTTAGGTTCAGGCACCTCGTCGGCGAGGCACTCGAGGGTCGAGGCTATCATCGCGTTTTGCTCGATGGCATCTCCGTACTCGACGCATTCGACGTCGCAGTCGTACACATGCTCGTAGGAGGAGCCGATGGTGATGACGCCTCTAGGTCCCAGCATCTTGAGCTTGAGGTAGGTGTAGTTTGGGATCGCCATGAATTGCGCGTAGCCCGGTCAGCCGATGATGGCATGATAGGTTCCGTGAAACCTGACCACCTCGAAGGTGAAGGTTTCTTTCTTGAAGTTGGCGGGGGTGCCAAAGCAGACGGGAAGGTCAATGCCGATGGGAAGAGCCTTCTTCCCTGGTACGACGCCATGGAAGCCCCCGGCCCTGGGTTGGAGTTGGCACCTCTTGACCCCCACGAGGTCGAGGGTCTCGAGGTAGATGATGTTCAGGCTGCTGCCACCGTCCATGAGGACCTTCAAGAGGCGGGTGTTGACGATGATTGGGTCGACGACGAGCGGATAGGCCCCGGGGTTGGGGACGTGATCCGGGTGGTCGTCGCGGTTGAACGTGATGGGCGCATCGGACCAGTCGAGGTAGTGGGGTGTCACGACTTGGACGGAGAAGACTTCTCGATGCTCCCTCTTGCGCTGTCGAGGCGTGAGCTGGGTCGAGGGGCCTCCGTAGATCATGTAGGAGTCGTAGACTTGGGGAATTTTCCGTCTTCCCCATTGTCTCCCTCATTGCCGTGCTGGTCTTTCTTGTCACCACCCTTCTTGATGCCCAGTTTCTCGAAGTGCTTTTGAAGCATGCGGCAGTCCTTGAATTTGTGTTTCGCCCCATCCTTGTGATAAGGGCAGGGCTCCTCGAGCATCTTGTCGAAGATGGCCCCTTCGGGGACCTCGAGGTTTTTTGCGTTCGGCTGCTGCGATGAGATCGTCGTCTGCAACCTCACGCTTGCCTTGCTGATCCTTCTTCTTCTTCTTGTTCTTCTTCCAACCTTTGTTTGAGCCCCCGGCATCGACTGCTGGTGCCATTCTCTTGTCTTTTTCGTCGTTGAAGAAGGCTCCGACCGCCTCCTCGCCAGCCGCGTAGTTAGTGACCACATCCATGCGCTCGTCAACGGTGTTGGGGCGGTTGTGCCCCAACTCACGAACTAGGTCCTTGCAGGTCATACCCGCAACAAACGCTAGAATTACGTCGAGATCAGAGATGTGGGGGAGTTCAGTTCGGAGCTTAGAGAAACGCCGAGCGAAGTCATGCAGAGACTCCCCTAGTTTCTGCTTGCAGTTGTGCAGTTCCTATGAGTTTTTAGGACGCACGTAGGTTCCCTTGAAGTTCCCCTCGAAGATCCAGACCAGGTCGACCTAGTCATGAATCTGGTCAGGGGGAAGCTCCTCGAGCCACCTACGTGCAGTGTCAGATAGGAACAGGGGAAGGTGACGTATGATCACGCGATCGTCACATGCCCCGCCTGCCTGACAAGCCAGTTGAAAATCAGCTAGCTAGAGCTCGGGTTTGGTTTCTCTGTTGTACTTGACGACGCTCGTGGGGGGTCGAAACTTGTCGGGCAGCCAGGCGTTGCGGATCGTCCTGCTGAAAACTCGGGGACCCGGTGGCTCCGGGGCCCGTCGGTCTTCATCGCTGTCGTAACGTCCCCCACGATGGGCGCTGTACCCTCGATCCTCGGTGTCCCCGTGTTTGTGCTTGCGGTTCTCGATGATATCGAGGCGCGCGTCACGCGGGGCGCGGTTGTCGATGATACGATCTCGGGCTGGTGTCTTCTTCGCTCGGGCGGCCGCCTCTTGATCGACCGAGCACTCCCTTTTGGGCCGGGAGGGCTCGTCCTATGGTTCAGAAGCTTCCCCTCGACGCCTCGAGGCTGAGCTCTCAGCTTGCTGAACAGCAGCAACTTGGAGGAGACCCTCGATCTCGCATTGTACCCGTCGAGCTTGCGAGTTGGATGGCGCGGGCATATTGCGAAGAAGCGTAGCCGCTACGACAACGTTCTGGCTTGCTCGAGGGTAACGGTTGACGGGATGTTTGGGTGCCCCGCCCTCGTTGATCTGCCGGTTGACCTCTCAGGCCCTGGCTCGGGGTCTTTCGCCGGGTGGTGGTCGCTCCTGCTCGAGGGTTCGCTCGAGCTGGCACAGTCGTTCCTGGTCATCGGCGAGTTTAGCCTGTAACTCCCGAATTTATGCCAGCTGTGTGTCCTGCTCGTCAGGACGGGGGCACGCTACTTGGGGTGCGACTGGTTGTCGAACCTCTACTCTAGGGGGAGCCCCTCCGGCCACAGCGACAGACGCATCGGTCATCGGATCGACAGTGTCCTCACTGGAGGCAATGTCACCATCGATGTGGAGACACTCACGGGTAGGGTCCCAATGGTCAGAGCCAGAGTCAGGGTCGTCGTAGTAGAAGATGGAAAATTGTCCCCGTGCCTCCTCCTGCGCTGCTGTCGGAGTGTGCCGATGGTGTACCTTCGGGGCCAGGTGCTCTCGCGAAGCCCAAGTCCACGGAGGCTGGCATGACCGTCCCCACGTCCGTCATTGCTCGAAGGAGGGCGCCTGGGCGATCCCCTATCGTGCTCATGTTGGCGCGGGTCAAGGTCGAGAACGCCTTTGTGGCATTGTTAAGGCCGAATGGGAACCGTCGACGACGCTCAAACAGCTTGTGCGGAAGTAGGCTCGATGTAATGGGGGTTGCGCGCATTGGGGGAGCTCTGCCGGGCTCCCTCAATGAGCGCATTGCGAAGGTGAAGTTGAGGTTGTCGTGGGGCCCTGCCGGTCCGTCCTCTGCTCCTGAACTCAGGTCAGATAATCCCCCAACAAGGGGCTCCTCATCACTGGTCAGGAGCGAGGGGAATGCAGCGGGCACCAATCTCGACTCAGGTTGATGGCAATGACGGCGCCAATCGCGCCTCCTGGTTGCGGCCGAATGGTGGTGAGACCGGCGAGTGCCCCTTCCTGAGCGTGGGGGCACACTACGACCTCCGCTTGGGTCACTGATCGAGAGCAGGGTCATGTCATAGCCCTGTCCAAGGGACATGAACTTCAGGCTCCCGAACCAGATCACCGTAGCGCGAGGAAGTGGTGAAACAGAGTCGCCCATCTGGAAAGAATGGCGGGAAATCGTTGGTAACACGCAGGACCCCTACCTGGTGTGCCAACTATTGGTGTTTTGACCCCAGGGGTCAACACCAACGAGTAAATTCGTAATTGCGTGCTCCCTTAATCCGGTGGGTGATGCAAGAAGGACACAGCGATTTATCCTGGTTCGGGCAAAGAAGGCCCTACGTCCAGCGGGGGGAGGATAGTTCGTGTTATCTTGCACCGAAGCGCTAGTACAGGGGTGAATACAAGCGGGTGTGAGAAGTGTGGGCTTGAGCTCGAGCGTTTCGGGCGCTTAGCTCTCTACACTGTCTCACGGTGTTGTTCTGTGATCTAAGCCTTAGCGTATGAAGCTCTAGGATCTCCCCTCTAGCTAATGTCCTGGCTCCTCCTTTTATAGGCGAAGGAGGGGCACAGGAGTACATGTTTTTGGGGATCACGTAGTTGGTGACACATGACGTTGATGCCGATCATGTCGGTGCCGCTGTAGAGGCTTACATCGGTATGGGAAGCCCTGCGGCTATCACGTCGGTAGTTGTTGAACTGTTGACCGAAGTTGTTGAAGTCCCGCTCGAAGGTCGGCGTGATGGTGTCGAGGGGCGACGATCGAGGCCTTGGGTCGAGGCTCATCGGATAAGGTCGAATCTCGGGATATGCGGAGAATATGCGTCTTGAGGGGGTGCCAGACGGGGCACAGTGCTTGGTATGGCGTGGCAGTGAGGTACGATCCATGGGATTCCAGGGTATAGGCGGTAAAAGCAGGATTTTACTGCCATACCCGTAGCTGTTTTGGTAACTGTGGCCATACGGTTAGGCGGAAGCAGGTAAAATGCATTGAATGCGCCTGGATCCGTACTGGGAGTAGGTAGCCGAGGTTTTACCACGCTCGAAGTCTGCCCATTCGCACGGGCGAAGTTCTGTCCTCGAGGCCGGCCCGTTCGCCCGGGCGGAGTTCCGTCCTCGAGGGGTCGCCCGAGTCGCACCCTCGAGAGTACAGTCTCAGTCCGTGCGGTGGTCCGTCGAGCAGGTTGTGGCTTTAGGATGTCGACGCCAGTTCATGGGCCGGTCCAGCATGCTTTAGTTTGTGGATTTCCGAGCGGTAATGAGGGATGTCGTTGGAGGGCTTGTGTTGCTGACTTCGGGGATCCGTCCAGTTAAACGAGGGCTTAGGGTACCCCTTTCCTAGGTAACCGACAGTATGGTTGTTGATCAGGAGTTGCTACGATGCTGATATAATTCACAAGTGCCATGCCTATAATAAAGTTTTCTTTCATAATTTAAATATGTTGGCATTATTATCCACTCTTTACCTTGATTGCTCATGGGGCTTGTAGCATCTCCAAGTTCTTGGGCAGTTGCAAGACAGAATGGTTATAACAGAATCACTAGTCATTCATTCTTTTGATAGACCATCTATCCGGAGGTTTTATAAATTTTTGCAAAATAAAACAAGTTCCTCAAATGATTCACTCGGTCGCTCAATGTGAATGATTACCTCACCAAAGGCATTGTAAAGTAACCTTTAAATCCTACCACTAAAGCTAAGAGTGGAGTTTTGGGTAGGTATATAGGTGGGCGTACTTACATCACATGTATTGCTGAGTCAGACCGGACTATAGGGAGATACAAGTCATACACTTTGATTGAGATGTGCAAGTGTGTGGAATATGAGGATGGTGGAATCCTAATTCTACATCTTTTTGGTACTCCATGCATCATGACTCCTTTATTGGATATAATGAAACATTTTGGAGGGATATGGGCTATAAGATTTATTTATTTATTTATTTTGAACAGGTACTTTGAATTTTCTTTCCCGTTTATTCTCTCATGCCCCTTGGCATGGTTTTTTTAGCATAGCCCATATCCTTTATTGACATATGAAGAACTTCTGAATGGAGAGATGTCATGATGGCGAATGCCGGGAGTGACTTTATGCATAAGGAATGCGCAGGTCTCAGGGTAAGAGTCAGCATTTTTATTTGGTAAAAAAAGAAAGAAGGAGCACAACTCTTAGGGTAGGGGTTGGCGTATTTTTGGTGGATGGATAGGTGCATGTTGTGTGCAACTTTCATGGTGACAGTCGGCTTTATTTGGTGGGTGCATGTGAATCTCAATCATGGGTGCATGACCATAATCTCACTAAAGTCACAACAATTTGACCCAACTCAAAGTTCTGTAAGCAGCATATGACTAAAGGTTTTATAGAATTAAAGCATGTCATATGGCTTTGGTGGGTATTTCATAATCATTGAGGAACTTTTGATTTTAAGATTTTTTTGAAAACGAAAACACCAGATGTCAAGTTTCTCTCAGAACAAAGTCATAGCAATCTCTATTTGTACCATATCATATCTTGCAACAACTTAGAAAAGGATCTTACGATTGCAACCCACAAGATTTCAAGTCTTCAGCATGAGACATGTTTAGCCAATAAACATAAATCTTGAGGAATACTAAGTTATAACTTAGGCACAAATGAATTATAGACAAGCAACTATTCATCATTTCAACATAAGAGAAACTAACAGATCTTAACACATAAGAGAGTGGAATGATTTTTTTTGAATTGTAAAGGAAATAAAATTATAGAATTGAAAAAAATAATGCATGAAATAAAATGCGGGAATTATAAGATACATGTTACCTCTGCGGGGTTTCTCCCCCAAGCTAGCTCAAGGCCTAGGCCCAGGGAAGTGTCCCATGGGCCGGAGGAAGGCCATCTATGCCTCGTGCTGTCGCTGGTTCGCATCATTGAGGTCCACAAAGTGCTGCTGGTACTGCTGGTGCCACTGGGTGGTGGTCTGGATATGTGCGTTGAGTGTACCTTGGATTTGCTTGTTCTGGAGTTCTAGTCCTCCCATGCGTGTGTCGAGGACTTCCATCATGACTGGCTATGGGTGAATCGGGGGTGGCATCCCTTCTGATCCTGAGGAATGTTCCTGCTCTCGCCACCCCGATCCTCCTGCCTTGTCTGGGTGAGGTACGTACCCCATACTCTGTCCATACCCAGGGGCGAACCTGGGTGTAAACATGTTAGGGCCCATGCCATCCATGGTGTCATGGTGGGCATGGTCAGTGGTGGTGCAGGCTGTGCGGGCACCTCACCCTGTCCTCCTCTCCTCGTTATTAACCTGGGAGAAACAGAGCTCCTGCGTGCCTCCTCCCTCTCAACAAGGTCGAAGGTGAGAGATGGGAAATTATACAAAGCGAGATCCGGGTTAGGTAACGGAATGTCGTTTGCATATCCCAAAAAAAGAATACCAGACCATTTCCCGACTCATCACGTTTCAAAATATGAGCTTGCCCCAAGTAATATTCATTAGCCATAATGCGAGGGGTAGAGAGATAAACAATGGTATGCACGGCATGGGGATCAACACTAGTAGCAAGAAGAGTGATGAGTGAAGTGCACATAACAGGAGTAGATGCCTCAAAAGATTTTAACCAATGCTTAACAATCTCTTGCACAGGAGCAACATTAATCTTTCTAAGCATGGCATAGAGCAACTTCAACTCAACATCAAGAGCATGGTGCAATCATCTCTAGGAAACAAAGAACTGCCAATCCATTTATGCATAAGCCTCAAAGTGGGATGATGTATGATATTGACATTAGGCTGGAACTTCCCAATCACACTTTGCCCAGTGATCAAATGCCAGAAAGTATGACGATGATAGCCCGAGAGAGAAAAACCCATATCGATGGAGCATCGAGTATGAAAGCCTAAGCGTGCAGCTAGCTTCTTCCAAGAAAGGCTATGCTCTTTACCAAAGCAACGAAAAACAATACCATGGTCGACAATTTGCAAAGAGCCAAGAACTTGAATGGTCAAAAGACGTGATCCTAGCTCACGCATGGGAGCGACATGGCTCCAACCTGCATGCCTCCAAATGGTATTGAATTCGGTGTCCATACCTATCTGTTGGAGAAGGTGGAGGTCGAAGGCCGGCGTGTGTAAGAACTCACATTCTTTGAGGAGGTTGTACGCTTGCATTTCCCGTTCATTCTCCAAGTCGAGGAAGGGAGCGTCGGCCTTGTTGATGGCATGGCCCGTCGCCGCCGCCTCCTCTTCTCCATGCAGTGGGTCCTCTTCACGTGGGGGAGTATGTTGGCTTGACTCCCCGCGGTTACGTCAGCTTCTCCGGAACATACCGGAAACCCGACTCCCGATCCCACTCATGGTGAGTGAGCTTAGCACGAGACCTTGAGCTTGCTTGTGGTGGAAGCGTAGAAGAGTTTTCTAGAGTTTTCTTGCACTTGAGCTTTGTGGACAGTATTTGAAGAGTGGTGGAGCAAAAGAGTGATGGAGAGGGAGTGAAAAATGAGAGAGTGAGAGGGGTGAGGAGCTCAACCCCGGCCTCCTGGTATTTATAGGCGCGAATGCGGGCATGGAGGGGGTGTTTGGCAATGGCTAGGAGTCGTTGGACAGAAAAGCCGCGGCGCCAGCTCCTTGGGCAGGGGGCGGCCGGTCCTGGGACCGGTCGGTCCCCTAGGTGGGCCCGCCCTGTCCCCACTTTTGTCAGTTGCCTCCAACGGCTATCCTTGAGTTCATAGCCGTTTGCGATCCTCTCCGGTTCGAAAAATTGCTCCCCTTTTTTATTTTTAACAAATTTATTTAACTTTTTAATTTTCAAAAATTATTTTTTAAAAAAATAAATAAAAAGAGCATAAACTAAACTTTTAGAAAATAATTTTTATAAAATTTTTGAAAAAAATTATTCTGAAATAAAAATAAGATTTTTATAAAATATTTTTAAACTTTTCTCTTTTATTTATATATATATATATATGACAGGTTTTGTGTACTCTTACGAGCATGCACTCTCACTATATATTAGACGGCGTGTGCCTGTGTCCGTCAAAGGAGCCGTCGGGTGCATGCGGGGTGCGGCCCATTAGCTGCATGCCTAACCGAGAACTGATCACGTGATTTGCGGCCAGCTCGCATTTAAAATTTGTGGGCTGATTTGATGTCACGGATGCTGTATGTTCACATACGTACCATTATAAATAAAATGTATGTATTCATACTTTGTTTTCAAGTATGTATTCGTACTGTTTTAAATTAGTATATATTCACACATTTTTAAAATAGGAGTATGTAGTCATACTCTTTTTTTAAAATGAGTATATATGCGTACATTTTTAAAACAGGAGTATTGTCGTTACCCAGGAAATGGGTACCCTAAACCCTAGGTTTACCGAACTAAACCCCGCAAAATCAGCAACGCGAACCCTCCAGTGACCTCCCGCGCTAAAGTACGAAGGCCCGCAGGCAAAGACATATCGGGCTGACCCACGAACAGACAACGACGGCCCAAAGCTAAAGCCTGCTCGAGGGGCTACCGAACGGACCGGGACTGTACACTCGAGGGTATAATTCGGGCGACCCCTCGAGGACGGAACTTCGCCCGCCGAACGAGCCTGCCCTCGAGGACGGAACTTCGTTCGGGCGAATGGGCGGTCCTCGAGGACAGTGCACCCCTCGGCTTACCGACTCTCCTGTACGGATCCGGGCGCATTTAATGCGATCTACCTACCCCCGCCTAACCATATGGCCACAGTTACGGTAACAATTGCAGGTGTGGCGGTCAAATCTGGCTTTTACCGCCCATGCCCCGGAACCCTGCGGATCGTACTTCGCTGTTGCACCATGCCGAGTACTGTGCCATGTCCAGCACCCCCTCGAGACGTATGAATCAGTACGTTTCCCGTATTTCCCGGGATTCGACCTTATCCGGAGAGGCTCGACCCCCTCGACTCAAGTCAAGACCCTCGATTGCCGCCCCTCAACTTCGTCAGACGAACCCTCGAGCGGGACTTCAACAACTCCCGACGCGACGGCAGCAGGACCTCCCATACCGACGTACATCACTACAGTAGCATCGACGTGATCGGCCTCAACGTCATGCGAACTCGAAATATATGTACTCCTGAGCCCCTCCTTCACCTATAAAAGGAGGCGCCAGGACGTTAGAAAAGGGGGACCGGACCCGGACGAGAGGATCTAGAGCATAGAAAGGCTAAGTCTTTAGATCACAGAACGACACCGTGAGCTAGCGTAAGGTCGAGCGCTAGGCGTCCGAAACGCCCGAGCTCCAACTCACGCTCCTCACACCCGCTTGTATTTTCCTCTGTACTAGCACTTCGGTGCAAGATAACACGAACTATCCTCCCCCCGCTGGACGTAGGGCCTTCTTTGCCCGAACCAGGATAAATCGCCGTGTCCTTCTGCATCACCCATCGGATTAAGGGAGCACGCAATTACAAATATTACTCGTTGGTGTTAACCCCTCGAGGGTCAGAACACCGACAGTTGGCGCGCCAGGTAGGGGAGCCGCGTGTCACTAACGATTTCCCGCCATTTTTTCGGATGGGCGACTTTGTTTCATCACTTCCGCGCTCTACGGTGATCTGGTTCGGGAGCCTGGAGTTCATGTCCCTCGGCCAGGGCTATGACATGACCCTTTTCTCGATCAGTGACCCGAACGGAGGTCGCGGTACGCCCCCACGCTCATGGGGGCCGCTCGCCAGTCTCACCACCATGCTTCCACATCCAGAAGGAGGCACGGTCGACACCGTCATCGCCATCAACCTGGGTCGAGGATGGTTCCCGTCGCTTTCTCCTCGCCTCTGACCAGAGATGAAGAACCTCTTGTCGAGGGATTGTCTGACCCGAGTTCTGGGGTAGAGGGCGAACCGGCAGGACCCCACCACAACCCCGACTCCACCTTCACAGTACGCTCATCAAGGAAGCGCGACGAAGTCCCCGCTCGATTGAGCCCGCTCCCGCACGAGCTGTTCGAGCGTCGTCGTCGGCCTTCGTTCGACTTCAACAATCCCACGACGACGATCTCGACAGTGACCTACTCCAACATGAGCACGTTGGAGGACCGCCCAGGCGCCCTTCTCCGTGCAATGACGGACATGGAGACAGTCACACCGGCCTCTGAGGGCTTGGCCTTCGTAAGAGCGCCCGGCCCCCGGAGGTACACCGTCGGCACACTCCGACGGCAGCTGCAGGAGGAGGCGCGGGGGCAATTCCCCGTCTTCTGCTGCGGCGACCCCGAATCTGACTCTGATCATTGGCATCCTACCCGCGAGTGCCTCCACATCGATGGTGATGTCGACTTCGATCAGGAAACCATCGATCCAGCGGCCGCAGCAGCTACCGCTGCGGCGAGAGGTGCTCCCCCCAGAGCAGAGGACCAACAACCAGACACACCCCGAGAGACATGCCCCCATCCTGTTGAGCAGGACGCACAGCTGGCACAAATTCAGGAGTTGCAGGCGAAGCTCACTGACGAGCAGGAACGATTGCGCCTGCTCGAGCTAACCCTCGAGCAAGAGCGGCGACCGCCCAGCGGTAGAGCCCGAGTCAGGGCCCGAGAGGTCAACCGGCAGATCAACGAGGCAGGGGGACCCGAGCAACCCACAAACCATTATCCCCGAGCAAGCCAGAACATTGTCGCCGCGGCTATGCTCCTACGCAATATGCCTGCGCCATCCAACTCGCAAGCCCGGCGGATACAACGCGAAGTCAAGGATCTCCTCCAAGTTGCTGCTGTTCAGCAAGCCAAAAGCTCAGCCTCGAGGCGTCGAGGGGCAGCCTCCGAACCTCAGGTCGAGCCCTCCCAGCCCGAAAGGGAGGGATCGGTCGATCAGGGGGCGGCCCCCCGACCGAAGAAGAAGCCTGCCAGGGAACGTATCAACGACGACCGCGCTCCCCGCGACGCGCGCCTCGACATTGTCGAGAACCGCAGACGCAAGCACGGGGATGCCGAGGATCGAGGGTACAGCGCCCATCGTGGAGGGCGTTACGACAGCGACGAAGACCGACGGGCCCCGGAGCCACCGGGTCCCCGAGTCTTCAGCAGGACGATCCGCTGCGCCCAGCTGCCTGACAAGTTTTGACCCCCCACAAGCATCGTCAAATACAACGGCGAAACCAATCCCGAGCTCTGGCTAGCTGACTTTCGGCTGGCTTGTCAGGCGGGCGGGGCGCGCGACTATCACACCATCATACGTCACCTTCCCCTGTTCCTGTCCGACACCGCGCGTAGATGGCTCGAGGAGCTTCCCCCTGACCAGATTCGCGGCTGGGTCGACCTTGTCTGGATCTTCGAGGGGAACTTCAAAGGTACCTACGTGCGTCCCGGGAACTCCTGGGAACTGTGCAACTGCAAGCAGAAACCAGGGGAGTCTCTCCGCGACTTTGCTCGACGATTCTCCAAGCTCCGCACCAAACTACCCCACATCTCCGATCTTGACGTCATTCTAGCGTTCGTTGCGGGTACAGCCTGTAAGGACCTAGTTCGCGAGTTAGGGCGTAACCGCCCCGACACCGTCGACGAGCTCATGGATGTGGTCGCCAACTACGCGATCGGCGAAGAGGCCGTCGGCGCCTTCTTCAGTGACGGGAAGGACAAGGGAAAGGCACCGGCAGCTGACGATGCCGGAGGCTCGAGCAAAGGGGCGAAGAGAAACAACAAGAAGAAGAAAAATCAGCAAGGCAAGCGTGAGGCTGCAGAAGATGATCTCATCGCAGCAACCGAATGCAAAAGACCTCGAGGTCCCCCCGAGGGCGCCATCTTCGACAAAATGCTCGAGGAGCCCTGCCCTTATCACAAGGACGGGGCGAAGCACAAGCTCAAGGACTGCCGCATGCTTCGAAAGCACTTCAAGCAAGTGGGTGTGAAGAAAGGTGATGACAAGAAAGACCAAGGCGGCGATGAGAGAGACAACGGGGAAGACAGAAAATTCCCCGAAGTCTATGACTGCTACATGATCTACGGGGGCCCCTCGACCCAGCTCATGCCTCGACAGCGTAAGCGGGAGCGTCGCGAAGTCTTCTCCGTCCGAGTCACGACGCCTCACTACCTCAACTGGTCTAACACGCCCATCACGTTCGACCGCGATGACCATCCGGATCGAGTCCCCAACCCCGGGGCCTATCCGCTCGTCGTCGACCCAATCATCATAAACACCCGCCTCTCGAAGGTCCTCATGGATGGCGGCAGCAGCCTGAACGTCATCTACCTCAAGACCCTCGACCTCCTGGGAGTCAAGAGGTGCCAACTCCGACCCAGCGCCAGTGGATTCCATGGCGTCGTGCCAGGGAAGAAGGCCCTTCCTGTCGGCCGTATCGACCTTCCTGTCTGCTTTGGCACCCCTGCCAACTTCAGGAAAGAGACCCTCACCTTCGAGGTGGTTGGGTTTCACGAAATGTATCACGCTATCATCGGCCGACCGGGCTACGCGCAGTTCATGGCGATCCCGAACTACACCTACCTCAAGCTCAAGATGCCAGGACCCAAGGGCGTCATCACCGTCGCCTCCTCCTACGAGCACGCTTATGACTGCAACGTCGAATGCGTCGAGTATGGAGAGGTCGTCGAGCAAAATGCCATGATAGCCGTGACCCTCAAGCACCTCGCCGATGAGGTGCTAGATCCTAAGCAACACGCTGGCAACTTTGAGCCAGCACAAGACACAAAGAAAGTCCCCCTCGACCCGAGCTGCCCCGGCGAGAAGGTGCTAACGATCAGCGCCGACCTTGAGGGCAAATAGGAAGCCGTGCTCGTCGACTTTCTCCGCGCGAACGCCGATATGTTTGTGTGGAGTCCTTCGGATATGCCAGGCATACCGAGGGAAGTCGCCAAGCACGCCTTGGAAATCCGGGCCGGGTCCAGACCGGTGAAGCAACGCCTGCGTCGCTTCGACGAGGAGAAGCGCAGGATCATCGGCGAGGAGGTTCACAAGCTTTTGGCAGCTGGATTCATCAAGGAGGTCCATCACCCCGAGTGGTTAGCTAATCCCGTGTTAGTTAAGAAAAAGAATGGAAAAATGCGGATGTGTATTGACTATACTAGTTTAAACAAAGCATGTCCCAAAGTTCTGTTTCCTTTACCACACATTGATCAAATTGTTGACTCTACCGCGGGATGTGAAACCCTCTCGTTCCTCGATGCTTATTCTGGCTACCACCAAATCAAGATGAAAGAGTCCGACCAGCTCGCGACTTCCTTCATCACACCTTTTGGCATGTACTGCTACGTCACCATGCCCTTCGGCCTTCCGAACGCCGGGGCGACGTATCAGCGGTGCATGCTCCATGTCTTCGGTGAACACATAGGCGACACGGTCGAGGCCTATGTCGATGACATCATGGTCAAGTCCAGAAAAGTGGGCAACCTCATCCATGACCTCGAAATCGCGTTCGGGTGCCTTCGAGCCAAAAACATAAAACTCAACCCCGAGAAATGTGTCTTCGGAGTGCCTCGGGGCATGCTCCTCGGATACATCGTCTCCCAGCGCGGGATCGAGGCCAACCCTGAGAAGGTGGCGGCCATCACGCGAATGGGGCCGATTCAGGATCTCAAGGGTGTGCAGAGGGTCACGGGCTACCTCGCGGCCCTCAGCAGCTTCATCTCACGTTTAGGGGAGAAGGCCATGCCTCTGTACCGCCTCTTGAAAAAATCTGAGCAATTCACATGGACCGCGGAGGCCGAGGAGGCCCTCGACGAACTCAAAGGCATGCTGACATCCACCCCGATTCTCGTCCCTCCTCGACCGGCGACGTTGACTGAACCGCCCGAGCCCCTCCTCCTCTATGTCGCCGCAACCACTTAGGTGGTCAGCGCGGCCATAGTGGTTGAGAGGTAGGAGGAAGGGCGCACCTTGCCCGTCCAGCGGCCGGTTTACTTCGTCAGCGAAGTGCTTTCAAAAACAAAAATCCGCTACCCACAGGTGCAGAGCTGCTCTACGCCATCGTCCTTACACGTCGCAAGCTCCAGCACTATTTCCTCAGCCACCCGGTTACAGTGGTATCTTCGTTCCCCTTGGGGGAGATCATCCATAACCGGGAGGCCGCTGGAAGGATTGCCAAGTGGTCGGTCGAGCTCATGGGCGAGACCATCACCTACGCACCGCGGAAGGCCATCAAGTCTCAAGTGCTGGCGGATTTCGTTGCTGAGTGGACCGACACGCAATTGCCGCCAGTCCAAATCCAAGCCGAGCTGTGGACAATGTACTTCGACGGGTCGCTCATGAAGACAGGAGCAGGCACGGGCTTGCTCCTCATCTCACCCCTCGGAGTCCACATGCGTTACGTCATTCGCATCCACTTTGCCGCTTCTAATAACGTCGCGGAGTATGAAGCACTTGTCACTGGATTACGAATCGCCCTCGAACTCGGGGTCCGACGCCTTGACGTTCGAGGTGACTCGCAATTGATTGTCACCAAGTGATGAAGGCCTCGAGCTGCCACGACGCCAAGATGGAAGCCTACTGCAACGAAGTGCGCAAGTTGGAAGACAAGTTCCACGGCCTCAAGCTTATTCATGTTGCTCGACGGTACAACGAAGCCGCGGATGAGCTTGCAAAAATCGCATCGACTCGAGGTACAGTCCCTCCGGACGTATTCACGAGGGACCTCTTCGAGCCCTCCATCGACTTGGGCTCGGGGGCTAGCACTACACCCTCGAAGCTCCACCCCACGACCTCGACCGGGGCCCCCTCGACCGGGGCACAGGTTATGGAGATCCAGGGGACTCCTCCTCCGTCGAGCCCGCCACCAGATTGGCGAGCCCCTTTACTCGACTGCCTCATTAGGGGAGAGCTTGCGGAGGACTGGACCGAAGCTCGCCGGATCGCGGGACGGACCAAGTCCTACATCATCTACGGTGATGGCAAGGAACTCTACAGGCGAAGCCCCTCAGGCGTTCTTCAGCGCTGCATTACCATCGAGGAAGGCAGGAGGCTCCTCGAGGACATACACTCGGGGGCTTGCGGCCATCACGCAGTGCCAAGGACCCTCGTAGGCAATGCCTTCCGACAGGGTTTCTACTGGTCGACCGCCGTCTCCGACGCCACGAGCATTGTCCGCTCGTGCAAAGGGTGTCAATTCTACGCCAAGCAGACGCATCTCCCAGCTCACGCCCTACAAATGATCCCCATCACCTGGCCGTTCGCGGTCTGGGGGCTCGATCTTGTGGGGCCTCTCAAGAGGACGACCAAAGGGTACACGCACCTGCTCGTTGCCATCGACAAGTTTACCAAATAGATCGAGGCCTGGCCTATCGGCAATATCCGCTCCGAACGGGCGGTCGAGTTCTTCACCGACATCATCCACCGCTTCGGGGTCCCGAACGTCATCATCACTGACAATGGCATACAGTTCACCGGCAAGAAGTTCTTGAAATTCTGCGATCGCCATCACATTCGCGTGAATTGGTCCGCGGTTGCACATCCTCGAACTAACGGCCAGGTCGAGCGCGCCAATGGCATGATTTTGCAAGGCCTCAAGCCAAGGATCCTCAACCGCCTCAGCAAGCACGGAAAAAAATGGGCCGCGGAGCTGCCTTCGGTCCTATGGAGCTTAAGGACAACACCTAGTCGAGCCACGGGCTTCACCCCATTCTTCTTGGTCTATGGGTCCGAGGCCGTCCTCCCCACTGACCTCGAGTATGGTTCCCCTCGACTAAAGGCGTACAATGAGCAAAGCAACGAAGAAGCCCTCGCAAACGCCGTCGACCAGCTCGAGGAGGCTCGAGACATGGCGCTAATTCACTCCGCGAGGTATCAGCAAAAACTTCGACGCTACCACGACAAGCACGTGCGCCCGAGTGACTTACAAGTTGGAGACCTCGTCCTACGTCGACGACAGAACAACAAAGGACGTCACAAGCTGACCCCGCCATGGGAAGGCCCATACGCCGTAGCTGAGGTGCTAAAGCCCGGGACGTACAAGCTCGCTAACGACAAAGGCGAAATCCTCACCAATGCATGGAACATCGAACAGCTACGTCGTTTCTACCCTTAGGGCACCAGTGCCCTCGTACATTCTCGCATTTTTTGTACACTCTCTCATGGCAAATGTAAGCAGTACTTTTGATTATAAGTTCAAACTTGTTATTGTACATGCAAGAGGTAGCCTCGACCCTATCTCGCCAGAGTCGAGCCTCCCTCGGGGGCTAACGGGGGGAACCCCCTAAGTTCCTAAAAATACGAACGACTTTTTTTCGCGCGCCTCCCTTTCGCTTCGCAACTAAGTTGAAAACGCCTCGAACGCCCTAGGGGTCGAGGGCTGTCGAGCCGGAGCTCTCCTACGCCTCCGGGCTACGGTACCTCCACTCGCTCTCCCCTTGAGGGATACGAGTTTGCGTCGAACACTTAGTCTGGATAGAATGGGGGTGGGTGCCGCTCGCTCTACGAAATACTCATCTGGATAGATACACAGGCACGGGAAAGCCATGGACGAGGATGACCGCCGTCATCGGCCCGTCAGTTTGGTTCACGTGCGGGATTGGCTGGGACGCTCGCGTGCATATAATATAGATGGGAGTACATACCAGTAGGAGTATATTGAATTTTCCCTATATATGGTAAATTTTTTCTACTCCCACGCACATACAAGTGTATTCTTTCCTCCCGCACGCATGACGGGCGTCAAGTTCATTAGCGGGTCAATTGACATGGATCCGTTAACTCATGGCATAAAACAATCGGTCACATCTACTTCTCTGTCTCCTCCGCATTAATCGGATCGGTCGGTACCTCCACAGACGGAAGCAGCGGCGACGGCCTCCGCCGCTCTGCGGTCCTCGGCCCCTCCGATGTCTTTTCTATCGGCGCACAACAGGACGGCGCACCACCCCACGTCAACACACTGGCGGTGGCAGCGGCCGACGGTGGTCCCCTCGTGGCAAGATGCAAGCGCATCGCCTCCCGCGCCACTCTCGGTCACGACCATGGCGCCTGCAACTGGTGGCGAGCCCTTATCCCTCCCTCACGATGTCAAGCTATGGATTGTACGGCAGTCCCGTTACCCCAAGACCGGTGGCGCCTGCTTCCCACACCTCGTGACCAGCGACGAGCCATCGATCCCACCTCCCTCCTAGGCTCCTAGCGACGGCAACGGCGTCCACCCCTACATACCGGCGGAAGCAACGAGTCCCCTTCCTATGGCAGGGATCTCGTCGGCCCTCACAGGCTCCTTCCCTAGTGGATTCCCCAACGGCGGCGGTCAGATCCACGTGCGACGGATGGTGAAGGCATCGACCTTCTAATACAATTTGACTGTCATCTCCCGATGGATCATAGGTATGTGTCGAACTCATTTGTTTATTGACCTGGGATTCAAATCTTAAATCCCGATTTATCTTCTTCCTGCAGCTTCATATCCATGATAGTATTTTCCTGGAAGCTGCTTCACTATATTAGCATCAAGCATGAATTCGTGGGTGGCAATCGCGGATGGATACGTAGGTTCTGTTATTAATTTTCAGTTATACAGTCTCCTAGATACTACATTTAATTTTCCTTTGTAAAATTTTTTAGAAATTTTAACTTTACGTAAGTGAGTGTATTTTTTGTCAGATCGTCTATATACTGTTGATTTTTATTGAAAAGATTAGATACAATATTTTTTAAAGAGAGCGATCTAACAGTTATGAAAATGTAATCTTTTTTATAAGAAGTATGCGTACATACTCGTTTTTAAGAAGCATGAATATGTACTCCTTATAAAAATTATGAATATGTACTCCATATAAAAAGTATGAATATATACACCTTTCATGAAAAATTATGCATATATACTCTATTTAAAAAAGTATGAATATGTACTTATATTATGAAAATAAAGTAATGAATATGTACTTGAAACTAAATTAAATATACTTTATAATGTGCAACCCCGCACATACCTAACTTTAGTATGTATACATACGAGATGCAGAGCCACGTGCAATATATATTTGAAATTTTTTAAGCCCAACCATCGGCCGAAGTTCACGCAGCCAGTTTTAATATTCATTAACGGGTTTGCCGTTTAACATGCTAGATCCGGAATCCTCATAAGGATAAGTCGTCCCACGTGAGTTACATAGGGAGTATTGAAAATACATCTTATATAGGGTAAATTTTTTCTACTCCCTACTAATACGAATATTATATTCTGTAACCGGACCCAAACAACGGACCAACCAGCGCAGCAACTTCTCACACCCAGCACAGAAACGGTTGCATGCGTGGCTATTATTAGCTGGCAATAATTCTCTGTCTCTCCTAAATCACCGCTGGCGGCTTTGACTGGGATCAAAAGATGCAAATTTCATTTGTTGCTCTTCCGTACTTGCTTTCTCTCTCTCTCATTTTCCTGTTTTCTTTCTCTCTCCTCACATGCAGAGCCTCTCAAAGAAGCGGCGGCGTTGCCATCGGGGACGCAGCCTCCACCACTCGTCGGCGGCACGCACTCGCAATCCACCAAAGGCATGCGCCCACACACACCTCCGGTGGACGCGGCGCCATTCAAACCGCACACCGGCGGCAAGGTGTTCTCGCCGTGTGAGGCCCATGGACCCTGAGCCTAGATCCAGATGCCCGAGAGACGGCGGCTCCCCCCCCCCAAAAAAAAAAAAAGAGAGACGGCGGCTTCTGGCCACGACGGCCAGCGATAACGACGACGGCGGCGGCGAAGGACTGCACTGGTGACCCCAGCGCGGCCGTCGTCGACGCCAACGGCGCCGGTATCTGCGCCGTCCACCGGCTTGCGGGCGATGAAGCGCACGACATCCCGGCGTTTCTGCTGGCGCTGGTGCCGGACCTTCCCACCGAATGCTCCCGGCGCCCGTGCTGTCCGTTCCAAGCCTCCGACCTGGTACCCACGCATGGAATCACGCGCATGGGTGGCTGCTGCGTTACTGCCTCCCTGGTCCATTCCGCCATCTAGCACGTCCATTCTACCGCATGGATCCATCAATTCTTTTTTTTTTTCATGCAGGATCCGTCTAGTTCTTTTTTTTATGCAGGATCCGTCTATTCCTTGATGGCAAGGGAGAAGTCTCCTGGCTTACTCTGTTCCATCGACCAGATGGCCGTCTCTGCCAGTATTACTTCCAATTTGATTTTTTCGGGAACAATGCTGCAACAAGCAGACGTGTGATATATGTGACGATGTCGATGTGCATGTGCATGTAAAGCCAGATTGCATAGGTTTGAGTAGTAGTGCCGTATCGAATGTCCAAGCAAAACAATGATCAGATCGTGTCAGTTAGAACTTGTAATATTGGGCTATGCATTATAGTAAATTTGACTTCACTTTGTGTCACTACCTTTACGCCATTGTCGTATTGCGGCATTCGAATTCTAGTCACAAGTTTATATTAAATATTTTCTGTTTATATTAAATATTTTCTTTGTGTAAGTTCTCGTAATTTTATAGTATAAAATTCTCATAAATATTTCTCGTAACCATTTATAGCACAAAATTCTCGTAACTATTTACATTATGAAATTCTCGTAAACATTCAAAGTACCAAATTATCGTAAATATTCAGAGTTAAAATTCCAGTAAATATTTTCATCATAAAAAAACTCTCATGCCAATTATAGTAACCATAATATATAATTAGCGTTACCATAACATTTGCGTGCTAATTATAGTAAATCTCATGGTCCTTGCATGCAAGGCATTCTCAGAATCCAGTAATCACGTTCCTTGAAAACGTATGGCCAAAAATATCTACCATAATTAAATAGTGCACAATAATTACGATCCATGTAGGAGTATGCTGTAGGGTTGGTCGCCTGCATGCACAAAGCATTTAATTCCCACCATTTACTGTAGCGCAGTAACCATCGGCAGGCTCGGCCAAGTGCGCCCGTTCCGTGAAAATGCTGGTGCGGCCGACCTGGCTATGCAATATCGTATTCTATAGAGCTACGGAGTATACTCTTATATATATATATATATATATATATATATGTAAAATTCATTATACTCCTATATATATATGTATGTAAAATTCATTATACTCCTACCAGCATGTACTCCCATCTATATTGAACGGCCAACGTCTTGCGTGATCCTGTATGAATCTCTGTCCAGGCATGAACACAATGTTGCGTGCCATCAATAGTACAGTTAGCATGCTACTCACATTTACTCCCTCCGTCTCACAAATAAACGTAATTCTTTGACTTCTATGATTTATGTTTGATTGTTCTTATTGTTTAAAAAATAATAAATATTATTTGTTTTTTATGATTTATTTTATCATTAGAGATATTTTCATAATGATTTATATATTTTGTGAGATGAAATATTTTATTATGAAAATACATTCACCGTTGCACGTCTACAGTGACAAGTGACTATGTGAGATATGTCCGGTGTGGTCAGAGTTGCGATGAGCGGACATCACTACGAGTAGCTTATAAGGTAAGACCGAAGATTTTTCTCCCAACTGCTGTGCGTAGCCTCGGGTGTCGTCGCGTTTTCTCGGTAGTCACAACCAATGCTTGTATTGGAGAAGAGCTTGTATTTACATGTACCCCCCACCCCACAACTAATGTTCTACAATGCGGGTTTGTGGCAGCACTAGAAACACAAAAAAATAAAAAGCACCCGCATGAGAGGAGAACAAGAACAGAGATATTGCACCAAGGATTCCTTAAGATTGTGAAGTTCCCTAGTTGGCACAGCGGGACAACAAGAAGACATGGAAGAACCAAGCCAACCTGGAGTGTTTCATGGTCCTTCTTCCTGGCATGTATACAGACGAACTGGTAAGTGCCCGTTATCTGTGTCCTCAGATCTGGTGGGGTTTGCAATTGGGAATGAATCACTCCGTATATTTGGCTATGTTTATCACTCCTTAAAGGCCATCGAAGCTCGCCAGAAACTCGAGCTTTGTCTAGATGATGACTAGATCCTGGCACGGTGGGTGGTGGAGGTGGTCCCCATCGGCGGCCACATGTACCTTTGCTGGGGATGGAAGAAGATCGCCCGCGCCCTCGACCTCCGCGATGGGTACACTCTTGTATTGCGGTACGATGGCTACCCCAAGTGCTCAGCTGAAGGAACCAGAGCGATATTTGGCGGGAGTTCAGTGCTGAGCCAAGGAGGAAGAAGGGGTTTTTGGCGGGATAATTTTAGGGGCGGTTTACATAAGGACACCGCCTCTAAAATTGGTTCTCCTTTTAGGGTCGGTTTTGTAACGTCCACCGCCCTTGATGATCCATTCGTCAGAGGCGGCTAGATTAAGAGAACCGCCTCTAGAAACATGTATCTTCAGAAATGGTTTTATACAACGACCGCCTCTAAAACTATAACTTCAGAAGCAAATGATTTAATGAATGAAACCGCCTCTGAAAGGACGTGATCTCCAGAGGTTATTTTCTTTATGGAACTGACTCTAAATATAAATCATTAAGGGTGGTTGCAAAGCTATAGTGCTACCCCACGACTGTAGAGGCGGCGTGCTATGTAAGCCGCCTCTCCTAAAAATGGGTGGCGTTGCTGATGTCAATTTCTATACCGGCGTTACCTAAATTTCATATTACCCAAACTACCCGACCCAAAAATTTTGGGTAACCCGAACGCACAGGCTTAGCTGGCAAGAAAGAAAGGGAAGAGTAAAAAGGTAAAAATAAAAGAAGAGAGAATGGGGCCTCTAACATGCTTGCTCTCCCCGGCTGGATGGTGGTGTTGTCGTGATCTGAGCGCTGGCCTCTCCCAGCGCGGCGTCATGCCATGACATACTTTGACCCGCGTCATCGGTACCTGTGGCGTGGGGCAGCGACGTGGTGCGATGTGGTAGGCACTGTTGAATGTACCGTAACCGCTGTGGGTTAGGTTGCATAGTAGCGGTGAAAGACAATGACCATGCTTGATAGTGCCAAGGGCCATGTCTTTGTATGAGTGGCTCGTCCCATCTCGTCGGAGTACGAACAAGTGGAAGTGTGGCTGACAGGTGGGTGCACCTGACCTTCCTAGTCAGAAGGTGATGTAGAGGACACGCTCGGGCCCATCCTGCTCGAGCATAGTTAGGTAAGGGATGACGCCAGGCCGCTTGGGTGACACGGAGCAACCCGCTTAAGTAACCCTAAGTCTCGAGGCCCACTGGTGAGGCATGACATGTTGGCTTCCCTGCAATTGGTGCCTAAGCTCTATGAAGTGAGCCTTTGGAGGCGATTTACCTCACTGATGGGTTGGGCTTTCTTCGGGCTCTACTAACTACACTTAGAGGCATGTTTAGGTAATGCTATTAAATGTCTTGTTTGGGGACACCCATTTGGTTTACATGAATCATGTGAATTATAAAAAATCACTAGAAAATTTAGGAACAAGCTCAACCTATTATAAATAATCATATCAGAACATGTTGTATCCTCATCAATTTTTTAGTTTGACTTTTTCTTCGATGAAAGAAGAATTATATTATATGATAAGCAGGTACATCTAGATATTGCAAACACTCCGAATTACAATAAAGTACCTACGCTGCGAAAAGCACAACTCAAGACCTAACCTGTTAGATTGTAGTATGGATGACCGCTCAGGCAAACACTCAGCAACGAAAGACAGCCTCAGAACAGATGCCTAACGAACGACGGCCAACATTCATGTAGTCGAAATTGAGGATCTTCTTCTTCTTTCTGGTATCTTCCTTTTTCTTCTTTCTGCCACCGAAGATTGAGGAAGACTACTCTGAAAATTGTTCTCCCTAGTCCTTCATTGTGGCTAGATCTACCACAGCAAAACGGAGAAGAGACCGAAGAAAATTATTCCATGGTGGCGACATCATCTCCGCCTTGATGTCACTATCCGAAAATAAAAGTCTCCATGCCATCACGTTGATGAATATGCTGACGCCAAAGTTGCCGCCCTCATCTTCAGCGGAGCCGTCATGGAGAAGACGATTCTAACCTTTTCCTTCACCGTCACCAGGGAGGAGAAGGAGAAGATAAATTGCCATTACCAAACAATTTGGCATGGAGAAACACTAACCCTAAAACTCGATCTAATAGGAAAAACTTATTACAAACAATTGATCCCCACTCCCTTCAGCCCCCGAAGTGATGCCGGAGGAGAAGGGAGGGGAACCAACAGTGGAGAACACGAGCAAAACATATCCGTGCGTTGTAACGTGATATATATAGATTACCATGCACAATTTATTCTATATTTATTCATAAGTTCCACTCTAAATGTTTGGATACGATAATTAGGGACCAATACAATGATCATGTCATTTGTCCAATTCATCTTAGATCGAAACATCATCATATGTGGATGTAACGTGGACACACTTAAAAAAAGAAACTGACCATGAAAACGTTTAATATTAACTTTGTGCCATGTCTGAACACTGATTCAACCCTCCATCGCTGCCACGAGGCCACCGCTGCTCGGACTGTCTCTCTCGGTGCCCCTTCCTCCTCGTGCTGCACAGCCATGCCGAGAACACTCACACCCCACCTCATCCTGCACAGCTACCCGGAGACCCTGGCCGGCGTCTCCGTGCCTCCAGAGATAAACCACTGTAGCTATTGTTCGCATATATAATATTATAGCATTGACGTGTGTACGCAGGATGTGTGTAAACCACGTTAAACTGATCAGCGAGTTGCTTCGACTATGGCCGATGCGTTGACTCTCCTCATTTCCTACGGTATCGCGGTCATCTAACGTCGATCTAGATCACCTCATGGGTACATCTAGAAGACTACAACTCGACTATGGCCGATGCGTTGACTCTCCACGTCAACATGAAGGCGTTGCTTTTTTTCCTACGGTATCACGGTCATCTAACGTCGATCTAGATCACCTCATGGGTACATCTAGGAGACTACAACTCGTTTTGTCTCGAGCCAGGCGAGCCGCAGGGCACAAAACTAAGCGACAAGGCACCTTACCGGCCTAGTACTAACTTAAAACTCCCCCGACGTCATGCACCTCCGGATCATGGATACGAAACTGATGATAACCAAACAAAAAATAAAACAGAACATGCACAAACACGACACAAGGAGTCGGAAAATATTTCATAACAAAAAAAACAATGTGTATAAATATGGGCATCTCAGTGATCTTAAAATAATACCTTCTAATTGATTTAGACGGTGATTATACAATGCGGAATGTTGTCCTATAAAAGAGCGATATGTCCAACAACTAAGTGTAACGGAGATGCGTATGTTGCGTTGAGTTTGTGGGCACACAAGGAGAGATAGAATCCGGAACGATGATATTCGGGATAGGGTTGGGGTAGCACCAATTGAGGAGAAGTTGATTCAACATCAGTTAAAATGGTTTGGACATGTCCAACGAAGGCCTCCTGAGGCGCTGGTGCGTAGTGGGGTTCTAAAGCGGGACGACAATGTAAAGAGCAGCAGAGGTCGACATAAATTGACTTGGGACGAGTCAGTTAAGAGAGACCTTAATGAGTGGGATATCTCCAAGGATTTAGCTATAGATAGGAGCGCTTGGAAACTAGCCATCTATGTGTCTGAACCA
This sequence comes from Bothriochloa decipiens, assembly GCA_023333625.1. Classification (NCBI taxonomy): domain Eukaryota; kingdom Viridiplantae; phylum Streptophyta; class Magnoliopsida; order Poales; family Poaceae; genus Bothriochloa; species Bothriochloa decipiens. The sequence goes on along the minus strand of CM041632.1, from coordinate 36,283,267 downwards.
TGATTTTTATGTGTTACTCTGTAACTTGTCTCTTGTAGGTTTTATCTCTAGCCTACTCTAACTTGCTTGGCAAAAAAGACTATGTTGTTGTTGTAATTGATTTAGACGATTGTTGTTCTAACTCGCATGAACACGTGTTATATATAGGTTCGGATGGAAGATTATTTATTGTCCGATAGTTATAGATACAAACATAAAAATATAGATTTTACCTTTTGGGGTGGTTTTCGGGCTGAATCAAACGGTCCTATATGAATTGCAGTTTCCTTGAGGTATTCATATAACAGAGGGCGGATAGAGGATTGAAATTTCCTTTACGTAGGGCTGGATGTTTGAAGTTCTTTACGGACTATGATTGGCTGACAGCATACATTTTGGGCGGGTTAGAAGTTTGAAGTCCTTTACGCACTATGATTGGTGGACAAAATACTTTATTACGGCCACCAAAGGTATTGGCGAACGGTAGGAGCTGAACCGAATTTTTCATAATTATATATTAGGGTAGATTATTATGGGAGGGAAAATAGGACGACGAGTGATTGGGTGAACTGCGGTCTACATCCTAAGATTGGAAAAAAATTAGTTGCAGCCTGGCTGCACGCAGCGCTCCATGCAGACCGTACGTCGATGGAAGCCACGCATCCCGCAACTTCATCACACGGCCAAGCGTGGATCGGCTTCGACGCTCTCTTTTGCAGCCCATTGGCTCCCAGGCAATGAGGTCGTGCGGCTTCGGCTCGACTCAAACGAGCCCCCTCATCCCCATCGTCGTTTCAGGCTCTTTCATCCGTATCCACTTCCCCCATCGCCTAGCGCCGCCACTGCCTCTCCGGAACATCACCGCCGCTGCCGCAGATCAGGTCGTCCTTGGTTGCCGCACATTAGGTCCTCCATGCTCGGCAATAAACTGGCTCCTCCGACGTATGTCCAGCTCCAACCACCAGATCATAGGCAGGTCAGGTCCCTATGGTTGCCACAGATCCACGATCACATCGAGATGGACCATGGTGCTGATGATTCATGAACTTAGAGCAGACCGATGGTGTTCAGGTACCCGTTGGTCAGGCACAGTTGATGTTTAGGTCGTCGACATCCCGGCGATGAGTTGAGCGGCATTGGAAACAAAACTGCAGCGGTGAACAATAATCGTTGCGGGATCATGCGGATTATTCGGCCATCGTTGCTATCATCACAAAGGGATGGGGAGGAGCTGGCTAGTTTGAGTCGAGCCGGCACTGCACGGCTCAACTCGCGTGGGGAAACAGCAGCGTCGAAGCCGTTGGCCTGGCCGCGTGATCTCTAACTTCTCTGTTTTGGACGCGTGGCATCCATCAGAGTGTGGTCTGCACCCAGAGTCCATGCAGCTAGCCTACACCTAAGATTGGGGGCTGCACCTAATCTATACCTATCTATTAAAAGCGAAAATTTCTCCACCTAATTTTCTTTCACCTCAGTATTTGGATCGGTGACGGTAGGTTTCTCTCCTCTACGTCCAGTCTGTATAGAATTAGGATTATATTTAATTTTCTACCTCTCCTCTAGTTTGCGTTCAGAGTCCGTTTATATTTAGGATTATTTAATTATGCATCCTAGCTTCTATTCGGATGGTGAAGATATAACACCCTGGTTTTTAAAACTTTAAATTTTAAATGAATTTGAGTTTATACTTGCATGGATGCTTTACATTTATAGACCAACTATAAATTTTTATGAATAATTTTAAAAGGTGTAGCACGTTAGAAGCCATGCTTTGTGCATTCATGCCGCTGCACAGTCTTTGGTTGACTTGTTTGAGCTAGTTGTTCAATTCTTGCTTTGCTCTCTACTTACCTATATGCTCTAACATGTCCTCGCTAACCCTAGACTGACAAAACCTAGCCTAACTAGCCTAGGCCAGACCCTAGTAGTTCCTGGCCAACCCTAGCCTCTCCTGGCCAAGCCTGGCCAGCCACAGCCAGCTATGGCCAGACATGGCCAAACCAGAAGTTGCAGACGCAGGCCACGGCCGGCCACGACCGGCCACAGCCGGCCAGGCAGGCCAGCAGGTCACCCGGCCGCTCAGCTAGGCCAGCCGCCGCGCAGCCCAGTGCTCGCATGGCAGCAGCCGCGCGCCCGCGCAGGCCGGCCTAGCCGCCCGCCACAGCGCGCGCGCCGCTTGATGGGTCGAGCGGCCCAGCAGGCCGAGCCGCCCGCGTCCACGCGTCTCCCGCGTCTATCAGCGCCGACGCCAGCCGTTTGCGCCAGCAACGCGTCACCACCCACCGTCGCTGACAGGTGGGGGCCACCCGAGTGGGGCCCACCCGCACATTGTCGTCTCCCTCGCGGGGACGGACACCGAGCGGGGGTCCGCGCGTCGCGTGAGCACGTGGCCCAAGGATCCTCGGCCCACTTTAAAGCTGCCTCTCGAAACCCGCGCCGCCTCTCAGAACCCTAGCCGCCACCCGCACCGTCGCCTCGCCCGAAACCCTAATCTGCTCGGCCGCCGCCATTGCCGCCGCCCAAGCTCCATCGATCTCTACCGTCGCTTCATCTCCGCCATCAAGAACACCGCCAAACGCTACACAGGGAGGTGAGCCGGCCGCTAGCACCCTTGGTTTGGTCCTTCATGGCCCGCAACGTCTTCCCCACCGAGCACCGACCGACGGCCATGGCGCCGCCCGCTCGATCCACAGCCTTCGGCCGCCAGCGACCGTCTTTGACTCCACTGTCGGCTCCGCGAAGCCGACCCAGTCACCCCGGTGCACCCTGCGTAGCAAACCCGCACCCTCAGCGTCGCCCCGCTGAGATCTTCGCCGCTAGTCATGGCGCCTCCGCGTAGATCACCGCCTCCGGCCATCCCCCGCCGCCAACGACCCTGGAATCGAGTCCGCGACGTCACGCCGAGCCTTTCCGTACCCGTCGCCTAGATAGCCGAGTGTCGTAGCGCGTTTTCGGCCAATGCCGGCGAGCCTCCGCTGTCGGCCGACGCCGCTCCGGCGACCTCGTCCCGCCGGACCTTCGCCAGCCCTCGGATCTGAGCCGGGCGGCTCAGATCGGGTGTTGACTCCCGGTCAACCATAAGGTCAACCGGGGTCCGCACCTGCCGACGTGGCAGCCACGTGGACGCCACGCAGGCGCCACGTCAGCGCCACGTGTGCGCTGACCGCGTCAAGGCGGTCAGGCCACCGACAGTCCTGCCAACTATGTAGAAAAGCCCCTGTGGTTTTATTTATTTACAAACTAGTCCTTCATAGTTCAAAAATAATTAGATTTTAGTCCTGTTTTCTGCAGAATAGCCCTAGACTTGTTTTAGCCATAACTTTCATGTTTTAACTCTGATTGTAGCAAACTTATACCTTTTGGAATCGTCTCGACGAGTAGAATGTTTTTATGCTATTTTTTGCTACTGTTGATATGTTCTGGTGTACTGCTCTAATTAAAATATGTTTGTTTGCATGTATTGCTCGTGCGTGATGATTGTGGTGTCTAGAGAATGAGTCGTGGGTGAACAAGGATCAGCAGGACCCGGAGGACTACTTGCAGCAGGACATTAACCAAGGCAAGTGCATGCATTCTTTTGAACATATTGCGCCTATTCATGTTTAAGTAAATTCACTGCATGTGTCTTAAATCGGCAAACCATAGGACTTACTAGCCACTTTACCCAAAGTTATCCTATGGGGGTATTAGTTGTTAGGTTTTAGGTTGCTAGTGCTCTATGGAGGGGGAACGAATGTCAGTGGGCTCGTAGCGACGGGGTCATCCGTATCTCCTCCCCCTTGTGGTCCTTTCGTGGAGCGGCAACCTGGGACTTCCTTACAGCTCCAGCTAATGGGCTCTAGCTTGGTCGATTAGCAGGACCATCATGGGCAGGATAGACAGCTTACCGACGGGTGGCCATAGCTATGGTTGCTGGGGCTTGTTTATAAGTATTTAGTATGGGAGGGGCTAGAGATCCGTGATGGGAGGCCTCACGGGGAAGTCGCCCATACGCTTGGACTCAAGGCTGGAGAGTTGTTACTGCCTATGACCCTGTGAAGGATCTCGTTGTGACCTCTGCCAGCCAATCTTGGTAATGGGCTAAGAGACTTGCAACCTCGGGCATAAAGAGTAATCACAATCTAGAGTGAAAGTGTACACCTCTGTGCAGAGTTAAAATCGATATATCATCCATGCTCACGGTCACGAGCGGCCTGGATCCTCGCATGATTAGCCAAATGGTTTAAGTTGTGAAATCGTGGTGATGTTGTTGAGGTTGCTACCTCAGGTTTTATCGGGATGGCTATCCTATGTTCCTTTGAGATGGCTATCTCATGTTTAATGTGTTAATGATTTATGTTTATATCTGTGATGATAAATGACACTTTATTATTACTTGAACCTTAATAAAGGGTTGGGTGTTTCAACCAAGTTGATTAGAGAATAGGTTGCAATAAGTAAAATCTTAATTGTTTAACTTTAAAATGCTACCACAGTCTACCTTTCAGCTTTACCTTGTACTAGCCTTGCATGTCATTACTTTTCGTCTGTACTTGCTGAGTTTCGACATGGAACTCACCCTTGCTATTTCCCAACCAAAGGATGCTCGAGTGATGACTCAGATGGAGACTTTTCTGAGAACTATCCGGGATACTAGGCGTCGTGATGCTACCGTCGACCTTCCTGTGGCGAGATGGAGTCGCTACGTCTACGTCGTTTAGTTGTTATTCGCTTTGGACAATGTGATTTATATTCCGCTTTACTCTGGTGACAGTTATGTAATAATGGTACGATGTAATCGTTATATTATGTTTTATTCAAACACTGTGCTTTTGAACCATGTAATTTGTCGTTTATGTGTGTAAATTGTTCCTGGCGCACATGAGCTTTTGCCTTGGTTTCATTCCTTCGAAATCAGGGTGTGACAAAGTGGTATCAAAGCCGTGTTGACCGTAGGATCATGAAGCCTTAGTTAGAAATGGTCGACTTAGTTTGACCTCTATAAGTTATTGTATACCCCATTAGTTATTAGCATGTTTCATTATTACCTTGTTATGCATTTGCTTCAGCTATTATTACTAACATTTATTGATCATTTATTACCTTATCTTATAGTTACTACCATGTTTTTGTCATTATGATCATGTCATTATGTTGTCTTGGTTTTACTACAAATACCACAGAATGCATGAACTCTTTATATATGTTATCCTTTGATCATAGATATGTTTATCTCTCCTATCATGACAGTGGTCTGCTTTGTAGTTTGCACGTGACCACATCTCCTATAGAGCAACTAGAAGACGTACTAGGAATGACTAGGATGTCCCTTTCATGTAATAAATAATGCTATGTTAGCACGCTTAAACGCTTAGCTTATCGAGTCTAGTGCGAGTATGTTTAGAGTGTGTCTTGTTTTATTGGTGTGAAAACTTGTTTATCATGATGAACTATGTTTGATTTGCTTCTTTGTAATGATTGAGATAAGTTGTGGGGTGATGTCCACACTTATCATATTATATAGGTTTAGGACTTTGTTTAGTAATTTGAGGTTTTGGGTCACTAGTTAGGTTGTGCTCTATCTCTCTTTCTGCTTCACCTTATCAATTATTCTGTCATAGCCTGTGTCACTTGATCATGCCAGCTATTAGTTTAGAGAATTATATATTTGCTATTCTATCAGTGATCATATTGTGGGAGGTTATGTCAGACAGGTTGTGATATAAATAGACAGTATATTATGTTGCAGTTACATTCATAATTTATATTCAGCACATATATATATGTTGAGACTGCATATCCTTATACCCTGCCATTCGTTTGCATCAGATGGTGAACACCAGGAGGAACAGCAACAATGGTGGCTCTAGCGGTACTGGTGGGAGTAGCCAGAATCCTCCACCACCACCACCTCTTCCTACTATGGAGCAGATGATGGCCATGCAAACTCAGTTCATGCAGGGCATGAACACCATGATGACCCTGCTGTAGTAGAATATGATGATGAACCAAGTCCAAAATTAGCACCACGGCCAGAACCCTCCACCACCACCCAGGGATAGGCGCAGTGAGTTCTTGAAGGGGCGTCCACCTTTCTTCTCTCATTCCCCTGACCCTCTTGTTGCTATGGATTAGGTGAAGGATGTGGAGAAATAGTTGGAGATTGCCCAGTGCAACGACCGGGAGAAAGTCCTCTATGGATCTGGTCAGCTACAGGGAGCAGTCGCTTCCTGGTGGGATTCATACCGCTTTGCTCATGCAGCTCCTGACACCATCATTTGGGCACAGTTCACTGAGGCATTCAAGGAGTTCCATGTTCCCACAGGACTTGTGAAGCTGAAGAAGAAGGAGTTTGCTGATCTGAAGCAAGGCTCCGTGTCTGTTTGTGAGTACCGTGACAAGTTCATTGCTTTGTCTCGCTATTCACCTAGGGATGTCGAGCAAGACCAGGATAAGCAAGATCATTTCCTGGGAGGGTTGAATGATGGACTTGCTTACATGATGGAAAACATCAAGTATGCCAATTTCTAAGAAATGGTGGATAGGGCCATTGTGCTTGAGACCATGTGCCACAAGATGGAGGACAAGAAGAAGAAGAGGAAGGCCAGCAAGTACCAAGATCAGGGAAGCAGCAGCCGTCCTCGCTTTAACAATTTCTAGAACTACCAACAGCGTTCTTCTTATCAGTATGGGAAGAATCAGGCACAGCAGGGAGGTCAGTGCAACAACAACTCCAGCAATGGCAGAAATCAAGTGCAGCGCTAGAATGGTCAAGCCCCTCGTCAGAATAATCAGGCTCCTCACCAGAATGCTACCCACAGCATTCCTGTGAAGACTAACAGCACCCCTAGCAATGCTTGTTTCAAGTGTGGCAAGGTGGGGCACTACGCTAATGCTTGCCCCCAGAATCAGAAGCCACAGAACTTTGGGAAGGTGAACCATGTTAAGGTGGAGACTGCTGAGGAAGCTACAGATGTGGTGCTCGGTACGTTTCTTGTTGACTCTCATCCAGCTTCAGTTCTATTTGATACTGGTGCATCACACTCTTTCATTGGTAGTCATTTTGTTCATAAGCATAGCATACCAACTCGACTTATGCCTAGTCCTATTGAAGTAAGAACACCGGGAGGAACCATGGACTCCAATGTCTGATGTCCAGACATAAAGATTAATTTAAGGGGGGTAGATTTTCTTGCTAAACCCATAGTGCTTGAGTCGGAAGGTCCTGTTCTTATTTTGGGAATGAGTTGGTTGAACAAGTGGAAAGCAAATATTAAATGTTCAGAAAGGACAGTGATCTTGACTACACCTGATGGAGGTGTGGTTGATGTGGTGATTCCTCTGCCATCCAAGAATTAGGGAACAGTGAATCATGTCAGTGGTGAGCCCTTGGAGAACATCAGAGTTGTCAATGAGTTTCCAGATGTATTTCCCGAGGATTTTCCAGGTATGCCACCCGAATGAGAGATTGAGTTTATTATTGATTTGTTACCTGGTACCACACCCATAGCTAAAAGACCTTATAGAATGGCTGTTAATGAACTAGAAGAACTTAAGTCATAACTTAGGGAATTATAGTCTAAGGGCTACATTCGACCTAGTTCATCCCCTTGGGGAGCTCTAGTAATCTTTGTAGAAAAGAAAGATGGAACACAGAGGATGTGTGTAGATTACAGATCTTTGAATGAGGTGACTGTTAAGAACAAGTACCCTTTACCTAGGATTGAGGATCTATTTGACCAGTTGAAGGGAGCTAGTGTCTTCTCTAAGATAGATTTGAGATCAGGTTACCATCAGTTGAGGATTAGACCTAATGATATACCAAAGACTGCTTTTACCACCAGATATGGTTTGTATGAGTATACAGTGATGTCTTTTGGGTTGACCAATGCTCCAGCTTACTTTATGTACATGATGAATACGGAGTATCTGGATAAGTTTGTGGTTGTATTCCTTGATGACATTCTGATTTATTCCAAGAGTGTGGAAGAACATGAAGAGCATCTTAGACTGGTGTTGCAGAAGTTGAGGGAACATCAGCTTTATGCCAAGTTCAGTAAGTGTGACTTCTGGTTGAGTGAAGTTTCTTTTCTTGGGCATGTTATTTCCAAGGATGGAGTTACAGTTAGTCCTATGAATGTTGCATATGTGCTCAAGTGGAGTCCACCTATGAATGTCAAGGATATCCAAAGTTTTCTGGGAATGGCTGGATACTACAGGAGGTTCATTGATGGGTTCTCAACCATAGCTAAACCTATGACTGCTTTGCTTGAGAAGGATAAACCATTCAAATGGACAGAGCAGTGTCAAACCAGTTTTGAGGAATTGAAGAAGAGGTTGACAACAACACCAGTGTTAGCTCTACCAGATATGATAAAGGACTTCTCTATTTATTATGATGCTTCTAGACATGGCTTGGGTTGTGTTCTGATGCAAGAGGGTAAGGTCATTGCTTATGCCTCTTGACAGTTGAAGAAACATGAATTCAACTATCCAACTCATGATCTGGAATTAGCAGCTATAGTGCATTCGTTGAAGATTTAGAGACATTATGTCCTTGGTCACAGGTGTAACATTTACACTGATCACAAGAGCTTTAAGTATATATTCACTCAGAAGGACTTGAACTTGAGGCAGAGAAGGTGGTTAGAATTGATTAATGATTTTGACCTGGAGATTCTCTACCATCCTGGTAAAGCTAATGTTCTAGCTGATGCTTTGAGTCGGAAGAGTCAGCTGAACATGTTAGAAGTGATGGAGTTACCCAAAGAGTTACTAGCTGAATTTGAGTATCTCAATTTGGGGTTTGTTGCTAACACTCAGGGAGTTTCTATGGATGTGGAACCGACACTTGATCAGGAGATCAGGAAGGGTCAGAAAATCGATAAGGAACTTCAGGAAATTGTCAAGATGGTGAGTCAAGATAGAGCCCCAGGATTCAGTGTTGATGAAGAAGGGACACTCTGGTATAAGCACAAGTTGGTTGTGCCTGATAATCAGAAAATCAAGGATACTATTCTTAAGAAGTGTCATGAGTCATCTTACTCTATTCACCCTGGAGGTACTAAGATGTACCAGGATCTGAAGGAACATTATTGGTGGAAAGGTATGAAGAGGGACATTGGGGAGTATGTTGCCTTGTGTGATACTTGTCAGAGGGTAAAGACAGAACATCAAAGACCAGTAGGATTGTTGCAACCATTGAAGATACCTGAATGGAAGTGGGATGAAATCAGTATGGATTTTATTGTGGGATTACCTCGAACTCAGAGAGGTTTTGATTCTATTTAGGTCATAGTGGATTGACTAACCAAGGTTGCTCATTTCATACCTGTCAAGACCACTTACACTGGAGCACAGTTGGCTGAGCAGTATATGGCTCGAATTGTGTGTGCTCATGGAGTTCCTAAGAGGATCATTTCGGATAGAGGCACACAATTCACTTTCAAGTTTTGGGAGCGAGTACATGAAGCTTTGGAAACTGAGTTAAGGTTTAGTTCAGTTATCATCCACAATTAGATGGCCAGACAGAAAGGGTTAATCAAATTCTAGAAGATATGTTGAGGGCCTACGCCCTGGAGTCTAATGACAGTTGGGACAACAATTTGCCTTATGTTGAATTCTCTTACAATAATAGTTATCAAGCTAGTCTCAAGATGTCTCCCTTTGAAGCATTGTATGGACGAAAGTGTAGAACACCTTTGTTCTGGAATCAAGCGGGAGAGAGGCAAGTATTTGGTCCTAATGTCTTAAAGATAGCAGAAGAGCAAGTCCAAGTGATCTGGCGTAACTTGAAAGCAGCCCAGTCTAGACAGAAGAGTTATGCAGATGTTCGCCGAAGAGAGCTTGAGTTTGAAGTGGGTGACTATGTTTATCTTAAGGTGTCTCTAATGAGGAATCTCAAGAGGTTCAAGGTTAAAGGGAAGTTAGCCCCGAGGTACATTGGTCCTTTCAAGATTCTGGAAAGGAGAGGAGAAGTAGCTTATCAGCTTGAGTTGCCAGCTTACTATCCAATGTGCATAATGTGTTCTATGTCTCTCAATTCAAGAAATGTTTGAGGGTCAAAGAAGAGGAGTTGCCTATGCAGGAAGTGGAATTGCAGAAGGATTTGACTTATGATGAGAGTCCATCCAGGATTTTGGAGACAGCCGAGAGAGTCACTAGAAGTAAGGTTGTCAAGTGGTGCAAAGTGCAATGGAAGTACCACTCAGAGGATGAGGCTACTTGGGAAAAGGAAGAGGATTTAAGGGCAGAATATCCAGACTTGTTTCCTGAGTCTTCTAATCTCGAGGATGAGATTCTTTTAAGGGGGTAGGTTTATAACACCCTGGTTTTTGAAACTTTAAATTTTAAATGAATTTGAGTTTATACTTGCATGGATGCTTTACATTTATAGGCCAACTATAAAGTTTTCTGAATAACTTTAAAAGGTGTAGCATGTTAGAAACCATGCTTTGTGCATTCATGCCGCTGCACAGTCTTTGGTTGACTTGTTTGAGCTAGTTGTTCAATTCTTGCTTTGCTCTCTAGTTACCTATATGCTCTAACTTGTCCTCGCTAACCCTAGACTGACAAAACCTATCCTAGCTAGCCTAGGCCAGACCCTAGTAGTTCCTGGCCAACCCTAGCCTCTCCTGGCCAAGCCTGGCCAGCCACAACCAGCTATGGCCAGACATGGCCAAACCAGAAGTTGCAGACGCAGGCCGCGGCCGGCCACGACCGGCCACAGCTGGCCAGGCAGGCCAGCAGGTCACCCGACTGCTCAACCGGGCCAGCCACCGCGCAGCCCAGCGCTCGTGCGCCAGCAGGCCGCGCGCCCGCGCAGGCCGGCCCAGCCGCCCGCCGCAGCGCGCGCGCCGCTTGATGGGCCGAGCAGCCCAGCAGACCGAGCCGCCCGCGTCCGCGCGTCGCACGCGTGCGTCAGCGCCGACGCCAACCGCTTGTGCCAGCAACGCGTCACCGCCCACCGTCGCTGATAGGTGGGGCCCACCCGAGTGGGGCCCACCCGCACAGTGTTGTCTCCCTCGCGGGGACGGACACCGAGCGGGGGTCCGCGCGCCGAGCGAGCACGCAGCCCAAGGATCCCCGGCCCGCTTTAAAGCCATCTCTCGGAACCCTAGCCGCCCCTCCGCGCCGGCACCCACGCCGTCGCCTCGCCCAAAACCCTAATCTGCTCGGTCGCAGCCATTGCCGCCGCCCGAGCTCCATCGATCTCTACCACCGCTTCGTCTTCGCCGTGAAGAACACCGCCAAACGCCGCACAGGGAGGTGAGCCGGCCGCTAGCGCCCTTGTGTGGCAGAACCTCCTAAAGCATATGACCCACACGCATGATTATTGTCTAAACACACTCTAAATAATCAGGAATGTGTTCCATAAGACTAAAAAGGTCTGTCGGGTAAATCCCAAATAATCCACGATTCTTCGAGCAGGATCAATCATTACAAAGAGACATTGTAGTATTACAACAGTTTTATACAAAAAAATATACATCGGAGTAAAATAGCGGAAGGATTATAATAACATAAGTTTACAAACCGTCCAGTTTAAAATTACAAACCATAAGTTGGATTAATACAAACCATAGTAGCAGTGGAGTAACAATATAACTTATTATAAAAACCTTGATTATATGCTCTGCCCAAGAGCGAGACATCCTATTCGTTGTCACTTTCCTCGACGACGGTCATGCAACAGGATGCGTAGCACTCCAGCTCATGGGACTCACCTGCAACAAGGGTTCAACAAACCCTGAGTACAAAAGTACTCAACAAGACTGACCCGACGAAAGAAAAGGTGTGAAGAGTCAGGAAATGTAGGCTAGAGGGACAAGGTAAGGCTTGCAAGAGATAAGAATTTTTGCGAAAAAGCAATTACAATTGGTAAAGTTGTCTTGCTCTACATCTGAATTACCAACCAACCTCATTTTGATACCTTATCTTCATTGAAGTTGTTACTACGATGATGAACAACGATCGAGTCTTCTTCTCTGAGAAGCAACGGCGATTCGAATCCATTTTCATACCCAGCTGGGACCTAGATCACAGGGATACCGGAGACTTTAACTCTGATGCATACCAGATCAAGATATACCGGGATAACAACCACAGCCATATATCACCACATGATACACATGAGCACTTCGACCCAGTGTACTGATATACGTGGGAATTTAAACCCACAGTATAACACACTATGACATATGTGGGGACTCTGGCCCACTATATATCACTCCATGACATATGTGGGGACTCTGGCCCACTGTATACCACTTCATGCATGTGGATTTTATAATTTCTCGATATCACCAGATCACCATTGACACAGGGCCTAGGGCATCAACAGACGGAAACACTACAGAGGGACTCCATTAACAATGCAAGTTAGCCGTCCGGACTCAATTTATTAACTATCATCATGTTTCCACAGATAAAGCCATCCTCATCTTTTTCATTGTTTTACTTATTGAAAACTTATATAACTCAGCAGGGCTAAGCATTACTATGCATATTCTAGCTAACAGGTAACAAGGAATAAGGAAGTAAGGCAGGTAATGCAATCTGTAGATTTTCACTCATCTCCTAATCCCTAATGCAGCATTTCATAAGGAAGCGATAAAACTTTTATAAAATCAAGGAAGGGTTTAAATGCATCCGTGGCTTTCCTTGGTATTCAGGGTAGACGGTCTCAGGCTCTGGATCAACTCCAATCTCCTGAGTCTGTTCTTCCTTCGGATCTAGGGCGACAACGTTGAACTCTCCGTTAATGAAAACTATACGATAAAAGCATATGCTTCAACATGATGGAATAGTAAACATGATGCTCGATGGATGCATGACCAGTTTAAAGGCTTGAGTACAACTTTCCTTCACGATAAAGTTGCAAACCAACAAAACTTACTCACTAAGTCCGTTAGGGTTAACTACATCATTAATGACATTATTTAAGCACATGAAATAACGTCGATTAAACCCCAATGACATGATTAATGTAAGCGCAAACAATTAATTAAAGTGCCAAAGGTCATTAGGGTTACTGACCCAAGGTCATCAATCAATCCCAAAGTCAAATAACCCTATAATGATTAAACATGATTAAAGGGGTTAACTAATTATTTAAAAGCATAAAATAAAGGTAAAAAACTAAAGTTGTCTAATTGAGCTCAAAATTTTATTTTGAAAAGCTCTTGGTCTAATTAGATGGCAAAACAATTTTCAAAAATAAAAGCCAATTATTTTATTTATTAAAAATAATTGAAGGTGCATTTTTCAATTAAAAGGGCTAATTTTAACTTATGCAAAAAGTATTCAAATTTATCATTTCATATTTTTTCTATGTAGAGGACATCATAAAGAACATACACAAAAAATTTTCAGAATTTTTGGAGCTATACATGAATTACTATGATTTTCTAAAGAAAATAGCATTTAAATCATTTTCTGGAAAAAGAAAAAGGAAGAAGAAATTCCTCCAGACGTTGACTGGTGGCGGCCAGGTTTTGACCGGCGATTGCTCACCGACGGCGAGGTCTTCGGTCGCGAGACTTGGACCACCGGGCTCTACAGGACGAGGCGAGCCTAACGAGGTAGCTAATGTAGCAGCAGAGCTACGGAGCATGGCCGGCGTCGACCATGGCGGCGCAGCGCGCGGACGACGGCGGCAAAGCTCCCCGGAGCTTCTCCGGCGACGGCAAACACATGGGCACACGTAGGACATTTACGCGAACGCGATGGACTACAAGATGAACCCGTTCCCGGCCCCTAGTTCTGGCGGCTACTCGCGCCGCGGCGCTGGCATGGCCATGCTGGCGGCGAGCTACGGCGGCCGGACCCTACGACGCAAAAGGGATGAAATTGAAGGCATGGAGAGATGCAGGAGCTCACCGCGGGTCTGGTGCACACGCTAATGAAAGCTCGGAGTGGCTAAGGCGAGCTATAGTCCGCGGCGCTAATAGCGACGGCGGTGCCCCAGCGGCAAGGTCCGCGTCACAGCGATTTCTGTGCACCAACGAATGGGAAAAGGTACGCATGAGGGGTAGCGAAGCATGGAGAACATGATAAGAGGGTTAATGGATATATGTTTTCACCCTGGGCGGTGGTGGATGGCGAGAAAGCTCGCGGCGGCTCGGCGACCGGCCGCGAAGAAGACGACGTGCGGGCATGAGTTAGCTCAAACGAAGTGCAATGACGTTGCGGAGCTTCTGGCAAGGCGAAGCGAGCAGAGGTGGAGCGGTGGAGGTGAATTTGGGTGGCGGAGGACGGTCGTCGGCGGTGGCGGCTGAGGGAAAAATAAGAAAGAAGATGGTGGCCGGCTTGCTATTTATAGGCCAAGGACGAGGGCGGTCGGGCGACACGACGACGATGAAGTTTCGGGTGTCGGGGGCAAGCTGGCAGCCGCGGCATGTGCGGCGGTGGACGGCTGCGCGGCTTGAGAAGCCGGCGATGGCGGCCGACAATAGGTCTCGGTGCTGTTCTTGATAATTACAGAAATGTCATTTGTCAAAAATAACAAATTACTTAAAAATCTATATAAGAACATGAAAATCTCCAAAAATAGAATTTGCAAAACTTTTGAAGAGCTACACTTTTCATTTAACTGGCATCCTCAAATTCTGTATAGAATTTGAAATATGAATTCAAATTCAAAAGGGAAATAAAACCCTAGAAAAAACATTTGAAATTACTTTCGATTTTTCAATAAAACCTGAAAATCTTCAAAACTATGAAATGTTTAACTTTTCAAACCAAACATGTTTCATATATAAAGTGTTCCCAAATTATGTATAATTTTTGAATTATGGTTTTAAAATCAAAGGTGGACAATTGTTGGAAAACTGTATTTTCAAATTTATTTGAAATTATTTTTGGAAACTTGAAAAACTTTGAATACCAATTTTGTAGCCCTTGTCAAGATCTACAAACTATATTTTTAGAGTTTCCCAAAATTCCTTATAGATTTTGAATTACAGAAAAGGGAATAAAACTAGGTTTCGAAATAAAGGGTTTTTGAAACCGAATTCAAACTCGATTTGGTTTCTAATTTAATTGGTTGGTCATTAGTGATCACAAACATTATCCATGGACATTTTTAGGTCAATGACCTAAAGACACCCTTGGTTGACCAAGTTGACTTTTGAAAAACATTTTATAGCTTTTCAATTTGAATTTAAATTTGAATTGCAAGACTTGGAAATAAGCTTTGAAATCCAAATTCAACTTCAAATGTGGAAATCATTTTTAGGGTTGGACGTGGATTTATATACTATGCTTGACACTAATGTAAACATGGTTTACACCTCAAGTATATAGAATATAAACTAAGCATTTGGGATGACATTCGAAAATAAGGTTTTATTATTTCATGTGACAAAACATTCCACAAACACAATCAACTTATGAAATATAAACTTGTTTTAGTTGACGCACATTAAGGTTGTCCTAAACATGAATGCTTTACTATGCATATGATGACATGGCAGGATTTTAGTTAATATAACATCAGAGGTGTTACAACCCTTCCCCCTTAAAGAAATCTCGTCCCGAGATTTAAAGATGTAGGTAAAGTAATGGAAAAGGAAATGTGTCAAGAAAATATATTTCAACTAAACACATAAGGGAAAAGGGGTTTTACGACTAACATTAGACTAGTTACAGCTCACAGAGGGAATGGTAACTTAGAGGAAAGTATAGAATTCTGGGAAGTTCTCCAACAGGTAATCTTTCGATTCCCAAGTAGCTTCTTCTTCTGAATATTGATTCCATTGTATCTTGTACCACTTGATTGTTCTGCTTTTAGTAACATGGTCCTTTTGATCCAATACTCGAATTGGATACTCAGAGTAAGTCAAATCAGGCTCAAGTTCAATTCCTTCGATATCAACAACCTTCTCCGGTACTCGAAGACATTTCTTGAGTTGGGACACATGGAACACATTGTGTATGGCCGACAATTGTTCAGGCAATTGCAGACGATATGTTATCTTCCCAATTTGTGCCAAGATTTGAAATGGTCCAATGTAACGAGGTGCTAGCTTGCTTTTGACTCCAAATCGAGTAACTCCCTTCATTGGTGACACCTTTAGATACACATAATTCCCTTATTGAACCACAAGGGTCGACGCCTTTTGTCCGCATAACTCTTCTAACGAGATTGTGCCACCTTTAAGTTTTGTTGTATTTGCTTAACTTTTTCTTCTATTTCTTTTAAAGATCAACTCCGAAAAATCTTCTTTCTCCAGGTTCAGACCAGCTTAACGGAGTTCTACATCTGCGACCATATAATGCTTCTAATGGTGCCATTTTGAGACTTTCTTGATAACTATTGTTGTAAGAAAACTCTGCTAAAGGTAAACACTCATCCCATTTTTCTGAAAAATTAAGAACACAAGCCCTTAACATGTCTTCAAGTATCTGATTCACTCTTTCGGTCTGACCTCCAGTTTGAGGATGGTAAGTTGTACTGTGCAAAAGATCAGTACCTAATGAATTATGCAATTGTTTCCAGAATTTGTTGATGAACTGCGTGCCTCGGTCTGACACAATAGTTTTTGGTATACCATGAAGACTAATGATACATGCAAAATATAATTTGGCATATTGTGAAGTTGTAAGGGTATTTTACACTGGAATAAAATATGCTAATTTTGTGAGTCGATCCACTATGACCCAAATTGAATAAAAACCTCTTGTTGTTCTGGGTAGTCCCACTATGAAATCCATACTAATATCTTCCCACTTTCAGGCTGGAATGGGTAATGGTTGAAGTTCTCCCGCATACTTCAAGTGCACAGCTTTGACTTTCTGACAGGTATCACATTGAGCCACATACTTAGCAATTTCAATCTTCATCTTGGTCCACCAAAATTTTTGTTTTAAATCATGATACATCTTATTACTTCCTGGATGAATAGAAAACTTTGAAAGATGTGCTTCATCAAGGATCTTTTGATGTAACTCAGGAACTTTTGGTATGACCAGCCGATCCTTATACCATAAGACATCTGCTTCATCAATTGTGAAACAAGAAACTTTTTCTTTTCTAACTTTCTTTTTGATATACTTAATTCCTTTATTACTTCTCTGGGCAATAATAATTTGATCTTTGAGTGTTGACTCAACCGTAATATTGGACAAACTACCATGTTGCACCATTACTATGCCCAACCTTTCTATCTCATGACACAAAGAAATGTCTAGAGGTTTTATTGTCAAGCAATGGCAATGACCCTTTCGGCTTAGAGCATCAGCAACTACATTTGCTTTACCAGGATGATAATATATCTCTAAATCATAATTATTGATTAGTTCTAACCACCTTCTTTGCCTCATATTCAACTCATCTTGAGTAAAAATGTATTTCAAACTTTTGTGATCAGTATAGATATTACATTTATTACCCCACAGATAATGTCGCCATATTTTCAAAGCATGAACCACAGCTGCTAACTCTAAATCATGTGTTGGATAATGCTCTTCATGTGTTCTTCAACTGTCGAGAAGCATAAGCAATAACTCTCCCTTCTTGCATCAACACGCATCCAATACCAATACCAGAAGCATCACAATAAACATCAAACGGTTTCTTGATGTTTGGTTGTGCTAAGTTTGGAGCAGTGGTCATTAACTTCTTTAGTTTCTGAAATGCCACTTCACATTCAGGTGACCAAACAAACTTGACATCATTCTTTAACAACTCAGTTATGGGCTTGGATATCTTTGAGAAATCAGGTATGAAACAACGGTAATAACCCGCCATTCCTAGAAAGCTACGAACTTGATGCACTGTTTTCAGTGGTTCCCAATCAAGTATATCTTGTACCTTGCTAGGATCAACAGCAACACCTTTGTCTGATAAAATATGTCCAAGAAATTTCACTTTCTTCAACCAAAACTCGCACTTACTAAACTTAGCATATAATTGATGTTCTCTCAGATGCTGCAGAACAATTCTGAGGTGTTCAGCATGTTCTTCTTCACTCTTGGAAAATATTAAAATATCATCAATGAAGACTACCACAAACTTATCAAGTTCTGGCATGAACACTGAGTTCATCAAATACATGAAATAAGCTGGTGTGTTTGTAAGTCCAAAAGACATAACCAAATACTCATACAGACCATATCGAGAAGTAAAGGCAGTCTTTGGAATGTCTTCCGGGCGAATCTTAATTTGATGATACCTGGATCAAAGATCAATCTTGGAAAACACCTTTGCCTTTGCCAATTGATCAAAAAGTAGATCAATGCGGGGTAGAGGATACTTATTCTTGATTGTTACCTCATTCAAGGGACGATAATCCACACATAACCTCAAACTTTTATCCTTCTTCTTCACAAAGAGGGCAGGACATCCCCAAGGTGACGAACTAGGTTGAATAAAACCTTTATCTCATAATTCTTGCAATTGAGCTTTGAGCTCTACTAACTCAGGTGGTGCCATTCGATAAGCTCTTCTGGATATTGGAGCAGTACCAGGCTTCAAATCAATTCTAAACTCCACCTTTTTATCAGGGGGTAAACCTGGTAACTCATCAGGAAACACATCATGAAACTCGCAGACCACTGGTATATCTTTGATCTCTTTCACAGAAGTTACACATACCTTTTCGACAGTCCTCTTAAGTGTCGGGAGTTGGATAAGAAGTTGAGATTTGCAATTAGGTATGTTCACTCTCACAGTTCTATTCAGGATGTCTATCATAGCACCATGCCGTTTCATCCAATTCATACCTAGGATCACATCTATATCTTGATCCTTTAATATTATCATATCAGTGGGAAAAATATACCCACCTAAACTTACAGGCACATCATGTACCATTTCTTTAGTACACATACGCCCCCCAGGCGATTGTATAAAGAATTGTTCTTTTGTTCCCATTGTTGGTATTTCATGTGTCTTAATAAATGTACCATTGATGAATGCATGGGATGCACCAGAATCAAAAAGCAGAATTACGGGATGATCAGCAACAGGGAACGTACCCATCATGACGGGTTCTCCTTCTGGAATTTCCTCAACCTGAGTGTAGAACACTTTACCAACCTTCTTCTCACTTTTTTCCCTTCTGCATAATCTGGTTACCAACCTTGTTTGGAATCTGATGTTGCTGCGGTGCAGTAGCTCTAGGGACATAAGAATTATACTGCCTCAGATGCGGGCAGTTCCTTGAGTAATGGCCAGGCTTACCACAATTGTAACATGGGAAGATTGGTGGCTAAAAATTGGAGTTACGAATACCAGAGGCATTCGGCTGTCGTTGATAAGGAAGAGCAGCAGCACGATGAACAAACGTCCGTTGCTGGGTTTGGTGTTGTGGTGGACAGTAAGAAGGACGAAAATGGTGCTGGGGATGATAGATTATTTTCTGGCGCTTTTGATGGCCACCAGAAAATCCCGATGTTACCGTTTTCTTCTTCTTAGCTTCCATGTGTTGACGGTTCTTTTCTTCATAAGATATGACAATATTTACCGTCTCATTGAAGGTAGCATTTGGGTTCCCAGTCATCATCCTCTGAATCTTGCTATTCAGACCTCTAAGGAAACACTCCTTCTTCTTACGATCAGTAATAACATGGTCAGAGGCATATTGGGACAGGTGATTGAATTTACCAAAATACTGCATAACTGACATATCACCTTGCCTCAGGGAAAGAAACTCTTCAAGTTTTATGGTCATTATTCCCTCAGGAATGTGGTGAGCACAGAAAGCTTCACAAAATTCAGCCCAAATAATACGATGACCTTCAGGCTGAGCAGCGATAAAGTTAACCCACCAGGCTCCTGCAGTGCCTCTCAACTGCTGGGCTGCAAACATCAGCTTCTGATATTCGGTGCACTCGATTAACCCAAACTTCTGTTCCATAGTACGGAGCCAATCATCTGCCTCCATTGGTTCATCAAATCTGGTGAAGACCGGAGGACTTGTGTCAGTAAAATCCACATAGGTGGTCTCATTCCTATTATTCCGACCACGATTCCTCTGATGTGTATTTTGATTCTGATTCTAGGCCATTAGGGTGGTTACATTGACCAAGGCCGCAACTGCATCGGCCAGGGTTGGTGGAACTGGTGGAGGATTTGGGACATCATTTCCATCATGAGATGGACCAGCAGCATCACGGGATCGAGTATGAGCAGACATCTGTTGATAAACAAACTATACTTTATTCACAAAACTTTATTGAACTAGATCGGCAGATATTACAGATGTGCATCACACTTATAATACATTATTTTTGTTACAACCGTCTGCACTTTGGTAAGACTTCCCACGACTACTAGGTTTCAGATAGCAGGGAAAAGATATATTACACATCTCACTTTCCAAACTCTTTACTCCTCATCCTCACTATCTTCCACTGGGATTAATTCCTCCTCTTCAGGATCCTCTTCTTATTCAGGTTCTTCTTCTAATATCTCAGGATCTTCTTCTTCCATAAGATCCTCTTCATTTTCATTTTCTGCATCCATAAGATTTTCTTCTTCCTCATCGATGACATCCTCATTGACGGGCACTACTTCCTCGGGATCTTCCTCTTCTTCGTCCAGACCCATTACAAGACCGAGATCATTTTGTGCTGCTTGTCGTTGATATTCGGGATCCAACAGGTTATTTAACCTTACACATTCATCATCAGCATCCTCAGCATACTCCTCCAACTCTTCCACATAATCCTCAAGTTCTCTCTTCCACATAATCCTCAAGTTCTTGAATACGCTCATTTGCTGCATCTTCTCGTGCCCAAGCATCATTTCTTTGGTGCTTCATATACCTTCGAGATCGCCTTAACTGAGTAATCTCAGCGGCCTCTTCGATCCTATCGGCTTCTGCTCTCTCCAGTTCGGCCCTAAGTCTTGCTATTTCTGCCTGTGGATCTGAATTGGGATTATTACTGCTTTCACCAATCTCGTATCTGGGAGCTAATTGATGTCAAGGTACTCCCTTTGGTGCAGTGCTCTTACGAGGAGTCTGCTTAGTAAGGGCCATCCTGAAGAAAGATAGGTCATAAGAGATAAGGATAGATAGGTAGAGCTCTAAAGGTTAGCACAAAAAAGGATTGATACTACTTAACCTAAACCACTTTAAAGGGGAAAGTAATTAAAACAGGTTAATTAAGCATGAAGCATGAACGAACTTACGATCTAAGCATAAAAGGTTTTTAAGCAATACATATATATAAAGATAACTTTAACATAGGACAATATAATATGCTATTCCACAACCACACTTTAGAAATAAGAATAAAAGGTTGATAGAGAGAAGCATAGGTAAGAATTAAGCAATTTGGACCCAAAATAGTCGAGTTAAAATTATTTGACTCAAAATTTTTTGAAGTTTTCGTAAGAGAATACTACAACAACTCTTTTTAATAACGATCTGGCTCCGATACCAGCTGTGGCAGAACCTTTTAAATCATATGACCCACACGCATGATTATTATCTAAACAGACTCCAAATAATCAGGAATGTGTTCCATAAGACTTAAAAGGTCTGTCGGGTAAATCCCGAATAATCCATGATTCTCCGAGCAGGATCAATCATTACAAAGAGACATTGTAGTATTACAACAGCTTTATACAAAAAAAAATATACATCGGAGTAAAATAGCAGAAGGATTATAATAACATAAGTTTACAAACCGTCCAGTTTAAACTTACAAACCATAAGTTGGATTAATACAAACCATAGTAGCAGTGGAGTAACAATATAACTTATTATAAAAACCTTGATTATATGCTCTGCCCAAGAGCGAGACATCCTATTCATCGTCACTTTCCTCGACGACGATCATGCAACAGGATGCGTAGCACTCCTACTCATGGGAATCACCTGCAACAAGGGTTCAACAAACCCTGAGTACAAAAGTACTCAACAAGACTGACCTGACAAAAGAAAAGGGGTGAAGACTCAGGAAATGCAGGCTAGAGGGACAAGGTAAGGCTTGCAAGAGATAAAAATTTTTGCGAAAAAGCAATTACAATTGGTAAAGTTGTCTTGCTCTAGATCCGAATTACCAACCAACCTCATTTTGATACCTTATCTTCATTCAAGTTGTTACTACGATGATGAACAACGATCGAGTCTTCTTCTCCGAGAAGCAACGGCGATTCGAATCCATTTTCATACCCAGCTGGGATCTAGATCACTGGGATATGATGCATACCAGATCATAGATATACCGGGATAACAACCACAGCCATATATCACCACATGATACACATGAGCACTTCGACCCAGTGTACCGATATACGTGGGAACTTAAACCCACAGTATAACACACTATGACATATGTGGGGACTCTGGCCCACTATATATCACTCCATGACATACGTGGGGACTCTAGCCCACTGTATACCACTTCATGCATGTGGATTTTATAATTTCTCGATATCACCAGATCACCATCGACACAGGGCCTAGGGCATCAACAGACGAAAACACTACAGAGGGACTCCATTCCCAATGCAAGTTAGCCGTCCGAACTCGATTTATTAACTATCATCATGTTTCCACAGATAAAGCCATCCTCATCTTTTTCATTGTTTTACTTATTGAAAACTTATCTAACTCAGCAGGGCTAAGCATTACTATGCATATTCCAGTTAACAGGTAACAAGGAATAAGAAAGTAAGGCAGGTAATGCAATCTGTAGATTTTCACTCATCTCCTAATCCCTAATGCAGCATTTCATAAGGAAGCGATAAAACTTTTATAAAATCAAGGAAGGGTTTAAATGCATCCGGGGCTTGCCTTGGTATTCGGGGTAGACGGTCTCGGGCTCTGGATCAACTCCAATCTCCTGAGTCTGTTCTTCCTTCGGATCTAGGGCGACAACGTTGAACTCTCCATTAACAAAAACTATACCATAAAAGCATATGCTTCAACATGATGGAATAGTAAACATGATGCTCGATGGATGCATGACCAGTTTAAAGGCTTGAGTACAACTTTCCTTCACGATAAAGTTGCAAACCAACAAAACTTACTCACTAAGTCCGTTAGGGTTAACTACATCTTTAATGACATTATTGAAGCACATGAAATAACGTCGATTAAACCCTAATGACATGATTAAGGTAAGCGCAAATAATTAATTAAAGTGCCAAAGGTCATTACGGTTAATGACCCAAGGTCATCAATCAATCCCAAAGTCAAATAACCCTATAATGATTAAACATGATTAAAGTGGTTAATTAATTATTTAAAAGCATAAAATAAAGGTAAAAAATTAAAGTTGTCTAATTGAGCTCAAAATTTTTGAAAAGCTCTTGGTCTAATTAGATGGCAAAATAATTTTTAGAAATAAAAGACAATTATTTTATTTATTAAAAATCATTGAAGGTGCATTTTTCAATTAAAAGGGCTAATTTTAACTTATGTAAAAAGTACTCCAATTTGGTATTTCATATTTTTCCTATGTAGAGGACATCATAAAGAACATACACAAAAAATTTTCAGAATTTTTGGAACTATACATGAATTACTATTATTTTCTAAAGAAAATAGCATTTAAATCAATTTCTAGAAAAAGAAAAAGGAAAAAGAAATTCCTCCCGACGTTGACCGGTGGCGGCCGGGTTTCCACCGGTGATTGCTCGCCGACGGCGAGGTCTCCGGTCGCGAGACTTGGACCATCGGGCTCTACACGACGTGGCGAGCCTAACGAGGTAGCTAATGGCGGCGCGGCGGCGCGTGGATGACGGCGACAAAGCTCCCCGGAGCTTCTCCGGCGACGGCAAACAAATGGGCACATGCGGGACATTTACGCGAATGCGATGGACTACAAGATGAACCCGTTTCCGGCCCCTAGTTCTGGCGGCTACGCGCGCGGCGGCGATGGCATGGCCATGCCGGCGGCGAGCCACGGCGGCCGGACCCTACGACATAAAAGGGGTGAAATTGAAGGCATGGAGAGATACAGGAGCTCACCGCGGGTCTGGTGCGCACGCTAATAAAAGCTCGGAGTGGCTGAGGCGAGCTGTAGTCGGCGGCGCTAATGGCGGCGGCGGTGCTCCGGCGGCAAGGTCCGCGTCACGGCGATTTCTGTGCACCAATGAACGAGAAAAGGTGCGCATGAGGGGCAGCAAAGCACGGAGAACATGATAAGAGGGTTAATGGACATATGTTTTCACCTTGGGCGGCGGTGGATGGCGAGAAAGCTCGTGGCGGCTCGGTGACCGGCCGTGAAGAAGACGATGTCGTGCGGGCGATTCAGGCAAGGAGAGCGGGCATGAGTTAGCTCAAACAAAGTGCAACGATGTTGCGGAGCTTCTGGCAAGGCGAAGCGGGCAGAGGACGGTCGTCGGCGGTGGCGGCTGAGGGAAAAAGAAGAAAGAAGACGGCGGCCGGCTTGCTATTTATAGGCCAAGGACGAGGGGCGGTCGGGTGACACGACGACGATGAAGTTTCGGGTGTCAGGGGCAAGCTGGCGACCACGGCATGTGCGGCGGTGGACGGCGGCGCGGCTCGAGAAGCCGGCGATGGCGACCGACGATAGGTCTCGGTGCTGTTCTTGATAATTACAAAAATGCCATTTGTCAAAAATAATAAATTACTTCAAAATTGTTATAATAACTTGAAAATCTCTAAAAATAGAATTTGCATAACTTTTCAAGAGCTACACTTTTCATTTAACTGGCATCCTCAAATTCTATTTAGAATTTGAAATATGAATTCAAATTCAGAAGGGGAATAAAACCCTACAAATAAACATTTGAAATTACTTTTGATTTTTTAATAAAACTTGAAATATTCAAAACTATGAAATATTTAACTTTGCAAACCAATCATGTTTCATATATAAACTTTTCCAAAATTATGTATAATTTTTGAATTATGGTTTTAAAATCAAAGGGGGACAATTGTTGAAAAAATGTATTTTCAAATTTATTTGAAATTCTTTTTGGAAACTTGAAAAACTTTGAATACCAACTTTGTAGCCCTTGTCAAGATCTACAAACTATCTTTTTAGAGTTCCCCAAATTCCTTATAGATTTTGAATTACAAAAAAGGGAATAAAACTAGGTTTTGAAATAAAGGGTTTTTGAAACAGAATTCAAACTCGATTTGGTTTCTAATTTAATTGGTTGGTTATTAGTGATCACAAACATTATCCAAGGACATTTTTAGGTTAATGACCCAAAGATACCCTTGGTTGACCAAGTTGACTTTTGAAAAACATTTTATAGCTTTCTAATTTGAATTTAAATTTGAATTGCAAGACATAGAAATAAGCTTTGAAATCCAAATTCAACTTCAAATGTGGAAATCATTTTTAGGGTTGGACTTGGATTTATACACTATGCTTGACACTAATGTAAACACAGTTTACACCTCAAGTACATAGAATATAAACTAAGCATTTGGGATGACATTCAAAAATAAGGTTTTTATTATTTAATGTGACAAAACATTCCAGAAACACAATCAACCTATGAAATGTAAACTTGTTTTAGTTGATGCACATTAAGATTGGCCTAAACATGAATGCTTTACAATGCATATAATGACATGGCAGGGTTTTAGTTAATATAACACCAGAGGTTATACACCTTGGTTTGGTCCTTCGTGGCCCGCATCGTCTTCCCCACCGAGCACCGACCGACGGCCATGGCGCCACCCACTCGATCCACCACCTTCGGCCGCCGGCGACCGTCTTTGACTCCACGGTCGGCTCCGCGAAGCCGAGCCAGTCACCCCGGTGCACCCTGCGTAGCAAACCCGCGCCCGAAGCGTCGCCCCGCCGCTGGTCATGGCGCTTCCGCGTAGATCACAGCCTCCGGCCATCCCCCGTCGCCATCGACCCCGGAATCGAGTCCGCGACGTCACGCCGAGCCTTTTCCGTACCCTTTGCCTAGATAGCCGAGCGCCGTAGCGCGTTTTCGGCCAACGCTGGCGAGCCTTCGCCGTCAGCCGACGCCGCTCCGGCGACCCCGTCCCGCCGGACCTTCGCCAGCCCTCGGATCTGAGCCGGGCGGCTCAGATCGGGTGTTGACTCCCGGTCAACCATGAGGTCAACCGGGGACCGCACCTGCCGACGTGGACGCCACGTGGACGCCACGCAGGTGCCACTTCAGCGCCACGTGTGCGCTGACCGTGTCAACACGGTCACCCACCGACAGTCCTGCCAGCTTTATAGAAAAGCCCCTGCGGTTTTCTTCATTTACGAACTAGTCCTTCGTAGTTCAAAAATAATTAGATTTTAGTCCTGTTTTCTGCAGAATAGCCCTAGACTAGTTTTAGCCATGACTTTCACGTTTTAACTCCGATTGTAGCAAACTTATACCTTTTGGAATCGTCTCGACGAGTAGAATGTTTTTATGCTATTTTTTGCTACTGTTGATATGTTCTGGTGTACTGCTCTAATTAAAATATGTTTGTTTGCATGTATTGCCGTGCGTGATGATTGTGGCGTCTAGAGAACGAGTCGTGGGTGAACGAGAATCAGCAGGACCCGGAGGACTACTTGCAGCAGGACATTAACCAAGGCAAGTGCAGACATTCTTTTGAACATATTGCGCCTATTCATGTTTAAGTAAATTCACTGCATGTGTCTTAAATCGGCAAACCATAGGACTTACTAGCCACTTTACCCAAAGTTATCCTATGGGGGTATTAGTTGTTAGGTTTTAGGTTGCTAGTGCTCTATCCCACCTTTCACCGCTTAATGAAGATAAAACTTGCTTCTTAAAACATGTTGGAGCCGTGGGCTCTTGGCTTCGGCCGTTGGAGAAGTTGATGCATGTCCGCATCGTTAGTTGGCGGTGAAAGAAGGGGGAACAGATGTCAGTGGGCTCTTAGCGACGGGGTCATCCGTATCTCCTCCCCTTGTGGTCCTTCCGTGGAGCGGCAACCTAGGACTTCCGTACAGCTCCAGGCTAATGGGCTCTGGCTTGATCGATTAGCAGGACCATCATGGGTAGGATAGACAGCTTACCGACGGGTGGCCATAGCTATGGTTGCTGGGGCTTGTTTACAAGTATTTAGTATGGGAAGGGCTAGAGATCCGTGATGTGGGCGGCCTTATGGGGAAGTCGCCCATACACTTGGACTCAAGGCTGGCGAGTTGTTACTGCCTATGACCCTGTGAAGGACCTCGTTGTAACCTCTGCCAGCCTATCTTGGTAATGGGCTAAGAGACTTGCTAAAGAGTAATCACAATCTGGAGTGAAAGTGTACACCTCTGCGCAGAGTTAAAAATTGATATATCGTCCGTGCTCACGGTCACGAGCGGCCCGGATCCTCGCATGATTAGTCAAATGGTTTAAGCTGTGAAATCGTGGTGATGTTGCTGAGGTTACTACCTCGGGTTTTATCGGGATGGCTATCCTGTGTTCCTTTGAGATGGCTATCTCATATTTAATGTATTAATGATTTATATTTATATTTATATATATGATGATAAATGACACTTTATTATTACTTGAAACTTAATAAAGGGTTGGGTGTTTCGACCAAGTTGATTAGAGAATAGGTTACAATAAGTAAAATCTTAATTGTTTAATTTTAAAATACTACCGCAGTCTACCTTTCAGCTTTACCTTATACTAGCCTTGCATGACATTACTTTCCGTCTGTACTTACTGAGTTTCGACATATAACTCACCCTTGCAATTTCCCAACCAAAGGATGCTCGAGTGATGACTCGGATGGAGACTTTTCTAAGAACTATCCAGGATACTAGGCGTCGTGATGCTGCCGTCGACCTTCCTATGACGAGATGAAGTC
Source organism: Bothriochloa decipiens (assembly GCA_023333625.1). Taxonomy (NCBI): domain Eukaryota; kingdom Viridiplantae; phylum Streptophyta; class Magnoliopsida; order Poales; family Poaceae; genus Bothriochloa; species Bothriochloa decipiens. Next base: position 36,255,581 of record CM041632.1, on the reverse strand, counting down.
GCCATGTCTACGTCGTTTAGTTGTTATTCGCTTTAGACGATGTGATTTATATTCCGCTTTACTCTGTTGACAGTTATGTAATAATGGTACGATGTAATCGTTATATTATGTTTTATTCGAACACTGTGCTTTTAAACCATATAATTTATCGTTCATGTGTGTAAATTGTTCCTGGTGCAAATGAGCTTTTACCTTGGTTTCATTCCTTCGAAATCAGGGTGTGACAGAAGATTGGGTAAAAGGTAAATCCAAATCCAACAAGAATAGTACGCAACAGCAAAGATGAAAAAAATAGTCAAAAAAACTTGACATGAATGAGAATTGCCTGTGTTGTTGCCGTTCAACTTTGACACTTATCATTATGGATGGTCTCCCATCCAAATCAAGCTCAAATGAAAATAGCTCCGAAAACACAAATAGATTATAAAATCAAACCAATCCACCCATACACAAATCGATCGATTTATAAATCAGATCAAGCCTCCAGGTCGCCCAAAGTGCCCACGCGTGCCTCAGCGCCACCATCAAGGTCCGCTTGTGCAGGTAAGGCGGCGAGCTTGGCTAGCACAAATTGATCCAAGTGGAAATTAGATCCGCAGTCTGCACTGCCAACAAGGTCCACTTGTATAGGGAAGATAGCGAGCTTGCCTAGCTGACGCTGCGAGGACCCCGTCCGCGTTGGACTGGACGTGGAATACCATGATGATGGTAGCGAGGCACACAAGGCCAAATGAACGAGAGCTGCCACTGGCCTTAACGCCGCTGTTGAGGGCAGCTGCTGCCACCGCACGCTATAAAATGAACATGTGACGCCGCTAGCCATAGACATAGTCGTCTATACTCATGATTTATATTGATACGAGTTAGATAGCATATGTTTAACCGACGTACGCTATATGATTTTAAAATATAATAAAACAAATGACATAAGTCATAATTCCCGTTGCAACGCACGGGCCTAGTTTTTTTTCCTATTTTTTTTTTTCCTAAGAGTGGGGGCCGCACGACAGACGAGACAGAGAAATCGAATCAAGCGAGCTCGTCGGGTGCTGGCAGCTTCAGGCCTCACGGCCCTGACCAGCCGGCCCGTCACGTGAAACAGCGAAGCTTTGCCCAGCCGCGAAGAGGTCAGAGGAGAAGGAACCCACCGTGTCTAGTGAGATCTTCTCCTCGCAACGGCAATCTCTGCTCCCTTGGCGCGGAGGACGAGCAGCGCTGATTCGATCGTGTGTGCTCCCGAGATGGCGGCCGGGTCGGACTAAGCCGAAGCGAAAGCGAGAGTCGCTGCCCGCCGTCACTCGATGGCCAGGCGGACGGGCGGGTGCGCCGGCGGCTTCCTGCTGCCGTTGCTGCTCCTGGCAGGTGCGCCTCCTCCAACCCCGTCGGATCCCGAAAGGTCGCAAAATGCCTTGAATCGACTAGGGCGGGGTGTTGCCGTGGTGCCTTGCGTCGATTTTAGCTGGCTAGAAGGAATTCTACCCTCATAGTGTTGCGAATGTTTTCTTGCCTAGCGTGCTCGAGGGCTCGGGGCGCTTAGTTACCCGCTAATTCCTTACTCTGATCGAGTTATATGGCACGGTTAATTGATTACAAGGTTTTATACTAGGACTAGAAAGCAATTGGCAACACGCTGATGTTCATACAAGATAAAAAAACTCTAGCGAACTGATCATTGATTAACTGGTTGAGTTCCTTGTGTTGGAACCTGCCCACCCAAGTTCTAAGTCCTCGACTTGGCACGGGTGCTTGCATGATTTTCCGGTGCTATGCATTAAGTGATAGGTGACGTCCCGTTGACAGCGATGCGCCTGTGGTGACTTGCTGAACTTTAAGATCCGCCGGATCAGTCATTCGGAGGTGCTTATGGGTAAGGTTTGCATACGTGTGTTCATCAGGGTAAGTGTGCGTACGTTTCTGTGTTGTAATGTATAGTCTCAAGAAAGATAAAAAACTCGGTACCTATTGGAGAGAACAGAAGGATCTGTTGGTGTGGCATGCTAAACCAACATGACAGTGGTGGAACATGTGGATTAATCAGGGGGGAGGGGGAGGGGGGGGCGCTAAATTGTCCAACTAAATCACTGTATGATTTTTTTTTTCAAGAAGCTGCTGTTGCAAATGTCTTGTATTGCATACACATAACAACAAAACAACTAGGAGCCTCTGCCAGTGCTTCTACCTGTGGAAGGACATCTAACATTACATTGTCGAACCACAATCACAATTTGATGTATCCTAGATCACCAGTTATGTAAACTCTTAGTACCTGTTGATGCATGACTCTACTATTGAGATGTAATCATGGTTCTTACATGGATGATCCAATTACTTCATTGACCTCTTTGAATTAGTTTCTATCATCCTTTACTCTCTTGTGTTATGGTTTGTCTGTTGATCAATTGAATTTGCATGTATGAGTGCGCAAATGGTGGATCAACCTGTCTGGAAGCTCCTATATGAGGACGTGTGTAGCCTTTAATGATATATAGTACACCTTGTACAGGGGCAGCTAACTTGTGTTCACTTCTTATTGTGGGCATATGTGTTATGCACTTATGCTTATGCCTGAAGCATGTTTCAAGAATATGGAGCTTTAAAGTTTACAGGCTCTGAAGAATGTGGTGCCTGATGGTAAGAAAAGGGGACATGGTAGAAAGCGGTTAGTATGTTTAAAGCTTACAGGCTCTGTAGAATGTGGTGCCTGATGGTAAGAAAAGGGGACATGGTAGAAAGTGGTTAGTATGTCTAGAATACATGTCTGTTTACACCTGGCTTGTGCTTTACATTAGAGACTGGAACCTACTACAGACAGAAAGCTCCCCTTTAAAATGGATTCAAAATAGAAGTACTTTGGGCATTTTGTGCGTACTATCTAAGATTGTAACAATTTCTGTCTGGTCAACTGGGCACTCTGTAGACCTTGTAGGTGAATCTCCGGGCTCCAGTCTCTTGACAATAATGTAGAATCTGGCAAAGGTGGTCTGTCCTGCTGAAAGGTAACGACTAACGAGAATGTTTGGTTAGCTGACTCTTGTTTCCTAAAAACTCAGCATGGAATCAGTAATTGTGATTCATGAAGATGATGGCTGATTGGTAGTGAAACTACCACTTTGTTCTTGTGGTGTTCACTAGAACTAGAAGCATTGAAGCTCTGATTTTACTTTATACATGACTACCTTCCTGATGTTATTCTGTTGGATTGATGTCCTTTGTCTTTGTCTGTTTGTTTCCCCTGTTTAGCATTGTAGCGTAGCAATTGCAAGCTAGTCCATAATGGTTCCTTTGATCTGACTCATCTGTTTTTTTTGCAGCTTCTTTACTTGATTGGAGCTTGGTTTCTCTTATTAATATGATCATCTTCTTTGCTATTCGATTTGTTGTTCCAAGAAGAGGTATGCCTGTGATGACTAAAACATTTTGTGCATGCCTCAAGTTTCAACTATATTCATTGATAAAGCTAGACTGCAGTTTTTGTTGGGTTGTATACTGAACAATTAAGTTCATGTTGCTAAACTGAAAGTTGCACTGTTTCCCTTAAAATCGTGGACATTATGTATGTATATTTACACCGAGGAGTTATCACCATCGACAACCAATCTAGAGCCTTTTTGTAGATTAAACAATGATTCATGAACAAATGCCATTAAATTTATTGTTCCAGCAAACTCTAGCACATGCTTAATTGTGTCATATATAGCCCTCAATGCATATCATGTGGTGGTCAATGCATGTTATTGTCATGTATCAGATCTACACTGTGTTCTTAACTTGGTCATTAGGTTAAATGCCTATTTACTGGTATTTATGTATCTAAGAAGCTCAATGACTTGGCCTTTAAATTTGGAATGATTCCTCTTGCAACTTTTAAATGAAAATTTGGTTTTATATTCATCCTTTCTTGCTCATTTCAAAGGTTTTCACACCTGGAGGCTGCACATTGCGTTGTGGTGTACGATTATTTACTCAGTGCTTGCTATTTTAGCACAAGTTGCATTTCATATAATCTGGTACGTTGAGGGTAAGGGATGGCCTGTGGCTCATTCTTGGTGGGCGAAGCTGGTGGGTTTAGCAAGGTATTTAAGTTTTACCAGTCCATTTTGCTGATTCTGTATTCTTGTGTATGTGCATATATCCATTTGTCCACCTGTTTGCAGATTCTTCCTCTGCAGCCTCTGGATTGCATCTAACAATGGATATTAATGCAGGGGCCAACCATGGGAATCACCATCAGTTATCTATTTTCTTGCCTTACAGCTATCTGCTGCAGGCCTTGCTTTGGTCGATGTCTTTGGAGGCAGGCTTCAAGATTCTTGCTGGCTGAACTTCTCTGTTGACGTTGAGCAAATAGGTTCGTTTCCGAAGCTATGTGAATGAGCATGGACTAGACACAAAAATTAGTATATTTGTGAATCATTACTCCATTTTTTTTCTGTCATGGCAAAAAAGTTGTGATTATGTGTACAGAAAAATTGGCAAGATGATCTTGTGTCCCTTTTAAGGTCCATGTGTCTTGCTACTTCATTAACTTTTTTGTCTCGTAAGTAATCCCATTGTAACCAGCAGAAATCAAGATTGTGTCTTGTATCATATTAAAATTTTAAAAGTAAATGAGTTGTGGCCAATACATTTATGCAGGCTGTATTTTCAAGAAAGATCATTGAGAAAAGATATTATTTCATCTTTGAAAATAACCCCGTCTCTGACTTCCTGTGTTGTAGTCTTTTTGGTCACTTCCCTGTCTTTGTTCGTGTGCGAATGTAATTTCTAAGTTGTGTGGGGACTGGGGATTGTGTGTGGTGTGTATTGTAGGGCTCTAGCCCCTTTCTTTCTTCTTAATATAATGAACCTCAGCTCTCCTGTGTTTTCGTGAGAAAAAAAAGACTTCCTGTGTTGTAGAACCCTAATCCCCTGTCTGTTTATGCATGCCTTACATATGTTTGCCATAAGAATTGTTGGCACACTAATTCATTTATTTTGTACTCTCGAATGGAAAAACATTTACTCTGTGCAGGTTACCATTTGGGGGTAGCATGCTGCTTATTACTGCCTGCTGCCCAGTTAGTTGTCAGTATTAGCCATCCTTCATGGATTTCGTTACCGTTCTTTGTATTTAGCTGCATTGGCCTTGTGGATTGGTCCTTAACAAGCAACTTTCTTGGCCTTTTTCGGTAAGCTCCTTGATCTGAACATTGGTTTATTATCATGGGAGAATTGCTTATTTGGCCCTGAAAAAAGTTCGCTTACTTATTTGGCCTAACTTTTTTCGAAATTGTCTATTTGGCCTAAAAACAAAATTTTGTTACTTATTTGGCCCTTTGTTAGCTTCCATCGGGCCTCACTGTTAGTTTCCCACTTCATGACACGCGAAAAGTCAACTTTACCCCTCATCCCCCATCTTCACACCGCTGCACCCCACGCTCGGTCCCAACACCCACACGCGGTTCGAAAAAAAAAACATCGCGACCCAAGCGATGGCGGAGCGCCATCCCGCCGCGGCGCCGACGCCGCTCCAGCCGGGCTTCAGGAGTTGGCGCCAGAACCGGAGGGAGGGGAGGAGGCAGGTGCTGCGAGTGGGTGCCGGCGCCGCCGGGGTCCATGGGCGCTCGAGGTGGAGGAGGCGGGGCCAGACCTCCATGGATGCCCGCCGCTGGAGGTGGGGGCAGCGCGACACCGGGGTGGGAGAGGAAGCCGGCGATGGAGCCATGGGGGAGGAGGTGCGTCGGGCTGGAGGAGGCTGCGCCGGGGGTAGAGGAGGCTGCCTCCATGGAGACCGCCGCCGGGTGGGGAGGCCGCCATGGCTGGATGCCACTAGCCTTCTGAGGTGGGGGCTGCGCGCTGTGGGGGTGGGGAGGCCGCGCCGCCGCTTCCGTGGACCACTGATGCCGGATTGGGGAGCCGCGCGCCGCTGTGGGGTGTGGACCGCCGCCGGTGGATTCCGAGCGCCGCCGCTGGGGGGATGCCGCGCGCTGCCATGGTGGGGATGCGCGCCGCCTGGAGCCTCCTCCATTTGCGCTGGGTCGGAGGTGATGGAGGGCCACCCGCCGTCGGCGGTTGGGTGCCGAACGCCGGGGATGGGAGAGAAGCCGCGCGGGGGTGGGGAGAAAGACTGTTTTTTTATATTTTTTTTACTGCAGGGGCAAAACGGTCTTTTTACATGGCACTTAACACCGTTAACACCTCCGAACTAACAGAAGGCCAAATAAGTAACAAATTTTCACTTTAGGGCCAAATAGACAACTTCGAAAAAAATTAGGCCAAATAAGTAAGCGAACTTTTTTTAGGGCCAAATAAGTTAATGTTATTGTTTAATTTTATTTTCAATGTTTTGTGAAGATGGTGGAGGCTACTTGAGATATACTCAGTGTTCAGTATTCTTCTGCTTTATATCTACCAGTTGCCTGTGAAATTTCCCTATATTGTGCTAGCATTTGCTGACTTTATTGGGCTTTTCAAAATTTCCTCAAAATCAGAATGGCCTGAGCTGGCTTCTGGTATTTCTCTTCTGTTATATTACTTCATGGTAAGCAGCTAAGCATTGGTTTATTCAGCATGCACAGTGTGACATATGAGGAAAAATAATTCTGCATAGTATATTTACTGAATGACTCTTAATACTCGCTGCTTATGTTTGCTTGCCCTTTAATGTTGATGCTTTCATGGCTAGTAATTTTCCATTTATATAACATGCGTCTGTGTGGGGGTGGGGGGTGGGGGGTGGAGTTGAAACTGTTATAGCTTACTGGGATGAGCTGTCCATTGAATTTGGCATACTGGGGTTGATACAATGTTCAAGTATAGCTCACTGAATTATTGCTGCTCTGCTCAGATGCTATTTTACCATTAGTTCATTATGTTGGATCTTTATCCAGAAGTGTCCGAGTGTCCACAAGAAATTTGATGACCACATCATTATCTCCATTTCCTTGCTGAGGACCCAGTGGCACAATAAAATAAAAGTACTACACATACTCTGAATTGTGATCGTAGTCATTAAATATTAGGAGAGCTTAAAGCAAGAATTTGAAATGGGAGAAATTGTTCTTATGAGATCAGTTGCATTGTCGGCTGCTTGGCTTTGTTAGTAATATATGTAAGATGTAATCTCCTGCTGATCCACTTCTCGGATTTCAGATCAGGAGCAGGCAGTGGGTAAGCTCTTGGTCACTATAGAGAGTATGGCAGTAGGCCACTCTAGTACTTGTAGTTGGTAGAACTACATCAACCATGTTGATAGTGGGCTGATCTAAGCCATGTATAGGCATGGCTGTACTCAGCCATGCCCTTGTGTACCTTATAGTTGGTACAAGGGTTGCATAAATACACATCCATATGCAATGGAACGAGCAGTTCAACTGCATACATTCAGAATTCAGTTTTGGCCAGGGCTGAAGCAGAGCAAGTGCTGTGTGTGTGTTGAGTTCAATCAAGCTCATCTTCTACCTCTAGCTGGGCTGTGAGGAAGAGGGAGAGTGAAGGTAGGCAGATTGCGTACCTGGGCTGTGATTGCAGGTGCTAACAATATATGAAAGGGCATAAAACATCTCTGAATGTATCACCTGAAATTTGGCATTTAGTATTCGGTGTAGTAAAACAGCGGTCCTTATGTTTTAGATGGAAATAGTGGATTGATCAATTCACCAAACTAGACTGATGTAATAACAAATTATGCATCAATAGTAATATCTAGTGTTGCACTCTTTAGTTTGAATTTAGAATTAGTGGCAGTCAAATTGTCATCACTGCGAAAAATAGGAAGCTTTGTTAAGTTCTGAGTTCTTGTTACCCGAAAGATCTTTACCTTCTAACACTGGTGCTTGTCCACTTACTGCAGTTGTCATCAGCGAAACGAGACATACAGGAAATGGATTCGCTTATATCTCTAGAAAATGACAGCTTAACAGAAGACCTTCTGCTTTCTCGAAATGCATTTTTGGTTCGCCAATCTCGGTATGCTAATAGTCTTTTCTTGTTAAACTATTGAATTACTTACACTTGCCTCACTTATGAAAAAAGTGAATGTTTTCAGAAAAGGAAAATCTTGCTAACGTCACAGAAAACGAAATTAGGGAGTAGCACTACTAATGATTGTGACTGCTAAATGACATCTCGATCATTATTTATTATTATGCAATTACTATCTTGCTGGTATGGTTCTTCACTTGTGCTGATAAACACTATCTACATTCAAACTATTATTTTTGTGATGACATATTTGAAAACTTATATGTGAAAAGGCAATGACATTTCCTGGCTAAACAGGAATGATTTCTCATTTGCCAGGTTTGTTGAGGGCATGAAACAATTTTTTTGGAGCTTCTAGTGATTACAGTACAGGTTCTGAGATAGCGAGATCAATAAATTTAGAAAAGGCATTTTAGGTCGTTCGCTCAGTTGGCATTTTTTCCCTTTGTTATCATTTGATTAGGACTTCCTTGAAGCAATGAAGATTGCGTGGAATATTGGATTAATTGATTGGAGAGACCCATGTACATATATATATGGGAGAGGAGTGATACGAACCTGGGTATCTCAGAAGATAGTTACTCCATTAGTGGAGAGGTATATATAGATACTCATATGGGTCAGCAGGAGACATGCTTTCGCTTAACACCCCCCCTTCAAACTCAAGATGGAAGTGGAGGATCTGAAGCATTGAGTTTGAGCAAATGAAGCCGGTGTTGCTCTCTAGTTTGCGCTTTAGTGAAGAAGTTGGCCAATTGCAGCTCGATGGCACATACTGAAGAGCAATGGTATGCTGATTACGATGAATCCGTGTAATGAAAGCATCAACGCCAATGTGCTTGGTAAGTTCATGCTTCACAGGATCATTGGCAATCTGTATAGCTCATGTATTATCGCATAGAAGAGGTGTGACAGCATCACAAGAAATCCCGAAATCTGCCAGTAACCATCGAAGCCATACGATTTCTGCAGTAGTGGTGGCCACTAGAATGTAAGGTTCGTTTAGGTAGCTGGAATGTAGGGTCCCTAACGGGTAAGTTAAGAGAGTTAGTCAATACTGCGGTAAGGAGGCATGTAAATATCTTATGCGGTCCAAGAGACTAAATGGAAGGGACAGATGGCGAAGGAGGTGGACCATACCGGCTTCAAGTTATGGTACACAGGGACAACTTCAAATACAAATGGAGTAGGAGTTTTGATTGATAAGAGCCTCAAGGATGGAGTGGTGGAGGTGAGAAGGCTAGGGGATAGGATCATTTTAGTCAAAGTTGTCGTCAGTGATTTGGTCTTAAACGTAATTAGTGCGTATGCCCCCCCAAATAGGCCATGACGAGAGTGTTTAGAGGCAATTCTAGGAAGACTTGGATGGCTTGATTAGAACGGTACCTAGTAGCGAAAAGCTCTTCATAGGAGGGGATCTCAAGGGCCATGTAGGTTCAACAAGTGTAGGTTTTGAGGTGGCTCATGGAGGTTTCGGTTATGGTAGCAGGAATCAGGAAGGAGAGGATATCCTAGACTTTGCTACGGCGTTCGATCTGATCATAGACAACACTTTCTTTAGGTAGAGAGAGTCCCATTTGGTGACATATAGGAGCGGACATTCCTCTAGTCAGATCGACTTTGTTCTTACAAGGAGAGGGGGGGGGGGGATCGATGTGCTTTCGTGGATTGTAAGGTGATACCTGGCGAATGCGTGGTTTCCCGGCATAGGCTAGTGGTGGCTGAGTTCCGCTTTTTGGTACGAGCTCGTAGGGTTAAACAAGCCATGATTGCCAGGACAAAGTGGTGGAAATTGGAAGGAGAGGCATCAATGGTCTTCAAGGAAAGAGTTATTGAAGAGGGCCCTTGGAAGGACAAGGGCGATACAAACACCATGTGGGAGAAGATGGCAACATGCATTCGGGATGTGGCGACAGAGGTGCTTGGAGTGACCAAAGGGAGGGGATGCGACTCGAAAGACACTTGGTGGTGGAATGAAGATGTGCAAAAGGCTATCAAGGAGAAGAAGGAATGCTACAAGCGCTTGTACCAAGACAGGTGTGTAGCCAACGTAGAGAAGTACAAGGTGGCAAAGAAGACCGCAAAATGAGCGGTGGGAGAGGCGAAGGGGCGGGCGTACGAGGATCTCTACCAATGTCACAATACGAAAGGAGAGAGGGACATCTATAGGATGGCTAGAGCTCGAGATAGAAAGACAAGGGACCTTAACTAAGTCAAGTGCATTAAGGATGAGAGGGAGCAACTCTTGGTGAAGGAGGATGAGATCAGACATAGATGGCAAGAGTATTTTGATAAGTTGTTCAATGGGGAAAATGAGAACTCCACCATTTAGTTGGACGACTCGTTTGATGACTCCAATAGGCGCTTTGTGCGTAGGACCCAATTGCACAAGGTTCGAGAAGCCCTGAAGAGGATGAAGTTGGGGAAAGCGATGGGCCTGGATGATATTCCGATCAAGGTGTGGAGGTGTCTTGGGGATTTAGCTATAGTATGGCTAACAAAGTTGTTCAACAATATTTATCATTCGAACAAGATGCCTGAGGAGTGGAGAAGAAGCATATTGATACCAATCTACAAGAACAAGGGAGACATCCAAAGTTGCACTAATTATAGAGGGATTTAGCTGATGAGCCACATGATGAAGCTATGGGAGAGAGTAATCGAGCACCGACTATGAGGAACGACACGAGTATCTTCAAACCAATTTGGCTTCATGCCCGGAAGGTCAACCATAGAAGCAATTTTATTAATAAGACAAGTTATGGAGCGGTTCAGGAGCAGAAGAAGGATCTACACATGGTTTTCATCGACTTGGAGAAGGCGTATGACTAGATACCAAGGAATGTTATGTGGTGGGCATTGGATAAACATAAAGTCCCAACAAAGTGTGTGACCCTCATCAAGGACATGTACAACAATGCCACGACTAGTGTGCGAACAAATGATGGCAACATCGATAACTTCCCGATTAAAATTGGACTACATCAAGGGTCAGCCTTGAGCCCGTATCTCTTTGCCTTGGTAATAGATGAAGTGACTAGTAGATGAAAGCCAGGCTGGAGTAAATAGGAAACTGGAGTTGTGGCGGCAGACCCTCGAGTCCAAAGGCTTTAGATTAAGTAGAACTAAAACAGAATTCATGAGATGTGACTTTAGTAACGCTACACATGAGGAGGGAGACGTGAGCTTGGAAGGCCAAGTGGTGCCTAGGAAGGATACCTTTTGTTGCCTAGGATCGATGCTGCAGAAGGATGGAGATGTGGATGCAGACGTTTGCCATAGGATTAAAGCAGGGTGGATGAAGTGGCACCAAGTTTTTGGCATTCTCTATGACAAGAGGGTACCACAAAAGCTGAAAGGCAAGTTTTATATAACGGCGATTAGGCCCGCTATGTCGTATAGCGTAGAATGTTGGCCTACAGAAAGACGACATGTTCAACAATTGAGTGTCGTGGAAATGCGTATGTTGCGTTGGATTTGTGGACACATAAGGATGGATCGAGTTCGGAACGATGAGGTACGAGACCGCCTAGGAGCAGCACCAATTGAAGAAAAGCTTGTCCAATATCGGTTGAGGTGGTTTGGCCATGTCCAAAGGTGACCATCGGAAGCACCAGTTCATTCCGGAGTTCTAAGCCGAGATACCAATGTGAAAAGAGGCAGAGGAAGACCGAAGTTGACATGGGAGGAGGCAATTAAAAGGGATTTGAAGGGTTGGGGTATACCTAGAGACCTTTGTTTGGATAGGTGTGCTTGGAAAACTGCTATTAACGTGCCTGGACCGTGATTAGGGGCTCATGTTGGGTTTCAACTCTAGCCTACCCCAACTTGCTTGAAACTAAAAGGCTTAGTTGTTGTTGTTGTTGGTCGTGGTGGTGGCCACTAGAACGAGATACAACAACTTATTTCTTGGACTTCCATGCAATACGAGAGGACCCAAGAAGAATTACCCCGTGATGGAACAACAATTTGTTGGGTCACTCGCCCAAGTGGAGTCTGAGTAAGCATGAAGCTGAAGCGGACTGTCACGGGCACGAAATAAGGTGCGTGATGATGTCTCCCTCAAGCACCGCAAGACACGAAGTAAATGGTCAAAATGAACAGATGTTGGAGCACTCACAAACGGACTCAAAATATGGACGGCATCGGCAATATCAGGTCGAGTAACAGTGAGATAAACAAGGTTACCCACAATATGCCGATATCTAGATGGATCCTTAAGAGGAGTACCATCAGTGGGACGAAGCTGCAAATAAAGATCCATAGGTGTCGCAACTGTCCGATGGTTAATGATGCCCGAACGAGCAATGAGGTCTTGAATGTACTTAGACTGAGAAAGATAACAGCCCTTTGCAGACCGTTTAACCTCAATGCCTAAGAAATAACTGAGAGGACCTAAATCAGACATTTGAAATTATGCACCAAGTTGCTGCTTGACATAAGAAATGTGGTCTGCATCATCACCCATAATCAATATATCATCTAACATATAGAAGAAGCAAAGTACGTCCATGTGAGGTGAGGTGGATAAATAAAGCAGTGTCATGATCACTAGGTGAAAAACCAGCAGCCCAAATGACAGAGACAAAGTGCTCAAACCAAGCATGAGGAGCCTGTTTAAGACCATATAAAGCCCGACGAAGACAACAAACATAACCTGGAGGGGCATTAACGCTTGGGGGTGGGTGCATATAAACTTCTTCATTTAAATCAGCATGAAGAAAGACATTTTTAACATCCATGTGAGAGGTTGTCCAAGAAGAAGCAGCATCCACTGCAATTAAAGTTCAAATAGTAGTCATATGAGCAATAGGTGCAATTCTTTCATCATAATCTCGGCCTTGAGTTTGCTGAAAACCTCTGGCAACTAGACGGGCCTTATATCTCTTAATAGAACCATCCGGCCTGGTTTTAATTTTGAAGACCCACTTGGATTTAATAGGCACAACATGCGATGGTAATGGAACAATATCCCAAGTGCCTGTATGATCAAGTACGAAATATTCCTAATCCATGAAGAACATGCAAAGTATTCCTAATCCATGAAGATCAATAGGTCTCTTGACTCTTCCCCTGCTGTATTTATGTTAAAAATATGTCCTAATGGACTTTTTAGTGAGCTCATAACTTTTTTGGTAGCCTATTTGTGACTGCTACTACTACAGTTTTGCTTCTTGAATATTTTGTAATTTGTTGCTAATTATCTTTTCTCTACTTCAGATCTGGCAGAAGGCATGGAAACATATTATTAAGAGGATCAGTTTTCCGAACTTTCAGCATTAATTTCTTCACTTATGGATTCCCGGTATTCTTTCCATTCATTGTTGACATTCTTCTTATGATTGGCTGTTTGGTTGTTGTGAGACAAAAACACTATATAATGGTTGATAAGTTGAATCGAACAGTGAGAACATAGCCAGGGACAAACATATAGGGTAGGGTCCATTATATTCAGGTCGAGTGATGTTGAAAGATAAAATACACACAAAATTATCCACTTCATGAGGCATTTTAGTCAGGCATGTATGTTGAGAATAGTAGATTGTATTGCATTGAGCTGCATCAGCTGATTATATACAATGCATAGGATTAACAGCTGGTGCAAGCGGTAGAGCTTTACCGCCTGTGACCAAGAGGTCCAGGGTTCAAGCCCCAGCCTTTGCACATTTGTGCAGGGATGGCTGCTAGCTATTTTCCCTTCCCCAGACCCCGCAGTGCGGGAGCCTACGGCACTGGGTACGCCATAGGACTAACACCCCTCGTTGGTAGGCAATGTGGTATTTTTTTTTTCTTGAAAACGCAGGAGAGCTGCGCTTTATTATATTAAGAAGATAACAGGGAAAGAGCGCGAACAGCCCCACAAACAACATACACACAAGGCGACCACTACTAGGCTAAACATTTCTAACTACCGGGGAGGAGGGCAGTCAAGAATGATAGCCCTCTAGCCTCTGTCATACACCAGACCGCAAACGGCGCTTTTCGCCGGCTAAGATCAGAGTGCCAGCAAGGTTTGGAGCTGCTCCATCAAAGACATCATTGTGATGGTTCCATATCGTCGAAGCTCCTAGCATAACAAGAGAATTAATTCCATGCCTTCCCATCAGCAGTGCTGCTAGCCTTCTACCACTAAGCATGGAAGAATAATTCTGTAGGCTTAGGGGACAAAGCCTAAGGCTGACCTGCCTGAACAGATTGAACCAAAATTCTCCTGTGAACACACAATGGACAAGAAGATGGTCGATAGTCTCCTCTTCTTGGTCACAACTCACAAAGGGGGCAATTCTTCGGATGAGGTAACCCTCGGTGTGCTAGACGATCAGTTGTCGAGTACTTGCTGTGCACGACCAGCCACATAAAGAAGCGGCATTTGGGCGGCGCCCATGATTTCCAAATCCTTTCCCATGTTCCAAAAGGAGTAGATCCCAAAAATAATCCTTCATATGCTGATTTAGCCGGAGTATTGTCCATGAGAGGAGAGCCCCCTTAGGTATCTATCCTCGACCTCTAGCTGCAGCTGAAAATCCAGAAGTAGATCCCATAAGTGAAAGTAGTCAGTCAACAATTTACACCAACTGTGAGCATTCCTTGTATGTCCAAAATCCATGCCTGGTTAGTAAGCTAAGAAACACGGATACGTCCAGGAAGTAGCGTATCGTGTATCCGATATACCTCCGATAGGTATCAGGGGAGTATCCGATTTTTCTTTTTTTTTCGTGAATATTGGATACGTCACTGATACGTATCAGCCTTGTCGATACGCTGCATCCCCCGCTCCTGAGCCGTGGTGGTGGGGCACCATCGAGGGAGAGGGAGAGCCATGGTGGGGTGCTGCTGGATCTGCTGTGAGCTCGAGCAAGGGCCGCCGGCGCAGGGTGGGGTTCTTGCTGCCAGGATGGGAGGTGGAGGAGCGCCGCCCACTGCTGGAGGTTGGGGAGGAGCGCCAGAGGGAGGAGGGCCGCTCGGCGCTGGGGAGAGGAGGGGGCGACGCCGGATCCGGAGGGAGGAGGGCTGAAAGAAGCACAACCGTCAGATGCACATGAATGGCTGAGAAGGCTTCCAGCCTTAGCTGGCCGGCGGGGGAGACATGTCCCGAAGGGGCTTTGCTGGCCCAGGTTGGGCATTTGCTGGCTGCACGGTTGTGCTTAGGCTAGCTAAATGCTAAGTCAGACCAAAATAACTAGCTCCAAGTTTATATTAAATTTAGACCTGCATTATTTTTTTCTATTTTATTTTTTGAATAGTAAACGTATCCGCATATCAGGTTTTTTTGGGAAATTGCCGTATCCGCGTATCCTGGCATGCAGGAGAGTATGTTGCTTAACCCTCCTTTTAGGAATAGTCGTGAAAAGTTAAGGGGCAAGGTCTGCAATGCATTGCCCAACCTCTACAATGCAATGGAGTAAGAGATCCATGCTGTGAAGCAGAACCGTACCTGGGAGGTGGTGTGCTTTCCCGCTGGTCATTGCCCATCTCCCTCAAGTGGGTTTACAAGCTCAAGAAGGATGGACTAGGCGCGGTGATCAGGGACAAGGCAATATTCGTCAGAGTCCTCCCGCTAGCGGCTCAAGAGGACTGGCGCGTCCAACACATGGATGTGAAATCTGCCTTCCTCAATGGAGACCTCAAGGAAGAGGTGTACCACCTTCGCAAGGCGCTCTATGGCTTGCAGCAGTCCCCGCGCGCCTGGAACACGAAGCTGGACGCAACCCTGAAGAAGTTGGGATTCCTCCAGAGCAACCACGAGGCGGCCATGTACTGGCAGGGCAGCGGAAGCTCTGTCCTGCTCGTCGGCGTCTACGTTGACGACCTCATCATCACTGGCGCAATGGAGCAAGAAGTGGAGGCGTTCAAGGCGCAGATGAAGGAGATCTTCGACATGAGCGACCTTGGCAGCTTCTGCCGGCGTCGAAGTGCGCCAAAGATGCCAAGGTCATCACCCTTTGTCAGACACACTACGCCAACCAGATCGTGGAGCTTGGCGGAATGGCTGGTTGCAACTGGGTCTAACACTTTAATGGAGGAACGGCTGACGTTGAGCAGATAGTGCGATGAAGGATGTCAACTCGGCCTGGGCATTCGGTTAAAACCGCAAATTCTGTTCGGTTTGTTTGGTTTTCCAAAATTTTGGTTTTCAGTAAATAACACCCGATCGATTTGTTTGAGAACTGAAAACCGACAACTTCAGTTTCGGTTTTCCTACTGCGGTTTTCGGTTTAAACCGAACCGACCCGAACACTAGAGTACAATGTACAAGATAGGTGCTCAGGTCTAGCGAATTCTCCCGCCGCCACCGTTGCCTTGGTCAGAGGGTGCTGTCGGTCGCCGTCGCCGTCGGACTCCCAGGTTGCTCGTGAACTCCGCGGCGAGGACGGTTGCAACTCCCTGGCCCGCTGGTCGAGTGCCCCTGCTGGCCTACCGGCTGCCGTGCCGCTTGAGGTCTCGCGGGGTCGCGCCGCCGCCGCCGGTGGCCTCGTGGGGTCGCACCGCCGCCGCTCTTGGCCTTGCACGGCCTCGCCATCTATTGAGTCGCTCGCTGTGCCCGTGCTGCGTCACGCCACCGCCGCCGCTGGAGTAGACAGGTTAGGGTTAGGAGTGATGCCGATGCGATGCGTGCGTGTGGGGTGTTTTGGGGACGGGATGGGGGAGAATCGGAGATGAGGCTGGTGGCTTCGTGGGCCTGGTGGGCCGGCAGGGGCTGATTTCCTGTTTAGCACGCGCGCCGCTGTATTGCAATTGCTGAAACTTCGATCTCTTCGGTTTACGTTTTTGGTGGAGAGTGAAACCGAAGTCAAACCCGACAACCGAACTTCCCAAAACCAGAAACCGAACTTGCAACCGAAAACCGAAAAAACCGATAATTCGGTGCGGTGCGGTTCGGTTCGGTTCGGTTTGCGATTTGTGGGTTAAAAGTGCCCAGGCTGGATGTCAACGACCCTACTTACTACCGGTGGCTCATTGCCAGCCTGCGCTTCCTGGTGCACACTCACCCATACATGGCATTCGCCTTCGGGTTTGTGGGTTGCTTCATGGAGCGGCCGACGGTAGAGCATCAATAGGCTATCAAGCGCATACTCCGGTATGTCGCCGACACCCTCCACTATGGTCTTCACTTCACCAAGCCGCCAATGCAACGTGCTTTACCGGCTACTGTGACAACGACCTCGCCGGCGACATCGACACAAACAAGAGCACGAGTGGGAGCGTCTTCTTCCTCGGCAATTGCTTGGTCAGCTGGCAATTGGTCAAGCAGAAGGTGGTGGCTCTATCAAGCTGTGAAGTTGAGTACATCGCCATCAATACTGCAGCAACCCAAGCTCTTTGGCTATCAAGACTACTTGCAGAGCTCCTCGCCAAGCAAGTTGGGATGGTGGAACTGAAGGTGAACATCAAGTCTGCCCTTGCCCTTGCTAAGAATCCAGTGTTCCATGAAAGGAGCAAGCATATTAGAACCAAGTACCACTTCATCTGAAGCTGTCTGGAAGAAGGAAGCATCAAGGCGACTACAAGTTTCAAGAGATGAGGGAGCGGATAGGTCTGAATCAGATCATCTCCAAGACAAACAGCAGCAAGGCTTAGGGGGAGAAATGTCAGTTAAGCCTAGTGCTAACTACCCTTGTATTTAGTTATCTAGCTTTTTACTATTCACCATCTAGTAGTTTTAGGTGCCTTAGCAATTAGCATCTATGTAGCCTATGTGCCTTGGCATCCAAGTTGAACTTGGTTTATGCCCTGGACTATGCTGTATTAGTTGTGAGCTTCTTGTATTCCAAGTTTGCTTTATGCTATATCATGAAAACAGGCCCATGGCTAAACCTGCCATCTGGCAGTTCCCAAATACTCCAACTAGTGTGTTCTTGTGCCAACAAATGTCACCAAATTCTGATAGACGAAAAGAGATGTGTCCGACTTGGCTTCAACATATCTGAGCTTGGGCAAGGAGGCGAAGCGACTGTACCAAGCGCGGTGTGCTTGCTTGAGCCCATAAAGATAACGGTTGAGCCGACACACATAATTTGCAATCCTCAAAACCTGTCAGCAATCCATGAAGCCATTCTTCACATCAAGCTGATAAATGAGCCAACTGAGAGCACGGACAATACCACGCTGAAAAGTCTCATCAAAATCAAGGCCAGGAGGCCCGGACGTTGAGTGCAACTGTGAAGTGTAGGCTGATTTACTACTATATTCTCCTACAAAGGATGCCGCATAGGCTGATGTACTATGTTCTCATGATGCTGTTTGTTTCCAGCAGTGTTGGTCCTGAACAACTTGATGAAGAACCATATCATACACTTGGTCCTAAAGAAACAGAAATTCCACTAACACCTGTACAGTAAGAGCCCCCTTGTCGACCACCCAGCTTTGTTTCTGTACGCATGAGAACTGAAACTTTTGACGATCTGTGCTGGGACCTTTTTGAACAGATTTGGGGCAACCTTAGCGATGGTCTTACCATTCAGCCAATGCTCAGACCAAAAGAGAGCGCACTTCCCATCTCCAACTATAGTTTCCATTGCCATGAGGGCTGGGGCATTTGGAGGCACTTGAATTTGAAGGCCAGCCCGAGGTCTACAGCGTCAGATTTTTGAGCTCAAAGCCACCGAACCCTTAGTGCACAACCAAGCTTTTCCAAATTGTGAATACCCATATATTCTAAAGGTCTTTGTACCCACTCTCAAGAAACGGAACAATTACCCCAATTTGCTTGGTCTTGACCTCTCCAAAGGAAACCTCAACCTTTCTTGTCAATGGCTTTAATTACCCATTTTGGGTGATCGAGGCTGATCATACTATAGATGGGAGTAGCGGTCATTACCCATCACCAGGCGACCAGCCTATTCAAAGGGGATGCTTTCCAACCTGGTAGGTGATTACCAACCTTGCCAACTAGGGGCGCAAAAGTTCAGCCTTTGTAGGTTTATGGATGTGGAAGTTGAAGATAGGTGCACGGGAAATCCTTGATTGCACAAGACAGATTTAGAAGTACGTTGCAGGTGGCGGAGGCCACGTTGATCCAAAATAGAATCACCTTGGATCTCATTCACCAAAACCTGGGTAGAAGAAGTGGACAAGATCAGCGTAAGAGGTTACACCACCGCTGTCTGAATTGGAGTTGCCGAAGAACTTCCAAGAAAAAGGCCAAGACACTGAAGCAAAAGCGTTTGAGATGTCCAATTTTAGGAGATTGTGGGCCTCCTTCCTGTGCAAAGCCTTCACCATTTGTTGCACGAAAAGAAATTTACCATGGATGTTCCTTCCTCGAATAAAGGCACTTTGATTACTCAGGACCAAATTGGGCAACAAGGGGGCAAGCCGGTTAGCCAAGATGTTCGTCACTAGCTTCGCGAAGCTATGGATTAGTCTAATAGGTCTAAGATCCTTGACCATCAGTGCATCCAATTTCTTTTATTTGACCGAAGTCAGCATGGGAAACCCCAACCTTTTTTCTTTTATAATTTGTGTATTCCAGGCCTGTTTAATTTGCTCCCACGGGGAATCAAACCAAGGCTTGCTGGATGCCACTCAGGTTCTATAACCACTAGGCTAGAGGCCCTTTTGCGTGCATCCAATTTCTTGAGGAGTAGCATGATGAATGCTCTATTTAGAAGTTTGAATTTAAGCAAATGTCCCTGATGAATAGCCAAGAGGGCCAGCAGCACTGTAGCACATACTCCTTTACAATATTCCTGCAAGACTTGTAGAATCGGCCAGCAAAGCCATCTGGGCCTAGGGCCTTGTCAAGAGGTAGTCTGTGAGTGATGGTTGCCCACACTTCATCCTCAGAGAAAGGGACGTCAAGGGAGGAGAGATCATACCGCTGTTACATGAGAGCTCTATGTCATTTCCATTAAGAAAGAGTACCAAATGTGTCCCCACAGACCACACACGGAGCCCAACAATCTAGGACTACCGTTACATGTGCGCCACATCTGAGCAAACAAACGGCCAAGATTAAAACCTCTGACCCTAGAAGAGGGTCTTAAGGCTGGCCCTGGCTGAACACCAAAGGGTTCCCTCCTTGACCATCCGCACAACTGAAGATACACTATGGCTAACATTATTGAAAGTACAATTGGCACGGTATTTTCAAATTTCCCAAATTTAAGTGTTTTGATTTTTGCTTAGTCTTTTTTAAGATTGTCATGTCCAGTTTTCTTTTCTTTTCGGGAGAGGATTATCCAGTTTTGTTGGAAGACATATTTTTTATGTTGACAAGTCTGGGTCCCCATACATCCTGGGTTTTTATGTTCCAAGGATTTGTTAGCTGATCGTTTTAGGGACTCTTCTGTTTGAAAGATGAGTGTCAATCTGTTTCAAAGGCATGCAGATATGCAATTGCCTTGCTCCTATGTCTTCTCTCCTTTTTGCCTGTGGCAATGACCCAATCTCATGTCAGAAAAATCTTTGGTTATTGCAGGTCTTGCTGCTTGCCCTTTCCTTCTGGAGTTTCAACTTCACTAGTATTTGTGCTTTTGGTCTCCTAGCATATGTTGGATACATTTTGTATGCTTTTCCTTCTTTGTTTCAAATGCATCGGCTTAATGGGTCACTTCTAGTGTTCATTCTGCTCTGGGCAGCCAGCACATATGTCTTCAATGTTGCATTCACATTCTTCAACAAAAGATTTCAAAAGGTATCACGTTAAGCTATGCAAGTCCTCCAGACGTTATTTTTCTCTATCAATATTTATGAGAAGTTATGAACTCAATGTTGCAGGATATGATGATTTGGGAGACTGTTGGGCTTTGGCACTATTCTATTCCTGGATTATTTTTACTGGCCCAATTCTGCCTTGGAGTCTTTGTGGCACTATGTAATCTTGTTAACAATTCTGTTTTTCTTTACTTGACTTCTGAGGAGAGTCCTTCATCAAGTGATGATCACCTAATTGATGGTATGTCTATCATATTGTCATGAAAAAGCATTTTCATTTTACATATTCATTGTTTCTGCAGCTGAGAGTTAATCAATATGATGCTCAGTCTGCTATGCATTCAGCCATGTTGGATATGTTTGATGTATTTCATCCTGACAACACTAGTGACAAGGTTTTGTAAAGAAACTGCTGCATTGAATTCCATAACTCTGTTACTTTTGTTTCTGAGTTTTAGGTTCTGTTTGAATCTCCTGCAATCACATTGTCATTATTGAATGATTATTTCCTAATGAAACATTTTTTCTCACACTCAGGAGAGCTGCACATCATTTCATTCAGATGAATAAAGTGTGCGTAGAGTACAAGGGGAGAAGAATCCCCAAACACACACCCACCTCGCCCTTTGAGAAAGAAAACATGACCAGGACTACCAGAGGGCAAGATCAGCCACTCCAAGTCCAAGACTGATCAGAAGCTCCTGTAGTCTATTTGCACCAGCCGAACACCATAAGAAACATTTATTTGCGTAGCACCAACATAATATTCAGTCTTGCTCCATCAAAGACACAAGCATTCCGGTGTTTCCAAATCTCCCAGGCCAACGAAACAAATTGAACTAATGATTCTTCAAGTTCAACTTGAATCCAATAACATAAAATTATTCATGTTGTTTCTGTTGGCACCAAATCCTGGCACCCCCCAGGTGAGCAGCGCCTGCTCTCCTTCCCTCTCCCTCTCCCCTGATCCAAGGTAGAAGAAGATCTTGAGCTCTTCAGCACACCACACGGTTTCAGACTTGTTTGAAACCTGAAATTCTGAATGTTGTGGCAAAGAAGTGCCTTTTCTCATTGCATTGTACTGGTTATATACACAACTACTTGTACCTTCTAAGGTACACTACAGGATGGTGACTACACCAATCCATACTCCTAGGGTACAAGGCTTAGATCAGCCATTCCTACTCCTAGTACATGATGAAAACCAACCCACTACCTGCTGGTGAACCACTACAAGTACTACATGGCCTAATGCCGTACTAGGAACAGTGGCAAGGACTTGGACAGCACAGGGCTGACCTCTATCTACTCCTTGACCATCAGCAGCAGGAGATTGGAGAGGGAGCAGCAGATCATGTCTTACAGTTTCTCTTGGTTCTGTATCTTGGCAAGGCTCCATGGGGCTATTTTTACGTTTTTAGGCAAGTCTGAAAGTTACCTCAGTAGCATGTTATGATATTCCTTTTTGTGAATTTTGAGAGTTTACTTCAAACAGATTGCACAGGAGCTCCAGTGCCCTATGTTTGGTATTGCAAACATTTTTGTGGGGTGACTTATGTTCTGATTTCTTGTGGCCTGTTCTTTACAGAGAAGGAAGATACAATGGTTCTGATTGTAGCAACACTAGCATGGGGTCTACGCAAACTTTCACGTGCAATTACTTTAACATTACTCTTCCTGCTTGTGATGAAACGAGGATTTATTCATGCTGTTTACAGTATGGTGGAACATTCCTTCCCTATGTTATCTTTTTAAATTCATTGTAGTATTTATATTTGTCCTATAAATGTGAAAAGATTTATCCTTTATGAATTTTAGGCCATTCATCTTAAAATGTTACATTTATTGATTTATTTTTACATGTTCTATCTGAGTGGCTACTGGCATGCATACGACATATATTTCAACTATGATATCTCCATATCAGAGGCTCTTCGGGCTAGTTTGGAAACTGCAACCTCCTCGGGATCCTAGACTTTTTCCGGGGGCCAGTAATCTATGGACTTGACATTTCGATTAGCTGCTTAATTCTCCATGGGAGGCTTTCCTTCCCTGGGTTTGCCTCCCCCTTACTTGCAAACTAGGCCTAAGGTTTATATTTATCCCAGCCCTTAACTGCAACTTGTAAGCAGGCTCTGGGCATGCAAAATATTTCTGTTCTTGTAATATTTATTAGCACTTTGATGTCCCTTTATATTATTATTCTAACCTGTATGTATCCACTCTTTTGAGTTTACGTAGTCAGTCATGCAAATGGAGCAATGCTGTGCTTTGTTTTATTTATTTATGTTAGTAGTTGGTTCCTTTATCTTCTTTCCAAATTGCTTTGTGGTCTCTAAAATTTGTTCTTTTATTACCATCATAATATCCTAGACCTGTACCATTTCTAACTAGCATATTTCTGTCTCAGTGTGCTTTTTCTTGGTGTTTCTGGTGAATCATTCAATTGACAAGAGACTGCGCCAGATCTTAGTATTGTTTTGCGAGGTTCATTTTTTGATACTGTACATTCTCCAGCTTGATCTAGTGTCCAGTGCTCTGGAGCGCAGTGGTTCATTAACAATGGAGGTACTCTCACAGTTAGGTGCGCATTCTTTTTTTCCTTATTCATTTCTATGTAGAGGTACCCTTGTTTGTCACTGAGTACTCTTAAAAACTAATCTGCTCAGCTAGATTGTTGGATGAGGGCGGGTGCAAATGGTGCGGACATTTTCCATCCGTATTTGAGTCCGAATCCGTTGCCTTTTAAACCCTCCGTATCCGAGTCTAGGTATTCAACATCCGATACCATATCTGAATACTCAAATCCCATATTTAGTGTATCCTATCGGATATAGCTGATACTATCCATATTCGAATCCGAATAAAAATATGGAAACAAATGTAATATTAGCAATACCCATCCTTATCTGATCCGTTTGCATCCCTAGTTGAGGCAAAATAAGGCAGTGCACACCTCTCTATTTTTCTTGAACACGCATGAGAGCTTTGTATCATTATATGAAGGAAAAAGTGGTAAGAACCCTTGCACACACAGCCACACAGGCTATATGTTGCATAACATATCCTTGATTGGAAATTTGGAACTAAGGGTAAAGGAACAACCTCGACCCTAATTCAGACCAATCCTAGCCTCCTTGGGGTGTGCATGGGCCTCTAGCTATACCGTTAACGTCCACCCTCTACCAATCTTTGTAGGAGAGAGGAACAATTTGCAAAGAGGATGCCTCCAAGGTGGTAATGCTGTCCGCAGACATTATTGTCCAACCTCTACCAACCCACCCTTGACTGTCAATGCCATGCGTAGAGCTTGCTCAACCGAGAAGTTGGATGTCCGCGAGGAAAGTGGGTGTCCTCGTTGACACTCGCTGCCACCACACGTGCTGCGGGCATCCCCGTCACATGCACTGCCATCTACAGAAAAGCAGCCACATTGGCATGCTCATCCTTGGTTCTGCTCGTGAAGACGGCTGACGGGATGGGGCGCTTCTGCGTCGACTATTGGGCTCTCAATGTGATCACCCCATCCTGGAGGTCGATGAGCTCCACGGGGCGCGGTTCTCCACCAAGCTCGATCTCCGCTTGGGGTTGTTGAATATGTTCCAAATTCAGTTGCACATTATAAAGGCCGACTTCTGACGGAGCGAGACGGTACATATACCCAAATTAGGGTTCCACCGGATAATCAAAAAAACGCATGTCTGATGAAATGGTTGTTGCTATCTGGTCCCAAGGGCCCCATATTCTAGGAGCCCAAGTTATGCTATTGAAAATTCGTTCCTCTAGCAGTTCCACTGAGATCACTATCTTGTAAGCCACCGCACGACGTTGTAACCTGATTCTTGATAATAGTGAGGAGTGTTTGCTGGCTGGCACCCGTGGTTTTTACCCTTTGCATTGGAGGGTTTTCCACGTTAAATCTTGTGTCTCCGATGTGATTGATCTTGTGTTCTTTGTTGTTTATCCGCTAGTCATTCACAACAGGGGTACCATCAAGTGCGGATGAACATGTCCGACGTGGAGAAAATGGCATTCCAGACGCACGAAGGGCTCTACAAGTTCCTGGTTATGCCCTTTGGGTTCTGCAACGCGCCGCCTATGTTATAGGTGCTGATGAATGGCATTTTGTGGCCATTACAGCGCCGCGTCGTTCTAGTCTTCTTTGATGACATACTCATCTACAACAGCTCAATGGCCGAACACCTTGGACATGTTCTAGCCGTCCTCACCATCCTCATCAACACCGGCTCTTCGTCATGCGCTCCAAGTGCGCATTTAGTGTCATCTCCATTACGTACTTGGGACACATCATCTCAGCATGTCTGGTAGCTATGGATCCATAGAAGGTCCAGGGTGTCACTAACTGGGCTGGGCAGTTTGCGGCTTCGTTGGGCTTGCGAGCTATTACCGTAAGTTCGTGCAAGGATTTGGGCCATCATCGCCCCGCTCACGGCGCTGCTAAAAAAAGGACGGGTTTACCTAGATAGAGGCGGCCAGCGAGGCCTTCTCCGCGCTCAAGACAACATCACAACGGCACCCGTGCTGGCGTTGCCGGACTTCGCCCAACCCTTTTTCGTCGAGTGTGATGCATCGATGCACGACTTCGAAGCCGTCCTTCAGGAGCAGCAGCATCCAGTTGCCTTCTTCAGTCGACCCGCAACATCGCGCCATCAGTCCCTAGCGGCTTATCAACGGGAACTGATCGAGCTGGTGCTCGCCATTGGGCATTGGAGGTCGTACCTATTCGGCCGACGTTTTCTAGTACGAACTGACCACACCAACCTCAAATTTCTTCTTGACCAACGCTTGGCCATGATCCCGCAACATCATGGGGTCGACAAGTTGCTGGGTTTTGATTTTTTCCGTGGACTACAAGGTATGCCTTATCCCGCCTTGACAGCTAGGAAGCCGCGGTCCTGGCGCTCTTGGGCCCAAGCTTCGACTTCATCCCTCGTCTCAGGCAGGCCAATGATCAGGACTCGGCACTGGTCGTGATCAATGAGGAGATCGTCTCCAACAAACGCGCGCCCCCTCGTTCGTCATTGACGGCCTACTTCCCGCCCAGCGCCCCGTGTTTCAAGAAATTCTTGCTGTCGTCCATGACGACGGAGATGTGGGCGTTCAACGCACGTGCTGCACTGCCTCCATCGTGATTACCACTCCCCCAGACTACATACTTTCCTATACCACCTACTAGAGATACAAATCCGAGCATCTACAACTGGCGAGTCTTCTCCTTCCCCTGGCTATGCCCACGACAGTTTGGGCGGACATGGGATAGACTTCCTCAAGGCTTTGGCGTGTGTCGGTGGCAAATCGGTCATCCTTACCATTGTGGACTGTTTCAGTAAGTATTGCCATTTCATCACTGCGGCTTACCCATATTCTGCAGAGTCAGTGGCCCAAGCATTCTTCTGTTACATCGTGCACCTCCACGGAATCCCGCAGTCCATTGTATCAAAAAGGGACTCGGTGTTTACGTCCGTGTTCTGGAAGGAGCTGATGCGCCTCGCCGGTGTCAAACTCCACATGATGAATGCATTCCACCCATAGTCTGACGGCCAGACCGAGGGGGCAAACAAGGTCATCGTCATGTACTTGCGTTGTCTGACAGGTAATCAACCCTGTCACTGGCTGCGCTGGCTCCCATGGGCTGAGCACATCTACAACACTGCCTTCCAGTCTGCGCTTAAGGCCACACCATTCCAGATTGTGTACGGCTGCGAACCGTCCTCCATCCGCTCCTATGAACCTGAGCGATGGCCAAGAGCATGGAGCAAAGCGGCGGCGACGGCGACACCATTCACGTAGGCGACGCAGCTGAATAGGAAGATGGCTGACCGACGGCGCACGGCCATGCCAGGCCTCGTAGGGGGTCTTGCCCTACAAGCTCTTGGTCGGCAAGCGATTAAGCGGATGAACTGTTGTCATCATTGTAACGAACTGCTCAATTATAAGTGCCAAATACCAAAAACAACTACCGAAGCAATTGTTTAACCACACTTGAGCCCATATAACCCAGTAGTCCGTGAAATCCCGAGGGGTCTCAAACTTTTTCAACGTTCAAGGTACTACCAAGATCGTACATGATTCAGCAACCACAGTCCACAGTTTACATGAAGTTCACAAATACATCGGAGTTTACATCGGAGTTTACGTAGGGATTATTACAACACCTTTTTGAATAAGGAAATAGTGGAAGCAAATACTTTGAAATACCCACACTCACATTTTATTCAAATACAATGTCAGCTCATAGTCAAATCCAACAAAAGCATATGAGATAAGACCTACAGAGAGACCACGCCCATGGTCAAGTCACTACCATAGAGGGATGGGAGCCCATCATGCAACCACAACAACTCAAATGAACACCTGCGCAATAAAACCAGCTAGACTTACCTGTCATAAACAAAAAATAAATTGACTCCAAGGAGTATGCAAGGCTTTATATGCAGGGGTACCTGACTTATTTATTTTGCAGAAAATCTTGAGCTTAATTAGATAAGAATAATTATAACCTTCTAGCTTTCCATTTAAAATTATTAACCTGATCATACTAGATTAGCACCTGTACTAAACAATCATGGTGCATTTTAGGTTGAGCATCTTTCAGCATGAACATCATAACTATCTCGTTGTTTATGTTTTCACTACGATGGCGCTGCTCAAGTCAAGTACTCACTGTCCAGAAGTGATGGCGATTCGAATCGATTACTAACCAGCTGGCGATTTATTCCCCACACAAACCAAGCAAGCCTTGCAAGGGCACCCTTAGTCGTTGATAGTATTATTCGAGTAAAGTCGCGGGTCCAAGAGGACCATCATACCCGGGGCCGCCTGGCTGCCATGAGGGCACATCATGTCATAGGACATACTCACCACGCCCCCGTGGCCCCCCATCATCTCCAATACGATGCGCTCAGCAGATCGATTCTCGGCTCAAATAGACTTACGACTTCGTGGTTTCATGTACTAACTAAATGTGGGGCACACGTTCAATATGAATTGAGGACGTACAACGAACGAGGCCCTAGTTCGACACAGACGGGGTCAACAACATAGAACCTCCGATTCTGTCCACGACACCAATCTTGCCCGATCTCGATTTATTACTTCCATAAGGTTATTCCAAGATATTGCACATGATAGGTGCTGGACAGCAAATTGTCTGGCAAGGTGGGGGTTGCCACACCCACACCAGTGTCCTTTACGTGATCAAGAGGAAGAGACCATCAATCATCTCCTTGTGTCTTGTGTTTTCACTCGGCAGTTTTGGTTCTCTCTATTCCAGCATTTTGGTATCCAACAGTTTTCCGCACAACATACATATTCATCCTTCGAAGGGTGGCCATGGTGCAAGCGGTAGAACTTTACCGCCTGTGACCAATAGGTCCAGGGTTCAAGCCCCAGCCTCTGCACATTTGTGCAGGGATGGTTGCTGGCTATTTTTTCTTCCCCAGACCCCGCAGCGCGGGAGCCTACGGCACTGGGTACGCCCCCCTTTTATACATATTCATCCTTCGATTTATGGGGGGAAAGCAAGCAACTCTACTGTTGTGTTAACAAAAAAGGTTTCAACTCTCTTCTGGTCCTAGGAGCTTGGACGTTATGGAATCATCGTAATAGCTGTGTTTTTGAAAGGGCTGCTCCAAACTTAGCTGGTGCTTTGGGTTTTGCTTTGGAGGGGTCTCGGCTGTGGGCTTTGATTGGGGCTCGCGGGCTATCTTTCTTGGCTCCCCTACCCCCACCCCCACCCCTCGCTCCCTAAGGACTTCTCTAGTTCTGGTCACCTGTATGTTCTCAGCGTGTTTAGGTCTTGTAATTAGGTTGGTGTGGTGTGTGTTGTATGGGGTTTCTTCCCTCTCTTTCTTCTTACTACAATGAAGTGCAGTTCTCCTATGTTTTTGAGAAAAAAAAGGTTATTCCAAGATAACAATGTAGCCAACCATTATGAGTCACCACACATAACTCGCGGATGATAGAAAATCACTCGACTTCTACCAATCTATTTTAAGCATGGCTAAGCAGATAAATCGATCGTGAACCTAACGGGGCATAAGAATTTATCGAGATAGGCAAGGAATACAAGTAATGCATCAACGGTTTTAAGCAACGCCTATAGCTTAATGCATCAACAAGTAAAGGACACAAGTTAGATATTTGCAAACCACATGGAGAAATGCTCCGGGGCCTGCCTTCCTTAGACGAACTAAGGTAACAACACCTCGTCATCTTGTTTTCAACCAAGGATTTGGACAAGGATGAGGTTACCCTCTTCTTCAAGATTGAGGAGGGAAGCCACTCTCCCATGACCAGTAACCATTAGCTCGGAGGTGCCGGATCTGGTCGCAAAGGCAGGATCTTACCCACCCCAGGGCTGAATGAGGCGCTGCCTCATGGAGCTGAGGAGCACTGCTCTCCAACCATGAATACCACAATGAAAGAAGGGGGAGATCCTCGCTGCCACCTTCATCACCACTGTGCGGGGCTCGCGGTAAGGCGAGGCGTGGTGAGTGATTACCACCTTACGCTTAAGCGACTAAAGCATGAGGCAAGGCGACGCCTTATGATTTTTTTAAAAAAAAACTCAAAAAAGAAACTTAGAGCATAAAGAAAAAAGAAAATGAAAAATGAAAAAGAAAGGAGTAAGAAGTCGGCTGGCCTAGCCCACCAGGCAGACCATCTGCCCGTCCCCCTCGAGGCATGGCTTATCCCAAACCCTCCTCTCGTTCTCCACCACTCATTCTTTCCACCTCTTCTCCCTCTTCGCGGTTCCGTGCCCATCTTTTCGCATGCCCTCCTCTGCTGCCCTCTCTCCGGATGCGCTGCTGTGCTCCCTTCCCTTGCTACTCCCTTTCTAGATCTACAACCGTTGTCATTCCCTTCCAAATCGAGCAGATGGTGGTGGAATGAAGCAGAGGACAGCAAGGAGGCGACAGAATCGAGCATAGAACGGCGAGGAGGTGGCGGAATCGAGCAGATGACGGCGAGGAGACGGCGGAATCAACAAGGAGGTGGCTGAATTGAGCGGAATCGAGGGGTGTCAGCTTGAGCATAAGGCGATATGGCGCTGCCTTACCCCTAAGGCGTGCCTTGAGCGTCTCGACGCTTAAACGTTCCTTAAGCAGCGATTTGGCGACGCCTTGAAAACACTGGGCACTGGTGACTGACATGGTGAGGAGGGGGTTAGACGGGGTCCGCCCGAGTTGCCCGAGAGGACAATGCAGGCATTGGTTTTCTGTTAATTATCTGAAACAATATGAGGTGCAATTTATGGATAACTGTAGATTCAGTGGTTATTAGCCAATTAGAGTTTTCTTTTTAAAACTGATAAGGCAGAAATAGTGACCAGTATCATGCTCTCATGCATGAGTTTACTGCAAAAATGATCATTTAAATTCTGCTGGGTCTTAAATGTATATGTTACAGGTTACACTTTAGTATTTATAGGCATGACATTTTCTGGATTGTTCACTCCAATCATTTTATTTGTTTGTTTGTTATTTATTCTTGTAATCAGGTGATTATATGTGCTCTATGCTGAACCATGGATATAATATTGACATGCTATTAAGTGTATAATCAATTCAGCATCCTTGTACATCCTAATCTGTTCCCTGATACATCTTGCAGGTCTCTCAAATAATGCTACAACAAAGGACTTCATAGAGATAGGCTCAATAGTGTGCTTCTGTGCTGTCCATAGCCATGGTTTTAAGATGCTTTTTTCATTATCAGCGGTTCTTCGGCATACACCTTGTCCACCTGTTGGATTCACTATTCTAAAGGCTGGTTTGAACAAGTCAGTTCTACTGTCAGTTTATGGCTCACAAAATTCACGAGACAGTGAAGACCGCCGTAATTCACATGGTATAATCTCATTGTTGCAAATATTATGGAACTTTTATTGATAAATTAATGCATGTAATAAAAGGTCTAAGCCCTCAGCAGGACACCCGGGACACACTCACCAAGATGATATACACAAATACAGTAGTATGTGCTGCTGAATAGCTTACATCTTTTCTTTTTTATTCTCTATTTATACGATATGGTGTGGCCGTCTGGGAGATCAATAGCTGGGATTGGGAATTGGAGCGGAGAGGGTCGCGAGGCAATGGCGCGGTGGGGGAGTCGCCGGCGGCAGCGGCAGAAGCGCACAGCCACTGTTGAAGAGGAACCCCACCGCTTGGGAGGTTCTATTCTTCTTCGATAAAAATGATTGCATTCCCTAAGTGCATCCTTTTTAGTCCAGGTGCACTCCCTAACAAACAATAGTCCAGATCCTAAAAATCCTCCCTGATTATTCTCTTTCTAAAACTCTAAACGGCTCAGCCACTGCTGGCCGTGGCCTTCCTGGCCCGGCGCCTATATTGGCAGCCTATGAAGGAGTCCATAACATTATAGACAGCTGGAGCTACATAAATGGCCGTGATAGCCTCCTAATTAATGAAGAAAATTACTGCCATAATCAGCCTT
This sequence comes from Bothriochloa decipiens, assembly GCA_023333625.1. Lineage (NCBI taxonomy): Eukaryota > Viridiplantae > Streptophyta > Magnoliopsida > Poales > Poaceae > Bothriochloa > Bothriochloa decipiens. The sequence goes on along the minus strand of CM041632.1, from coordinate 36,224,480 downwards.
ACTATTTTATTTAACTACTAGCTTAAATCCTGCTAAAACTAATGAACTGAACCTGGACAATAATCTGGACACACAACGTTATTTGCTGACATGTGGGATTAAAGTTCCACATATATTACCCTTTGACCATTGATCCTGAAATGGATCGTGAAATTCTCCCTGTGAAACTACTTTTAATAGTATGATAGTATGTCTCTGGGTGCATTGTACTCTGAGTTCTCTTATTCTTAATGCAATGATTAATCTGTGTGTGTATGGTGTGTGTTTTTGTGTGAGTTGTACTCTGAGTTCTCTTCTTAATGCAATGATACACAGCTCTCCCGCGTACTCGAGAAAAAACTAGTATATCTCTGGGTGGGTCTAATGTGTTCTGAAAACTGTAGGTGGTTTGCCCCTGCCACTGGTTTCATTGCCAATTACATATCTTTGTTTAGCAGAGTAGTCTTGGACTTTTGTTACGTTAGAACTCTTCTTTTTGTACATTCACTTTATTTATAATATCTATTAGTTGGATTTTCTTTTGATAACTATATTGCCATAGTAGAGGAACTATACTTTGAGCAAACATTTCTTGAAAATTTGGAAGATGTTTATGTTTCAGTTCCATTTTACTATTCTTTGTTCTAAAATCAAGAAACTTCAACGTAGTTCTTTTTGCTGCAATTGTACGTCTCAGTAGCTTCATTTATCAAGCACTAATCCAAGCAGGATGCATGTGCAAGAACCTAGGGTGTCTGCCATTGTGGTCCGGTAACATGCAGATTTCGATACTGGAAAGTAGGTCCCATTTTTAGAAAACCCATAACATGTTGTTTACCTTTTCTTCTGTTTTGCAGAGAAAAAAATTGCATCATATCTCAGTAAAATTGGTCAGAAATTTCTCTCAGTGTACCGTTCATATGGAACTTATGTGGCTTTTGTCACAATTCTTTTGACTCTATACTTGGTGACCCCTAATTATATATCATTTGGTTACCTATTTTTCCTTCTATTATGGATTATTGGAAGACAGCTTGTGGAGAAGACAAAAAGGCGACTGTGGTTTCCCCTAAAAGTATATGCTGCGGTGGTTTTTATTTTTACCTACAGCCTGAGTGTTTCACCGATCTTTGCAGAATCAGTCTCTAAGTTCGTTAAACTATACCCTGATCTGGGATTTGACCCTGAAGCTTCTTTGTTGGAAAATGTTTGGCAATCATTGGCCATTCTAGTAGTAATGCAACTTTACAGTTATGAACGAAGACAAAACAGTGACAGGAACTGTGGTGTATCTGATGCTTCAGAGTCTGGACTTCTGGGGTTCCTGAGAAGGTTTCTAATTTGGCACAGCGACAAGATATTATCAGTTTGTGGCTTTTATGCTTGCCTATCATCAATCAGTTTATCTGGCCTAATTTACCTATTAGGTCTCATTGTGTTTTCTACATTACCGAAAGTTTCTCGAATTCCTTCCAAGGTTTACCTTGTCTACACTGGTTTACTTGCTGCATCTGAATATCTATTTCAAATGGTGTGCAAACCTGCACTAATGTGTCCTGATCAGCACTTCTACAGTTTGTCTGTGTTTCTTGGTCTGAAATACTATGATTCTGGGTTTTGGGGTGTTGAATACGGGCTTAGGGGAAAGGTTTTGGTGATTGTGGCCTGCACCATTCAGTATAATGTTTTCCATTGGCTAGATTTGATGCCGACATCTCTAGTACATAAGGGTAAATGGGAAGAGCCCTGCCAGCTTTTTATCTCTTCCAATCCACCTTGTTCTGTGAGAAGCAATGAAGAAAGTCATTCATCTAATAGGTTTACTTTGTTGTTTTCTAAAGTTCAAGGTCTGATAGGTAGTAGTTCAAGTTCATCACTGGGTCCAGGCAGCACTCAGCAGAAACCAGAGTATGTTGACAATGTCATCGAAGGCTCAGATGAGGACAAAAGACCCTCATTTGCGAAGATTTGGGGATTGTCAAAAGAAAGCAACAAGTGGGACAAGAAAAGGGTTATTTTTCTGAAAAGAGAGAGATTCGAAACCCAGAAGACAACATTCAAATGTTATATGAAATTCTGGATAGAAAATCTTTTTAAACTGCGAGGTCTTGAAATTAACATGATTATGTTACTATTGGCAAGCTTTACACTGTTGAATGTTGTATCGATCTTCTATGTCATGTGCCTCGTCATATGCATTCTTATGAATAGAGATCTAATCCAGAAATTGTGGCCTCTTTTTGTGTTTCTGTTTGCTTCTGTCTTAACACTTGAATATTTTGCTCTTTGGAATGATGAGATACCTTGGTTTCATGGTATCAATGACATTGGAGTCCATTGCCGTGAATGCTGGAAGAATTCAAGGATTTTCTTTGACTATTGCTCAAAATGCTGGCTTGGTATGTCATTTGAGTCTTTCCTTGCTGTATTTCGATGCTATTCAATCTTTTATTATAGTTAGGTACATCAGAATTTTTTTTCTCAAAAAAATGCAGGAGATCTGTGTCTCATTGTATTAAGAAGAAAGGTACATCAGAATATTTACTAACTATTTCTACATGAACTTCATCCAGGGGTAATTGCTGATGATCCTCGAATGCTGATTAGCTACTATGTTGTGTTTATATTTTCCTCTTTTAAGCTTCGCTCTGACCACTTTTCAAGCTTCTCAGATTCAGATACATATCGCCAGATGACGTCCCAAAGGAAAAATGCAGTAGTATGGAGGGACCTCTCACTGGAAACAAAAAGCTTTTGGACATTCCTTGATTATGTGCGGCTTTATGCCTATTGCCACTTATTGGACATAGTTTTGGCATTAATTGCAATTACTGGTACTCTAGAGTATGATGTTCTGCACCTTGGATATCTTGGATTTGCTCTGGTTTTCTTTAGAATGAGACTTGAAATATTGAAGAAGAAGAATAAGATTTTCAAGTTTCTACGGATGTATAATTTTGGACTGATTGTTTTGTCACTTGCTTATCAATCTCCTTACGTTGGGCAGTTCAGCTCTGGCAAGTGTGATCAAATTGACTACCTGTATGAAATAATTGGGTTATACAAGTATGACTATGGTTTTAAGATAACATCACGATCTGCTTTTGTTGAGATAGTAATCTTCCTACTGGTATCTGTTCAATCATACATCTTTAGCTCTAGCGAGTTCGATTATGTGTCAAGATATCTTGAAGCAGAGCAAATTGGTGCAATGGTCCGTGAGCAGGAAAAAAAAGCTTTAAAGAAAACTGAGCAGCTGCATCATCTTCGCAGGTCTGAGGAGCATAAACGTCAGCGGAATATGCAGGTGGAGAGGATGAAGTCTGAGATGTACAATTTGCAAAGTCAACTTAAAAGAATGAACTCTTTCACACCAATAAATAATACGTCTCACAATGAGGGCTTGAGGCGCAGGAGGAATGTGAAACTTAATAGTGATGCTAATACCTCAAATGAAGATAATGAGATTGTCTCGCCAACAAAACAAGATAAGATTGGAAGCACAGAGTCATCACAGTCCTCTGAATTTTCTGTAACAGATACACAGCATAACATGACAGATTTGATATCCCAGGGTTCATCTGATACTATGAGATCACCGATCAGGGGAAGAAGTGAAGAACATGTGCTCACTGATAACATCGGAAAAAATTCCCTTGGTTTGACACCTGAGATCACTGAGGTTGAGGAGAGTGATTTCAAAGCTAATTGTAATTTATCGAAAGGGGAGAAGGAAAGGGGACAATATAAGGAAAACCCACTAAAATCAGCTGTACAATTGATTGGTGATGGTGTTTCTCAAGTTCAATCATTTGGGAACCAGGCAGTCACAAATATTGTTAGTTTCTTGAACATTGATCCAGATGAACCACACTCCAATGAGCATCCTACAGAAAGTGATATCTATGATGTTGTTGAAAGTCAAAGGGAGACACAAGATGGGCAGCTTCCAGGAACACATTCAGTTCCAGATACCTCAGGGACTAAAGCGAAACCAAGTATGCCAGTTGGTGTCATTTTTCAGTATATATGGTACCAGATGCGAAGTAATTATGATTATGTTTGCTATTGCTGTTTTATTCTGGTTTTCCTGTGGAATTTTAGTTTGCTGTCCATGGCCTACCTTGGGGCACTTTTCTTATATGCACTTTGTGTGAACTATGGCCCAAGTTACTTGTTTTGGGTCATCATTCTGATCTACACTGAGCTCAATATTCTGTCACAGTATATATATCAGATTATCATTCAGCACTGTGGTTTGAATATACATTTACCTCTTCTTCAGAGACTAGGTTTCCCTGATGATAAAATTAAAGCATCGTTTGTTGTCAGCATATTGCCTCTCTTTTTAGTCTATATATCCACTCTCTTGCAGAGCTCAATCACTGCCAAAGATGGTGAATGGGTTCCAGTAACCGAATTCAGCTTTCTTAGTGCAAGGAACAACATTGAAGAGAAGCATTGTATAGCTTACAGTTGGAGAGAGAAGCTAAAAAGTTTGCACTTACCTGTAATGAGTCTCATAAGGATGACTGTTAGAGGCTTATCTAGATATTGGATGTCATTAACACGTGGAGCTGAATCTCCTCCATATTTTGTGCAAGTTACGATGGAGGTAAGCAATTGGCCAAAAGATGGAATCCAGCCAGAGAGGATAGAGTCTGCCATAAATAGGGTGCTTGCTATTGCTCATGAAGAAAGATGTCAGGCAAACTTGCCTTCCTCTTGCCACTGTTGTAGTAAAGTCCGGATTCAAAGTATTGAAAAAAGCAAAGAAAATTCTAATATGGCTCTTGCTGTACTAGAAGTTGTTTATGCTGCTCCTGTAGAGTGCCAATCTAAGGGTTGGCATAAATCTCTCACTCCGGCAGCTGATGTAGAAATAGAGATTTATGAATCACAGAAAGCAGGATTTTTTGAAGAAATAAATTTTCCTTACCCGATCGTCTCAGTGATTGGTGGGGGTAAAAGAGAGATTGATCTTTATGCATATTATTTTGGCGCTGACTTGGCAGTTTTCTTCCTTGTTGCGATGTTCTATCAATCTGTCCTAAAAAATAAGAGCGAATTCTTGGAAGTTTACCAGCTGGAGGATCAGTTCCCAAAAGAATTTGTTTTCATCCTTATGGTGAGCTAATTTACTGTTCTAGTTAAGTTTCATCTTATGAGGTCTTTCCCTTATTGATTGCCATACCCCTTGCAGGTTCTCTTTTTTTTGATAGTGGTTGACCGCATTATATATCTTTGGTCCTTTGCTACCGGCAAAGTTGTTTTCTACCTTTTTAATCTTGTGCTTTTCACGTATTCTATCACTGAATATGCTTGGGGAATGGAGCTAGCTCACAGGGATGTTGGAGGACTTGTACTACGTGCGATCTACCTTACCAAATCAATTTCCCTAGCATTGCAAGCTTTACAGATCAGATACGGTATTCCTAACAAGAGCAACTTATATAGACAGTTCTTGACTAGCAAAGTTACACAAGTGAATTATTTGGGTTTCCGGCTGTATCGTGCTTTACCATTCTTGTATGAATTACGGTGTGTACTTGATTGGTCTTGCACAACCACATCATTAACAATGTATGATTGGCTGAAGGTATGTATCAGCTGTTAATAATTTTCTTGTGCAGTTAAACATAGCTAATTATCATAGCAAGTATTGGCATATCCTGACATAGACTGAAAATGTTAGACCACTAGATGTGTCTTAGCCGTTATTATTAAATCGGTTAGTCTAGCCGCCATGGTACCAATCAGGCGACTAGTCACTATTATCACTAATCAACCCTAGTTGGTCCTCCTTGTCATCTTTATAATGTACCTGTACATACCAGGACTTATATAGGGGCTTGTGTCAAAACACAATCTAGTCCAAGAGCTTATGCAGCCCAGTTACCCTTTATCGGTTTGCTTGTCAAGTCATCCAAAACAAGTCTTTTTAGTGTAGCTAATTCGTCTTGGTAGCAAAAAAACTAAATATATCTGTGAAGTATGGATTCGTTTGTAGTTTATGCATGCATCATCTTTTTACTTGTTTTCAGATGGTTTGACAAGCTCATCTGTTCTTCCACTATGAAGTTCTGAAGTATGAACTAGTCTTTCAGGTCCTGCTTGGTTAGTACATCTCCAATAGCCAAGACGATGCTTGGTTTGAGAATTTAGCTTAAGCCTCAAAAGCTGCTTGACCAATATTTAACTTCTATAAATTCTTAAGCCTCAATGTCACTACATTAGTTGTCCACTTTACATTTTGTTTCTCAAAGCCACAGGAGAGCTGCATATCATTATATTAGTAACAATGAGTCAAAGAGACTCATACAAGCCCTATAAGCGCCAGGTTTTCAAGCATCACTCTCTAAAGAATACTAAAGACGACCACCGGACCCACCCACAACTAGGTTATTGTCAAATGTGCTTGAGCGTTTGGGCCCTGTATATTGGGATATCTCTAGATATGGTAGATTAGGATCGTGTAATCCTGGCTTGCCTTACATCTAAGGGAGATTTTTTACCCCATAAGCAATATACTCCTATATAATCTGCCACGAGGCTTAGGAATACAATCAACTATTCCACAATTCTATTCCTCTTATACGGTATCATGAGTCTAGGTTCATCCGAGCCCTAGGCCCCACTCGCTTCCGCATTAGCGCCCCCTGGGAAGATTGATCTCCACTAGCGGCAGTGCCACCGTTTAGGCAGCGGATCCTATTGACCTGGCCACCGTTGTTGTTGTCATCATTGTCAAGGAGCAAATCAGGCCTACCTTATGCTTGTCCTTGTCTCACTAATCTTCTTTTGTTCGGGTTGTTGGCCACCGCCGTCTTTTGTTCGGGTTGTTGGCCACCGCCGTTGAGACGTCAGGCACCTGCACCGTGATGGTTGACTGTCATGCTGTTGCGATGGCAGATTGTTGTGCCGCCACCTGAGCCCTAGGACACGGACACCATCTGATCTGCAGTGGTCTTTTTCTTTGCCTGTCACTAAATGGGGTTGAGTCATCCCCGCTCCTGACCTCGCACGTATCTAGTTTGACATCGGCGTATTTTTTTTCGAACATGCAGGAGAGCTGCATATCATTATATTAATAAGAGAAAAGTAGTGAGTTTAGAAACCCGATACAGCCACACACACACACTTTTACATCTGATGGTGTATCTCTCTCACACATTTTTCAAACTTGACCCAAGACCGCTAGAGAGGAAGTCATTCATTGACAGGCTCTAGAGCAAGGAGATTGGGAAGTCCCCGAGCTCCGACCAATCTCCACAAGCGGAGCTCATCTTTTACTGAAAGCAGAACACTACTTAGGCTCGGTTGAATCCCATCAAACACATAGCGATTGCGGTGATTCCAAATGGACCAAGCTCCCACAATGATACTAGAATTGAGACCTCTTTTAGTCTAGTCATCGACACGAGAATTTTTGCTTGCCCACCATGCGTCAAAGGAGCTGTCAGGCCGGGGGAAGAGGTCCTGCAGGCTGACCTTACATTGAATGTTGTAACATACTTTCCTGTCAAAATGGGGGTGGTTCGGTTCGACTCGATGGTTCTCAGAACTGGCCCAAAAAGTAGACCTAAATGGGCTCCATTTCGACCCAATAAGTGAGGTAAGGTTCAGTGGATCGAAATCATAGGAACCTTTGGATCGAGTGGTTCGACCCGCTCCATGCTTCCCGTGCGCCGCCGCCAGCATCTGAACCACGTTGGCTGCTTCCGCCTGCCCACGACATTCAGCTCCCGTCCGCGACTTCAGCTACTCCCGCCGGTGACGTCTGATCCGATCGCCGGCTCTGTTTCACCGCATCTGCTCCAACTCCAGGCTTCGATGCACTCATCTGCAGCAGCACTGCCGAGGTCTGCTACACGTGGAGAGAGGTCACGGCCATCTCCTCCGAATGGCACAGGGGGCGGCAAGGAACTGCCTGGAGGAGGTGAAAGGCGTGGCATGGTGCGGGGGCATGACCTCCTCGCCGAGGAGCAAGGAAGGGGCGACCTACTCTCACGTCAGTGGCAAGCGTGTCCTTGGAGGTGGTGGAGCCAAGCATGGCACCTCCCCGGAGGTGGAGTTGAGCATGGCCATGGATGTGCTGTAGTCCAAGATCTCCGCCGGCTGTCGTGCTTTGTGGCTCCCGAGTTCACCTTGTTGATCTGCTTGCTGCTGTGCGCCATGGATTGCTTGGCTGCTCCACCAAGGATTGTTTGGATGCGTAATGTCGGTGAGCTCCCAATTCTGCTTTAGACCTTCAGTCCTCTCGCTCCTTGTAGTTTGCTTGGCATGGAGCGAACCGTAAAAGCCATTGGAGCTCCAAGGGTCATTAATTAATGTGAATGGAGCAACTGGTTATCCATTTCTAGTTAAATGGGTCGGCGGGTCGACGACGGTTCGAACCATGGTTGAACGACCCCCATTTTGACTTTCCTGGAGAAGACATGAGGTCAGTACATGATCAATCGTTTCCTCCGCTTGACCACAGAGCAGGCAGCATTAAGGGTGGGGCAGACCTCTCTTAGCAAGACGGTCTGCAGTCCAACACCTATTATGTGCCACTAACCACATGAAGAACTTGTTGCCACTTGATCCCAGCACCAAGGTGAGCAGCACCTGCTCTCCTTCCCTCTCCCTCTCCCCTGCTCCAAGGTTGAAGAAGAGTTGAGCTCTCTGAAAAAACACCCCCCCCCCCCCCCCCCGCGCACACACTGTCTTCAGCGTTGGCTGACCTGAACACTGAACTGGTGGCAAAGAGGCTACCTTTTCTTCATTACATTGCATACATATATATACAAGCCTCACACCAACTATATGGTACATGAGGTATGGCTGACTACAGTCCCATCTACTCCTAGATCGTGGCATACATCAGCTTCTACCAACTATGGCTGATTTCATGACTGCTGCAGTCCTAAGCATGGCCTATTTCCATGTCTTTCAGCAGCAAGGGAGCTGACTACTCCTACTCCTTGACTGCGCAGGCTGTAAAACGCCATCCGCAGCCGCAACTTCTTCTCTCCTCCTTTGACGACAAAGCTCGACGTCTGCTTGACGAAGACCGTCTCCGCCAGGTCCTGTTCAGGAACGCCGACTTGAGGTTGTGGACTTGCCAGTCCTTTGGCCGCGGCGAGAGCGCGTAGCAGCCGCACGGATTCCATGCGCGCGACGGGGGCGAACACCTCATCGCAATCAATCCCCTCCCGCTGCACGAACCCACGGATGACGAGTCGCGCCTTGTGCTTCACCATGTCGCGCTTGTCCCGATTCACTTTGAAGACCCACTTAGAGTCCGATCGGCCGACAACCTGCCGGCGGATCGACCAAGTCCCAGGTCCCATTGTCCTCAATAGCCTTCATCTCCTCCAGCATCGCCTTCCTCCACGCCGCATCGTGCTCCGCAACGGCGAACGTGGCTGGTTCCTCTGCGCTCATCAGGAGCAGAGTATGGTCATCGAGGATCCACGCCGCCAGCCCAGGCAGCTCCGTGTCGCCGACGACGTTGTCTATGCAGCGGAACCGCAGCTCCTCCCCTTCGTGGAAGGCATCCACAAACTCTGAGACGTTGGAGGGTGGGGACGTGTACTCAATTTCCTTTGCCGGTGTCCCCTGTTCTGGTGAAACAGGGGTTTGCGCCGCCATCGGTCCCGGCGAAATAGGGGACCCCGCAGCGGCTGGACTTGGTGGCTCCACCACCTCTGTAGCTGTGGGCTCCCCTGCTTCAGCAGCCGCGGACCCCTCCGCCTTGACTTCCCTAGCTGCCGCCACCTCCACATCTTGACTCTCGCCATGGATAACTAACTGCTTGACGATGAAGGTGTCACAAAGCCAGCCACCGCCTTGTTCTTCCCCTGCTTCCGGTCCATCCCAACTCGGGAAACCACCACCTTCTCATTGACCGGGTCATATAGCCGATAGGCCTTGGACCCCTCCTCGTAGCCTAGGAACACAATGCGCGTGCTCTTGTCCTCCAACATCTCGAGGCCTGGCTTGGTGGTCTTGACATGGCCGACGCAGCCGAACGTGCGCAGGAACGAGACATCGGGCTTGCGCCCATGCCATGCCTCGAACGGCGTTGAAACGACCTTGATTTCCGCGAAGGGAAATCCACAGTGTCGGAGTGTAATATGACCATTTAAATCACATTACCCGATAACAGTTGAATCCATAATCCATACATCGAACAAAAGAGTGCAAATAGAGGGAGTTACAATAACTTATTACATCGCCACAGGGCGGAATCAGAGTTCATGCAGCATAACAATAAAAGCTTGAGGTGCGGAAGCTATCTTCTTCTCTCCAACTTGAGCGTAGGCACGAAACCCTCAATCGCTGTACTCCCCAGATGAGTACTCACTCCTTGAACCTGAAACCAAATTTTCAGTACGATTTGTACTGGCCACACTCCCACCCTATGCATTGCTTTGTGGAAGTGGGTGCAAAAAATAAGGGTATCTCAAAAGGAACCTATAAACGCTGGGTTTTCCTATGCAAAGTTCAAGTATATAAAACAAAAGTATAATAAACAAGTTTTAAACACAAACCCATTCCCTTCATCTATCTCCATCCATATCTGTAGCATCATCTCATCTCATCTCATCTCCAACACCCTCTCAGACTCTGGTCGACAAGCCAACTCCCTCTTGGCTTGCATCAGCGGCCCGCAGCCCTCAAACTGGCTCACGGCCGGAAAACACACTCAGAGGAAGGTAGAACACTCCACTCACTAGTCCGGTGCATGCGAAACATAGGAAAGGTCCATAGCCGAAGATTCGGCATATGTATCGATCGATCAACCATACACTCTGCAGAGGTTTCACTAATCCACCAGATAACCATCATCGATGCACGCGCGCACCTAGGCAGATTCCGGGCGCCTACTGCCATAGGCGATGCCACTCTACCATCCAGTACTGGATCACTGGAACTGTGAAGAGAGCATGTATCCGCTCCCGAAGAGGATGCCATGCCATGTACCCACTCCCGAAGGGGGTGCCATGATCGTCTCGGTAGGGTGTTAGCTCCATCCCATGCATATACCTTCCTATCACTTCTCGCCTAGCAGTAGTGGCATCGACCTATCCAGCGGTTCGGCCGTCTCCCCCCCCATGGAGAGCGAGTGGAAAGCAAGAGATTCCTAGGTCCGGATACCAGCGCAACAGTTCCTAGATTTGACCAAACCGGGATATCTTCATCAGGGTTTATCTTTAACGTGCTACCACGGCACCTTCATCCCGGGCTCCACCTTTCCGAGGATCACACCCAAGGACCACCATCACATCTCAGTTAGCCCGCCACAGGCTCCTCCCATGGGAATGTCCAGAACCATTCCCTGGCAAGACTTGCTCCAAAAGCTCGTCGTAGATCCCGGCTCGATCGACTCAACCCTCACCCTACTCCCTGCCGTAAGTTCCACCCCAAACCCGGATACAACATCATCAGCTCACATGCTCATCTGAAGCATCAACTCACACATCCAGCCTGGCACCCTCCAGGCCTTCCCCGGGTTCATCACGTCGCATCAAAATGTAAGCGAGTGAAGTATAGAAATTATAAGCATAGCAGATAAGCAGGTGGCTATCATAACAGCGGGTAAGCAGGTGATAGTTTACAACAAGGTAGGGCTCATCAAATAAATACTCTATCATGCAGTCCTAGCATAGGCATAGCATTATAGCAACATGAATGTAAAGCACTAGCCATACTATAATTGTCATGCGTAATGGGATCTACGAGGTTGGGTGGTGTGTGGCACCTTCACTGACGTAGCTGTCGGACTTCTCCTGGTAGTCACTGTCGTCAAGCTTGTCCTCGCTCGAGCCTGTAACGAGATTTAACGGTCGCGGAAGCGACCCCTATAGATTAGCACAAAGAACGAATGCAAAATAGAAGATCCAAATACACTCAAACATAGCCTAGATAGATAGGGCTCGATTTATAGAAAATTTGGATATGTGGATCATAATTTTCTGAGCTCGTATGAATTAGTTATGAATTTTCAAAGATATAACCATTTTCTGAAAAGAACAAGGGCTCGAGGGGTTACGGTCTCAAGGTTACGATCTCGAGGGGTATGCTCTCGAGGGTAGAACTCGAGGGGGTTACGGTCTCGAGGGCACGGTCTCAGGGTTACAGTCTCGAGGGGTACTGTCTCGAGGACACTGTCTCGAGGTGTACGGTCTCGAGGATACTGTCTCGAGGGCACGGTCTCAGGTTACGGTTTCGAGGGTATGCTCTCGAGGATATGCTCTCGAGGGTGGAGAAACTGCTCTGCTCCCACAACGGTGCTCGCTCTCGAGGGTTACGCGCTCGAGGGACACGGTCTCGGGGACACGGTCTCGAGGGGTACGGTCTCGAGGACACGATCGCCAGGATGCGGTCTCGAGGGTGCTGCTTTCGAGGGCATGCTCGAAGACGGAAAACTGCTCTGCTTCGACAGCGGGGCTCGGCTGGTTACGACGGGGTTAAAGATCCGGCGAGGGCTGCTCCAAGACTTCGCTAACTCGTGCATCGTCCTCGGGTCGTCAAGGCGAACACGTAGGCGGCCATCGAGTCAGGAGCTTGGTCCCGGTGACGTGCTTTATGGCGGACAGCGCTCGAGGGTGACGGTGCTCGAGGTGTAGAACTCGAGGGTCGACGCGTCGAGGTGTCAAACTCGAGGGTCTGTCCTCCGACGGTCGAACTCGAGGGTCAGTTTGTCGAAGGCTCGAACTCGCGGATCGGTTCGAGCGCGTGATCTGTCTCGGACGAGATCGGCTCGAACACGGAGTTCTTCCTCGACGATCGGCGGCGGAAGAACCCTCGATTCCTGGTGCCACAAAGGATCTCCGGTGCCATTAACCCGCCCATCGGTTTCGGGACTTCAGACGGTCACGTCGATGGGCTTCGGGGCGACAACTTCACTTCCGTGTCGAGCTCGACGGCAGACGGTGGCTCGATGGCGACGGTGCCCGATGTACACTTCGCACCGAGTCACTACAGCTCCAATTGGTGGTGTCGATGGACGGTTGGAGTCACGCAACATCTGCTCGAGGTGCCGGCGGTGACCAAAACACACGGCGGAGTCCGCGCGGGCAGCAACTCCCACGGCGGAGCTTCGACAGGTCCTCGGTGCACGGCAACGGCACTCCGAGAGGGTCCATGGTCTCCATCTTGCCCACTCGATGCAGCTCGTCACGGCGGAGCTTCCCGGCTTCTTCCTGCTCCTCGAGGGTGGTCGATGGTGGCAGGAAACGACGGTGAACGACGGCGTTCTGGAGCGGCAACGTACTGACACGTCGACGACAAGGTGGTTCGGGTCGATGCTCTGGTGAGGCAAACGCAGAGCTAGGGTGTGCACGGGGTCCGTCTCATCAAGGCGAGCGCGGATCCGGAAACAACGGAGGTCGAGGCTCATCAGAAAGGCGACTGGGTGATCTTGCCACGGCGGAGCTTGGCGCGCGGCGATGAACTGGGCGGCTTCCATTCCGGCATCCTCCCGATGCCGTGGTCCGAGGGGCTCGGCTAGTCTCGTGTGTGTGTGCGGGTGTGTCCAGTGAGGTCGGTAGTGACCTGGGCCTACGCGCTCACGGCGGAGCGCCATGGCCAACAGCACGGCGGAGGGTTCGAGAGGGCGGCGATGGCGGTGCTCACCGACGGTCGAAGAGGATGGAGGTGCGGTACAAGTCCAAGCGGCTTCGGCTCGCGGTACTGCTCCTCCTTCCTGCCCTCGACGCAGCAGCAGTGGCTCCGAGTCGACGGTCTTCCTCCCCAACTCCGGCGGCGGCTTCTTCTTCTTCCCCGACTCCTTCCCTCCTCCTCCCTTCAGCTCTTCTCCACTCGAGGCTGGCAAAGAGGAATGGGGCTTCACCAGAGCGGTGGCGGCGATCTGGGAACCCTAGGGTGCCGGGGTGCTTGCTTTATAGGGCGGACGCGGTGGTAGGTAGCAGACGGACGGCCGATCACAGCTTTGCTTGATCGAGCGGTCAAGGGATGTCCAAGTCAGCAGCTGGGGTTCGAAATGGGTCCAGAGAACAGCGAGAGAGGGCTAGGGAACACTGGGTGTCGAAGTTCTTTATGGCGGCAGCGTTCCACTGCGGCGACAGCGCAGGTGCGCGCGAGCGCGCAGAGAATATTGCCTGCGGCCGTGGGAACTTTACGCGGGCTGGTCGGTCCAGGTGGCTTGCGGGCGCGCGTCGATGCGGGGCGACACTGGATCGAGCGGTCGAGGGAGGTTGCTTAGGAGCGACGCCGGGGAACAGTGCTGACGCGAGCACGCACGGCCGGTCGGGTGACCTCAGCGGGCGCGATGACACGTGGGTTCCACTTCGAGGCCCCATCGTCAGCGACTCATCGGCAACAGAGGCTCGGTGCGGCGCGCGGACGCGCGCGGCTCTTGCTGGGCCGTCGGCCTGGTTGGGCCGCGCAGCGCGGGGTCGAGCGGCGAGCAGGGGGTCGAGCGGCGAGCAGGGGGGTCGAGCGGCGAGCAGGGTCGAGCGGCGAGCAGGGTCGAGCGGCGAGCAGGGTCGAGCGGAGGGTCGAGCGCATGCAGGCCGGGTCGACGGGGCTGCTCGGGCCGGTCTCCTCCTTTTCTTTTTCCTTTTCTTTTTCTTTTTCATTTTCAAATATATTTATATATATACTTATATATATATACGGTGTGCTTATTTTGTGTTACAGAATAGTGAGCATACATGGCCCAAATACTTCTAGGGTATTATTCCCTTAATATTTATTTGTCAAAATAAATATTATGTTGTTATTTTTAATAACCAGCACATAAACCAAATAAGAATCCAAATCACTCTTTTTAATGCAACATGATGATTAAACAAATGAAACATTAAAATGTAACAAACGAACATAGAGCATGGTTATGAGATGTTAATTAATTTGCAACATGTGAATGCCATGCATGACATGCTAGGGTTGATGCATATGTAAGGGGTAGATGATGACATGTCGCACCACATCACTCGAGGTTTTGTCGAAAAATTTTGTAGTTCGAATTTTTGGGTTGTTACAGGCGTCATCCCCTTCAGGGCCTTAGTGGGCGCGCAGTTTAAGATGAACGCCGTTGTGCTCACTGCCTCGCCCTAGAACGCCATCAACACATCCTTCGCCTTCATCATCGAGCGCGCCATGCCGACGATGGTCTAGTTCCAGCGTTCCACCACGCCGTCTGTTGTGGGGTGTAGGGCGCGGTGAGATGGCGCCCCACCCCGTCCTCGGCGCAGTAGGTGGCGAATTTGACCGCCGTGAACTCGTCGCTGCTGTCCATCTGGGGCACCTTCAGCTTCTTTCCGGGCTCCACCTCCACGCGCGCCTTGAAGCGCTTGATGGCGTCCGCCGCCTCGCCCTTGCTCGTCAGGAGTTGCAGCCACATGTAGCGGCTGCAGTCGTCCACGAGCAGGAGGAAGTACCCCCGCCCGTCGTGCGTCGCCGGTGAGATCGGCCCGCAAAGGTCCCCATGGACCAGCTCGAGCGGATCCGCCGCCCGGTACTTCGTCATCTTCGGGAACGGCAGTCGCCTCTGCTTCCCCGCTAGGTAGCTG
Organism: Bothriochloa decipiens; assembly: GCA_023333625.1. Lineage (NCBI taxonomy): Eukaryota > Viridiplantae > Streptophyta > Magnoliopsida > Poales > Poaceae > Bothriochloa > Bothriochloa decipiens. Next base: position 36,208,974 of record CM041632.1, on the reverse strand, counting down.
TCGCAAAGCTCCCCGGCGTGCTTGATCTGCGGCAGGCTGGTCACCATCTTCCCGAGCCGGCCAAGAGCGTCGAAGCTCAAGTGGCCGAACCGGCCGTGCCATAGCCATGGCTCTTCCATGCACGCCGCCGCGAGACACCAGCTGCTCCACTTTCAGCCCCAGAAGATAAAGCCGGTTACAGGAACACATTGCCTTGGCGAGGAGACGCCATTCCTTGTCCCGAATCCGCAGCACGCCGTCTCGGATCACCACCTCCACGCCACGCACGTCCAACTGCCCCAAGCTCACAATGCTTGAGTGCAGCTGCGGGATGAAATACACATCGGTGAGGGCGCGATGCCCGCCGTTCCGGCACCGGAAAAGAACGGTGGGTGAAGGCAGCGCGGCTGTCCGTCATGTGGTTGCTCGCGCCAGAGTCGAGATACCAGCGCTGCTCCAGCTCGTCGCCGACTGCGCCGAGGTGGACTTGCGCATGCGGCTCATCAAGTTCGACGGTCTACTGCGTAGTCCTCTGCTCCGCATCCATCTCCCTTGCTTCGTCGTCCTACAGCGCGCAAAACTCACCCATCAGGAGCGCGTGCTCGTCATCGCTGTCGTCTCGAGCCAGGCGCCGACGCATGGTCCTCCACCGTGCGCGGTCGCCCAGTGACGTCCTCGAGCGACAATGTGGACAAGTCCAACATCGTCTCGATGGACAAGGTGAGCTAGGCGTACTTGGCCGGCACGACGCGCAGCAACTTGGACATGACGTCCTCATCATCGAGCGACTTCCGTAGGTACCCAGCTTGCTCGCAATTGACTAAAGCCGGAGTGTGAAATCCTCCACCGATTCCCCGGACTTGAACTGGAGGTCGTTGAACTCTCGACGGAGCTGCTGTGCCTTCTCCTTGGCCCGCTCCGAGCCGACGTAGAAGGATGCTAGCATCTCCCACACCTCCTTGGCCGTGTCCTTGGAGCCGAGGGCCTCGTGGTACTCGCTCGGTGTAGAAGCCATGAGCGCCTCCATGACGCCCACCTCCGCTTCCTGTCCAACGTTCCTAGTCTCCACGGTAGCCTACCACTTCCGCGCGCGGAGCTTCCACTTCATGTGGACATCCCACTCGCCTTAGTTGGTGCGGGTAAACATCGGCCAGGAGTTGGCTCCACCGAATTCCCGCACTGTGTGCACCTCCAGCTGGGGCTGAACCACCGGCGTTGACTGGGACTACGTTTGGCAACGATGTTGAAAGGACGCCTTCCTGCATTGCTTCCCGGTCATCCTGTCCGCATGTCTTCATTTCCGGTTCGTTATCGCCACCACAGATAATGGATGCCTCTGCCAACTTCTTCCATCGTCGTCCTGCCTTGTGTTCACTTAGTTCCGATCGTCCAATTGTGCATGATTCACCTAGCTCCACCATTGAGTAGCACGTGTACCTTCTCCAAGTCACAAGGCTGCTGCTATGTTGCCTTCTTGGGCCGTAGCACCAACACCCATGTGTCCCCTCACTGTTGCATCTACATCATCTACTTCCCCACCACGTGTATATTGTGTTCCTGTTCCATTTGGTGCATATTGGTGGTATCAAAGCTGGACAGTTTGGAACCGATGTGCCTTTTTTCCTCGAACAATGCAGGACTAAGAAACATGGATACGTCCAGGAAGGCACGTATCGCGTATCCGATACGGATCGGATACGGATACGCCTCCGATACGTATCCAAGAAGTATCCAAAAAAAATAAATAATAAAAAATCGGATTCGCCATCTGATACGTATCTAGCTTCCTGATACGGCACAACCGAGGAGCAGCAGGCGGCAGTCGTCGCTCCGCACGCACTGCTCTGCCTCCCTGGATTGATCCAGGATGTGCACCGCCGCCTCCTGCTGGCCGTCGGAGCCCCACACGTCCGCCGCCGCCCGCTGGAGCCTAGCTCGTCGGCCACCAGAGCACGCACGGCCGCTGCCCACTGAAGCCTCATGCGCAGTGCGTCGGATCGAATCCCTATGCGCCACTTGCTGGAGCCTCCTCGCACTGCCCACGGTGCGCTCGATGGACGGTGAGGGATAGCACGATGGTCGCCGGGGGTGGGCGGAGAGAGAGAAAGAGAGCGGCGCGAATGCGTCGGCGCCTCAGGGGAAGAAGACGAGCGGAAGACGAGCGCCTCCGTTCATCAAACAGATAAGGATGGTTCTTTTTTGTTTGCCCCTCGTCTTTCTCAGTAATTGTAGAACACATGAATATATGAAGTTGTGATGTATTCTAGTCTCTAGAACTTCTACTTTTCGCACATTCTAGTATCTGTAACTTCTGTTTTCTCATATTCTAGTCCCTAATAATAGCACACTTAAGTAGTTATTGGTGATATTTTATTGTTATCAGTCTTAAATTTAGATTTACATTAATTTTAATTTTATTTTTTAAAATATTAAACGTATCCGCGTATCGGGTTTTTGGGAAGTTGGCGTATCCGATACATGTATCCGTATCCGATACCGATGCGCGTATCCGTATCCTTGCAATTTAGATGCAGGAGAGCTGTGTGCCATTTCATCACTAAGAAGAAGATATAGTATACAGAGAGGGGGGTTAGTTTCTCTTAAAAGCAACCCATAACAATGGTAAAGATGAATACACACCACCACGACCACAAAAGCAGACTCAACCCATTAATGATCTAGGATGAGCGACCAGCAGGTAGCTCATGCAACTTGGAGGCCCTTGCCAGGCATCACATGCTAGCAGTTGCAGCAGCACTTCAATGTTAGTCCTAGCACCCTCAGACACAAGCATTCCGATGCTTCCATAATTACCATGCAACTAGGATGATTAGGGTCTAAGGCCCTTGTGCTCATTTTTTGGAATGCTTTTAATAGCGCAAATCCACCAGCTGGAGAAACGATCGTTCATCCTTTGATGAGCAAGAGTAAGCTGGTCGATCCTCTGGAAAATTAAAGCCCAAGAGTACCGAGGTTTGGGCGATGGCTGGTGTGAAAGGACCCTTACTGTTGGCCCTAATCCCTAGTGACTAGATCGTTCCAGGCTGTTTGTTCTTGTATGAACAAGGTTTATTTGTAATTTGTGAACTTATCAGGATTCTTTACCCTTTCTTCTTTAATATAATGATACACAGCTCTCTTGCATGTTCAAGGGGAAAAAAATATTTGAGGACAAATTCAATGACATTATAACGTATCTGTATTTAATTACTAGCTGCAATTACGTTCATTTTTGTTATCGTAGTCAATGTATTTATTTATTTGTCCTTTACAGTATTGTTCTCAATTCTGCATAAAATGTTGCAACATGATACTTCTACTGATCTGAACAGCTGGAGGACATATATGCAAGCTTGTTTCTTGTGAAATGTGATGCAATTTTGAATAGGGCAAACCACCGTCAAGGAGAAAAACAAACAAAAATGACAAAGTTCTGCAGTGGGATATGCTTATTCTTTGTACTTATTTGTGTTATTTGGGCTCCTATGTTGGTATGCAACTATATTCTTCCACAATAATTACCTTATCCTTTCCAAAGTGCTTACCTATTTTTTTTTACATCTGCGTAAACATGAGACTCTTTACATTTGTGATTTCAATAAACCATAAAGGATTGTCTCCATCTTATTACTCAAATCTACTTTTCCTTTAGTACAAATAACTTACTTTTCTGCTAAATACAGAAAACAGGCTATCTGGCTATACCTATATGATTTGATTGTGCAAACTTATTTTGCTAATAGCCATAGTCTATTTTCCAACTTTAATGTTGTTCCCCTTTTCTTTCAGTCAGATGGTTAGAATTGACTTCCCTCAAGTCAATTATCGTATATCTAGTGCTATGCTCTCTTGCAATGTCTTAAGACACTTGTTTCTCTTCCAAAATTTCAGATTTATAGTAGTGGTAACCCTACAAATATTGCCAACCCCATTGTTGATGTAAGTGTTAAGATTGATATAAAGGCACTTGGTGGGAGATTAACCTTGTTTAAGACTACTGCTTGTGAAAAAATACCTTGGAAGTACTTGAGGGCCTATGATGATGTTGATCCTCTAGATTACCTTGGAGCATACAATGTGGATGACATTCAGCTCATTTGCTGCCAGCCTGATGCATCAACAATGTGGTTGATACCTCCTCCAGTCCAAAGCAGATTTATCCAATCCCTTGAGGAGAGAGAGATGCCGTTTGGAAAGATGGAACTTATTTTAAATTGGGATTTTCTCAGAACTAGACCAAAAGGGAAGGAGTTAGTGCGATATGGATCCCCTATTGAACACTGCCCGAGTGTAGATGATGTTAAACAAGTGCTTAATGGAACTACAAACAGCTTGAGTATAATTGATGCTTACCCAAGGTATTTTCGAGTTACTGGATCAGGTGAAGTCCGACGATTAGAAGCAGCGGTATGTCGTGAAGTTCTGGACTTACCATTTTCATTAACTTTCCCTTTTCTCCAACCACACAGGAGAGCTGCATGTCATTTCATTTCCCTAACACAAGCTAAATTGTTTTATTATATCCATAACTGCAGATAGATTCAGTAAGTGGTGAATTGCTATTAAATAATGGCACTCCTTCCTGGTGGTCATTCTATGATACAAACCCATCAGATTTGGCAGGCTGTCAAGGGCTGAATGGTCCCATGGCCATAGTTGTTTCTGAGGAGACACCTCGTATGTATCTATCCTTGTCCTGAATTCCTGCCAACTCTAGCATGATCTTTAAATGATGATAAAAAATATTATTTATAATTTTACATCCTATGAAGATGCTGATTGTTTAACAACCACGGATTATGTAGTAATGTTTAGCCTGTACTCACCTCTGTGTTGCCTCAAACTTAGGCTAACAATTTATATATGTCCTTTTCTTCTGTCCAGAGGGCATTATTGGCGAAACGCTCAGTAAATTTAGCATATGGAGTTTATACATTACTTTTGTTCTAGCTGTTGCAAGATTTATTAGGCTGCAGTGCTCAGACTTGAGAATGAGAATACCATATGAGAACCTTCCATCTTGTGACAGGTATATCGGATATATGTGAGAATGTTTTACCTTTTTTTAGATATGAATTCTTTAAGGACATACTAAACAAGAGTGAAGAATGGAACAAAGTTGAACCAAGTATTTTAAATATTTTGTGGGGACATTTGGTCTTATTTCTTTGGGAAGTAATTTATCTGTAGTTGTCAGCATTTATTTTCTTAATTCTTACTATGCAACTGCTTCCAAAGTTCCCCTTTAATATGTTCGTATTTGGATCAGCAAACATGTTGGAATATAAGTGAATTGCCCACCTCTCCTCATCAGCTTAAGCTTTTGGGTTGACTCAATATGGTATCAAAGCCAGAGGTCTCGAGTTCGAATTCTGGTTAGCGCAATTAAATAAAATAATTCCTGCTCGCTCTTATTCCATGTCTGAGACTTGCCCGCTGCTGAGATCTCTTGTCGGAGCCTCGACGTGAGGGGGAGTGTTGGAATATAAGTGAATTGCCCACCTCTCCCCATCAGCTTAAGCTTTTGGGTTGAATAATGCAACTCAATGAAACAGATAAGAAATGTACAACCATCCCTGCATCTTTCATTATCCTTGTTGTATTCCTTATCCACTTTTTTGGGAACAAAGGACTGAACTTCAATTCTTTTGAAATTCGTTTCATAGGGAAGTTCCCTATAAAACCGTTTTGAACAAAGGATTGGACTTCAATTCTTATGAAATTTGTTTGGAGTTGCTTGTTTTATAGGAATTTTGGAGGATTTCTATCATGAGGTCTTACCTCATGGATATAGATATCATTTAGTTCTCTAATTGGTCATTTGGTTTCTCAATCCATCACTTCCCACTTGCATTCTGGCAAAATCATGTGTAAAAACTTTTTCCTTCTTGTTGCCACTACTGTTGGGCACTACTCAGCAGTGTTCAAATAAGGTGGTTGTGCTTGAGGCAACCTTTCGGAGAGATCAATGGAGCATAATGGTGGCTGCCATGACTGAACAAATGCAGAGGCAAATCATGGCATGGTCCACAATGGCAAGCTTTACGCCTTTGCCTCCGTAACTTCCATGTGTCTTTAGTTGTCCTGCCATTCCCACCATTTCTGTATTCACTAGTTTTGGTGCTGCCATTTATTGCTGCACAGTTATCTTGCATGCGACAACAGTTAACATCTGTTCACACTTTGCAGCAAGCATATGTTAGCTCATAGCGGTGGTATGAGAGAACTTTCCCTAAACCTGTTCTAATTAAAAAGTTTTCACAAGCATATGCACAGATATGAGAGCTCTGATTTTCTGTTACTGTTTTCTTGTGCATCTTTATGCTTCAGAAATGATAAAAGTTGAATTCCAAGACGGAAAACATCTTTATTCCATTCCATTTTTATCATCTTTATTGCAGCTTGTACTGTTTTCAGAAGAAAAACAGTTTTGCTCAGTTCTGAATACATTTTTATCACATTCCATTTTTATACTTTGTTTCCTATTGCAAACAAACTAAGCAAGCTGCAACAAAATTCAGATAGTGACCGTACAAATAAACTGAAAAAATTTTATGGAATGCATTTATTGTCAATATTTGCTAGGAGTAAAAATGATATACCTGCCTTTTGTAGGCTACTTGACATCTGTGAAGGAATATATGCAGCAAGAGCTGAAGGCGAGTTAGAAGTGGAAGAAGTTTTGTATTGGACATTGGTAAACATCTACAGATCACCACATATGCTGCTTGAGTACACAAAGCCTGACTAGGGCACCCATTCTGCAAAGGAAGCCATTCTGCAAATTTTTTCCATGTAACGTAGTAATGTAGCTAACTTAATCCCCCCCCCCCCCCTCCTGCTTGTTTGTGTCATAGGAGAAAATTATGCAAATAGGCTTTGTAGTTATAATTTTCTTTGCTAACATGTATACGGTTGATAATTGTATTTTTCTGGAAAATGTATGTATACATCAAAGTTTCGTTTGTGAAAGTTATCTCAAGCTAATAAAATGTGTCAAAAATGTTGCGAAGAAAGATGTAATCCTAGCCATCCCAATCCAAAATGTCTTCAAATATATCTTGCATTGTCTTCAGCTTTTAGTTCATTTACGCAGGTATGTCTTCAGCTCTATGATTTTTCTATTCTATACACCAGCTAAATTTGCATTGACTCTACTGAATATGTTACCATTCCAAAATTTCTACTAGAGTTTGCATATGGACTTGGGGATGCACTGCTCTTGAGGTGTCTGACTTGGATACTTGATGACTTCAAACTGAGGATCAATAATTATCTTATTATTTTTTGAGGTACCTTTGACTTTTTCCTTCGACATGAGTCTACTAAAATAATGCACATTGCAGTGCATTGATGTTTTTGCGGAGACTGAATAAAGTGTTTGATTTATTTAATCTTTTTAAATGTGTGAAATTTATAAAGGATTATGTAAATTTGTTTCCATGAACCTTTGTCCTGAATGATATGAAAAATCATGTCCTTTGTAGAATGCCTCCATTTTTATGCATATCATGTGTTTAAAAGAATGTTAAATGTTCTGCTAACGTATATAGAAAATTTAACATTAGCAAACATCAGAACAAAGAAACGAACTTTTCAGTTGCATCTCCAAGTGGATAAATGGACAGTTGAAGGAGCTTCCTAGGGTGTCATACATGCTTGTGATTTGTGAATTGATTCAGTAAAACTGATGCCTTAAGCCTGAGATCTGGGAGATAATATGTAACACCCTAAAATTTACAGATTTTCAAAATAGAAAAATTAATTTAATAATGTCATTTTTGTGAGCATGTAATTTAGCCAAATAATATTTTTTATGAGATTAAAATTGACGGTAGGGTTAGACACATGTTGGTGCGTCTATATTTTTGTGATGATTGGTTTGACCAAAACTCAAAATGATTCAAACTTATTTTAAAAATATTTAAAAATGGTTTTTGAAGTAATGACAATAATAAAATTTTTCTCACTTCTGGTCGGACGTCCAGGCTCCTAGCACCTCGATCTCCCTCTAGCTGTCTGTCTTCTAGGCCCGTGACGAACCACGAGGCAGTGACTCCCTCCTTTGTGGCACGTCGTGAACGACCTGGACTCTCTCTCGTTGGAAATAGCCGATCGATGGCTCCCTATAAAACCCGAGCCTGGATATCGTGTTGCCCTTTCTGGCTTTCTCTAGCCCTGAAGCAAGCCAGCCGCCACATAGTCCAAGCCCTAGCGTCACAGCATCCTCCGTGTTTGGATCTTGCCGAGGAACTGCGCCTCCGTGTTTGGATCTTGCCGAGGAACTGCGCCCGATCGCCGCCGTTGTTGCCGGCCGTTGCCTTCCCGACGTCGAGACTGACCACCGAGATCCTCTCTCTACGATAGGGAAGCCAAAGACCCGTCGCTGCGACGTGCGTGTCTTCCCCAGCCGATGGTGCTCGCTGACTCGTCGTGTTCTGAAGCGACCAGAGAGACTCGGCTGTTTATTGCTCCCTGACATCGATCTACATGTCGCTTCCGTCGTTGTGACCCTGAAGCCGCGATGGTTGCGCTCATTGTCCGCCATCCGCAATCCCCGTTGCCGAGCCCCATGCCAAGGTAACGAAGCTGCAGAAGCCGGCTGCTTGTTCCATCTCGCCCTCTGTCGTTTGTTCATCGCAACCGAACCTTGCAGGAAGCAGCTGTCCGCCCTGCGGCGTCTGTCGTTGTGGCCGGTGATCTCCACTCCTTCTCCGTTCCTTCCAGTTGCACGGTGTGCGTCCCTTAGTTCATCTGAATTCTCAATAGAGCAGCACGGAGTTAGCAGCCGGTCGTGCTCGATGCTTATTAGCTTTAGCTTCTTAGCTTGCTAACATCATGATCATATCAGGATGACAACACCCTTGTATTCTGGCCGCTGACCTTCAGGTCCTTTCATCTGTCCAGCTGACGCCCCAAGCTTCTCTCTATTGCTACATGTTGATCGAGTTTCATCCAGCATCACCACCCACCACGTGCAGAACCAAGATCCAGACTCCAATATTCTATCGCCAGTTTGCTGCCATAGGTGAGAACTTCAACATGCCTTTGTCCCATTCCTAGATGTTGTCTGCACTGATCGAGATCTGTTGTCTGCTGCCTCCGCCGTGAGAGAAATTCCTACAATCTCTGTTTCGCCAAATCGCAGGTCTCCTGACTGAACTCGCTGCCGGTGCCAACACAGTTAACCACGTCCGTCAGTACCAGCCAACAAGTCAAGCATATATGCAAGCAAAACGTCCCCTTCTACAGCATGAAAGCCACCACGTAGCTAGTCTCTTGCAGCTGGTTCCTGTTTTGGCTTCTGAAGGCGCATGCTACTATGCTGATGTTCTCAGTTCACGTCATGCACAAGCAAAGTTGCTCTCCAGCAATTTTATAAAAGGTTCCTCGCTCCTCGTTTGACCATTTCCAAAAGCTTTGAATGTTCATATATATCTTTCAGCCATATCTCTGCTTTAATCAACAAGCTCACGTTTGTAGACAGGCTGACATATCAATTTCTTTTGCAAGCTAAATTCTGAAATGACCGAAATAAATATGAGGCATATTTTTACAAATAAAACATAAGTAGTTTCAACTTGGCTTTTGGAATTGAATTATGTTTTGACTAATTTTGTCTTAATCATTTTCATGTGTTTTAACTCAACTAAAATATATGAAGCCCTATAGTTTTCTTTTCAAAGTAATCCTTCAGTAGCTGTTTCATTTGCACCGTAGCTTTGATTAGCGTGTTTTTCGCGTTTATGTGATCGTAGTAATGTCTAGTTTGTTCTATAGACTTTTCAAAATGTTTTATCTCGTTAGTGTACTGCTTTAATTTAGTTCTATTGTTTGTTTCATATATGATTGCCTGGATGCTTGTGTGCTATTCTACGGTCATGTCTAGTCGATGAGCGTTGCGTTGGAGATCAGAAGCTGCAGGCAGAATGGAAGATAAAGTGGTTGCTTTTCTAAGCAAGTTGCTTTGGGTATAAAGCAAGTTTTAAGGCAAGTATAGTTTGGGTTTTATTTCTGTGACTTTGATCTTGTGACTTGATTAATAATTAAGCAACAAACAATAAACATGACTTTTTAGCAATTCGGGTACTTGTCCGTAACTGAACCTTCGGGATTTACTGTATAGCTATGGGGGCTATATGGCTCTGACTTTAGTTACTCAAAGGACCTTTTCTAACCGGTCCGAGGTCTGCGAGTTGGGTATAGGACAGCCTGACCTTATGTATATAGCCGGGAAGAATGTGTGCCATATTGGAAGGGGGTTCCTACACCTGATGTCCTCACGGCCCAACTTGTTAGGCAAACCTTTGGGGGGCTTCATTTTGATCACCTGTGTTAGGGATTCATGACCCCGGGCATAAGGAATCATGACCCGTAGTGAAAGTGTACACTTGTGCGTAGAGTTAAATCGATATATCGTCCGTGTCCACGGATAGGGTGGCCTTGGAATCATTACACTAAAGATGATGTTTCTCGTTGAGTTAAAATGTTCGTACCTTTATTGGGTATGCTTGATATTATTTATGGTACATTGATCCCTGAGTTTATGGGATACTATCTCGTTGCTATACTTACGGAATTCGACATGGACTCGCCTTGCTATTCCCTCACACCTCAGGAGAAGTTTAGATTTGTGATCAACTAGTCAGTTGGATCCAGAGGAGTGAAGTCTACGCTCAGAGATTAGAGTTGTCTTTCCGTTGTTTGCTATCTAAGGTTATCTCTTTTGTTATGTATGTTATATTTTAAGCATTATGTGTTGATACTACTCTTTAATTGTGGCTATACGTGAGATTTAACTTCTAGAGCTCACATATAATGTATATTTGGTTTTGCTCTTAAAACCGGGTATTACATGATACCTCACGTTGTACTTGATCTTGCTCAGGTCATAGCTGAAGTGGCAACGTTGGGACTCTGGGCTGTTTGGATGCTGGCCATAAAACACTCGCCCAGATTGTGACGGAGGAGTCGCTCGCCATACCTGCTACAGTTTGCATGCGCTACACGACGGGCAATGGGAGCATAACGACATGGCAAAATTCTGTGGCGGCCAAAGGTTAAAGGAAAACCAAGCAACTGCCTATGTTGGTGTGGCGGCCGAACTTTAAGCATGGCTTGTTGTGGTGGTAGACCTAATACGCCCCATGAATTCAGGTAGGGTCAGGTGCTCGTAGAGGGTGCCTGTTCCAAGACAAAGATGAGTTTGTTCTTGCAATTTTTTGCCAGAGTATGAATGCAACATATATGTAAATGTATGTAGCATTATATATACAGGTACACTTAATCTTTTTTAAAGAAACTACTAGTTTAGTCTTGTCATTCAAAAGCATGTGTGTTTGATTTAATTCGTTGCGACAAAAATCAAGAGAAAGATGAGTTTGTTACGATTTTTAGAGAGTACGAATGCAACGTATATATGTAAATTTATGTAGCATTGTACGTACAGGTTAATCTTTTTTGAAGACTAGTTTAATCTTGTCATTCAAAAGCACGTATGTTTAATATTCAATTCGTTGCGACAAAATTAAAATTATCCGTTCTCTTTGGTTTATCGTTGCAATCAGCTTATTTCATTATCTAGGTGGATCTATTATGATCTCTTTGATATGCATTGATAATTTGTCTTAAGGCTCATTTAGGTCCATGCGAAGGAAATGCTTATATGTTGCATTTGTACCATAAGTGAGTTGAAGAGCATGCTATAAGTTGAAGAGTAGAAATAAAGCATTGTGATCTATAAAATCAATTTTGCTTATGCATGAACTTTGGAAAGCTATGAGATCTCAAATTCCAACCCAAATAACCTAATCTATTAAATAGATTTCATTCCTCCAAACTGAAAGGATTCAAATGCCCTCTTATACTTTGTTAATAAAGCACTTTATGTTTCACTCAAAAAACCTGAAAACCATTGGAACCAGAATTAGCTAAATTATCATTGCCAAATTCTTAGGTAAATAAAACCGCTCAAGCACTACCGCAAATATGTAACTCTTGAGTGTGACTAATTTCTTTGAGGGACGAGATTGAACCCTCAGAAAATATATCATACATTGGCTATCGTAGAGCAAAACCAAATCATCTCCCACCTCGCTCCTCTCCTCTCTAGCTCAGTCTCAAGCTAGAACACCACATCTCCCCCTCCATTTCTCCTCTCCACTCCTTTTGCGAGCATCCTCTTCGGCTCTAGTGCGCACCGACGGCAACCAAGCCACCCTCCCTCTCCGCTGCTGCTCTTCGGCTCTAGTGCACCTTCTACCTCCCCCTCTCCCATTTCCCTCCCTCAATTTAGGAGTAGAAGTAGTCATAGGCCCTAGGCCGCGGTTTAGGAGTAGAAGTAGCCATAGGCCCTAGGCCACTAGTGCTGCCTTTTGCTCCAATTAGTGATTAGTTTAGCGCATGTTAGTAGTAGTGATCATAGCATGGGAAAATGTTGGTGCTAGTTGGGCGCCTCTCGTGCCTCACCGCGGTGCGTAACCGCTGCAGCCGCACTGGCGAGCCCCACAGGCCGCTCCGATCGCCCCGCATCCAGACCGTCATCACCAGACGACATGGAGATGACCTCATGAGCACCGTCAACCCCAACTTTTCCTCCTCCGGCCACCCGATCCACCGGGGACCTCGATCCTGGTGAGCTCTGTCGCACCCCACGTCGCCATGGTGACCTGACGGCCAACCTCATTAACGCCATCACCTCCCCTTCCCTATTTTCTCATCGACGCATGGGCCCAACCCAACGCGTCATAATTGACCCTCATGGCCCCAACCTAGTTCTAGGTACACTAGGAAAATTGCTAGGTACACCCCATTGATGCACACCAAAGTCTATTCGTCTTATTTCCCCATTTCCAAAAATTCCTTGAAGATTCCTAAAAACCATAAATAAGTATATAGGAACTATCATAGAATTAGTTGGATTTATTGAGCACTGGAAAATGCCTATATTTAAATGCCAGGTTATTTTGATAATGATTCAACTTAAAAAATGGATAACTTGTTCGTTTGGACTCCGATTTAGATGAAACCACTTGGTAAATTCCTAAAATCGAGCTCTAGGCAATGCATCTATCACAACTATAAATTTGTATGTTTGTTTTCTCTTTGTTAAACGGTTGGCACTTATCTCATGATAACAATGCCTACAGACGGAGACGGTACCAGGAGTTAGACAGTGTCGAATGAGAACAACAATGAAGGCAAGTCTAACTATCCCCTTCCCCTTATTGAAATACTGCCTAACAATGAACCATACTTGTATTTTGAATCATACATTGTTATGCTATGTTAAACCTGACTAAGTGAGCTCGGAAAGCATGTATGGGTTACGTGGCTGGGATATGGGTTACCCTGGAGCTCTAACTAGTGAAACCTAATGATAATTGTAGCAACCCTAAAAATCCCAAACACCAAAATTATCAACCAATAATTTTTTTCTAAAATAACCTATGGTTGGTGAGTATCATATAGGAAACCCACTCCTGCCGCGCCACGTGGCCGCCCGCACCCCCGCACGCGCCTGAGTTTGAACGTGTGCGCGTGTTGGTCACGCGTGGGAGAAAGTTATGCGATGAGTCATCACGGGAGTGGCCTGGCTAGTCGGCTGTTCCCTCCGTGCCATCCTGGCCTGACAAGAGCTATCACGGCGAGGCCCGCCTGGCTAGCCTGTCCCCAGCGCTCGGACAATGGGCGCATGGCACTGGCAGCTACTACCGCTACGTGGCGACCTCTGGTGCTTTGATTTCAGGGGTGGTGACATCAGCGATGACGTCAGCACTCCTTTTTAATTTGGACAATTCATATCTTTTTATTTGGAGTTCATATATTTTTATTGGGAGCTCCAAAAATAGCAAATAATATATCTATTTTGATCAGCGCGACGAGAGCTCCACAATGGTGTGCTCCATTTCATTGTTTGAAATACTTTATATTGTGAAAACTTCAGTATTCTGTAAAACTTATTAGAGGAACAAAACTTGTGAAACTTGTTAGATAAATAATAATTTTATTATGATGAATCATGGATTTATATTATTTTAGAATAGTTTGGTGGTTAAATTATATGCAATAAGGCGTGCCAACATCCGTGCGACATAGCTGTGCGGTTCTGCTTCTCCTACACCAACGCCAGCGAAGGCGAGACACACCGCCGCTGCTCTCGCCATAGAGCATCGCCGGCTGGTTCACTGCCATCTTCCCATAGTGCCACTAAGAATAGGCTTCATTAACTCCATAGATAGGTTTACCGTAGTCTAGAACACGCTACAAGTAAGGTTTAGGACCCCGACGACCAACAGATGGGGACAAACACAATCGCCCTGCCCCGGTCACCGTGGCTCCGGCTGCCGTTGTGCCGTTGTGGCCGTTGCGGCCACACGCGCTCCGTCAAGCCCCGATAGCCCCCTCCGCTAGGTGCCCCGCGACTCCAATCGAAGACTAGGAATGAAGATGAGGTCGCTGCTCCATGTCTAGGCTGTAGCTCTGCCACCACTGTTGATGCCCATGCCGCTGTCAATGCTGCCACCTCTGACCTAGCTAGGAACCCTAGAGGCCAATTGTTTCCCTTTGCTACATTCGCCTTAAGCCCGCGAGGAAGATGCGTATGCCTAAGTCATCCCCTTCGTGCCGTAGTGCCCCGCTGCCATAGTCGTGCCGCTTGGCGCCGCCATGGCACACGCGGTTGTGAGCCAGTGTGCCGCGAGCCCACTATGACCCCGTAACCGCACTCGCCACAGCCCCACGGTGCGCTAGCCGCTGCCCAACCAGCCAAGCCGGTCGGAGTTGTCAAGTCGCTTGCCGCCGGCAAGGCACGTTGTGCCTATCCATGTGTGAGATGGGAGAAGGGAGAGAGAGTCCAGCAGCCTACGCCCGTGGACCCTGACCACCATAGACCAATAGGAGAAGCAGAAGATGGGCTCGGTCCATGATGGACCATGGCTGCGGTCCATGGACCTGCTGCCTACAGTCCACCATGAGTTGAGCTGCTGAAGACCAGGCCGTAGACCTAGCCCACCAGCGGCCCATGGAGCCACATGTGAAAGGTCAAGATGGCAGACTAGACGGGGTGAATAGTCCTTTCTAAAATTTATCGCACCGGCTAACCGAAACAAATGCGGTATTAGAACTATCGGTCTAGCCAAGACTTCACCCCTCTAACTATGACTGTAGATGCACCTTGTAAAAGATTCCTAAACAAGAAAGCAGGATGCCAAACTAGCTAGTGCTCTCCTAATCAATTCTAGCATGCAAGGTCACACAAATCAAAGCAACTAGTACTTTAGCAAACAAGGGAGCACCTACACAATTCTAATGAGCAAAAGCACAAAGCCAACCTAAGCTCACTAGTTGCTCAAGGACAAGGCTACACAACCGAACACAAGAGCTCAACTTCACTTAACTACACAAGATAAGCGAAGCAAAGAACTCTACTTCTAGCTACACAAGAAAGAAGATGATTAGTGTTGGGGGCAAGAGAGATCCTGGTCACCCGCATCTACCAAATCTTAAGCCCACACACCGCGGATGGCGAGCAATCAACCGATACTAAGTATCGGTTGTGTGGTGCGACTTTTGTTTGACCGTTGCGCTAGCATGGAGGGTGGCTGGTTAAGACCAGCAAGGACCCAATATTTGCCTATAAGTGTCCATTGGATGCTATCGGCATGCGAGACGTCGGGGCTGGCGGAAGGCTCTGCCCATCTAATGTTCAGCCATTACACCGATAGCCGATCTCGGTAGCTGGCTGAGTGGACCGGTTCTACCCCTCTGGTTTGGTGTTTGGTTAATGCGGCTAACTCTTATCAGGAGGTGTGCAGGTGACCAAAAAAGAGATGACGCTGGTCGACAAGTCCTCGTGAGATGGGCCATCCCTTTGTCGATGGTCCAAAGACCGGTAACGCTTTATGGAAGGAAGACAGCTTTGCCTCTGGCATTGAGGGATATACTTGGCATCATCAGTAGGTAGGAGGGCAATGCAGTAACGTTGAGGTCTACGGGCCACTATAAATAGCCCCTAGGGGGAATGTAATAGGGAGGATGTATGATGTCTTGTCCCATCAAATGACTATTGTACTTTCGTCCGTATTTAGGTACTATCTCTTTGTACTCTCGGTGAGGGAGGATACATCTATTTTGCCCTTTACCAATAGTGGCGCCCACCATGGTTGTAGCGCGATCATGACATGCCACCAAAGGGCAAGACGAAGGCAAGTACGTCCAAGGAGGTCATTTTAGTGTCAGCCCTCACAGATGGTCGTGTTTGCCAGGGGGTAGATCGAACTCTAGTCAAATCACTTGGTGATGCACTCGCGGTGGAATTCGTTACTACAACAGGGCACAGTGATACCTTGACCGATGGCATGACCAGATCCTTCACCCTCATGGCGGATGATGTAGTACTGACACCCCAATGGCACCACCTCCGTGTAGACCGTCAAGAGGGCCAATGATATGACAAACTCATGTTTTGGGCGACCGCTAGCCCAATCTTTGCGTGGCCGTTGTAGCCATCCCAGCGGGCCTTGCGCGCCAGTGCGGTGAGTAGAGGCACCGCAGAGTCGGGAAGGATGTCCTCCCAGAACCGATCATTGAGCATGAGACTCTGTAGTGGCATGATCGTCTTCATCAAGCCAAGGAGAACATCACGGACACCTCTTTTGGTGTCGGGGATGTCCGCGCGTTGCTTCACGGTGAAGGTCCTGTTGGCGCCGCATTCATCCCGCCATCGGATCTGCACCTGCTGCCAGCGACCGCTGGCTTTGAGGGTCCTGGTGACCGAGCATTTTAGGGTCACAGAGAACGCTGCTTGACCGTTGCTCCCGTGAGATTGCTCCTTGGTGGTGATCTTCATCCACTTCTTTGTTGACTTGATGCGCTCTTCAAAAGTGGAAAACTGGGGTTTTAGATTTTTGGTGGAGCTCATGGCGATGGCAAATCAACGGATCTGGTGGCCTTGTTTGTAGCTTTGGTTTGTCCTAGTTTGGAGCCGGAGCAACTAATGGTAGAGGACGATTGAAAGGGAACTCGGTGTTAAATGGCTGCGGGATGAACATGGGGAAAGTTGCGAGATGGAATTTCATGTGAACCACTTCAACTACTCGTGACTGATTAGATTGGTCCACATAGTGAGGACATCTAAAGGTCCCATCATAGGAAATCATCATTGCACCGTAGAGCGACGTCTCATAGTAGGCTCTTGGATTCTCGCGTGTGGGTGGGGCCATGAATCTGCAGCGGGGACGTCGATTGGCAGCCCTTCGTATTCACTTGACGTGGTGAAGCCACCCAATATGCCCGTTGGTCAAGGGCAGTGGTGGTCATGGCTGGGGTGGTCCACGACCCACGAACTTTTACAACAGGCATAAGGGGGATTTTACAACAGACGTGAGGGAGAGGAGGAAATCGGGTTTTAAATTTCTAGAAACCACACGTTTATATAGCCAAAGGGAATACGCCATGCCTAAAATCATCCCAAGCGCTGCTAATGTGGCTACTAAGCTAGGATGGCTCAACTCCTCCCCTTTTTTAGAGAGAAGGTTTCCCCTGTTTCACTACAAAGCAAAACATGTTTGTCCAGTTCATAGTTTTGGCACAAAAGCACAGCAACTCATGAAGGCTAAAGCCTGGATTTGGTACTCCACGCATTACATGGCTCAATGGCTAAATCACTGCTGGCAGTTACCAAAGAAAGAACAGCCAATGGATCCTACTGTGATGATGACGCCATTGATGTCCATCCTATCCGCATCAGGGCCCCCAGCTGCACCCCAGCTTCCTCCTTGTACATGGGTAACCATCCTCTCAGCATCCACGCTATTGTCAACACCATCTAGAAGCTTCTCCTTATAAATCCCTGAAGGAACAACTCATTATGTAAGCCAAAGAGAGGACATTTGTAACAAAGTGTTTCTTATTAGCCAGCCAAAACTTTGCCACAGACTCATAATTAGAACCAATATCAATATTTATGTTGGCTGAACTCCTTCTTCAATTCCATCCCAAAGCTTTTCCCCTGCTGGTATTTTGTACCTGTTTGTTGTGAACCTTTGGCAGCGAGTAGTTCATCTCAACAACTCTCACTTCGATCTAGTGCATGAAGGATGAGACGTAGTTGTTGAGTTTTACTATAAAAGCAAGAAAGTCCGACCGTAGCTTATTTGACCTCGTAGGACAAACTGCAAAGGTTATCGGTTTTGAATGTCATAGCAATCAGTCTGCTGGCAAACCGATAGCATTACATTCATCGCCCCCTTGATGGCTCCTATATGGAAGTGAGGAGCACTAGTTTTGCCTCATTCTAATGCAGAATCAAGGAGCCATTGGTGCTGAAATGCTATTGCCCATGTAAGAAAGTCCGGCCGCTGAATACTTGAACGTGTCTGACACCTAACAGGAAAGCTACACGGCAGAAAACAGGAAAGGTGTTTTCTGTTCTTACTCCTCAAAGAGCAAGTTCAACAAATCCTATCAAAGGCACGAGTCTGTGAAGACAGTTATCCATGTTGGTAAAGACAGCTATCCACCTGTATCAAAAAAAAGACAGCTATCCACCATCCCTCTCTGTCAGCTGCGTGCGAGTTTATATTATTGTGATTGCATGATCTGCCTTAATAGACCGCTACCCAGTACCCACTGACCCAGTCCTCCCCTATCAGTCTCTTCACTGCTGCTATGAATTCCTCATCGGCGTGCAAGCCACCTCTCACCGCCGACAAGCTACGCGCGAATACGCCTCACCAGCACCCCTGCATGGATCCACCCGTGGACCAACCCTACTCATGTTTAGTGTTAACGCTCGAGGTCACAGCCACAAGATCCACCGGAATGGGTAATGCTTTCGCATTTCTCTCAATCCTTCTTTCTTGGATTTTTATTCCCTTCTTCACTCATCTCAGTACGAAACAAGCTTTCTGATTATTAACGAGATGAGTGACACATCCCCGCAGGCGCTCCCTATCTGATTCAGGTGACAACGCCGCCACTTCCATCACCAGCGCTGCATTGTTGCCATTGATATGGAGGGAAAGACGTGGAGGACAATTCCTTTTCCTGCAATAGGTTACCCATTATCCATGACACGAGATCAGGGTCGGCTTTGTGTATGTGTTGTTGATATTCTCAACATGGCTAAACTTTCAATCTGGATCCTTCAAGACCATGGTACTAATATATGGACATTGAAGTACAGGGTGAACACGTTGCAAATATTTGGAAAGGCTATATCATCGTCGGGTATCGTTTATGCAAACGAGGAGTATAGAGTAATTGCAGTTTACGCAGAGTGGAATTTGATTTTCCTTATTGGGGAGCACAGTAGACTAATGGCATATGACATGAACTATGGAGAAGTCCATGTCCTCTGTGCCTGGCTCAGAAGATGTGATAGAAAAAGGTGGGATTTGAACGGACCTCACTATATACCTTATGTTCCTGTGTTCAAGGCAAAGCAAGAAGAGCAGTGAAATTGCATATGCTGTATTTAGATCTCTGTTCTGAAATTGGTGTGATGTTTAAGTACCTGATGACCGATGATCTGATTTGTGTTTTCAGTGTTCACTGGAGACAATTGTGATGTTGTACATTTTTAGATTTTTCTGATTTGTGTTTTGTATTTGGTGTGATCCTCCAGTACCTGGTAACCAATGTTCTAATTTGTGTTTTTAATGTTCATCGATGAAAATTGTGATGGTTTACTATTTTGTCTCACTATAATAATACCTATGCTGGTGTTTGTATCTTGAAATTCATATTTGGTGGGTTAAGCATAGTTAGGTGTGGTGTGGTACTGATTGCTTTGTCAATTTCGTCACAACGGGGATCCTCCGCCACCGCCTCTAGCTCCGTCGCCCAGCCAGGGCAAGTTCAATGGGCAGATATTTTTCCATTTTCAGGGGACATATATATCCAATATAGAGGTCAACACGTTCCACACGAGGAGGATGACTTGTCCCTTGGGACTGCCCAATTATCACATGACCCATATAAAGACTGTCCTGTGGTACACAAAAGAGATATGGCCATACTTTCCCATGATACATGAATAAGAAGTGGATGGACTGTCCCATCTCTTGACCGTGCAAGTCCCACCAAGTCTTGGCTCCTGACTGTTCATGTCTGCGATACCAAAAAGTCCCACCGCTACAAAATTGAACACGTAGGACAAACAATATTGGGTATGTCAGCTTAGATTGTAGTATTATTATGGGTATATACCCTTGAACACAAGTCTGATGGTTTCCGCACTAGAGAACCAGCCATCCGAGCTACTGGCTTAAATGACCGCTACCCACCGTCCCAGTCCCACCCTACCAGTCTCCTCCTCAGTGCTGCTATCAGTTCCTAATCGCCACTCCTTCTATCCATCGCACCTACACATCGGCGTGTAAGCCGCCACTCACCCCCGCAAGCTACAGCTCCACGCTGGTACACCTCAACAGAAAAACCGCATAGATCCACTGGTGGAGCAACTTTATACTCATGCTCAACATGACCGGTCGAGGTGACCGCTGCAAGATCTGCCTTCTAGGGTAACACGCACTTCCCTCGATCTAGTGTTTTTTAAACCAAGGCACCCATGTCGATCGAGTGCGTCAAGGATGTGACATAGCTGTTGAGTTTTACTGTGAATGCTAGAAAGTCTGACTGCCACATATTTGGTCTTGTAGGGAAGTCTGGCCACTGAACATTTGAACATGATAATACCATTTTGCTCTGTCAGTCTCGCGTGAGCTTACAACATTAATTTTGCGGGACTTGCCTAAAAGACCACTACCTACCATCCCAGTCCCACCTAGTGAGTCTCCTCCTCAGTGCTTATCAATTCCTCATCGCCTCCATTCTCTCCATGGCACCTACACATCGGCATGTAAGCTACCACTCACCGCCAACAAGCTACAGCTCTGCGCCGGTATGCATTAACGGCACACTCGCACGGATCCACCGGTGGACTAGATTGGTACTAATGCTCAGCAAGATCGGTCGGGGTCACCGCCACAAGATCCGCAGTCAAGGGTAACCTGCACTTCCCTCATCCTTCTTTCTTGGTTTTTTATTCACTTCTTCACTCATCTCGGTACGAACCAAGCTTGTGTCTGATTATTAACGATATCCATGAAAGATCCCCGTAGACACTCCTTCTCTGATTTAGACGATAGCGGTGCCACTTTTATCATCGGCGCAACTCCACCAGATGCAATCAGCATGGAGGAGGTGGCCACCAACAATACAAACGAATTGGATGTCCCCATAGATGTCTTGGTCCTTATTCTCAGCCGTCTCAGCGCTCGCACCTGTGTAGTTGTAGGTGTGTCTGTAGCTCCTGGAACAACATCATCTTCAAGGAATTCTAGTACCGTAAGAATCTACCCCAGTTTGTCAGCGGATTCTTCATGCGCGACGCAATAGGCAGACCCCGATTTGCCACCTTCACTGGTGAATACCCCAGCTTTTCCTTCTTGCCAGGGCACATGGATCTAATCCTCGCAGATTGCTGCAATGTCCTCGTCCTCTTCATCTAGACTAGTGAGCATCGTCATGTTTTACTAGACCCGGTGTTGGGAACATACAAGGTACTGCCGCGTACAAACCATTGTGATAGTTCATCTCGCTTGGCGTTAGATCAGATAGCCTCCTAGCAGTTCCATGTGGTACTAGTGTTTGATTATATTGTCTTCATCTTCTCAAGTGCAACTGGTGAATGGATTTGTAAAAAATCTGAAGGGGCACCGGGTATCGTAGTACTAAATCTTCCTGGAGGTGTGTTTGTTAAAGGTTTTATGCACATGCGTGCATTGCCCTACCAAATTGTTTCTTTTGATGTGGATGGAAAGACATGGAGGACAATTCCTTTGCCTGCAAGAGGTTATCCATTATCCATGACCGGAGATCAGGGTCGGCTTTGTGTATGTGTTGTTGATATTGTCAACCTAGCTAAGCTTTCAATTTGGATCCTTGAAGACAATGGTACTAATATATGGACATTTAAGCATAGAGTGAACATGCTATAGCTATTGGGAACAACTGTTTCATGGTCAGGTATTGTTGTTTCCAATGAGACTATAGTTTGATTGCAGTTTACCTAGAGTGGAATTTTGTTTTCCTTTCAGAGTAGAATAGAAGACTGATGGCATATGACATGCGCTATGGAAACATCCAAGTCCTCTGTGCCCGGCTCACAAGATGTGATAACGAAAAGTGGGATTTTAATAGACTTCGCGGTATGCCTTATGTTCCCATGTTGAAGGCAAAGCAAGAAGAGTAGTAAAGGTGCATATACGTACTTTTTTCTCTGTTTCTAAAAATGGTGTGATGTTCAAGTACCTGATAACGATGATCTGATTTGTGTTCTCAATGTTAACTAGGGACAACTGAGATGTTGTACAATTTAATATTTTGTTGTGTCTGCTATTTAGTCCCTGTTGGTTCTTATTACATGTTTGTTGCAAACCGTATGGAGCGAGGAGTCCATCTCAACAAGTCTATTTTGAATCTCTTAGCAATCACTCTGCTTGCAAGCCGATAGCATTGCATCAATCGTCTACCTTCTACCTCCATCCTTGTAGCAAGGATCTAGTCTCACCACATTGTAATGAGATAGTCCTGTTGTTGAGGTCCGCCTCCATTTCATAATGAGATGTTATACAATTTCATCTTGCGGTAATAGTACCCACACAAATGATCTTTTGTTGAACTATATATTAGATGGGCGAAACTCTGTTGAGCGTGGTGTAAGCATGTGTCGCTTGGTCATTTTATATCTAGTTTGTAGCCCCCTGTTGGTTCCTTTTCCTAGTTTCTTGTAAAACTGTATACAGCGAGGAGCTTGTATCAACAAGTCTCGCCTAAATCTAATGCATCATGGATGAGACATAGCTGTTGAATTTTACTGTGAGAGCAAGAAAGTTTGACGATTGCATATTTGACTCCTAGAACAAAGTGTGAAGGGTTGTTGGTTTTCAATGTCATAGCAATCAGTTTGCTAGGAAACCGATAGTGTTGCATCAATCGCCTACCTTTCGGATCCCAGCTTGCAGCCAGAACAAGTCTTACAGCACACCCCGACCATTGTATATCTGACCTAGCCGGACACCCCTCACACGTTATACATACTGATCAGGCAAGAAAGTCTGACCATTGCATATTTGATCTCGTAGGACCAACAAAGATCCATCACTAGAGTCAACAGCTTGTAACAAAATGCAACTTTAACAACAATTAACAATTTAGATGTTAGTAATAAGTCATCCGAATTAAGAGTAGAGGCACATAGACATATACAAGTCAGCTAAATCAAGACTAACCATCCTGGGTACATGAGGGCATTCAAAATAGACCAAAAGTACACACCACAATTGCTCCAGCCATTGCACTTCTACTGCTAAAGCCCCAACTGCACCTTCCAATCAACGTCATTGCACACACTATCGTGTGTCTCGGCACCCTCCTCCTAGTCTAGGTCTGACGAGGGGGCATCTTCCATCAAGTAGCCCAGATCTTCATGGTACCAATCGGGCAAGCGTGGAGAGTAGCGTGCCAATGGCACCAAATCCTCCTCTTCTAGTGAATCAGAGAACAGAGGAACATGTGGAATATATTATGCTCTGTTAAGGATACCATCATTAACCACACGTGGACTATACCAAAAGAGGTTGGAAGGGATTATACAGTCCATGTCATATGCGATGATTGTGTTTCTTCCATGCCCATAGTCTAAGGATCCACATTGAAAACTTCCGTTGAGGACCATCAATGAGACATACACAGCAATTATCGCTCCATATCCACACTAATTATCAGTAAGCATAGCAATTTCCTTACCAGTAGGCGTAGCAATTTCCTTCCATGTGTTTCCCTCTATATCCACAGCAATTACCGCAGATGTTTCCTCAGCCCTTGCCTCAGCCGTAACGTATGCCATATTGTGTAGAAAACCATTAATAAATACACTTCTCGCTTCACTAAGCTATATATCAGTACCCTCCCGCTATCCACATTCCGTACTGAGCCATGTATTAGTTTCAGACGAGTAGATCTACAAAGCTTCAATTATACTGTCTTCACCTTCCACATAATCAACGACATGGAAGTGCGAGGATACTGCCGAATCGAAACACAATTGAGCCACCCTAGCTAATTGAACAAAACCCTCCAAAGATAGGGCACAATAATGAGGGCTAGCTGATAGTTCCTTATAACTTTGTGTGATTGGATTGCAGATGACCTAGCTGTTGGCGGAGGGTGAAACCGAAGTGTCCCACTCCACCGAATGGAACTCAATCTGACTAAGAGACAAACTATTGCATTCACTGCTAGTTGATGTGACAATACATGCCCCATTACATTCCCTCTGGGGCTATTTATAGTGGCTCATAGGCCTCTACATTCCAATAATACCCTCCTAACTACTCCAGATGCTCCGCATATCTAGGGAGACCAAGGGCAAGGTAGCCGCTCTTCTAGGGAGACCTCTGGTCGCCTAACCATTGACAGCGGACTGGCCCATGAGTCAAGGATTTAATGGCTCATGTCATTCCTTTTGTCACCATCTGCAGATTCCTCAATTTTGGTCAGTCACACCTTCCCATCCCTTGTTATCTTAAGCAAGATCGATATTATTCGGGTCAATACCAATACGATGTATCGGTACAACCATTATCCTTGTGCCACTGGGGGTCTGGGGCACCCAATATCACTCCATGCAAACTGATATGACCGTATCGGTTTCCCTAGAGGTGCCATCGCCCGACCTCGCTCGGGAGAAAGGGTCTACCGAACCGTCACTACGGTACCCATGTGTCATACCGGTAAATAGGACACAGTATACGGTGCATGAGTTTGATGTTTGGCACATGAGGGTGGCCAAGATCTCCCTTGCCCCCCAGCATAGCCCCGCGGCATTAGCGTTTATCGGTGACAGCATTAATGCTGAATATCCAGATCATTTGCCGAACGCCGTCCTGAGGAACTGAATCGTGCTTTTTTGGTTAGGGCCGTTATCTCGATAACTATGTAGAAAAACGGTTCTGTTACCGAGCTCGGGGCGGATGTAATCATCGGCCCCACTGCCGTTTGTGGCCAGTATATAAATGGGAGGACCCCCTCCTCCCCGCTCCTCCTCTGCTCATTTGCAATCTACAAGTGATTCGGTTTCTTCTCTTCTCGGTAAGTATTTTCTTTGGTCTGGTACTTTTTGTCTAAACGGTCTTTGGGCATTTGTGCTAGTTGTCTTTCTTATTCGGTTTTTCTTTCTCTTATTTTAGTTTTGTTGAGTTGGTTTAAATTCGTGTGCGTGTAAGATGTCCGGGAGTTCATCTACCGAAAGTGATTCATCTTGTTTAACTGCTTTGTGTTACTACGATTATTTCTTCTGCCTGCTTATGCATGCCTTGATGATTTGGCTAACGTGCGTTGTTTGCGGATGCAGGAATTTTCGAGTTCTATTTCAGGGGCTGTGGCGAGGCGTCCGCTGAATCCGCGCATGATCCCTGTTGGTAATGATGCCATGTCCAGCGGTGGCATCGTGCTGAAACCTGCCCAGAAGCGTGCTGTCGCCGATAGTGATTTGACTATTTTGGAGAAGAAGCACAAGGTTGTTCCCCGTGAGCCCGCTACCATTGCCACTAGTGCCTCGTCACGTGATGCTAGAGCTGGGGCCCATGATGATCATGACAAGACGCCCATTGGTATGTTACGGATTCTGAGTGAATCAATTCGGTTGACGGTCGAGATGGCCAGTTGCACCTTGTTTGGCTTTGGAAAGTTGCGTTTCGAGAGCTTGCTCGAGGATTATGGGAGCATGCGTGTGTGTTCAGGGGACTCATCTTCTGATGAGATGAGCCCCAGGTGTGAACATTGTTATCAAATAGCTAGAGCACTGGGTGTTGATTCGAATGCTGTATTGGGGACTCGTCTTTCCCACTATGGCTTTTTGGCCCTAAGTTGGAGTTGTCATTTTGACACTCCTTTGCTTGCAGCCTTTGGGCTGTCGAGTTGCTTGCAACACTGAATGATTTACCGAATATCCACGGCGTGTTTTGTGCCTTACGTTTTCGGTCTTCTACAGAGTCCGAGATTTTGTTGGGGACGCAACGCAGAAATAAAATGTACGGGGGTACAAATGGCAGCCTCATCAAAAAACCTCACGCCCGGAGTGTCGGGCTTCCCCTATGAGGAAAAAGAGCACATGGCACCAAATATCGAGGTTCGTAATACTTAAGTACAAATTATTACAGAACCGCCTGGTGCCGAATTTGGCTATGGATCGAAACGGCGTAGGTTATCGGCATTCCATGTTCATGCCGACTCGATTCCTTGGTCGTTCATAAGTGTGTAGATGCCCAGTCGGATCATCTTGGCAACGATGAATGGGCCATACCATTGAGATTGTAACTTCCCTTGGTTGTCTAGGTGGTGAACGAGCACCATATCCCCAGGGTTTATGTTCTTGCATAGCACTTTTTTGTCTCTCCAATTTTGGGTTTCTTGGTGATATTTGTCGAGTTGCTCTACTGCTTGCAACTTGGATAGTTCTGCTGTTTCGAGCTTGACATATCTCTGGATTGGTGTGGTGGCTGCTATCTCGGTTCGGAATGACCTGAGTTTCATTTCTTCTGGTGTTATCGCTTCATCACTGAATAGCAGGCGGAAAGGTATGTATCCCGTAGTCCTTGTCTCAGAGATGTTATGTGCCCATACTGTCGGTATCAGTTCTTATGCCCATTTGCCATTCGCTTTGGTAACGTCGAGTTGTTTTGATATGGTGTCGAATATCTCACCATTGGCTCTTTCGACTGCACCATTTGACTTCAGGTGATTCACTCATGCGAATGATAATTTATTCCGAGCTCTTGGCAGAAGTTCTTGAATTGTGATGAATCAAACTACTTGCCATTGTCAACCGTAATGTACGCTGGTACCCCGAACCTGCATACAATTCTTTGCCATACGAAATTGATTAGGGTACCAAAGTGATCTTTGCGAGTGCTTTTGCCTCAATCCATTTAGTGAAGTATTCCAGTGCCACTGCTGCATATTTCAAGTTGCCAGTGCTGGTGGTAAGGGACCGACTATGTAGACTCCCCAACGCTATAGTGGCCAGGTTGGGTTCATGGAAGTAATGGGGTTTGCTAGCGCATTCTGCATCTTTGCGAACATCTGGCATCCTCGGCAGGTTCGGGTAATTTTTTTGCATCTTGGACTGCAGTTGGCCAGTAGAACCCTTGTCTCATAGCTCTGTGTGCTATGACATGATAGCCTCTGTGAGCGCCGTAGGTTCTGGCATGTATGTCTCTGAGCAACTGGATTCCTTCGGCTCTGCTGATGCACTTGAGCATCGGGCAAATAATACCTCTCTTGTACATGTTCTCCCCCACAACCTTGTATTGCTTCATCCTAGAAACCATTCGATATTGATCTTTTGCATCGGTTGGTTCATAGGTGTTCGTTAGATAAGCCCATATCGGAGCTCTCCAGTCATCACTTGTGATTGCATGTATTGCTGCTGGTGAATCTTCTTCCTCCTTGATGGCTTTGATTGTTAACTCCTAGTAGAATACGTTCGGTGGTAGAGCTCTGGCTCTTTTGCTGTGTAATCCTTTTCGACATGGCCTACTACCACATGTGAATCTGACTTGATGATGCATCTTTGGACTCCTAGGGCTCTCAATTTCTGAGGCCCAAGAGTACCGCATCATACTCGGCGATATTGTTTGTGGTTAGGAACTGTAATCTTGCTGTGTATGACACTTTTGGTCCCAATGGTGGAGTGAGGACTGCTGCTATTCTAGCTCCTATAGAGCACCACACGCCATCGGTGTGGACTGTCCATAATGGTTCTTCGAATTGTAAGGTTGTAAGATCAGGCTATGGTGTCCAATTTAATATAAAATCCGCAAGTACCTACAATTTGATGGCTGAATGGTGCTCAAAATCGATCACGAACTCGTTGAGTTCTGCAGCTGTAATACCCGGTTTTAAGAACAAAAAAAGATATACACCATATGTAAGTCCTAGGAGTCAATTCCCATATATAGCTACAAGGTTAGTATCATTAAACAATGCTTAATACATAATGTACTTAATATAAGAGAGATATAACCTTAGGTAGCAATTAGCAGAAAGATAATTTTGATCTTCATGTAAGGACTCCACTCCACTGGATCCAACTAACTGGTTGATCATAAGCCTAAACTTTTCCTGAAGTGGTGGAGAAAATAGCAAGAGTGATTACATGTCGAACTCCGCAAGTATAGCAGGGGTTACGAGGCTCAACAAGCTGACCTGGTTTAACTGCATTTAGCTTTTATGTGTATGTCATCTTTTAGCAATTAGCAATAAGGTAGTAGCAAACCCATAACCACATGATCAGGTAAACATGTTTAAGAATATAATAAAAACAAGTATTAACATGTATCACAATTTAAGTTGATGATCCATTTCATAAAAGTCTACAAGGCCCCTCTAATCGTGAGCACGGATGATATATCAGTTTACCTCTGCACAGAGGTGTACACTTTCACTACGAGTCATGATTTTCATCCGCCTGGGTTTATAACTCCCAAACACTCGAAAACCACATAAAGTCACTCATACGATTTTTAGTGTATATAGTGAATAGGTAACAAGGATGTCCCAACTATACTTGCCTTAAAAATAGATCCTTCTTTAATCCCAAACCTTCAAATGACTTTTCCTTCTTGACCTTCAACTTCTTTATTATCAACTTCTTTTAGATCATGAACACAAAGCTCACCGACTGGACACGATCACCCAAACATCGAGGCAATCATATATGAAGCAAACAAAAAAACTATTAGAACAGTGCACCAACCATAATAAAACAGATTGAAAAGCTTTTAAAACCAATCTACGCGTTACTACGATCACACAATGATAAAGATCATTGAAAGCGGAGTTATAACGAATAAGTTATGGATTTTATAAAATTCTCTATTATAAAATAATAGACTAAAATAAGTCTCGGTTTTTAAATATTGAAAATAAATCTAACAGTGATACTAACATATAGATTATGTACAAATCTAACGCAATTTGAACGGATCGATTTGGATAAAAAACGGAGAAGTTATAAGCTTGGAACGGAGTGGCAAAACTATAAATATATGGTCGTACATGCGTATTAACAATGTACTTCCAGATTTATTTTTGTAAAGGAAAACGGCCAGAATATATATTTGACATGATGATGTGATGATGAGGTCATTAAGCTAATCAATAAAGCTAGTAATCCGATCGGCAAGGAATTCGATCAGCTAGGAACTGAAGCAGAGCAGAGCAAAGCACGTTGCATGGGAATACTCAGCGAGACTTACCAAAGGCAGAAATTGGAACATCGGCGGTGGCCACTGCAAGTTCGCACGGCAAAAGCAGCTGGCGTAGTCCGCCGACTATGAGGATCAAGGAGACAAACAGCTACGGATGATGGTCCTGCATGGCTGGGCGCACGTGAAGAATCAGCAGCTCGGCGACTCTCCAAGAGGCCCAGGTGGCGAACTAGGCGATTCGCAGATTGATGGCAGCAGATGAACTTGACGAGCTAGCCAACGAGCACCATCGACTGCAGAAGAAGTGCACGTATCGTGGCAGAGGCTACAGGTCTTCCTAGACACAAAGAGCTGTTCTCCATGACGGCAAGGCAGCGGTCGGTCACAGCTCTTCTCGGTGAGCCAGAAGCGGGGCACGAGGCACTTAGAGCAGGAGCTAGCTAGGGCGACGGCTTGTACTAGGGTTCGAGACGGCGGCGGCATGCGACTGGCTAGGGTTTTATAGAGGTTGCTGGCGTGGCGCGCACGTCAAGGCCTCGAGAGATACGGGCGTTGGCGGTGGGATTTTCTTCCTTCAGCTGAGTCCGGCACGAGCACGACAGAGAGGAGGGAGACGACGCTGTTGCGTGGGCTACGGCGTCGGGTAGGAAAGGTGGGTCCTGGGTGTTGTACACCGAAGAGAAAAGCAGGTGTCCGCGCGGGCGCCGAGCAAGGTAGGGGAAGCTGGCTGCAGGCAAAAGAAAAGAGACGGAGAGCAGGCCAAAAGAGGGAGTTGGACCTGTGAGTTTGCCACTCGACTAACATCAAAGGAGAGAGGATGGCGCCAGGCCGGTTGTGCCGGAACCAGGGAGAGAGAGGGAGAAAAGGTTTTTCTTTTCTTTTTATTTTCTAAACTATTTTCAAATAGCTTTTCAAATAGATTTTGAAAATCTTTTTGAATTCAGCAAAAACCAGTCATCATAAAATAAAATTTGCAGCGGCATGAGTGCACAAAGATGTTGCTAAGCCTTTGATAAATTTTAATTTAAATGAAAATATTGCTTGCCTAGGTTTTTATGAGCACAGAATTATTTAATTAAATCATTTTAACCCTATTTTCAAAATACAAATTTTGGGGGTGTTACGGCAGCCCATTTCCCTATTTGGCCAATAGCTTCGGTGTTGCGGAATAAAGCCTCTGGTAGTTGAGCCAATAACACTCTGATTCGGTGTGCTTGAAAGTAGTACTTCAGTTTTCGTGATGTCATGACTACGTTGTACGCTATCTTTTTGAGCTCGCTGTAGTTTAGCTTGGCACCGGATAATGCCTCTGATACGAAGTATATCGGGAACTTCTACATTTTTTCGTCCCGTTCCTTTTCTTCTACTAGAATGGCACTGACTGCCGAAGGTGATGCCGCCAAGTAAAGGATAAGCACCACATTCGACGATGGCTTTGATAGCGTGGTTAGCTTGGTTAGGTATCTCTTGAGATCTTCGAAAGCTTGTTGCTGCTCTAGGCCCCAACCAAAACCATCGGTGTCTTTTAATGCTTTGAAGAAAGGCATGCTTTTTTCAGCTGACCATGAAATGAATCTGCTTAAAGCGGCGATTCTGCCGGCAAGCTTTTGTACTTACTTTTTTGTCTGCGGGGGTTGCATGTTGATTATGGCTGATATTTTGTCTGGGTTTGCCTCAATCCCTCTAGCTAACACCAGGCAGTCGAGTAACCTTCCTTTGCTTATGCCGATATGCATTTGTCCGGATTTAGCTTTAGGTCGCTTGTTCTGAGGTTGACGAATGTCTCTTTAAGGTCTTCTATGTGTGTCTTCTTTTTGTCACTTTTGACAACGATATCGTCTACGTAGGCGACCAAGTTGTTTTTCTTTTTCTGCTCCTGTAAGACTTCATCACACATTCTTGAAAATGTTGGGCCCGCATTTCTGACACCTTCGGGCATTCGTTTGTAGCAGTAGGTGCCCCCTAGTGTGATGAAACTCGTTTTCTCTTCGTCAGTAGGGTTGAGCCATATTTGATGGTAATCTGAGAAACAATCGAGCAAGCTCATGAGTTCGCACCCTGTAGCTATGTAGACCAACTTGTCTATTCAGGGTAGAGGGTATAGGTCTTTCGGACAGTGCTTGTTGAGGTCTGTGAAGTCGACACACATTCGCCACTTCCCGTTCTTTTTCTTCACCATGACCACGTTCGCTAAACATTCGGGGTACTGGACGGGTCTGATGACACCAGCGTCCAATAATCTCTGTACCTCTGCCGCGGCTGCTTCTGCTCTTTTGGTTGACATCTTTCACAGTTTTTGCTTTCACGGTCTGGCTGCCAGGTCCACATTTTAGCTATGGTGTGCCAGTTGACGATCTACTCCATGCAGGCCGTCGGTGAACCAAGTGAAAACATTTCTGTTGTCCCTTAGGAACTGCAATAGTTGTGTTGTTTCATCATCGCTCAGTGGTAGGGGTATTCCTGAGGTAGCAGACTTCGCAAGTTCATCAGCTTCTTTGTTTTTGGTTGTTGGTATATACTTTACGATGAATCCCGTGAAGTGCTTCTCCATTCTTCTTACCGCTGCCAAGTACTTTATGAGCTCCGGCTCTTTTGTCTTGTAATGCTCTTCGACATGGCCTGCTACCACTTACGAATCTGACTTGATGATGCTTCTTTGGACTCCTAGGGCTCTCAATTTCCTGAGGCCCAAGAGTACTGCTTCATACTCTGCGATATTGTTTGTGGTTAGGAACTATAATCTTGCTGCATATCACAGTTTTGGTCCCAATGGAGGAGTGAGGACTGCTGCTATTCCAGCTCCTGCAGAGCACCACGCGGTGTGGACTGTCCATAATGGTTCTTTGAATTGTAAGCTTGTAAGATCAGGCCGTGGTGTCCAATATGCTATAAAATCCACAAGTACCTGCACCAATCCACCAAAGCAACGCCCAATCCTCGATTCCTCCCAGTTCCACTCCCTCGACACTGGCACCGCCATGGCCCTGCCTCTACTACCATCGCCAGCCGTGCTTCGCCCGTCACCGGACCCAAAGGTAACCACCACGCCAACACAAACAATCTTGCTCTCCTCATAGCTCATCTAGTTACTAAGGCCTAACGGTGCTCAAAATCGATCACAAACTTGTTGAGTTCTGCAGCCCATTTCCCTATTCGACCAATAGCTTCGGTGTTGCGAAATAAAGCCTCTAGTGGTTGAGCTGATAACACTCTGATTCGGTGTGCCTGAAAGTAGTGCTTCAGTTTTCATGATGCCATGACTACGGTGTACGCTATCTTCTTGAGCTCGCTGTAGTTTAGCTTGGCGTCGGATAATGCCTCTGATACGAAGTATATCGGGAACTGCTGCATTTTTCCATCCTGTTCCTTTTCTTCAACTAGAACGACGCTGACTGCTGAAGGTGATGCCGCGAAGTAAAGGATAAGCACCGCATTCGATGGTGGCTTTGATAGCGTGGTTATCTTGGTTAGGTATCTCTTGGGATCTTCGAAAGCTTGTTGCTGCTCTGGCCCCAACCAAAACCTTCAGTGTCTTTTAATGCTTTGAAGAAAGGCATGCTTTTTTCAGCTAACCTTAAAATGAACCTTCTTAAAGCGGCGATTCTGCTGGCAAGCTTTTGTACTTGCTTTTTTGTCTCCGGGGGTAGCATGTTGATTATGGCCTATATTTTGTCTGGATTTGCCTTAATCCCTCTAGCTAACACGAGGCAGCCGAGTAGCCTTCCCTTGCTTATGCTGAATATGCCTTCGTCAAGCTACAACCTCTCCGCCAGGTCCCGTCGGTGCTACTTCCAAAAGTGTGCCTTTCGAAGCCCCTGCATCAATGTCTGCCCTGCTCCTGATGCTGCTAACGCTCCTACGACCGATAGGGTAGCTTGAATGTTATTTGTTGGATTTAGCATAAACTTTCCTCAGTTTTAGTTTGAGAGATACTGTGTTATGAGTTAAACTATTCGGTTGGTACTTGTGTGACGTTTGACACTTCTGCACTGAAAACTTTCAATTGCGTAGGTTCCCATGGCGGAGCCTTTTGAAGAAGTTTTCAAGCACTATCCCTTGATGATTAAGTGTGGCAATTTGTTTGTAAAGGGTAGTAGTTGGTATCGGTACACAAATTGGCATCCTGGTAGCCTGTTGGGCCCGTTAATTTGGTACCGATACCAGCGTACTATGGAAAATCTATCTAGCAACTCGGCTTATTATGCGAGAAGCGGTGGAAGGTAAGATCGAGCGCTAGGAGATCAATGATATTTCTATGCTACTTGGGAACCTTTGATGTGATAAACAAGATTGAATTTTTTGCCTGTGTGCGAGGCTGGTTTTGCTTGAGTTCGTATTGGTGATGTTTATTTTAAGTGCCTAGCACTATTGTGTCTGGTAGATTATAGCTATTTGGCGGTTTTTTGATTAGGAAACGCCGTCCCCCCTTTATCGGAACCAATGGTGACTTAGCCTAACGGTAAGAATCACCGGTTTTTTCATTCGGTTGACAAGTTCGACGGTTATAAAATGGTTTTGCCCATACTTGTAGTTAACCAATATAGACCATTCGTTCGTGTAGCCTACAAAGATTCTTGTTGAGCCGGCCGAGTAGCAAACATTTATCGCTTGCATCAGCATTTGCCCGGGCATCGCGAATGCGGACTGCTCAGGCTGATTAGATGTTGTTGCAGGACCAAGCATTCATGTGGTGCTAGATGCATAAGCTGCATAGGCCGATCATGAGACCAATGCGCCTGATGCACCAGCAGCGCACCTGGTCTTCTAGTTCGCGCTTGCCAATCACCATTCGGCGGCTCTGCTCATGCACTTGGTGATGGCGAACTGCCATCGATACGCTTGCATCGACGCCTTTGCGACTAGGCTTTGCGCTCTTGCTGTGCACCAAAGCCTTGGGACCGCACAATTATCACACGACCCATAAAAAGACTGTCCTGTGGTACAAAAAAGAGATATGGCCGGACTTTCCCATGATACATAAAAAAGAAGTGGATGGACTGTCCCATCTCTTGACTGTGCAAGTCCCACCAAGTCTTGGCTCCTGACTGTTCATGTCTGCGACGCCAGAAAGTCCTACCGCTACAAAATTCAACACGTAGGACAAACAATAATGGGTATGTTAGCTTAGATTATAGTATTATTACGGGTATATGCCCTTGAACACAAGTCCGATGGTTTCCGTACTGGAGAACCAGCCGTCCGAGCTACTGGGATAAATGACCGCTACCCACCGTCCTAGTCCCACCCTGCCAGTCTCCTCCTCAGTGCTTCTATCAATTTCTAATCACCGCTCCTTCTATCCATCGCACCTACACATCGGCATGTAAGCCGCCACTCACCCCCGACAAGCTACAGCTCTGCACTGGTACGCCTCAATGGAACGACCGCACGGATCCACCGGTGGAGCAACTTGGTACTCATGCTCAGCATCACCGGTTGAGGTCGCCGCCACAAGATCCGCCTTCTAGGGTAACATGCACTTTTCCTCGATCTAGTGTTTTTTTAAACCAAGGCACCCATGTCGATCGAGTGTGTCAAGGATGCGACATAGCTGTTGAGTTTTACTGTGAATGCTAGAAAGTCCGACTGCCACATATTTGATCTCGTAGGGATGTCTGGCTCCTAAACATTTGAATGCGACAATACTGAGTGAGTCTCCTCCTCAGTGCTTATCAATTCCTCATCGTCGTCCCTTCTCTCCATGGCACCTGCACATCAGCATGTAAGCTGCCACTCACCGCCGACAAGCTACAGCTCTGCGCCGGTATGCCTTAACGGTACGCTCGCACGGATCCACCGGTGGACCAATTGGTACTAATGCTCAGCAAGACCGTTGGGGTCGCCGCGACAAGATCCGCAGTCAAGGGTAACCCGCACTTCCCTCATCCTTCTTTCTTGGTCTTTTATTCACTTCTTCACTCATCTAAGTACGAACCAAGCTTGCATCTGATTATTAGTGATATCCTTGAAACATCCCTGTGGACGCTCCTTCTCTAATTTAGACGACAGTGGTGCCGCTTCCATTATCGGCGCAGCTCCACCAGATGCAATCAGCATGGAGGAGGTGGCCACCAACAATACAAACGAATTGGATGTCCCCATAGATGTCTTGGTCCTTATTCTCAGCCGTCTCAGCGCTCGCACCTGTGTAGTTGTAGGTGTGTCTGTAGCTCCTGGAACAACATCATCTTCAAGGAATTCTAGTACCGTAAGAATCTACCCCAGTTTGTCAGCAGATTCTTCATGCGCGACGCAATAGGCAGACCCTGATTTGCCACCTTCACTGGTGAATACCCCAGCTTTTCCTTCTTGCCATGGCACATGGATCTAATCCTCGCAGATTGCTGCAATGTCCTCGTCCTCTTCATCTAGACTAGTGAGCATCGTCATGTTTTACTAGACCCGGTGTTGGGAACATACAAGGTACTGCCGCGTACAAACCATTGTGATAGTTCATCTCGCTTGGCGTTAGATCTGATAGTCTCCTCGTAGTTCCATGTGGTACTAGTGTTTTATTATTTTGTCTTCATCTTCTCAAGTGCAACTGGTGAATGGATTTGTAAAAAATCTGAAGGGGCACCGGGTATCGTAGTACTAAATCTTCCTGGAGGTGTGTTTGTTAAAGGTTTTATGCACATGCGTTCATTGCCCTACCAAATTGTTGCTTTTGATATGGATGGAAAGACATGGAGAACAATCCCTTTGCCTGTAAGAGGTTATCCATTATCCATGACCAGAGATTAGGGTCGGCTTTGTGTATGTGTTGCTGATATTGTCAACCTAGCTGGGCTTTCAATTTGGATCCTTGAAGACAATGGTACTAATATATGGTCATTTAAGCATAGGGTGAACATGCTATTGCTATTGGGAACGACTGTTTCATGGTCGGGTGTTGTTGTTTCCAATAAGGAGTATAGTGTGATTGCAGTTTCCCAGAGTGGAATTTTGTTTTCCTTTCTGAGCAGAATAGGAGGCTGATGGCATATGACATGCGCCGTGGAAAGATCCAAGTCCTCTGTGCCCAACTGACAAGATGTGATAACGAAAAGTGGGATTTTAATGGACTTCCTTGTATTCCTTTGTTCCCATGTTGAAGGCAAAGCAAGAAGAGTAGTAAAGGTGCAATAGGCCTCAGCGTCCTAAGCAATGAGACCACTGAAGTGGAAAATAATCCAACAAAGATCCATCACTGGAGTCAACAGCTTGTAAGAAAATGCAACTTTAACAACAATTAACAATTTATTTATTAGTAATAGGTCATCCGAATTAAGAGTAGAGGCACATAGACAAATACAAGTTAGCTAAATCAAGACTAACCATCCTAGGTACATGAGGGCATTGCAAAATAGACCAAAAGTACACACCACAATTGCTCCCGCCATTGCACTTCTACTGCTAAAGCCCCAACTGCACCTTTCAATCGATGCCGCTACACCCGCCGTCGTGTGTCTCGGCACCCTCCTCCTAGTCCAAGTCTGACGAGGTGGCATCTTCCATCAAGTAGCCCAGATCATTGTGGTACTGATCGGTTGGATGATTCCATTTCCACAAGCGTGGAGAGTAGCGTGCTAATGGCACCAAATCCTCCTCTTCTAGTGAATCCGAGAAAAACAGGAACATATGGAATATATTGTGCTTTATTAAGGATACGATCATTAACTACACATGGACTGTACCAAAAGAGGTTGGAAGGGATTACATCTCCTATTATGTAGTCCATGTCATATGCGATGATTGTGTTTCTTTCATGCCCAGCTAAGAAAGCCAAATTGCATTCTAGGTGAGCTACAATCACCTTGGGGGTCAAATTCACTCGAACATTGATGCTTCTAAAAACCTCGTTAAGGATGACAGTATGCTGCAATGTCCAATTATCCTTACAATAGTCTTAATTATCCACACTGAAACTTTATTTCACTAGGAGGACCATCAACAAGACATACACACAAGTGACTCTGAGTTTGATGCAGGGTGTGATCATCATTACCAGTAGGCGTAGCAATTTCCCTCCATAAGTCCCCCTTAATATCCATAGCAAGTATCACAGATGTGATATTAGGCTCTAATTGCGACCCCATAATGTGCAGATAACCATTAAGAAACACACTTCGTGTTTAACTAGGTTCTAGCTGAAATATCCTTGCCCCATTCACATTCCTTACTGATCCACGTATGTAACATCCCAGATGTTAGTAAGCAATTAAAATTATAATCAAGTGCATTATCAAGCATAATCATTGAGCGTCATGACATAAATGCATTCATGTTTTAAGATTTTCTTTTATGTGGTGCTTGTTTTATACATGAAATAATGATGTTTAAGGTTTCATTAAACTCCTTATCATTTTATGTGAATTTGCTTGCAATTAAAGTTTGTTAGTTAATTAAAATTTATTATTTTGAGTAATTATTTTTATGGAATGAATTGTTTGAGTAATGTTAGTTTCTATTTAAATCTCTAATTGTTATTTATGTGCCCTTGTTTGAATTTAAAATCTCTAAAAATTTAAAATATCCCTTTTATCCTATTTTCTATATTTCAAAATATATAAGGAATTTTGAGATACTCTCAAAATATAGTTTATAGATCTTGACAAGAGCTACAATATTGGTATTCAAAGTTTTTCAAGTTTCCAAAAATAATTTCGAATAAATTTGAAAATACAGTTTTCTAACACTTATCCCCTCTTCAATTTAAATTCATATCTCAAAAATTATTCAAAATTTGGGAAAACTTTCTCTATGAAAACTGATTGGTTTGATAAGCTAAACATTTCATAGATTAGAAGATTTTCAAGTTTTATTGAAAAATCAAAAGTAATTTTAAATATTTTTTTCTAGGATTTTGTTTCCCTTTTGAATTTGAATTCATTTTCAAAATCTATACAGAATTTGAAAATGTTTGTTAAATTAAAAATATAGCTCTTGAAAAGTTATGGAAATGATATTTTTGGAGATTTTTAACTTTCTATATAAATTTTGGAGTAATTTGCAATTTTTGACGAATGGTAGTTTTATAATTTTCTGTGAATAGTACCCCCGACGGGTTACTCCTTTGTTCTGCTGCCGCGTCTTCGCCGTGAGCCGTTTTACCGTGTCTTCGAGACCTCCCGTGCTGGCTGCTGTGTGGCCACGCCCGCGAAGGCTCCAGGCACTCCACCATCTTCTACTTTCCCTTTATAAGCTGAACACCGGCCGCCGTCTCCTTCTTTCCCCTTCTCTGTTCACTGCCGCCATGGCCGCGAGCTCGAAGCCGCCCGCGTTCCTCGCATCTGTGCCTCCTTGTCCTCACCTGTGAGCGCCATGGTCTTGCCCTCGTTGTGCTGCACCTCCCCATCCCCTCCTCCGGCTATCTCCTTGCTTGAGAGCCACTGCAGTCATGTCGCCTCGCCGCCTCGCTGCGGGCTCGCGTGGCCGTGCCACCACGGGCCGTCTCAGGCCAAGCCAAGGCAACCCATGAGCGCGTTACCACCTCCCGATGCTCCCACGCTACTCCCTTGCCACCAACGAGTACCCCGCCCTCCAAAATCGCCATCCCCGGCGTCTCTGTTCTTCATTTGCGACCAAGGACGTCGGGTTCGAATTCAACTAAAGCCAGGGTCCTAACTGCACAGCTACAGACTCAGGTGAATAGTACCCCGAGGACCTGTTTGTAATAGATTTTCTCAAACTTCGGAAATTCATATCTGGAGTTTCGTAACTCCGTTTTTGGTGAACCAAATTTTGTTGTGTTCCTTGTGATGCCTAGTTTTTATTAAAATTATGAAATATGCCATGTTTTGTAGAAAAATAAATAGTTATGTTTTATGCCTTTTATTTAATAATAGAAAAGAAGGAAAATTCATATCTCATGCTATGTGACTCCTTTTGACTTGAAATTTTTATGACAGATTTCTTATGCTATGTGCGTGTTCTAGTAAAAATATTGTGGTCATTGGATATCGTATGTTTTATCTTTTGATTTATCTTGTTTATTTCTTATTAAATGGTTTATAATTATAATAAAAATGTATAAATGAAAAATGTGGTTCCTTTTACCTTTGTATGATTCTGCTATGTTATGTTAACACCTTATATGGCTATATAATTTTAGAATATATGGAGTTTTATATTTATCTTCTGTAATGCTTTTAAAATAGTTTATAATTAGTTAGTTGTTTAATCTTGTTATGCTTGCACCAATGCATTGCCGTGCATCATGTCATGAGTTCGTCATGCTAAAACATGCATCATTAAATACGTGCAGTTGTTCGAGAGTGAGTGGATCTTGGTACACGATCTCCGGAAAATGCCATCCACCATCGAAGTGAAGTCGCGGATCCATGATGTGGTGTCGTCCATCCTGGAGTTGTGTCAAGCGTAACACCCGTGATCTTGACGAGAACTAACTACCGCTCCAACACTGGCAAGCCCCGGATGCATTCAAACCCTATTCAATTTTATAAAAGTTTTATTATTTCAGTTATGATATGTTGCATTAAGTAATAGGAGTTGAGTGAAAACCCACCAACTGCATTACCTGTCTTATATCCATAATTTCTTGTTACCTGTTCAAACAGATGCGTAGTAATGCTTAGCCCTGCTTAATTAATTAAATGTTTAGAGGTAAAAGAATGAAAAACATGAGTTTGGTTTTATCTATTGGAATCATGCTTTTAGTTAATAAATCGAGTCCGGACGGCTAACTTGCATTGGGAACTGAGTCCCTCTGTAGTGTTTCCGTCTGTTGATGCCCTAGGTCCCGTGTCGATGGTGAACTGGTGACATCGAGAAATTAGAAAATCCACATGCATGAAGTCATATACTGATGCTTGAAGCCGGGTATATCATGGAGTGACTTATAGTGGGGCTAGAGACCCCACATATGTCATAGTGTGTTTTACTGTGGGTTTAAGTTCCCACGTATCTCGGTACACTGGGTCAAAGTGCTCACGTGTATCATGTGGTGATATATGGCTGCGGTTGTTATCCCGGTATATCGGTTCACCTGCTATGCTTAGGAGTTAGAGTCTCCTGCATATCAGTAACCTAGGTCCCAGCTGGGTATGAAAATGGATTCGAATCGCCGTTGCTTCTCGGAGAAGAAGACTTGATCGGTGTTCATCATCGTAGTAACAACTTTAATAATGAGTAAGGTTTAAGAATGAAGTTGGTTGGTAATTTTGATCTTGAACGAAACAGCTTTTCTTTCTGTCAAGATTTTCTGCAAAAATTCTTGTCTCTCGCAAGCCTTACCTTGCCCCTCTAGCCTGCATTTCTTGAGTCTTCACCTCTCTTTTTCGTTGGGTCAGTCTTGTTGAGTACTTTTGTACTCAGGGTTTGTTGAACCCCTGTTGCAGGTGCTAATTGGTGTTCAAATCAAGTTCATGTCGGTGGGCTTGACGTGATCTGGTTGTCCTCTCTCGACTTAGGTGCTCTACCTAAGTTGTCATCTGTAGTTCTTCTCTGCTTCTGCAATTAAAGTTAAGTTTATAAAATTTAACTTATTCATATATTTTGTAAATTTAATTTTATTATTCTTTCGCACTCTGATGTATATTTTATAATAAATGTTGTAATGTTGCAGCTACTCCTTTGTTGATCCTGGTATGAGTCAAAGGTGGTTTAATCGGGGTCCTTTCAGGGCACCCGACAGAGCTTTCTAGGTTGTATGGAACACATACATAGTTGTCAGAGGTCTTGGGGACAATGATAGATGTGTGTGGGCCATATAATTTAGAAGGTTCTGCCACAATGTATTATTTTCAGACGAGTAGATCTGCACACTTCTACACATGTAGTCCTCATTTTCCACAAAATCAATCACATGGAAGTGCAAGAGATTGTCATTTCAAAACACAAGTGAGCCCCACCAACTATTGGGCTATATAGTAATAGGGCCTGAGCATGAGGCTAGATGACAGTACCTTATAATTCTGGGTCACTGGATTGCAAATGACCCATCAGCAGGATCCTAAGGTAAAACTGCACCAGCATAGGATGAGGCCATTGCAGTAATGTGAGACAGCTACTTGACATGTGTAGAAGGGCAAGAAGTTGAAGCGGGGGTGTACACCGTAGAAGCTAACGCTTTGTTTCGTTGACCCTATCGAAGAAGAAACTGATCACATTGTGGTGGGCCAACTTGTCATGGATGCTCGACATTTTGACAAGGCCTTCCCAGTGTTGATATACCATTTTGCAGTGAAAAAGGATAGGGCAGGGAGGTGCTTTAGGATCTCGAGAATGAGATCATCTGGGAGGCAGGCAAATGAGCCTGTCCTCTTGTTTTTTTGACAGACCGTTTTGTCCTCTTGTTTTTTTGACTGACCATTGTGTCATCTTTTTTTGACAACTGAGTTCGTCCTCTTGTTGGGGGCCTGCTCCATTTTGTTAGTGTGCAATAGGCCTCGGCTTCCTATGAAATGAGATAACTGAAGTAGAAAACAATCCTAAAAGATCCATCAGTGTAGTTCACATCTTATACCAAAATGCAACTTTAACAATTTCCATGTTATGAGGTCATCCAAATTTAGAGTAGTAGCATATAGACAAAGACAATCTAGCTAGAATAGTAGCTAAATCAAGTCTAACCATCACACTAACAATCAGTAGCTCAGCTCTTTCCATTTGCTGTCTCCTAACAAATCTGTCCCGCATCTATCTAAAATTAAGAGGTATGGTGCTATGCATCAAAGGTGCACACAATCTGCAAATTAATAAATGGACAGTAAAATGGGAGAAAGGAGACGTACGGATTGGATCTGACACCTCTATCGTGGCTTAGAACCGAAGCAGACGCCAAGGCCACTGCATCTCGACGAGGAAAGCCTCGCCGCCTGACTCCAAATGGACGCCTCTCGCCTCCCCGTGGAAAGCCCCACCGCCTGACTCCAAATGGATGCCTCAGCCACCACAGCACACTGGGGACCCCCGCTGCCACCTCCGCCTCCACCACCGAAAGTCCAACGAGCAGATATTTTTCCTCTTTCAGGGGATTCAATCCAATTATATTATTATTAATTACTTCCCATTACAAATAGTAGCTTGTTTGACTTTTTGACCTCAGGTTTGGCCGTTGTATGTGCGACAACGGTGTACGACCAATTGTGAAGGGTAAGACATAACTGTTAAATTTTACAGCGGCCATAATAAAGTCCGTTGGTTGCATATTTGATCTCATCGGACCAACTGTGAAGGTTGTCTATTATGAATATCAATTGTATATCTTCAGGCACCCATCTAGCCACGAGGAGCCAGTCTCGTTGTATCCTAATGCGGAACAGAGCAGTCATTTGTGTTGAAATGCTATTGGGCATGTAAGAAAGTCCAACCGCTGTATATTTGAAATTGTCTGACTGTATCTTCCATAGTGACATGCCTATTTTTGTTGTGATATGTATTTTCGGTACTTATTTCAAAGAGCATGTTCAACAATTCTTATCGAAGTCACTAGCTTAGTTGTTGAATTTTACTGCTAACGCAAGAGTTTAACCCACCTAATATAAAGTTCAACAACAGATAACGTGCATGGGTATTATAACAAAATGTTTTATTGATGGAAAGGACAACAAGATAAAACTGTACAACATAACAATTGTCTTTACTGAACATTGAAAACATCATCTGACCATTTGTTGGGGGAACTGCACGAACATGGATCCGAGGGAAATTGTTCACAAGCACTGAGACTCCAAAACATCAAACCACAAATGTTCACTCAGCTAAGCCACTAGGAGTTGAAGACTAAGAGTTACGTATGATACGCATGGCATACTCACGGAACTCGTTGAGCTGCTCCTGGCTCTTTCTGTCAGCACGCATGACATTCTCAAGGAGGTCACTGAACTCCTCTAGTAGCTTTCACTTGAGCTCCACAAAGTCCTGATGAACCAATAATGTCTGCCTTTTCATTCCACCCAGTTGTTCAGGGAGCGTAGCAGAATATTCCTGTTTAGCCACAAGATGTTCACGAAGAATTGTCTCCTGCAAAATCCAAGCAGTAAACATCAGCTTTTAGATAGTACTTTTAGATAGTGGAAGAGGACTTCAATTGAAAATCCAACAGGTTATGTAGAGGGCCCAAGAAATAAGGAGGAAGATGGCTTTATGAATGTGTTCTAGTTTTAGGGTGCTGGCCGCTGTGTCTGTCATGCTGTTCAGTTGATTGCCGAGCATGATAGAATATCCTATTTCAGCTGCAAGTTGTCCATGAAGCATTGCCTCCTACAAAATCCAAGCAGTAAACATCTACTTATAGATAGTGGAAAAGGACTTCAATTGAAAATCCAAGAAATTATGCAGAGGACCCTGTAAACAAGGAAACGGTAGGCGTCAGCAGTGACTTCTGCAGCTCTTACTTGGGCGCTGCGCAATGCGTTGGTCCTATTGTTGGGGGCTTCTTCCATTCTGTCAGTGCGCAATAGCCTCGTGCTTTCCTAAGTCATTAGATCACTGAAGTCAAAAATAATGCAACAAAGATCCATTAGTGAAGTCTAACCATCACACTTAT
This sequence comes from Bothriochloa decipiens, assembly GCA_023333625.1. Classification (NCBI taxonomy): domain Eukaryota; kingdom Viridiplantae; phylum Streptophyta; class Magnoliopsida; order Poales; family Poaceae; genus Bothriochloa; species Bothriochloa decipiens. The sequence continues at coordinate 36,165,225 of CM041632.1, read as the reverse complement.
AGTACCATTACAAATTCAGCTTACGGCTGAACAACACAACAGTAACAAGGGGAGAAAGGAGACCTGCAGATTGGATCTGACGCCTCTGCCGCCACCACAGCACACAAGCAACATGGACGCCAATACTGCTGTGCCCTACCAGGAAAGCCCAGCTGCATGCCACCAAATGGACACCGGAGCCAGCACAGCACATCGGGGATCCTCCGCCGCCTCTAGCTCCGCCGGCCAACCAGCACAAGTCCAATGGGCAGATATTTTTCTCATTTTTAGGGGATATATATCTAATATATAGGTCAACATGTTCCACACAACTTGTCCCTTAGGAGCAGGGATGGCCCAATAAGGATTGTCCCGTGGTACAAAAAAGAGGTATGGTCAGACTGTCCCATCTCTTGATCTTGCAAGTCCCAAGTCTTGGCTCCTAGCAGTTCATGTCTACGAATGCTAGAACATCCGATCGCTACATAATTGAACACATAGGACAAAGCATAACGGGTATGTCAGTTTCGATTTTATTATTATTAAGGTCATATAATAAGTTCTAAAAATTTTGGTTCATTCCAGGTCACAAGGCCTCAATGGCACATTGGTACGGATCCACCAGCAGATCAAACTGGTACTCATCTTCACCGTGACCACTCAAGGTCACCGCCGCAAGATCCGCAATATTTTTTGTCAGGACATGCTCACTGGAGACAATCGTGATGTTCAACAGTTTAACTTGATATTATAATACCTATGCACGTTATCTTCTGTTGACCTTTATAGTACCCTCTGATTCTTATTATCAGTTTGTTGTAAACCGTATGCTGCTAAGAGTCCATCTCAAAAAGTCTCGCCTTGCTCTATAGCTCCACGGGTGATACGCAGCTCTTAAGTTTTATTGCGAACGCAAAAATGTACGACCACTCCATATTTGATCTCGTAGGACAAGGTGTGAATACTTCTGTTTTGAAAGCCCTAGCAATCAGTCTGTCGAGTACTCGCTGACGGTTATGATTTTGGTTAGTCTGTAGTAGTGGCACGGCAGAGTTTAATTTAATACAAAGTTCAACCACAGATCACGTGCAAGGGTATTATTACAGCAAGTTATATTAATGGAAATGCTATTGGACAACAAGGAAGTCCGACCCCTTTATGTTTGAATGCATATGACAGAGTATGATAGAGTATCGACAACTATGACATAAAATGCAAGGGAACACACGATCATCGATACATCAAGTTCATACAAACAAAACTAATGATCACAAAAGTCATTACAATAAACAAGCATGGCCCCACCTTTCTTACAAGCGACTTTCCTTATATGATGACACATAGGTTTAAAGTGTTGGACTCCTCTGCCAGATCTGCAACTTATGGCTATAGTGAATCGAATAACAAGGGAACATATCCAAGATAGGCTGGTTGGAAATATTCTTCCCTTGTAATCCAACATCTACGATACTGAAAGAGTCTGGTAGGGATGACATGAAATTTTTTGCGGTCCATGTCATATGCGATGATTCGTTGTCCTCTATACCCAACTAAGAAAACCAAATTCCATCCAAGTGAACTGCAATCAACTTGTGGGTCATAACCCATCAGATATTAATGCTTCTAAAAATGTTGTTAAGGATGACTATATGCTGCAATGTCCAATTATTAGTACCACAGTCTTCAAGGATCCACATTGAAAACTTGTGTTGATTGCAAGGACCATCAAGGAGACGTACACACAAGTGACCCTGATATTGATGCTGGGTATGATCTTCATTACCAGTAGGCATAGCAATTTCCTTCCATGTGTTTTCCTCCATATCCATAGCAATTATCGCAGATGTTTCCTCAACCCTTGCCTCAGCCCTAACGTACGCCATATTGTGTAGAAAGCCATTAATAAATACACTTCTCACTTCACCGAGCTGTATATCAGTACCCTCCCACTATCCAAATTCTTTACTGAGCCATGTATTAGTTTTAGACCAGTAGATCTGCAAAGCTTCAATTATACCATCTTCACCTTCCACATAATCAATGATATGGAAGTGCAAGGAGACTGCTGGATCGAAACACAATTAAGCCACCCCAGCTAATTGAACAAAACCCTCCAAAGATAGGGCACGATAATAAGGGCTAGCCAACAGTTCCTTATAACTCCGTGTGATTGGATTGCAGATGATCCAACAATATCCCATAGCAAAAGACCATAGGCATAGGATGAGGCTATTGCAGCAATCTGAGACATCTACACAATCACCGATGAAGCTGGTGAAGTGTTGGGTGTTATTCTTCCTAACAAAGAAGAAATTGATCATAGTCTGGTGAGCCAGCTTGTCATTGATGTTGGATTTGTTGATGAGAAGTTTCCAGTCTCGAAAGATCAATTTGCAGTGGAACAAAGAGGGGCCAGAGACACAGCGGAGGATGTCAAGAATGAGATCATCTAGGAGGCTGGCAAATGAGTTTGTCCTCTTCTTGGGGGCCTGCTCCATTTCGTCAATGTGCAAGAGGCCATAGATTCCTAAGTAAGGTGATAACTGAATGAAGAAAATAATTCAACAAAGATCCATCAGTGAAGTCCATAACTTAAAAAATGCAACTTTAACAGCACATAACAATTTCCATGTTACGAGCTAATCCAAATTTATAGTACCAGCACATAGACATAGACAACTCAAACTAGAATACTACTATGGCTGTAATAATTAGTCCAATACAATTTTGACTAAATCAAGTCTAACCATCACACTTACAATACCATTACAAATTCAGCTTACGGCTAAACAACACAACATAGCACGTATTGGGATCACTGAAGTAGAAAATAATGCAACAAAGATCCATCAGTGAAGTCCATGGCTCATACCAAAATGCAACTTTAACAACCATTAATAATTTCCATGGTATGAGCTCATTTTGGCTAAATCAAGTCTAACCATCACACTTACAATGCCATTACAAATTCAGTCCAACAGTCGTGAGCTACAGGGACTACCAGAACCATTACCATCCCACATCTATCTAAAATTAAGGGATATGGTATGCATCAAAGGTGTTCATTCTAAGTAAAACCCGAAGTTCTATAGTAGATCCATGATGAGGAGAAACCCAAATGAAGAAACTAATAGTAAAAAGGGGAGAAAGGAGACATGCGGATCGGATTTGATGCCTCTGTTGCTGCCGCGACACAAAAGCGACGCGGACACCAATGCCGTTGTGCCCCACCAGGAAAGCCCCGCCGCCTGCCTCCAAATGGACACCGGAGCCAGCACAGCACACTGGGGATCCTCCACCGGCGTCTCTAGCTCCGTCGCCCAGCCAACACAAGTCCAATGGGTAGATATTTTCCTATTTTCATGGGATATATATCCAATATATAGGTCAACATGTTCCACACAACTTGTCCCTTAGGAGCAGGGACGGTCCAATTATCACAGGGCCCATATAAGGACTGTCCCATGGTATACAAAAGAGGTATGGCTGGACTTCCCCATGATACATGAAAAAGAAATAGTCAGACTGTCCCGTCTCTTGATCTTGCAAGTCCCGAGTCTAGGTTCCTGGCAGTTCATGTCTCCAAATGCCAGAACGTCCGACCGCTACATAACTGATCACGTAGGACAAAGCATAATAGGTATGTCAGTTTTGATTGTATTATTATTATGGTCATATGATAAGTTCTAAAATTTCTGGTTCGTTCCAGGTCACAAGGCCTCATCGGCATGTCGGCATGGATCCACCTACGGACTAGACTAGTACTCATCTTCACCATGACCACTCAAGGTCACCGCTACAAGATCTACTGTATTTTGTTGTCAGGACATGCTCACTAGAGACAATCATGACGTTCAACAGTTTAACTTGCTGTTATAGTACCTATGCATGTGATCTTCTATTGACCTTTATAGTACCCTGTTGGTTCTTATTATTAGTTTGTCATAAACCGTATGCTGCTAGGAGTCCATCTCAACAAGTCTTGCCTCGCTCTATAGCATCACGGGTGATACGTAGCTCTTCAGTTTTACTACGAATGCAAGAAAGTCCAACCATTCCATATTTGATCTCGTAGGACAGAGTGTGAATGCTTCTATTTTGAAAGCCCTAGCAATTAGTCTGTCGAGTGCTCGCTGACAGTTACGATTTGGGTCACTCTGTAGTAGTGGCACGACAGAGTTTAATTTAATATAAAGTTCAACCACAGATCACGTGCAAGGGTATTATTACAGCAAGTTGTATTAATGGAAATGCTTTTCGACAACAAGAAAGTCTGACCCCTTTATGTTTGAACGCGTATGATAGAGTATGATAAAGTATCGACAACTATGACATAAAACGTAAGGGAACACATGATCATTGATACATCAAGTTCATACAAATGAAACTAATAATTACAAAAGTTGTTACAATAAACAAGCATGGCCCCACCTTTCTTACAAGCGACTTTCCTCATATGATGGCACGTAGGTTTAAAGTGATGGACTCATATGCCAGATCTACAACTTATGGCCGTAGTGAATCGAATAACAAGGGAACATGTGGAAGATAGCCTAGTCGGAAGCATTCTTCTTTTCATGTAATCTGACATCTACAATACTAAAAGAGTATAGTAGGGATGACATGACCTTTTCTGCGGTCCATGTCATATGCGATGATTCGTTTTCCTTTATACCCAGCTAAGAAAACTAAATTCCATTCGGGGTGAATTGTAATCAACTTGTGGGTCAAAACCCATTGGATATTAATGCTTCTAAAAATGTTGTTAATGACAATTGTATGCCAGAATGTCTAATTATTAGTACCATAGTCTTCAAGGATCCACATTGAAAACTTACGTTGATTGCGAGGACCATCAACGAGACATACACACAAGTGACCCTGATATTGATGCAAGGTAAGCTCATCATTAGCAGTAGGCGTAGCAATTTCCTTCCATGTGTTTCCCTCCATATCCATAGCAATTATCGCAAATGTCCCCTCAGCCATAATGTACGCCATATTGTGTAGAAAACCATTAAGAAATACACTTCGCAATACAGTAAGCTGTAGATCAATACCATCTCGCCGTCCACATTTCAGACTGAGCCATGTATTAGTTTCAGACGAGTAGATCTCCAAAGCTACAACTATACGGTCTTCACCTTCTACATATTCAATGACATGGGAGTGCGAGGAGACTATCGGATCAAAGCACAATTGAGCCACCCCAGCTAATGAAACAAAACCCTCCAAAGATAGGCCATGAGCATGAGGGCTAGCTGACAGTACCTTATAATTCCATGTGATTGGATTATAGACCACCCAGGCGCCAAATCCCATAGTAAAAGACCATTGGCATAGGACGAGGCCATTGCAGCAATCTGAGATAGTTACATAATTTGTGGGCAAGAAGTTGAAGCAGGGAAGTTCACCGTGAATCTAGTGAAGTGCTTCATGTTCTTCTTCCTATCCAAGAAGAAACCGATCACAGTCTGGTGGGCCAGCTTGTCATGGATGTCAGACTTGTTGATGAGGAGTTTCCAGTCTCGACAGACCGATTTGCAGTGGAACAAGGAGGGGCCATGGATGCAGCGGAGGATGTCGAGAACGAGATCATCTGGGAGACTGGCAAATGAGTCCATCCTCTTGTTGGGGCCTGCTCCATTTCATCAGTGTGCAAGAGGCCTCAGCTTCCTAAGTAATGAGATAACTGAAAGAAGAAGAAAATAATTCAACAAAGATCCATCAGTGAAGCCCACAACTTATACCAAAATGCAACTTTAACAGCCATTAACAATTTCCATGGTACGAGCTCATTTTGGCTAAATCAAGTCTAACCATCACACTTACAACACCATTTCAAATTCAGCTAAATCAAGTCTAATGATCACACAAATAGTACCATTACTAATGCAGCCAGATGAAGTCTAACCATCACACTAACATTCTTTACATTAGCTCAGCTTCATAGGATTTCAAGGCAGCAAGCGTAGCTTCCAACGATGTGTACTATTTATAAGAAGCACCAGGGAACCCATGAACTTACTCCTGGCAGTCAGGCCAGCTGTGGAAAACCCCTCGCTTAAGGCCATGGAACACAACATAGCATGGATTCATCTCGAATCTACACAACCGAAATAGGCTTCCTCAGTTTTACATGTGCAAGTGGCAGCGACCATCATTGGCATGTGTAGGAATACGTGTAGCTTAAAGATTAGTGGCATTAATTTGCTGCCTCCTAACAAATCCAATAGCCATGAGCTACAGGGACTACCAGAACCCATCCCGCATCTATCTGAAATTAAGGGATAGTATGGCGGTATGCTTCAAAGGTGATATATCTAAGCGAAATCCCCAAGTCCTATAGTAGATCCATCTTGAGGCAAGGCACAAAAGAAGAATCAAATAGTATAAAGGGGGGAAAGGAGACCTGTAGATCAGATCTGACATCTCTGCCACAGCACACGAGCGATGCTGACGCCAATGCCGCTGTGCTCCATCGGGAAGCCCCGCCGCCTGCCTCCAAATGAATGCCAGAGCCACCACAGCACACCGGGGATCCTCCGCTGCCGCCTTCGACTCTGCCGCAAGTCCAACAGGCAGATACTTATCCACTTTCAGGGGATATATCCCATAAATCCCACACATATATAGATATAAGATATAAGAGAACAGAAAATACATATTATATAAAGGCTCTAAGGAGACTGGAACACACACAACCTCTTAGTGTAGTGGCAAAGACCTTCATGTCCTGATGCCAGGTCCCGGGTTCGAATCCTAGAGAATCCAATCTTTTTGGGGAATTCAACTTCATTCGAGAAGGGTGGTCCCACGTGAATAGAGAAGGGCCCCTATTGCGGGTCCCAATCACTGATGCTTTGGTCCCTCGCGTCGGGTGGTGAAGTCAGCCACATGGGTCCCATAGGTTGGTCAAAGAAGGGTGGCTCCATGTGAACAGAAATGGTTCCTGTGGCGGGTCCCTTCTAACTGACATGCGGATCCCACACACCGATGGAGAACGGTCCTAGACGGGTCCCACATGTCGGTGATGAAGGGGAGCAGAAATGGGTCCCCATTGGCGAGTCCCGTCTAACTGACACGCTGATCCCACACGTCGGATGGTGAACGGTCCCAGACGGGTCCCATAACGTCGGATGGAGAAGTGTCCGGCTGAGTGATGGGCGGGTCCCATGACTAACGGCGGATGGGGGTACTAGTGATGGCGTGCTAACGGCAGATGGAGGTATGAGGGAAGGCAGCTCTCGTGAAGGCAACGGAGCGGCGCGGGGATAAGTGATGAATTTTGATGGTCACAACTCGAGAATATCCATGAAAATTTCACAATCCAGCTGTGAACAGTGCCACAAACACCTCCGTGATGATTTCATCACATTTTCCATGATGGTTCCCGTGACCTTTCTAAAATACATCATGGAAATGTAGTTTTTGGGAAATCATCACACAATTCCATGACCAAAGTGACAAAAACATCATGGAAACTACTCTTTGGTGAACATAACAGAATCATCATATGGAATTTCATCATGGAAGGCCAAATCTCCACTAGTGAGATAAATGACCAGACAGTTCGATGTCCCAAGCCTTGGCTCCTAGCAGTTTATGTCTGTGAACACCAGAAAGTCCGACCGCCTCATAACTGAACACGTAGGACAAAGCATAATGCGTTTGTCAATTTTCATTATCGTAGCCATCAGTATGCACCAATACATTGAATCAATCGCCTACCTGCTGGCTCCCACCTTGCAGCGTGAAGCAAATCCCACCGCATCATAACACAGAATGGATCGAGCAGCCATAATGTTGAAATGATATTTCCTAGGTATACTTGATCTCGTAAGATACGGTATAGACAAATGGCTGTTCAACCAATTGGTGATGCACTCACGGTGGAATGTAGCCGGGACAGGGCACGTTCACACCATGGGCAACAGATGTGTTTCGGCAGAGGTAGGTGTCGAGGGAGGAGAATAGAATAGGTTGCTTGTGGCTTGGGGGCCTAGTTACATGGTTTGATCCACACGATGCCAAATCGCTAAAGCTGGTGTTCATGCTGTTGTTGAGCATCAACGCATTACCAAAGTTGCTGAACCTGGAAGAACCTTTTTTTTTGAAAAAACCTAGAAGAACCTTGCTACAGTGAGCATGACTCGCCTCACCCTAATGCAGACCAGAGGAGGGATTTGGCGTCTAAATGTTTCTGTGTCATAATATCCCGCTCCCGCAAATATGAACGCGTCTGACTCTGTAGTTTATCCTCATTTTCCTGTGATGCTGGTACTGTGTTGTTTAATATTTTATATAATTCAAGTGACCCTAAGGAAATTAAGATGTCCATGAACATCAAAACAACATTTGGTCCTTTTTTTTACAATAACATAGTACAAGGCAAAGATACATCAAATTGAGCTTTATTTTACTTCAGTACCCTCACCCCACTCACATTCCTTGTAGATCCATGATGAAGTTTTAGATGAGTAGATCTCCAAACCTGCGCACCAACCATATTCACCATGCACAGTTTCCAACTAACTGTTCTCTGCTGCTGCATGCTCCATTTCCACAGCCATCTACACTAACAAACAACTAATAAATTACACACAAGCTGTACAAACATAGCATTATAAAGGTACATGTGCTTCCTAAAAACATACATGAAGAAAAGTGAGGTACATGTTCTCCCCCGCTCCTTCACGTTGGCAATCCTGCTTTGAAGGCAACAATTACTTCCTCTTCTTCTTCCTGTAGCCCCTCCTTTCCTTCTTCTTCCTCCTCATGGTGGTAGGGGGCTTAGCCTGAGGTCTATAGAAATCATGGTCGTAGTGGGCTGGAGCCCGGGTAGCCCCCCACTGGCTTCATCATTGTTGCCCTCTTTTTCCTCCCTTAACCATTTGCAAAAACTATTAGAAACACAGACTCCCCAACCTACACATAATAGCACAACAAATATTTTTTGAGGAGAAGTAGCACATCTAATACTACCATTTATTTAGTTGTCATGGCAAAATTAGGATATATATAGATTGAAAACATATCCATACCTAAACAAAGCCATGTCCTGAGAACAAAATACAGCATATGCACCTTTAGTGCTCTACTAATGACTTCATGAACAATGGAACATAAGGCATATAGCGAGCTTCGCTAGTATTAGGGACTACGGTATTTCTAGGATAGTTTCTGACCTAGGCAGGCAGGACATGAACTTTTCTATGGGTAATGTCATATGCCTTGAGTTTTTTGTGCCTCCCAACAAGGAATATCAAATCCCATTCTAGTTGAAATGCAATCACTTCTTTCAGATTGCCATGTAGTTGCGGCATGTCCAAGTTATGCTTCAATGACCATATATTAGTACCATAGTCATCAAGGATCCAGATTGAATGGCCATGCCACCTATAGAACCTATCTCTCATACATAAACACAATCGACTCTACTCTCCATTGATAACAACTGGAAAACAACATGGCACTGGCATAGCAATTCTCCTCCATGTCGTTCCCTCCATATTAAAAGCAACTATCAGGTCAGATCAGATCACCACAAAGTGCATAAAACCATTAAGAAACATAGATCCTTCAAAACTACATAATGTAGTACCCTATCCCCATGCAGATTTTTTACTAATCCAAGCTCAGTTCTAGATGAGTAGAGGCCGACCAATACCTCCTATCAGGCATGGGCCACAGTTCTACCACATGGAAATGCGAGGAGTGATGAGGACATCCCAACCATTGATACAACCATACCTAGTGTTCAGCAAGGACCATTGACTCAAGCTCGAGCAAGACAACTCAATTATCAGGTAAAGTCATTTCTCACTATCCAAACAAGTTATCCTTTGAATGGGGTACTGCTAAATCCTTGTGATGATTTTCTTTTAATTACAAACTTGGGACATGAACCAGATTGGAGGAAGAGCAACCTCAACAATGGACAAGTGGAAGGTGGCATGAGTGAGGGATTCCACTTGAGTCGCCCAGAAACAGCAGAGAGGCTTTCAGACCTCTAACCAGCAAGTTGAGCCTTGTATATTGTAGAGCCCATTAAGGGAGCATCCTAGTTAGGGTTTCCCATGCCTCCTACTGTCTTCCCACCTCAAAAGGATAGCAGCAGCTGCTAGGATGAACTTGGGTTTTATTTTGTTGTAAGTTTAGCTTCTGCTACTTCCTTGCTAGCGTGTGTGTTGATTAGACCACCCGTTTGCATGATTCAAGACCCCAACTTGTGATTCAGATTCACCTTTGTATCTTACATCCATGTGCTACTTGCTTGTTAATCTTGTTCTGGCTAGTTATCAGTTGCTAGCAGGTTCAGCGTTGTTCTTGGTACGGCAAGAATAGCACAATCGGATATGGTGTACCTGCTGCTAAGGCGTAGCCCTTGTGGTGTTGTAGTCGGACAGCCAACGTCGAATCCACCCCAAATCGATGTAATCCCCAACTCTCATCGAAGATCAGGGACAAACCTTAGCGGGTTCTATCATGTGGCATCAGCTGGAGGTTGTTCGGTGAGAGATTCTACTCATATTTTACATTACCTACAGTCCACAAACCCCAACAAAAGGATAGAACTAAAATCTCCCAAAACAAGTTTGAGCCTAGCTATTCTGCTTAGTTCTTGCTTGAATTCGCTGTTGCATTGTTGGTAAAGTTGCTGGTTCTTGGTGTCTAGTCCTTTAGAGTTTCGAGTTCTCCTCACGTTTTGGCCACCCCCATACAATCAGCACCACCTCCAGCACCACCACCACCAAACCTGGTTCCATCATCACCACCATAACTAGTTTGCTGCCACCACCAACACCATTACCTCCGCCACCACTGCATCTTTTTCCCCATCCACTGCAAGTTCAAATACGTTTTCCATTCTTGTTGTTGTGCAATCCCCAAAGGAAGAGTTGCTGCATTCCTAAGAAAGAGAGACAAAAAATTGTTGTGTCTACAGATTGTCATTCGGAAGTTATTGTGGGAAGTTTTCAGATTTGTGGTAGTTGTCCCAAAAGAAAAGAAAAGAAAAGAACAAAAAAAAAGAAAAGAGGAAACAGGAAAAAGGGGAAGAAGAACAAGAGGAAGTGATTTCACAGTTGCTCACTTTCTACATCTTTGCTGCTGATCTAGGTGATAATGCTTGTGTGTAGGCTCGCATCTATAGCATGGTTTAGCCTAGGACCAGCACTTACCATTGTTGAACGTGCATTCAACTTGCTTTAACTAATGTGGTTCTAGTTGTTCCTTGATTTTACTTGCCGCTACCTATAGCTCCACAAATCATTTGCGACATCACAAGGCTATGCTTGTGTCACCATTTTGTGTTGTTCTTGTTGGCTGCCAACACTGACTGCTTAGCATGGTAAGAACATGTAAGAACTTGGTTGCACAAGTTTGAGGGAAATTGAACCATCTATCACCTAGTTTCACTAGCTCAAAGGACATATATTTTGTGATTTTTCTTGCTCTATACTAATCATGCTAGGAGAAGATGATGAGACCCCTCCACAATCACCATGATCGAAGGCTTTGCTGCAACACTTTGAGCGCAAAATGAGGCTGCACACTGAATGCCTTGATGAGGACGTGCAAGTGACCAATGAGCGCATTGGTCAGATGGAAACAGCCCAAGTTGACACCAACACTAGGCTGGCCATGCTAGAGAGGTCTGTTGGAGATGTGAATGCTTCTCTTGCAGCTATTTGAACAGGTTACAGAAGATGGACAGAGATGACACCTAGAAAAAAAGAATGTGGGCAGCACCATGGGTCAAGACGGGGATGAGTATTCTACAGACACGGAGCTAGATGGTGAGGTAAATGGTCATTCACGAGGGTATTCACATCGTAATTGTCATAGTGCTGGTATGCGCCCACCGTGGCGAGAGGTACATGCTGATGACTCTTTAGGAAAGATAAAATTTACCATGCCAGCTTTTGATGGAAAATATGACCCTAATGCATACCTAACTTGGGAACTAGCTGTTGATCAAAAATTTAGTTGTCATGAATTTCCCCAAGAGAAACGTGTTAGGGCCGCCACTAGTAAGTTTACTGATTTTGCCTCAATTTGGTCTAAATATAATCGTAAGAACCCAAACAACACTCCAAATTGGGATGCCTTAAAAAGGGTCATGCGGGCCACATTTGTTCCTTCTTATTATGCCCATAATCTTTTACATAAGTTGCAACAATTGAGGCAAGGATCCAAATCTGTAGAAGAGTATTATCAAGAGCTACAAATGGGTATGCTTTGTTGTGGGTTAGAGGAAAAGGAGGAAGGTGCTATAGCTAGATTTTATGGTCAGCTGAACTGGGAGATTCAGGATATTCTAGATTACAAGGAATATAATTCTGTCAATCGTTTATTTCACCTTGCTTGTAAAGCTGAATGAGAAGTGTAGGAATGATGATCTACCATGAGAGCTAACATTTCCGCAGGTTGTACTAGCTCGTGGAGACCCTCCAATGCTGGTGCACCATCAACACGTGCAGCCCCACAATCTTCCTCGCTCATGAAACCACGCTCCTCTCCAACACAATCTGTACCATGCCCAAGCAAACCAACAAAAGGAGTGACAGCTACACCTAGCAAGAGTTCATCCTTGGTGGCATCCATAGGGAGAACCAAGGATATCCAATGCCTATGCTGCAAAGGATATGGGCATGTGCAAAAGCACTGCCCAAGTCCACATGTCATGGTTGTGCGTGCTGATGGTGGGTAGTCCTCTGCTAGTGATTATGATGAAGAAACATATGCCTTGCTTGCTGCTAACCATCTAGGAAAGGGAGATGATTTTCAACAAGATGAAGAGCACATTAGGGCTAAGGCTGCTGAGCACGATGAGAGCCTTGTGGTGCAACGAGTGCTAAGTGCACAAATTGAGAGGGTCGAATAAAATCAGTGCCACATCTTGTTTCAAACCAAGTGTGTGATCATGGAACGCTCTTGCCGTGTGATCATAGATGGAGGAAGCTGCAACAACTTGGCAAGTGCTGAAATGGTTGAAAATCTTTCATTGAGTACAAAACCACACCCACAACCTTCCTACTTCAGTGGCTCAACAACAGTGGTAAGGTGAAGGTAACACGGTTGGTAAGAATAGAGTTTGCCATTGGTTCTTATCATGATTCCATTGATTGTGATGTTGTTCCTATGCAAGCATGCTGGTAGACCATGGCAGTTTGATAAAAATTCCTTTCACTTTGGTAAAACAAATCAATACACTTTCATACATAATAATAAGAAGAATGTGTTGCACCCTATGTCCCCTGAATCTATTCTAAGAGATGAACTTGCTAGGGCTAGCAAACTTAAGAACCAAGAGCATGTTGCTAGTGAAAATCAGATTCTTGCTAATGAACTTGAGAAGCATAAGAAGTCTAGCAAAACTGCCCACTATAATAAAAATGAGATCAAGTTGAAGGGCTCTTGTTACCTTGCCACCAAATATGATTTGGATAAGATTGATGCTAGTACTACTATCTGCTATGCTTTGTGTGCAAAGAAACACTATTTTCACTTGACGATGCATCTATTTCTGTGCCTCTTGCTGTCACTAATCTTTTATAGGAGTATGCTGATGTGTTTCCAAAGGAGGTGCCACCAGGGTTGCCACCAATTCATGGAATTGAGCACCAAATTTATCTAATTCCTGGGGCCTCCTTGCCCAACAGTGAACCATACAGGACCAATCCAGAAGAAACAAAAGAGATTTAGTGCCAATTGCAGGAACTACTTGACAAAGGTTATGTGCGTGAGTCCCTCAGCCCATGCGCTGTTCCTATGCTTTTAGTTCTAAAAAAAGATGGATCATGGCGCATGTGCGTAGATTGTAGAGCAATAAACAACATCACAATCAGGTATCGTCATCCTATTCCTAGGTTAGATGATATTCTTTATGAATTGAGTGGCTCAGTTGTGTTCTCTAAAATTGATTTGTGTAGTGGTTACCACCAGATTCGCATGAAGCTAGGAGATGAATGGAAAATAACATTTAAAACTAAGTTTGATTTATATGAATGGCTAGTCATGCCCTTTGGATTGACTAATGCACCTAGCACTTTCATGCAATTAATGAATGAGGTTTTACCTTCTTTTATTGGCAGGTTTGTGGTTGTATATTTTGATGACATCTTGATATATAGTAGATCAATAGAGGAACATCTTGAACATTTGCATGCTATTTTTAATGCTTTACGAGGTGCACGTTTGTTTGGAAACCTTAGAAGTGCACCCTTTGCACAGGTCGAGTTTCTTTCCTTGGATATGTTGTGATGCCACAGGGAATCAAAGTTGATGAAGCCAAGGTGGAGGCCATACATAGCTGGCCTGTTCCCACCACGGTCACATAAGTGCAGAGTTTTCTAGGACTTGCTGGGTTCTATCATCAGTTTGTGAAGGATTTCAGCACCATTGCAGCCCCACTGCATGAACTCACAAAGAAGAGCATAATGTTCACATGGGCTGTAGCCCAAAAGGATGCTTTCAACACACTCAAAGATAAATTAACTCATGCACCCTTGCTGCAACTTCCAGATTTCAATAAAACTTTTGAGCTTGAATGTGATGCTAGTGGAATTGGTTTGGGTGGTGTGTTGCTACAAGATGGCAAACCTATAGCATACTTCAGCGAGAAGTTGAGTGGGTCTAGTCTGAACTATTTAATCTATGACAAGGAATTGCTTGCTTTAGTTTGAACTTTGGAAACTTGGCAACACTATTTATGTCCCAAAGAATTTGTATACATTCTGATCATTAATCCTTGAAACACATTCAAAGTCAATCAAAACTGAATCATAGGCATGCTAAATGGGTTGAATTCATTGAGTCTTTCCCTTATGTTATCAAACACAAAAAGGGTAAAGAAAATATCATTACTAATGCTTTGTCTAGGCGTTACACCATGCTGTCCCAACTTGATTTCAAAATATTTGGCTTGGAAATAGTTAAAGAACAATATGCTCATGATGATGAATTCAAGGATGTGTTGCTGAATTGCAAAGAGGGAAAACCTAGAACAAATTTGTTCTAGCTGATGGGTTTGTCTTTAGAGCTAACAAGCTATGCATTCCAGCTAGCTCCGTGCATTTGTTATTGTTGCAGAAAGCACATGGAGGACTCATGGGACATTTTGGTGTGAAGAAGACAGATGACATCCTTGCTGGTCATTTTTATTGGCCCAAGATGAGGAGAGACGTGGAGAGGTTTGTTGCTCACTGCACAACATGCCAAAAAGCTAAGTCACGCCTTAATCCTCATGGTTTATACATGCTTCTTCCTGTTCCAAGTGCACCATGGGAAGATATTTCAATGGACTTTGTGTTTTTGGGCTGCCTAGAACAAAGCAGGGGAGAGGTAGTATCTTTGTTGTTGTAGACAGGTTTTCCAAAATGGCACATTTCATACCATGTCATAAAAGCGATGATGCTACACATGTTGCTGATTCGTTCTTTCATGAGATTGTTCAATTGCACGGTGTGCCTAACACCATTGTTTTTGTTTGGGATGCAAAATTTCTTAGTCATTTTTGAAGAACTTTGTGGGGTAAGCTAGGGACTAAGCTTTTATTTTCTACTACTTGTCATCCCCAAACTGATGGGCAAACTGAGGCTATAAATAGAACTCTATCTGCTTTGCTTAGGGCTGTTTTGAAAAAGAATATTAAAATGTGGGAAGAGTACTTGCCTCGTGTTGAGTTTGTTTATAATCGTTCACAACATTCCACCACAAAGAAAAGCCCTTTTTGAGATTGTGTATGGGTTTGTGCCACGTGCTCCTATAGATTTGTTGCCTCTTCCAACCTCGGAGCGAGTGAACTTTGATGCTAAAAAACGTGCTGAACTGATCTTTAAATTGCATGAAACCACAAAGAAAACATAGAGTGCATGAATGCAAAGTACGAACTAGCTGGTAGCAAAGGGAAGAAACAAGTCATTTTTGAACCTGGTGATCTAGTTTGGCTTGATTTGAGAAAGTATAGGTTCCCTGATTTGTAAAAGTCTAAGCTGCTACCTAGAGCCGATGGTCCTTTTAAAGTGTTAGAAAGGATAAATGATAATGCATACAAACTTGAGCTACCTGCAGATTTTGGGGTCAGCCCCACATTTAACGTTGCAGATTTGAAGCCTTATTTGGGAAAGCAGGATGAGTTTGAGTCGAGCAGGACTCAATGCAAGAAGGGGAGGATGATGAGGACATCCCAACCATTGGTACAACCATACCTAGTGCTCAGCAAGGACCATTGACTCGAGCTCGAGCACGACAATTCAATTATCAGGTAAAGTCATTTCTCGCTGTCCAAACAAGTTATCCTTTGAATAGGGTACTACTAAATCCTCATGATGATTTTCTTTTAATTAGGAACTTGGGTCATGAACCAGATTGGAGGAAGAGCAACCTCAACAATGGACAAGTGGAAGGTGGCATGAGCAAGGGATTCCACTTGAGTCGCCCAGAAATAGCAGAGAGGCTTTCAAACCTCTAACCAGCGAGTTGGGCCTTGTATCTTGTAGAGCCCACTAAGGGAGCATCCTAGTTAGGGTTTCCCATGCCTCCTGTTGTCTTGCCACCTCAAAAGGATAGCAGCAGCCACTATGATGAACTTGGGTTTTGTTTTGTTGAAAGTTTAGCTCTACTACTTCCTTGCTAGCACATGTGTCGATTAGACCGGCCGTTTGCTTGATTCAAGACCCCAACTTGTGATTCAGATTCACCTTTGTATCTTGCATCCATGAGTTATTTGCTTGTTCATCTTGTTCTTGCTGGTTCTCAGTTGCTAGCAGGTTCAGCATTGTTCTTGGCATGGCAAGAACAACACAATTGGAGACAGTGTACTTGTTGCTAAGGCGCAGCCCTTGTGGCGTTGTAGTCAGATAGCCAATGTCGAATCCACCCCAAATCGATGTTATCCCCAACTCTCATCGAAGATCAGGGACAAAGCCTAGCGGGTTCTATCAAGCAGACTGTTGGATCGAACCCCAGGTGAACTAAACCATCACCATGATTTCTTGCAAATGATACCTCGTATTTCTTAGTCACCACATTGTAGACAATATAGTGACGTCCATGAACCCATGACAAGAGGATGAGGCCTCTTCATCAATCTAGGAGGAGTAAATCCTTAATGGGCTAGGGCAAGAAGGAAAACGAGGGATATTCATCGAAGAAGTTGGCAAATTGGCATTGAAGAATCCAGCCACAAACTGGTGTAGGTCCTCATGTTCCTCGAAATCAGAGATGAGGTGGTTCTAGGAGGTACAGACACACTTGTAGGTGCACAAGGTGCATGCTCTGAGACGGCTGAGGATGACACGGCCTGTGAGGATTTCCCATTCGTTCCTCTTGTTGGGGGCCTCCTCCATGGATGCGGCGGCGGTGTGGCCTGAATTAGTCAAGGAGTGCTTGTGGGGATGTGTCCATGATCTTGTTCATTAGTGATGAGTCAATCTATAGTAGTGTGCTCAAACAAAAAAGCAAGTACAGTGATCAAACTTGCAAGCAAATGTACTACAGTATCAAACTTATTCGCCTGCATTCTGTTTAATTTAATTAGTACGTGGGTGTTTTTTTACATCAAAAATCCAACTACGCATCTACTGTAAACCAGATGACCAATGCTAAAACCATATCACACACATACATTGTAACGAGAAATTTGCAAACATCGGACTCAAAACATGGGTTGTTTGTAGATTTGCCACTGGATTCATTGACATAGATGGACCCATATGTCAGTCTCAAATATATAATTTTCTCTGTAGTAACATAGTTGAAGCTCAAATCTACTACTGTACTACTAGGTTTACCTTGGCAGAGACCTTGCCATCGACGATGAAGAGGAAGGTGGTAGCCGGTTGCACGCTTCTTGGGGGTGGCGGATGGAGGAGAGCAGAAACGAATGACTAGAGGGTGCAGGCGAGGGAGGTAGCCGAAGAGAGAAAGAAGATCCAGAGAGAGAAGGGGCAGCCGAGGGAGGTCTTGCGCGTGACATGAGACGCATCAAGGAGATCCCTTGGATCTGACGCCTCTGTCATGGCACACAAGCGACACGAACACCAATGCCACCGTGCCCCACCTAGAAAGCCTAGCCGCCTGCCTCTAAATGGATGTTGGAGTCACCACAGCACACTGGGGATCATCCGCCGCCGCCTCTAGCTCTGCCTCCTAGCCAGCACAAGTCCAATGGGCAGATATTTTCCCATTTTCAGGGGGTATATATCCAATATATAGGTCAACATGTTCCACACACGGAGGATGGCTTGTCCCTTAGGAGCATGGACAGCCAATTATCACATGACCTGTTTAAGGACAGTCCCGTGGTACACAAAAGTAATATTGCTGGACTTTCCCATGGTACACGAAAAATAAATGACCAGACTATCCCAAAGAAATGAGTTTTGACCCAAGAACACTCATCTTATTTAAAAAATTACACGTAGATAGTCAAGTTTAAGTCATTCTTGAAGAACATTTATTAATAAGAAAACCATGATAGGGCACATTCACACCATGGGCGACCGATGTGTTTCAGCAGAGGTAGGTGTCGAGGGAGGAGAATAGAAGAAGTTGCTTGTGACTTGGGGGCCCAGTTACATGGTGGCGTCTACACAATGCCAAATCGCTGAAGCTGGTGTTCATGCTGATGTTGGGCAACAACGCATTACCAAAGTTGTTGAACCTGGAAGAACCTTGCTGCAATGAGGAAGACTCGCCTGACCCTAATGCAGACCAGAGGAGCCATTTGGTGTCAAAATGTTTCTACAATGAGCAAGACAGTGTCCTTTATAGTTTATCCTCGTTTCCCTGTGATACTGCTACCGTGTCATTTAATATTTTATCCATTCCTCATCGCCATCCCGTCTCTCCATGGCACCTACACATCGGCGTGTAAGCCGCCACTCACCGCCGACAAGCTACACCTCCGTGATGGTATGCCTCAACGGCATGCCCACACCTATCCACCAATTGACTAGGTTGGCACTCATGCTCAGGATGACCAGTCGAGGTCGCTGCCACATGATCCATCGTCAAGGGTATGACGCACTTCCCTCATCCCTCTTTCTTGGACTTTTATTCACTTCTTCACTCATCTTAGTATGAACCAAGCTTGCATCTGATTATTAATGATATCCTTAAAATATCCCAGCAGGTGCTCCTTCTCTGATTTAGGCGACAGTGATGCTGCTTCCATCACTGGCGCCGCTCCACCAGATCTAGTTAACATGGAGGAGGAGGCCACCAACAAGAGGAACGAATTGAGCGTCCCCATAGATGTCTTGGTCCTCATTCTCAGTCGCTCAGTGCTCACACCTTGTGCAGTTGCAGGTGTGTAGCTCCTGGAACAGCATCATCTTCAATGAATTCCAGTACCATAAGGATCTGCCCCAATTTATCAGCGGATTCTTCATGCTCAACACAAGAGGCAGACCCCAATTCACCAGATTATTGCACATGGCACATACGCTATACTGCCGCGTACAATCCCCCAGCTTTTCCTTCTTGCCATGGCACATGGATCTAATCCTCATAGATTGCTGCGATGGCCTCATCCTCTTCATCTAGGCCAGTGAGCATCATCATCTTTTATTAAACCCAGTGGCAGGGACATACACTGTACTGCCGCGTACAATCTGTTGTGATAGTTCCGCTTGCTTGGTGTTTGATTCGATAGTCTCCTCACAGTTCGATGTGGTACAAGTGTATTATCCTATTATCTGCATCTTCTCAAGTAAAACTAAGGAGAGGATGTGCCATAGTACTAAATCTTTACGGATGTGTGTTTGTTAAAGGTTGTATGCACATGTGTGCATTGCCCTACCACATTGTTGCTTTTGATATGGATGGAGATACATGGAGGACAATTCCTTTGCTTGCAAGTGGTTATTCATTATCCATGACCGGAGATCAGGGTCAGCTTTGTGTATGTGTTGTTGATATTGTCAACCTAGCTAAGCTTTCCATCTGGATCCTTGAAGACTATGGTACTAATACATGGACATTGAAGCTTAGGGTGAACACGTTGGCACTATTTGGAATGGTTGTTACATGGTCGGGTATCGTTGTTTCCAATGAGGAGTATAGTGTGATTGTAGTTTACCCAGATGGAATTTGGTTTTCCTTGTTGAGGAGAACGGAAGGCTGATGGCATATGACATGCGCTGTGGAAACATCTGAGTCCTCTGTGCCCTGCTCACAACATGTGATAATAAAAAGTGGGATTTAATGGACTTTGTTGTATGCCTTATGTTCCTATGTTGAAAGCAAAGCAAGAAGTGTAGTAAAGGTGCATATGTTGTATTTTGTCCTTTGTTTCTAAAATTGGTGTGATGTTCAAGTACTTGATAACTGATGATTTGATTTGTGTTCTCAAAGTTAATTAGGGATGATTGAGATGTTGTGCAGTTTAATTTTGCGGTCATACGACCCATGCACGTGATCTTTTGGTTAATTTAATATTCGATTGTGTCTGCTTTGTATCCCCCATTGGTTCTTAATACATATTTGTTGTAAACCATATGGAGTGAGGAGTCCATCTCAATAGGTCTCGCCTCGATCTAGTGGGAAAGTCCAACTGCTGCATACTTGATCTCATAGGATGACATGTGAAGTATTGTCTATTTTGAATCTCTTAGCAACCACTCTACCGAGTGCTCATTGACGGTTACGCTTTTGGTCACATTTGTAGTAGTGGCACAAATGAGTTTAATAATATAAAGTTTAACAATAGATCACGTGCAAGGTTATTATTACAACAAGTTTTTTAAACAAAATAAAGTTGGGCCCGTAAGAAAGTCCGACCACTGCATATTTGAATGCGTATGACAGTATCCTCCATAGCGACACGCCTGACACGCCTGGTGCAGTTGTGATAGGCATTTTCAGTGTACTTATTTCAAAGAGCAAGTTCAACAAGTCTTATCAAACGCAATAGTTCATTTCACCTATTTGTTATGAACTGTTGGCAGCCAAGAGTTATCTGAACAAGTTTTGCCTCGATCTAGAGCATCATGTTTGAGATGTGGCTGCGGATGCAAGAATGTCTGACAACTACATATTTGATCTCATAAGACAAATTGTGAAGGGTAGTCTATATTGAATGTCGTAGCAATCACTCTCTTGGGAAACCGATAGCAATGCATGAATTGCCCACCTTCTAGCTCGCATCTTGCAGTGAGGACGCATCTCGCCACATCCTAATGCATAATGAAGGAGCCATTGGTATTGAAATGCTATTGCGCATAAGAAAGTCCAGCTCCTGTAAAGTCGACCACGCCTGACAGTACTCTCCATAGTTTATCCTCTTTTTCCTGTGATGTTTGTTACTATGTCATTTAGTAGTTTGCGTGACTAACTCTATAGCAAAGAGTAATGATGTCTACAACATAAAATGCAAGGGAGCACAATGAAGCAAGATTTGAAACTGTTGTTATGTCCGACTGCACTGCCTCCTACCATGTATGCTTCACCCCTTCAAAAGAACATTCCTAAAATAATAAAAAGAACACAAACATAGTTTGAACAACATTATATTGATTTCTAGCATTTTTCTGGGTACATGAGGCCATTTAAAAATAGACCAAAGTCCATTTCAATTGTTACCGCCATTGCACTTCTACTGCTAAAGACCCAACTGCACCTACCAGTTGACGCCGCTGCCCCAGCCATTGTCTGTGTCGCCACCCTCCGCCTAGTCCAAGTCTGACGAGCTGGAGTCATTCATCGAGTTGCCCTCGTCAGCATCATCTCATGAATCTGAGAACAAGGGAACATATGGAAGATAGTGTGCTCTATGATCAAAGTCTTCTTTAATCCTATGTGTACTATACCAAAAGAGTATTAGGCATGACATGAGCTTTTCTGTGGTCCATGTCACAGGCAATGATTGTGTTTATTCCATGCCGACCAGCTAAGAAAACTAAATTCCATTATGGGTGAAGTGTAATCATCTCTACTAGACCAAAATATTTTCAATATTAATGCTACCAAACATCTCTTGAAGGCTAACTGTATGCTCCAATATCCAATTATTAGTACCATAGTCTTCAAGGATCCACATTAAAAACTAGAGGGCACCACGAGGACCATCAAAAAGACATACACACAAGTGACCATGAACTTGATGCAGGGTCATTCCATGTGTTTCCCTCCATATCCACAACAATTATCACATCTTTCAAGAGTTGGAAAGGTACTGTTGCTCCAAAATCCTATTGTGTGATCGCTATATCTATCCATCCTCTATTACCTAGAACCCAAGTACTAGAGAAGTATATAGGAACCTTGATCTCTCCCGTTGTCCTCCCACTTTAGCTAGCTACTCATTTATCATAGAATTCTCATGTCTACGCTATCATTCATATATCCTATTATATCATTTACCCTTGCTTTAGCCTAGTTGGTTTACTAAGTTAGTAGATACATGATGGTCAATTATCACATTCTTTAACCCTTGCTTCCCTATGGTGAAATATAAATAATGATACCTGAATACTTCCGGTAAAATGCTATAATGGTATATTCTGTGCGCTTGCAGAATCCTTCATATTCTATTTGCACTTAATAAATACCAACAAGCATTTTTGGCGCCTGGGGAAGCATTTTCTGTAAAGATTTTGATAACGATCTTGATGTCTGCTAATTTAGTGTATCACTAGCTTTCATAGGATTACCCCTTGTTCTGTTGGGTTGTGGAATAGACAGGACAAAATAAGTTGTTTCGACCTTTCGCCAAGATTCCATAGGAAAAAAAGAAGAGACATTTGAAGGGTTATGAGGATGCTACGCTAGCCAAAAACAAAAATTTTCAACCTCATAAACCAGGATCTATTACTAGTTACAGGTTACGGGATTACCACTAGACGCGCAGGTGTAGAAGAAGATGACTCGATGTAGTCATACGCGTCGTAGCGGCAGTGCAGTTGCGTGGTCGTCCATCATGTCAATCCCCTCATGCGGTTCGTCCTTGTGCTCCAGATGCAGCACCTCCGAGGAATCCCACACGTGCAGGGAAGAAGCGATGCACCTCTGGACTGCTAGGTCCGCGAGGAGTACAAGGCGTGCGCGTGGAGGGTGATGGCGGCTGCTAAAACGCATGGATTAGGTCTGGCTGCGACCCTCCCCTCTACTTATATAGGTGTCCCTAATGTGCTCCCGAGTTAGAGGCCCATTAGTAACCCTAAGCCTTGTCTAATTTGGGTCCAACCCGAATTAGGCTTCCAGCCCCTTAAGCGTGTGACCATATGGGTTCATGCACGCATAGACATGACCCGAGTATACCTACTCACCCAATAGTTGACAGTGGCCTCTAGCAAGGTGTGACAACTCCTATGCGCATGCAAAGATCATATCAGATGAACCACCACAACCATATACATGTTATTTCCTTGCCACACAATATTTGGTTCAACTGGTGGGTTAACACTTAACCTAAGCACAATCATGCATTTGTTGATCCAATCACTTGAGTGATCCAATGATATCTCTCTCACGCAGAGAGGGGCAAATTCTATCTTGACTATCTATGTCTCATAGCATGCTTCCGAACCACCTAAAGACCACCTTTATAACTACCTAGTTACGGAGCAGCGTTTGACAGTCCCTAAGTAGGCTATTTCACATCTTGAGTACATACCACAGTCTCAGGTCTAAGGACATAACGTATATGAAGCGAATAGTGACTTTCTCATGTTAGGTCAGTCTAGCCTACATGTCTCACATGTGCCCACATTATTTAGTTCGACATCTCCATGTTAATGACTTGTGAAACATAGCCATCAACTAATACATGTATTGGTCTAATTTTCAAGTGTGCTCTCACAAGAATGCCAACAAGGGACAACTTTAGAATAACCATTCAAGTAAATGAGTTTCACAAACAATTCACATAATTACCAATCAATACAAGTTGTCTATAATGGATATTCAATGAACACTTAATACATGTCATAGATACAATCAGAATATCAACATCTCTATGATTATCTCTAGGGAATATTCCTAACAATATCCCACTTGCACTAGACTTAATCTCTAAGATGTCTAATACTCATAGACCTCATGTGCGCCTCATGCTTAGGTTGTGGAAGAGCCTTTGTCAAAGGATCTGCTATATTCAAATCCGTATGTATTTTGCACAATTTGATATCTTCTTGTTTCACAAACTCTCAAATGAGATGAAACTTTTAGAGTACATGTTTGTTCTCCTGGTGATCCCTCGCTTCTTAGCCTGTGTAATTGCCCCTTTGTTATCACAATGTAAATTCAATGGGCCCGACGCATTCGGAAACACACCAAGTTTAATGAGGAATCTCCTCAACCAAACACCCTCCTTTGCAGCTCCACCAGCCACAATGTACTCGGCTTCTGCTGTAGAATCGATCATCATTTCCTGCTTGGAACTCTTCCAGCTTACCGTACCACCATTTATCGTGAACACAAAACCTGATTGAGATGGTGAATCATCCATGTCGGTTTGGAAGCTAGCGTCAGTGTAACCATTTACAACGAGCTCCTCTAGTCCTTCTCAAGTACTTAAGAATGTTCTTAACTAGTGTCCAGTGACTCTCACCAGGATTAGCTTGGTACTTGCTCGCAACACTTAGAGCATATGCGACATCTGGGTGAGTACATATCATGGCATATATGATGGAACCAATAGCCAAAGCATATGAAACCTCACTCATGCACTTGCGCTCAGCATCAGTGGAAGGACATTGCTTATTACTAAAGTGCATGGCATGTGACATAGGCAAGAAACCTTTCTTAGATTATTCCATGTTGAACCATTCAACACCTTGTCAATGTACATGTCTTAGCTTAATCCTATCAGCCTTTTTGATCTATCTCTATAGATCTTAATTCCAAAGATGTATGCTGCTTTTTCTAAATTCTTAATAGAAAAACTATTATTCAGTGATGTCTTTATAGATTGCATTGGAATATCATTCCCAATCAATAGTATGTCATCCACATACAAGATTAGAAATACAATAGTGCTCCCACTTTCCTTCTTGTAAACACAAGGTTCTTCTTTATTCTGACGGAAGCCAAACCCTTTGATCACTTCATCAAAATGAGTGTTCCAACTTCGAGATGCTTGCTTTAACCCATAAATAGATTTCTTAAGCTTTCATATTTTTCCAGCATTGTTAGGGTCAACAAAACCTTCGGGTTGTATCATATACGCGTCCTCTTCCAAATTTCCATTTGGAAAGGCTGTTTTAACATCCATTGGCCATATCTCATAATTGAAATATGCATCAATTGCTAGAATGATCTAGATAGATTTAAGCATAGCTACCAGTTAGAACGTCTCATCGTAGTCAATTACTTGAATTTGCCGAAAACCCTTTGCGACAAGTCGAGCTTTATAGACGTGAACTTTTCCATCCATATCCTTTTTCTTCTTATAGATCCATTTGCAGTCTATGGGTCTAACCCCATCAGGTGGGTCAACCAAATTCCAAACTTGATTGTCTCCCATGGAATCTATCTTAGATCTCATGGCTCTCTACCATTTCTCGGAATCTGGGTCCATCATTGCTTCCACATAATCTACAGGTTCGTCATCATCTAACAATAACAAATCCCCACGCAATGCGTGAAGTCTTGCTGATTTTCATGGTTGTGGCACATCTCATATGGTGTATTAACTACTGACTTAGATGGTACCCTATTTAATATGAAAGCATCTATTTCTAGAGCCTATCCCCAAAATAATAAAGGTAGGTCCGACTGGCTCATCATAGACCGAAACATGTCCAACAAAGTCTGATTACGTCGCTCGGACACGTCGTTTCTCTGAGGCATTCTGGGTGGCGTAAGTTGTGGAACAATTTTGCAACTCTTTAGATGATTGCTAAACTCATGACACAAATATTCGCCTCCATGATCAGATCGCAAGGCCTTTATTTCCTTGCCACGTTGATTCTCTACTTCATTCTAAAATTTTTTGAACTTTTCAAATGTTTTAGACTTATGCTTTATTAAGTAGACATATCCATATCTACTAAAATCATTAGTAAAAGTTATTAAGTATTAAAATTCACCTCTAGCTGTCATGCTTATTGGTCCACATACATCAGTATATATTAGTTCCAATAAGTCAGACGCTCTCTCAGGAAAACCTGTGAAAGGCGCCTTGGTCATCTTGCCCAGCAAACAAGCCTCGCATGTCTCGTATGATTCAAAATCAAATGAAGTTAGAAGCCCATCAACATGGAGCCTCTTCATGCGATTCTCAATTATATGACCCAAACGACAATGCCACATATAGGACTTAACTCATTAAGCCGAGGCCTTTTAGCACTAACATTACAGACAGATGCATTATCAAGATTTAAGATAAATAACCCATTCACAATAGATACAAAAGCCACAAACATGTCATTCTTAGAGATCACAAAACCATTATCTTTACTCGTAAATGAATAACCATCCTTCATCAAGCATGAAGGTGACACAATGTTTTGACTCAAACTAGAAATAAAATAACAATTATTTAATTCCAAAATAAATCCTAACTGAAAGGGAAGTTGCATCATCTCGACGTTCAATGCAGCAACTCTTGCATTATTGCCCACGTGAAAATCAACTTTTCCTTTTTCTACGTTTCTACTTCTTATTATTCCCTGTATGGTACTGCAACTATGAGGAACCGATCCGGTATCAAATACCTAAGAATTAATATAAGAGTTAACGAGGAAAATGTCCATAACATAAAAAACAAGTGTATGAGCGGGAGTACCTTTACTACCGTCATCCTTCTTCAAGGACACCAAGTACAGGTTACAGTTCCTCTTCCAGTGACCTTTCCGATGACAATGAAAGCACTCAACATTTGGAGTGTTGGTCCAGGTTCAGGAGCAGATTGACTTAACTTAGAGATCTCATATTTAGCCTTGCCTTTCATCTTCCTCCAAGTGTTGCCCTTCTTTCTCTTAAAGTTAGGCTTGTTTTGGACCGTCAATACTTGGCTGCTGCTAGCACTCTTCTTGATGTCAGCCTTTGTTATTTTCAGCATGCCACACAATTTATTCAAACCCCTTTCTACCCCATGCATATGATAGTTCGAGATGAAGTTTTTATAGCTGGGCGGAAGAGAGACAAGGATGAAATCAGTTGCCAACTCTTTGCCGATTGGGAAGCGTAGCTTCTCTATAACACCCTCGATGTTACACGCTTAATCAATTCACTAAACTATGTCATGAGCATCATGTTTACATTTAATGAATGTGAAAGGTGTGTAGGTGTGTTTGTTGTAACTAAAATGTTTAGTGAAATGTTGAATAAATACTAAAGGTTGTGAATTAATTTGGAAGAGGTAGATAAGCTTTGTGCCATGTTCTTGCTCCTAACGAAATTATGTAAGTATCTATATGTATACCTTGGTAAAAGAAAATGATAATAAACTCACACCCACATGACTCACGTACACCCACATGACTCACGTATACAGGCACACACACACGCATATCACTTGCAAGAAAAGGTAAATGCCCCGTCAATCACGCATGGTCAATTGCTTCCGTTCTCACGTACAGAATTATTTCCTAGCTTGCATGTCCCACTGCTGCTTGACTCTCCTCTGCCTGTGAAAAATGGCGGCAATAATGGAGCCCTTGCAACACGGCAAGCTAGCTGCTGCTGCGCACACATGCTTGCTTAATTGCACCCAAGTCAAGTCTGGCTGGAATGTTGAGCAACGAACACCGGCCTGCTAGCAACTAATCAGGCGTGTACTTGACCAGCATACTGCACCATCGTCTTCCTCTTCAATCATGCATGTCCTAGCTTTGCCTTATCTCTGCCTCTAGAGTTGTTGCGGGCCTCCTGCTCGACTTGACCGGGCAGAACGTCCAGCACGTTTCGTCTGCCGGAGTTATGGTGCTATGACCAATTGATAGAGGCCAGAGACTCTGGTTGCACCTCCGCGTGGGAATGCTCCTGCTCTGCCTGCAACCCTCTGCCATCCTTGACTAAACCACCACCATTGCAGCTGCGCATACTCACCTTCGTGTAGAAAAGCAGAGCTCCCTTCTTCTTACAAATTCTCGCAATGCCGAGCCTCAGTCCTAGTGCTTGAGCCAGTGCACCGCTTTCAGGTCGGTGCCGTCAGATTTCTAGGCCCAGTTCAAGGCTCTAAGTGAGGCCTAAATCAAGGTACAAAATATAGCTAAAATATTTTCTAGGCCCTGCAGAGATTTGCAGATGACATCATTTAAGTTTTCTTCTTGATCTCAGTTGTTTTCTTCTTATGTTTTTGTGAACGGATTCGTATTTTCTAAATCTATCTCCAGATGACAGGACATAAAAAGGATTAAAATAACGAAATTAAATTATATATCAGCAGTTCTAGAATTGCATACCAAGGATTTAATTTAGTATAGTATAGTTGGAATTGAAAAAACACACTCCATTTTGCACTCCGGCAGTGGCCTCGGCCTTGCTTGCCGGTCGCAGCTAGATGAATCAGGACGGGGCCTACGCCTGGCAGAGTCTCGATCGGAGACGAGACGAACAAACAAATTAAGCAAGGAATACGCGATTGAACAGGAAACGCCGTGGGGGCCTCCGGGCTCCGAGATTAGGAACCGCCCTCATGCATGCAAAGTTGCCGCGCTTTCTGCGCTGATTTTCTGAGGCCCTGGAAGTTGTGGGGGGCCCTGTTCGCACGTACCGGTTGCACGCCCATGGGCACGGCCCTGACCGCTTTGCTAGCTAAGCTAGAAGCACCATTCACCTAGAGCCAGCCGTGAATCGTCGCCGGCCAGGTTCTTTCAGGTATTTCCCGGCCGAACCATCACCTCGGTTAGGTTGGTGGTAAGTCCCTGATGCTCGCGCACTAGTGGTTAAGTCCTTAGCTGCCTCACCTTGCTGGAACGCCACCGCCACACAGCGGTGAAACGTGCAGCCATTGCGGCCGCCGTGCATGTCGTGTATGCTGAGTTGTTTCTGATTTGTTTCTGCGTAAGCTTAGATGAAAGAAGCATGAGTCCTCGATGCAAAAAGCTAGCATATCTTAGTTTCTCTCTTCTTCTAAAAGTCATCAAATCTTCTCTAGTTTGTAAAATCTGTATAAATTAGAAATGAAGTCCTAAAATTATGAAAACTTGACAGTAGCTTCATTGTATTATTATGTGCTTGTTGTAATCTTTATATCCTTAAATTAGGCTGCTTGTTAGGATAATCAAATATCCACTAAAGCTAATATAAATAAGAATATATACTGATTTATAAAATGGAGCACGCACATGTTGAACTGGATATCTTGCTTGCTGAAAATAAAAGTTAACTTACTGCATTAGTCATTAGAGCTAGCTTAGTAGCTTAACATGTGAGTTCTTATTTTAAGAGTTGTTGTTGGTTAAATATTAAATTGTTGCATCATCATCATTGCATGCATATAGAGAACGAGTGGGAGGAGATCATCACCGTCGGCGACCAAGACTAGAGGAGTTGATCAACGTGTACGAGGAGGAGATTCTCGTGCCGGTGGAGAACCAGGAGCCGCCAACTGACTTTGCTGACACCACACCTACCATGGCAAGCCCCGGTGCATAACCCTACTTTTAATAATAATCAATATATATATGTTGTGCATTTAAGTTGCAACAATTTTGTGAAAACCACTTGCATATATATATATAGACACACACTACTACTAGTGCAGGTTCGATAGTTGCTATGCTTAGGTTTATCGGTAGCATGGTAACCTGCCGTTACTCACAAAGTAGGTGAAGATACAATCACAAGATGGTGGAAATGAAAATGGTGCCCGGGCAGGGATATGGTTGGGTTCTGGTGGGTGTAACAAGTTGAG
Source organism: Bothriochloa decipiens (assembly GCA_023333625.1). Taxonomy (NCBI): domain Eukaryota; kingdom Viridiplantae; phylum Streptophyta; class Magnoliopsida; order Poales; family Poaceae; genus Bothriochloa; species Bothriochloa decipiens. The sequence goes on along the minus strand of CM041632.1, from coordinate 36,135,434 downwards.
TCCTGCGACCACGGGGCTTAGCTTGGTTACATTGTTTTCCCTGTACGTGTCAATTAGGAACCGTCCGTTGCTGTGGATGGTAGTCAAGTCACAGACTTATTATCCTGATCACATACTTGCGCATGGGAGCGGGATGGGAGCGGGAAGACCTGTCTCTTTCATGTCTTGGTTGCCTCTCTTTCCGCCTCAAATGCATGGAGGCGGGGATGGGTTGGAGGTCCTTGCACCACATTGAGGTCGGGCCTCAAAGTGTGGGGGCTTGGAGTCCTAGTTTGGGGCGGGGAATTGGAACCCTTGATAGGAAAACGGGAGGTTAGTCTTGCTTGTGCCTATGGTGCGAGTGAGGCGAGTATTTCGAGGTACCCAGCTGGGCTATTGATTCATGAATCGCCGTGTAAACGGTACGACATGACTATGGTCTAACAACGTAGTAAGAAAGTGGAATAAGATGGAATTAAGATGGATCTGATTGCTCAACCCTTTCTCGAAACTAGAACAGGTGCTTACATAGAATTGTTAGAGTATATGCTTAAAAAACAGCTAATAATATAAATATTAGGATATATTTTTAATAATGCTTTTCTACAATTAAATAATCCAGCAATCCATACAACCTATTATATCCTTAAGAGTCGGGATCTATATTTCCCTAGTCGGATAAGTCTTGTGAGTACATTATGTACTTAGGGTTTATTTACCCTTGTTGTAGGTGCAGCTTGAGCAGTAGCTCTTGTGTGGAGGATCGTTCTGGTGGGCACAAATGGAATCCTCATATCTCCTTTGCTAGATGTTTATTTTTAATTCCGTCGTTTATTTATCGCAAGCTGAACTCTGATATTGTAATAAATAATTTTCAACAGTCTTTGTATTGTATGAAATGGAATAAGTATTGTAAGTTTGTACTCATTATTGATCCGGGATATAAAACATGGATTGCTTCGAGTTCTCCTTCGGGTGTGCTCGACGGTGTATTAATCCACTTTGGAGGTACTTAATGTCTAGAGGAAGACAAGTACTTCGAAAGTGTATTATTTTGGGTGGTTCTGCCATAGTGGTATCAACTTGGTCAATAATGATTCTACAATCTTAAGAACCCTTTTCAAAAGTTTAAAAATTTGACCAACAAAAGTTTTGCGAAAAATAGGATGCGACAATTTCACGTAAATAAGTATGAGCCCTATTAATATGGATTATCTAGGATAGTGGCATTGATTTTATCTAACCAGTTTTCTACAGGTACGCTAACTTACGCTGCATAAAAAATCGTTTGGCATGCGGAAAGTGAGCGTACGATGTGCCCAAAATTTATGCAAGTGCTAGATCTGTCTATGTATTATAGCATGCTTCCCGACCACCTGAAGACCACCTTTATAACTACCCAGTTATAGAGTAGCGTTTGACAGTCCTTAAGTAGGCCGTTTCATATCTTGAGTACATACCACAGTCTTAGGTCTATGGACATAACGTATATGATGGGAGTAGAGACTTTCTCATGTTAGGTCAGCCCAACCTACATGTCTCACATATGCCCACATTATTAGTTCAACATCTCCATGTCAATGACTCATGAAACATAGCCATCAACTAATACATGTGCTGGCCTAATATTCAAGTGTATTCTCACAAGAACGCCGACCAGGGACAACTTTAGAATAACCATTCAAGTAAATGAGTTTCACAAATAATTCAGATAATTGCCAATCAATATAAGTTGTCTATAATAGATATTTAATGAACACTTAATACATGTCATAGATACAATTGGAATATCATCGTCTCTATGATTACCTCTAGGGCATATTCCCAACATCATTGATGAACCCAGGGTGCCTCAACATTCAACATTCATCAAGATTGGAACCCTGCCATCTCATAGGTTTGTGTATACATAAATATTAATCTAATCATGTGTAGATTTGAAAGCTCTTGTTTGGTTTTGGCTAACTTGATAACACACCTAGTTGCTAATGGTTTCACTAAGTGAATGTAGAAATATATTAGCAACCATGTGATGATGGGAGCTAGGTGGCATGGAGGTGACCACTTGATCATGTGATGGACATGGTGCACATGTGATGATGATCAAAGCTCCAGTGGAATCAAGAAGAGCCCATGAAGATCAAGACAAAGGTTTGCTTGTAGGGCTTTCCTTTTTAGTGATTGAGACACTTAGCGAGCATGATCACATTTAGAACAAATGTCGTACTATCAAGAGGGGAAGTCACGGTTTATCATGTCGTGCAAGTGCCTCTAGGATCTAACATTGAGCATATGCATTATGTTCTAGAGCACTAACCTAAATCCTTTGAAAATGGTTTGTGAAAATGCTAACATACATGCACATGGTGATGCACACTTGGTGGTGTTGGCACATTTGCAAAGGAAAAGGAAGTTGGAGAAGGGTTCACGAACTCGTGTGTTGGAAAAGAGGGATCATGTCTCTTGGATTAGAAAACTGCTTTGATCTTTTGTGATTGGATCAAGAGGATATGTGAGTTGTGTAGCCCTCTGAGTAAGCTTTCCAACAATTCCAAGAATATCAAAATCGGAGCTCGGAGCTAAAAGATATGCCCGTTTTAGCGTGTGACTTCAGCACTGTGGACACTGAACTGTGGATGCATCCGGAGCTCAACTATGGACACGTCCGAAGCACTCCGACGCTACTAAGAGACGGATGCACGTGGAGCTCAACTGTGGATGCATCTGAAGCTCAACTGTGGACGCGTCCGGAGGTCCCAACGGTCGCATTTGGTTTGAACCAAGATTGCACGCTGTGGACGATCAACAGTGAACTTCCCGCATCCAGAGACCTGCTGTGGACGCGTCCGGAGCAACAAGTGAACTACCCGTGTTTGGAATACACAGTGCGGATGCGTCTAGAGTGGAACTATGGATGCGTCCAGAGTGCATGTGCAGGGCAAACCGAGGCATAATGGCTAGTTTCAAGGTGGGGGCTTATAAATACCCCCTTGGCTGGCTATGGGAGGTCACTCTTGCCCATTCTAACACCTTAGTGCATCATTTAAGATGAAGAGACACCCTCCACTCCTCTCCTTGCATTGTTGCTTGATTCAAAAGAGAGAGAGTGAGATTCAAGTGCATTTACTTAGTGTTTGCATCTAGAGGCACTTGTTCTTCGTGATCGCTGCGGATTTCTTGTTACTCTTGGGTGATTCCCATCACCCTAGATGGCTTGGTGCAGCGGCGGTGGTTGAGCTCGAGTTGGTGATTGTTCGAGGCCACACCGAGTGATTTGTGAGGGGATCTTGAGCCTTCCTTGTGGGAGTTCATGAATTGGCTACTCTAGTAGAATCGTGGCTTGGAGGATCCCCATCTTGTGTTGATAGTGCCGCTCCCGAGGCTATGGGATTGGCTAAGCCGATGCCATTTAGCGGGCACATCTCCAAGTGGGTGTATCACCACAACGAGGACTAGCTTGTCGGGAAGCAAGTGAACCTCGATAAAAAATCATTGTTTCATCTTGATTCATCCTTGTGATTGTGATTGTTATTGATTGGTTCATCTCCTTGGTTCATCTCCACAAGGATGACAAGATGTCTTATAGGATGACATGCATCCTTGTGGCAACAAATCATCAATAAAAGGATGACTATTGGACAAGTCCTAAAAGACCATAAACTAAGCCTACAAGGTGATATCCTTAAGCCATTGGAGATGAAGATTCCATTCAATTCTCGATAAGGTACCCCCTTGACCATCAAGATGGCTGGTGTATCATTTAACAGAAAAACTTATCGCCATGCCACTAGAAGACAAAGACAATCAAGGAGGAACTCAAGTCTACATCTCCAATAAACATTAGCTTATCAACCAAGACTTAATGAAATCAAGAAAGGATGATGAAAGAAGAGCGTGCAATTCTCCGCATGCTCATCTCCTGGATCAGATAGTTCAAAGAAAAAAGTAGAATGCAAGGGAGAGGTCTTTTCTCAACAGACCTAAAATCAAGGGCCCTCTCCAACAATGTCGAGAGGCGAGAAAGTGCAAGCTTGGGGCAAGAAGGTTGATGATTCCTCTAAAGATGATCCAGCATTGCTCTTCCTCATCTAAGCCCTCGTTGCTCCAGCACACTGATTTGCATTTCCTCTACTCACTCCTACTTTCTCTCTATAAGTTTGAATGATTTTTATTCCATAAATGCAAATCAAACTTAAGACAAAATAAATCCTTGAGAGAAGAAGTAATGGTGAGTAAATGTTCTATGATAATTAAAATATTCAAACCAACTTTTCTGTAGCATATAATGTGACCTTAGCTCTATGACAACACCATCATTGTTATTATTTGTACATTTCTTTCGGGTGTGTTGTCCACTAATCCTCTACAAAGAACAAACAATGAGAGTAGAGGAAGGAGTGCAGATCTAGAAGACAAGATGCTCACGAACAAGTGTTAAGGAGAGAGGCAAACTCTAAGAAGGAAAGGACCATTGGAAGCATCTACTCTTCATCACATGGTGTCATCATAAAGGTAACAACTCAAGGTAAGTGGTCACTATATAAAAAAGCTTTCCTTGGCTCTGGTATTCACACAAAGGAACAATCATGTTTGAGTTGCAACTTGCTTAATTCAACTTAACTAATTCAACATGTCTTGTTCTTAAGCTTGTTCATAGCATCACTTTTTTGTTTCCATAGTCATAATTAAATGAGCTAAATGTGGCATCTTTGGGAGATGGTTATCTTTCATGAAACTGTTTGATACATAATGTTAAATTGGCAATCCTTCCATAGCTTAAGTAATTCCACTTTTGTTGCTAAAAATGTTTGGATGCTACTTTCATGCTCATCCTTATGATTTTGCCACCCATGAAATGAATAATGCACGTAATATCTTATCATCCTTGATGTGCCTAAGGTTAGAGTAGAATAAATAAGGTTATGGTTTTGTTGGTCTTTTTCCACCAACAGGACCCATGCACTTGATCTCGACCTTGTCTTTGCAAGGAGGACACACTTTAAGCAAAATACAAGGAAGTTAGATTCCCCAAATTCTACATGTGGAGGTTCCAAGTTTGCAAACAAGCATATTGAGCAAGATCCCACCAACTTCCACAATTAAAGCTTCACTTCAAACCGCTGGACAAACAAAGAACATGGTGACACCTTCCTTAGAGTTACCATCTCTAGAGGTGCAGTTATCAAGGTCTTCACCTTTGAGATGAGATGATGCACCTAAGGAGTAAACAAGGCAAGAAGTCTAGTTCGAAGGACTAAAATCATCGAACCCTCGCCAGGAAGGTAAACTTGTTAGTTATCCAAATTTCCCTTTTCAGCATTGCTAAAGTTTTTATGTTAGCATGTTTACTTTCCCACATTAGCATAATCAACTTATGTTGCACATTTACTTTGTTGCATCTGCATTAGAAAAGAAAAAATGTTATTGCATTGCATCCTAAAACTATTAAGCCCCATGTGAATAATTCTGTGGTGTGTAACGACCCGCAGGGATATCCACCGTGATGGCGGAAAAATAAAAATAAATATGCATTCATCTTAGTTGCATTTTCTCTTGCATCATATAAAATATAAAAAATTACAAAAATATTAAAAGAGAGATCCTCATAAAGGATGAGGTTCTAGATGCTCAAGGTTTAGAGGTTTATCAATACACTTAGTTATTTCCACAAGCTTTGTTATCTATTTGAGCTTCACAGGATTTGAAGGATCAAGAAGAGCTGACAAGCAAGTGGATTTTCTGTCCATTGTCAGAGTGCTGTCTCAACAGTCACCAATATTGACGCTCCACAAGAGGAAGAACAACCTTATTGCCGGTCTACTACACTTAAAGAGTGAATGACTATGTAAACAACCAGTTTGGAGGAGAGCATCCCCCGTGTATCCAGCTAAGTATTTCTTTTCCTCTATAGTTATTAGTATTGAGTTTGCTTTGTTTAAAAACAATAAAAAGATACGTAACCATAAAACCAAATCAAATTTTCTTTTATAGTTATTTATATAGTTATACGTGATATTTAATTTTGAAATAAAAAGTGAGAGTGTGCAAAAGTTTGCCTGCTAATAAAATAAACTCTTAAGATAATATCTTTTGCACGGAAATGATGAATAGTTGCTCTGCCGTAACTCCTTTCAATTACCTAGTTTTCAGCCTTGAATTCTCCTGAGTTTTGGATATAATTGTTTTAGCCTAAGATTTTCTCTGAACCTGAAACTTGTGGGTTGCGAATGCTTGATCTAAGTCTAGGTAGTTGACGGATATGATATAGGAAGGTCTAAACTGTTGTTTATCTTGTTTCTAGTGACACTAGAGTTCTGGACATTTATCTTTTGAAAAGAACTTAAAAATGCCCCATGAGGAGTTTCTGTATGACGAGAGCTTAAAATTTCTACCACAGCCATATATGCATGCTAGTTAGAATAGGGAAAACTTCCATATTTATTTACTTCTTATGTGCATTGAGTTTGGTCCAGCTGTGTCGGCCCTTAGGAACTTTTCATGCGGTTAAAATCAAGATTTCACACACACCATGTACCACTTGCCACTTCTACCCTGGAACTACACACCACCGTATTCACACATCTAGATCCACTCAAGAATGTTCTACTCCTACACTGGGAGTGAGCACCAAAAATATTCCCCATAGGTTTTCCTTGTTTATTAGCCAAGTTCTATAAATAAATACTCCAAGTTGTTATCATCTTTCCTCTCAAAAATTCTAGTATATCAGAGATTGGTCTATTTTTAAAAAAATAGAAAAAAAAAGAAGAAGAAGAAAAAAGAGAGAGAAAAAAGTGAAAAAAGGTGTGATGAAAAAAATGCAAAGCCCCAGTTTTTTAAATCCTTTAAAGTTTCCGACGGAGAGAAGTTACCCTTTGTTAAGGAGCATTGTAGAATTAGGCTTTCACCCTTTCTACCTTCCACAAATATTCACAAATAATTAGCCGAATCAACCTAAGCCAGTATTAGTTCATCATCAGCTGCAGATACAGACACAACCTTCAGGTCTTTATTATCTGCCTACCCATTTGAATAGATTTGGCTAACTCCTTCAACTTCAAATTATTAGTAATTGGAGTTAAGGCTGATTCTTTCTGAGCAATAGCAGCATTCACTCTTCGAAGCTCCTTAATTTAGCTTTTCTCTTTTGAAGATCTTCAAGATCTGTCTTCATGGTATCTGTGGTTTTTTGAAGGTCCTCCAAGGTAGAGCTTAAAGCTTTCACATTTTCTACATTAGATGATTTTTGCTTTGTCAAAATTGATCGCTTATGCAGATTGTCTTGAGCTATCTTTATTCTTGGGGCTTCAACTTCAATAGTGGAAATTTTGGCAATTGGCCCTAGAAGACTTGGAGGAAGAATTCCCTTAACCTCTGTAATGATTTAGCTAATGGTCTTGGCTTTTTGGACCAAATTAGTTGTGCTTTGAAGGAAAGGAAAAATATCCCTCAGCTGATTCAGTATTGATACATTAGAGTCGTCCTTGATAGAAAGAAGAGAGGTGACTTCTTCTTCATCAAAATACTTGGAGAAGTTTATTCCATAATTAGGTAATGAAAGAGAGGGAGCCTGAAGAATAATTGAACATTAGCATGCTTAATGAGTTCATTAAAAATAAGTATCAAAAAGTACCTTTTCAGAAGGAACAATTGGTGATTTTTCACTTCCACCTTGTGGAATCGGCTCACTATGATTAGCATGGTTAGATACTTGTGGTGAAGAGTTAGTATGATTGGCCAATACTAAAGCAGTTCAGAAGATACTTGTGGCATAATTGTACCTTTAGAAGGAATTTGGCCTGGAGGACTGGCAGTTTGAGGAATAAGGACTTCCACTTTAGAAGATTCAGAACTCTCTCCCTGACAAAGCTGTCAGTCAGTGATTAATAATTGCAGATGCAGAAAATTAAACCATTTGAATATTCATCTCTGCTTCTTGAGCTTCATTTTCTATTTCTTAGGGTTCTTGTGTTGAGTTTGAGGCTATGAAGGCACTTGTGAAGAAATGTCAGCATCTTCTTGAGTTTTCTGCATAAGAGACTGTTAGTAGCCAGTTTGGTCAGGATCATAAGAAAATTGGCTCACCTTTGTTTGCCTAGTTCTTCTCCTCTTGGGCATTCCAGATGGACTCCCTGCATCTACATTCTAACATTTTGAAGGCTGGGCCTGCCGTTGGACAGCATATGTGTTCATGAAGGTTTTCATAGTAGGTGCCTCAGAAACCAATCTTGCTCTTGGGCAAGGGATCAGGTAGTGTACAGGCTGATTCTTCCTATTAGTAGTAGGGGCTTCAGATGCTTCATCCTGAGAAGAGACCAATTGAGTTGGTTTGGGAAGAATATTTAAAATTGAAAATGTGAAATACTTACTTCTCCATTAGATTCATAAAATTTATCCAAGGATTGGAAAGAGGATGAACAGCTTTGCAAAATTTGCTTTCCGTTCATTCCACCATCCATCATATGACAAGTGTGAGAACTTAGCTTTCGTCCATTCAGGGGGTGATATATTGGAAAGTTTGTCCCTAAGTTGAAGACCTTGAGTGCCTCTAAAGAAATATTGATTGTTTCTCTAGGCTTCAGTTTGTCTACAAAGAAAAGTGCAGGAGGGAGTTGCCCCAAGACCAAACTTACGAGCTGCAAAGCTTGGATTGTAAAATTCATAAGTTGGAGATGATTCAGGGTTATTTGGTATCTTGCTTTGGCCATGTCTGAAATTTACTAGGAGAGCACAAGGCCTGATGAAGCAGTTGAAAATATTTATAGCAGTGTCACCTGAAAACCCAGTCTCGAATCCAAATCGGATGGGGAAGTTCAAATTATTGCCATTGTCTTCATCATATGACAACCAGGTCAAGCGATCTTCAGAGTATCCTCTATAGAATATTTTGAAGAATTGACCCCTAGTCAAATCAATAAAGTATGAGGTTGCCGCTTCACCATAGTTCAAGCACATTCTCTTCCCGCGGTCAGATTTTTTAGAATACTCTAAATAATTAAAGGAGGGAAAGGATACCTCTCTGAGATTGGGCTTCATAAGTTTATACATGTACAAATTTAGCCAGAGCTATAGCAGCCACCAAGGACCAGGAATAGGGCCAATTTTCTCTTCTTTTAGAAGTCTGGATGCCACCCTGCTCATTAAGTTGTAGAAAGAGCACAGGAGCAGTTCCATAGAAGAGGAACTTTTCCAACCACATGTTCAGAAAAGCTATATGTTCTTTATCCTCCACTAATGCAGTAACTTTGGAAAAATTCTTGATATAATTAGGCCAAGTGTTTGGATCAGAGATTTTACCCATACTCTTGTGCCCTTTGCCCCAGAAATCATAAGGATCAATCGATCCAGTGACCTCTAATCTGATTAACATGAAGATATCGGCCAAAGTGATAGTCATTGGTCCATGTCTGAATATGAACGCATTGGCAGAGTTGGACCAGAAATAAGATAAAACCATCAACATGGGCTCATTCTTTTCCATTTCTGATAGAGAGTAATGCACTGGTGAATTTCTGCATCCTCCCAAGCTCGATCTTTCTTTTCTTGCACTCTCAAAAGCCAGTCTTGCCATCAATTGGGGATATGAGGCCAGTTCCTGAAGACATTATTCCAAGAGCTTATGTCTATAACTAAAGCCTTGAATGGGATCTGCTGAGTTTCTTCGATGATGAAATTAACTAGATGTGAGTTGCCCATCAGACCAAGTAGAAAGCATTAGTCAAAATTTGGATGAGGCCGTTGCGGAACTCCTACAGGAATAACTGAAATCAAGGTGATTGATGCAGAAAATCCAAACCTGAAGGATTGAAAAGAGATTCAAGAAGCTTACTTCTGGAATGAGGTCTAGAGTTGCCATCCAAATTTTGAAAGAAGGGGCCACCATTGGTGCAAATGCTCAAAGCTTGAGTTGGTTAGGGTTGGCACTCAGATGAGTAAGTTTTGTCGGAGAAAGTTTGAATCCAGAAGACCCCGGAGACTAATTGAAGTCTAAGATGGAATTTTGGAATGAAATTAGTTTCATCCCAAAATTGGGGGCATTTGTTTACACCAAAATTTGGACTAGCAGAACATGCGGGTGAAGCTTCTCAAAGACGCCACTGCCCACAATCGGCTATTGATGGTGGATATACCCTAAAATTGCACACTCAAAACACCATCATCATGCCTCAGTTCCAAGGAAGAATAGCATAACATGAGCATATTTTATCAATATCTAGTTCCACTTGTACTCTTAGATTGTGATTTCAGGAACAATAAAATGCAGCCATGTGAGACCCAATAGGGGGGTCGGCCGACCCCCCTATGAGCTCACCTTGAGCTGAGCTTCGAGCATGATCCATGCCAAGCACCCAGGAGTCCAATTCAACCATCAGATCAACCTGTGTTTTCATCCAACGGATCAAGATCATTTCACATGGATTCGTGGGCCCATAAGGAAGCAAGCAACATGACAAATATTTGGCAAAACACTGAACCACTTCAGATGATAGGTGGGGACACCTTCTAGAAGACCTAGCCGGGCCCACCTGCTAATGAGGGGGTCGGCCAACCCCCTCATGGTGGCTCCACTAGGTCGGTTGGCTCCCACCTACCTTCTGCATGCCGCCATGCATCGATCTTGATCATGGACGTCCATCTAAAGCGGTAGTGAAGTCGGTTCATCCAAGGGTGTAGAGAGGAGGAGCACAGGATCGCTGACATGGCACCCCATCTCCTTTCCCTATATAAGGAGGCTTCCACCACCCTTGGAAAGCATCTTCCAATCTCCAATCTCTCATATTCCACTTCCAAGGAAGATCAAGCAAAAGTAGTAGTAGTTAGTCTAGAGTGGGAGTTAGAGTCGAGTCGAGTGAACCTCGGGGTCTCCGGAGTCGTCTTCTGGAGAGTCTGGTATAGCTCTTGTACCTTTTCTCTTTTGTAAGACTTTCCTTTTATCAATATATCATTCTTGCTTTACTTTCCATAGTATTTACTTAGTGCAAGTCTATAGTCTTTATAGTCTTGTTGTGTGCTTGTCTTAGTAGTATAGTTGTCTTAGTTGGATTGGTTTCCTTTAACCAACTCCTTGTGTGTGTATCATCGTCCTATATATTTCCCTGCATAATAGTAGTAGTAGGAAGAGCTTAATTGTCTCACTTGTGCAGCTAGATGAAGAAAGCATTCCTCTCCCAGTTCAGGAAGTCCAAGGTGGGTGAGAGTTCTTCCCACGGCTCTCACCACACTCATGAAGAAACTCATGGGAGAAGAGAAGAGGAAAAGAGCTACCACCCGATGGTACTCTATGATGCTCCATTAAAAGTGCTAGAGCCCAAGAGCAGCCTCATGCTGAACCAAGAAAAGCTGCAGAAGTTCAGCATCCTTCAAGTAAGCTACTTCCATCACACGGGCATCATCGACCCGGTCCTCTTGGACCGCATAGGTATGAGTAAAGAATTTGATGTTATCTTTAACACAATTGGTTGGGGAGGATTTTGGCAAATACATGAATTATGTGCACCTTACAATTAACAAATGATGGGGTAGCCTTTCGCATGTGTGTGGAAGAGTATAATTTAACATGGAGCCTCTTAAACACCTCTTTGGGATGTGATCATGATTGCGAACTTGACTTAGACATTGCCATTGATGGATTTAGCAAAGCTGAATTTTGGAAAGCAATTTCTGGCTCTGATGATTACTCTACTCTTACAGCCTCCAAAATCCATAATCCAACTCTACGCTTTCTTCATTATTGGATGAATGTACCTCTTTTTCCTGGGACTAGGGGTTATCCCTTAAGTGATGATGAACTTAAACTGCTCTATGCCATGGAATACAAAATTAAAGTCTCATCAGTCAAACTGCTAATAAACTTTTAGCTTAGTTGCTTTTAGAATGAAAACTCCATCTACTTCACATCGTTCATTACTCGTCTAGCCGATACATGGAGTTTGATAGACTCACATAATTTTGAGTACATTGCCTCTGCTAGAGATGTTATAGATGAGAATGTTTTCATTAATGCTAATGTGCTCAAAAGAGGTCCAAGAGGTGGACTCAAAATTATTATCTTGGCCATATAGTATAAGCCCCTCTCCCTTGTGAGAAATGTCGGTTGTATGTGCTCCGTACACTAACCATAAAATTGGATCGAGAGGCAAGAAGCCAAAATGTTGGGAGCTGCCCAGATGGAGCAAGGTGGCCCCTCACACCCTGTAGGAGAAGTCAAGGAAGGCGATGAGGCAAGCTCCATGGACATTTCAGGGTCCATGGGGAGGCCTCCACATCCACAGGACACTCCTCGCCCAAGGCGCAGGGCGAGGCGCTATCAAAAGATGAATGTGGATGACCTCATCAACAATATGGGCGCAATGCACATTGAACAAGAGGCAACATTTCTATTGGCACAGCAAAATGCCCAATATCTCCAAGCAATGGAAGAGGAGGAAGCACAACATTGGGCCGAATGGTTCCAACACTATCCGCCACCATAGTGAGCAAGAGCCAAGCTTGGGGGAGATCCTCTCCCCACTAAGGTAAGTATTCTATATTAGCATTTGCATTCTAGTTGTTATTTTTATTGCTTTAAAAAAATAGAGAGAGATCTTATCAAATAAAGGAGCAACCTAGTCCATCATATACCACACACTTGCACATCTTGATCTGGAGGTATGACACTTCTCTTCAAGGATTTGAGCTTTGATTTCACAACAACTACAAGTATGCTATCTCCTTCTAATCCTACCTTCAGCTCCACATAAGCCTTTTTAGAAGTAGGATGGAATAAGAAAGGCAACTTTTACTTTGTGCCTTGGTGAGGAATCATACACCATTTGAGCGACATGAGAGAACCATATGAGGAACATTAAGTTTTCTTTTGAAAAATATTGCAAAACCTCCGATATGAAACTTGCTAGGAATAAGAAAGTTAGTGCTCAAGTCAAAACTATTCTATCTTTCAACCACCTAAGACAAAGGAAAAGCCATAAGCCCCATAGAGGACTAAGCTAATATGGGTGAACTTTTATAGCTAATTTTTCCATTCAAAGAGAAGAACTTTGTTGTGCACATGGTACTTTTAAAATGTGGGCATAGTAACAATACCTGATCCACCGAGGCTAAGTTTGATTATTTGCTCGGGACGAGTAAAGTTTAAGCTTGGGGATCTTGTTGATGGTGGATATACCCTAAAAATCAACACTCAAAACACCGTCAACATGCCTCGGTTCCAAGGAAGAATAGCATAACATGGGCATATTTTATCAATAACTAGTTCCACTTGTACTCTTAGCTTGTGATTTCAGGAAGAACAAAATGCAGCCATGTGGGACCCAATAGGGGGGTCGGCCGACCCCTCTATGAGCTCACCTTGAGCTGAGCTTCGAGCATGATCCATGCCAAGCACCCAGGAGTCCAATTCAACCATCAAATCAACCAGTGTTTTCATGCAACGGACAAAGATCATTTCATGGATTCATGGGCCCACAAGGAAGCAAGCAACGTGACAAATATTTAGCGAAACACCGAACCACTTCACATGACAGGTGGGGACATCTTCTAGAAGACCCAACCAGGCCCACCTGCCAATGAGGGGGTGTGCCGACCCCCTCATGGTGGCCCCACTAGGTTGGTTGGCTCCCACCGACCTCCTACATGCCGCCATGCATCGAGCTTGATCGTGGACGTCCATCTAAGGCGGTATTGAAGTCAGTTCATCCAAGGGTGTAGAGAGGAGGAGCACACGAATCACAGATATGGCACCCCCTCTCCTTTACCTATATAAGGAGGCTGCCACCACCCTTGGAAAGCATCTTCCAATCTCAGGCTGCCACCACCCTTGGAAAGCATCTTCCAATCTCCAATCTCTCATATTCTACTTCGAAGGAAGATCAAGCAAGAGTAGTAGTAGTTAGTCTAGAGTGGGAGTTAGAGTCGAGTCGAGCGAAGCTCGGGGTCTCTAGAGTCATCTTCTAGAGAATCTGGTATAGCTCTTGTACCTTTTCTCTTTTGTAAGACTTTCCTTTTATCAATATATCATTCTTGCTTTACTTTCCTTGGTATTTACTTAGTGCAAGTCTATAGTCTTTATAGTCTTGTTGTGTGCTTGTCTTAGTAGTATAGTTTTCTTAGTTGGATTGGTTTCCTTTAACCAACTCCTTGTGTGTATCATCATCCTATCTGTGCATAGGAGCTTTAGCTATCTGTGTGTTAGCTAAAGTTATAAGAGTAAGTGTGAGCGAGGTGCTCAGACTTAGTCTTACCTTTGATTGCCGCTGGTCTGCACAGATATTTCATGAGCACACTCCCGAGAGGTGACAGGTCTTGGGCGGCATTAGGGTTTCTCACCACATTCGGACTAGTTCTTAAATTGGTAGGGCGTCCATGAGGCAAATAGTCGCATTAGTGGAGGTTCTGTCTTCCACTGTCTAGTCTATCCCCACTAGACAAGTAGTAAGGCACCAGTCTAGTTGAGTCATTTATCTGTTAGGATCAAGTGCATAGAAGTAAAGTTAGATACATAGGAGTCCTTTACTCACTCGTTGTCCTCCCACCTAGCTAACACTCTACCTGTTATCTTTAGATTAGGATCCTATCCTACCTTTGATCCATTTACCCCCTTCTATACCAATTGGTACTAGATTGTAGTAGACACAAGGATCTCTTTCCTCTTTTATTAAACATTCCTAGCTATTGCTTTCCCTGGGATAAAATAAATAATGATACCTTAGAATGCTCATCCTCGGTGAAGTGCTACATCGGTATATTTTGTGCACTTGCGGAATAATCTCATAGACATAAGACATACCCCACAGGCCTATAGTGTCGCTGCCAATCTTTGGTAGTAACACTAAGAATTACCAACAGGCATTTCTAGTGCTATTACCAGGAACTAACCATTTTTGGTAATTGTGTTAAGATTTTCCAACAACGGCTAAGTGCACAGGGGAATCAGTTATTCTAATGTGAATCGGTTGACAAAATCGGCTATCTGATGAAGCGTAGATTACATCGACTTCGACCCGGATCGGCTAATGACAGGGCATCAATTGCACGGGACTCTACGAAAAGGAAAAGTGGAGCCCAAGTTATCGAGTCTTAGTAGTCTTTCTTGTTTATTTTCCTTATTTGTGAGTCATATCGAGTCAGGACTATTGACACCAGAAGTGGCAAACAGATATACCGCAAGCATATGGCAGTCAATGTAGCCTTCACGGGAGTATTCCAGGTATCATATTTTTCATAGGGAATGTGAAGTGTACTAACTAGGCTCAAGGCCGTCCAGTGATGAAACAAAGGGTCTAGGATAATTGGATAGAGAGGTCTGTCAACTAGAAATATCTAGCCATGGTATTCTAAGTATAACGAGGTTTATCACCTCCTCCCTTATTGGGGACGGGTCATAGTCGAAACGGCAAGTCGAGTTAAAGAGGTTTTCCACCTCCTCCCTCACCAAGGCGGCTACCCTATTTAGCCCCGCTATTATTGGTCAACTTGCCTAACAACACATATGAGGAACTCTAGGCCTAGCAAGGTATGTAATCCCTTCGCTAGGTGTCTTGCAGTGCGACAAGAAGCTCACACTGGTAAGATATAGTCTAGACACCATGTCTACACTATACTCACTACTTTAAGCTTAGCTAATGCTTTGAGCACTTCAACAAGTAAAACAGTATGCCAGTAAAAATCCATATACTTAAAGTACCAAACCAGAATATTAAATACTAGAAGGACTCAGATGTATGACTTACAAGAAGACTCGCATCCGCTGAGGCGCACCTTGGAGAAGACTCCCGATAGGCCAGGACTCCTCCTTGGAGACTCCTCACTCTCCCTCTACTAACATTGCTAAAATACTAGAGAGTGGCTTTCTCTTAAGTTTCATGCTCTAAAGTGAAGGCCTATGGGGGCAATTTATAGGGGGAGCTGTAGTAGGGCCTACTCCACCGCCATGTCATCAATCTGTGTTCCTCCCATCCTCCACCATTGGATCAAACCGTCATAAGATCGAGGGTGGAGAAGAATTCAGCATGTGCTTCTTCGCATGGAGGCATGCAAAAGGAGGTGGAGGGGGAGGACGCCCCTAGGCCACCATGGAGGGGTCGGCCGACCCCCCTATGGCAAGTGGGGCCTCCCTCCTTCTAGAAGCATGGCCCACCTGTCATAGAGTGTGGGTAAGCTTGGTTTGGCCTTGGGTTGGTCAGTTTGCTTCCTTTGTGGGCCCATGGATCCATGTGAGCTGAATATGAGCCGTTGAGAGAAAACACACTTGTGATCCAAGGGTGAAAAAGAACTCTTGGGAGTGTGTCATGGATCATGGCATGTCAGCAAGGCCCTGCTGTGCCCAAGGTGGGGTCGGTCGACCCCACCCTTGTGCCCATCTCTTGCACATTTTCTCCAGAAGTTACGATATTGATGATTGTGGAGTTGGTTTGTTAATTAGCCAGACTTGGCCGGTTGCCCAACCTACATATGGAGCTTTCGGACACTGAAAAGTACTATTCTAAGTGCCTGCAACTAAATAATGACATGTACATGTGGAACCAAGTTATTTGTACCTAAGTCACTATGTGTTTGGTGGTTTCCTTCCAGAAAGAATGTCTTATTGACGGTTTTGATGGGGTAAAAAGATGGTATAATTACCGTCAACAAGGACATGGTCAAAGTCTAGGGTATAAATATGTAAGCCCCGGCACCTGTAAAGAGGATCCAACAATCAATTCAACAAACCCTTCGGTCCCGGCCAAACCCTTAGGAGTAGGAGTAACGTAGATCTCGGCGAGTTCCTCATCAAGCTAGGCTGCATCTTTCGACCTCTGGTTTGCTGTTAGTACCGTCATGGCTCGTGTTTTCGTTTAATAAGGCAGCATCATTTGACCTCTTGTGATGCGTTGACATGGCTAGTTATCGGCTCTATTAAATCTTGACAAATCTAGTACATTCATTAAGTTACCATGTTTTTTATTTTTAATTAATTATTTATTTATAACAACATCTTTGTCCGATCAAGATTGGTAGATTTGGCTTATATCTTTTTGAATTCGATCATCAACAATGCTTTCCATGCTTATTCATGCTTTGATGATTGTTTCAGCGCTTGCATTAGCTTGGTTTTATCAATCTTGCTTGTGACATGTGGCGCGTTATAGGGTGTAGATGGTTTTATGATAAAACTTGTTAATCTTTTCTAGGGACTTTATCATGGTTGTATTCTAGCAAACCCAGCTGGTAAAGTTGCTTGGAATTAGACGCCATCGGTTAATATGTTGTGCTCATAAAACTGTTTATGCATCTAGTTTGTTCTTATGTCGGTATCGGCCACTTCGCCAATTTCCTTATGCCTCGATAAATACACTGTGCGAATACCGATTTTCTAGCTCACACGTGTGGTTTGCTTTGATATAATGTTACAAGTAGGAAATAGATTTGTTAATCTCTTCTAAGCTCTTTTGGTGCAGCTGCCATTACCCTCTCAAAAGATGATTTAGATTCAGACGCCGTCGGTTAATAGAGATATTTTGTTACGAGCAGTGTTATGTTAAATGTTGAATTATATGGATAGGTTAGACGATCGGTAAATTAAATGGTGTAATCCTTTTATGCTATAATACGTATCTTGGATGACCTGTACTTGTTCCTATCTTGCTCATTATGTCATGCCATCAATTTCTCAAATAAGTTATTCATGCATGTTATTCAATGATTATTCTTTAAGCATGTTGGACATTGACTCACTAGTTAATGCCCTGATCAGATCGGCTATTTAGCCACATATGCATAACTGTCTAAAACTAAACTGGCAGGTTTCATAATTTAACTATTTTTTTCCTCTTCGTCAAATTGACTCGCACGTCTTGGACTCGATCGATCGGATAGTTGTTGGTGAAGGTGTAGGGATCGGAGAAACACTCTCCCTTCACTCCAATCTATCTGGCTTGCGAGTGACGTTGACGCAGGAAGTCACATTTTTTTTTTGTCAACGTAGGCTTTTCGTGCCACGTGTGCCGCCAAATCTATCCTTAGCGCGAACTTGGGGAGTGAAAGGAAAATGAGAAAAAAAGAAACCCTCCGAATATGCGCAGGCCACGCGAAAAGGTGAACCCGCTCAGCCCCAAAGCGCGTGCAGCCGCCGGCAGCGCCGCCCTCCTCCACAGCCCCGCCCCCCTGCACAACGCCGCCGCCGCCCTCCTCCACAGTCCCGCCCTCCTGCACAGCCCCGCCGCCGCCCTTCTCCACAGTCCAGCTCCCCTGTACAGCCCTGCCGCTGCCTTTCTGCACAGCGCCACCGCCCGCCGGAACCCTAACCACGGCAGGCTTTATGACCACCCCCATTCCAGCCCCTACCACCACCTGTCGTCGATGGTCACAGCTCCGCCATCCCAGCCCCCGATAGCACCACGCACCCATCCACATCCACCGGTACTCTTCATCGACGCCTCAACGTCAATGGCCACCACCAGCTTCGCCGGGCCGGCCCCCAAGATTCGCCGTCACACACGCATCTGGTGGCGCCCGTGTTCAATTCTTGGCAAGGCTGAAGTTCGCCGCCATCCCTGGTGCTATCCCTGACCTATCTAATGTCACACTGATTCTGTTCTGTGGAAATAGTATCAGGCGAGCAGCTTACTTCGGTTCCTATTTCTTTGGTTGCAGAAAGGATCAGAAGACGGTGGCAAAGGACCAATAGATTCATGCTTTAGGTTATTTCTCTTGCCAATATTTCTATTCAGATTCAGTGCAACATTTTACCCATCTATCCCCTTCCCCTCTTTATAAAAGGAATGTATTGAGCTGAATTGGATATGGTGTTTATTGCAATAAATTGCTTTTGCAGAGGAACCTGTGTGGAACTACTGAAGTATTCCAAGATGCTATTTTTGCATGTACGTTTTCTAGTGCTGGATCTGCAACTTAACACTATGAATCAGAGTTCGAATATTTCTCCTTGCGGCCAAAGGATCAGTTCTGACTTGTTTCTTTTCTTCCTTTCCATGTTGCAAAATATAGAATTAGATTGGGAAGGCAGAAAAGAATGGATATGTCTGCGTTGTGGGTTTGGGGTCAGGTCCAGCAGATTTGGAAATGCGTGGAGCTAGAAAATGCACATCAACAAGGCAACAACTCTGGTAGATTGATGTGACAACAAAATTCCAATAGCACTCCTCATGGAACTTATAATTCACAACAGGTGGCAACTGTTAACTTTTTCTCTTACATTGTCTTCTTTGTTAGTGCAATAACTATTCAGTCTTTCTTATGTCCAGTCGTTTTTTTACTTTGATTTAGAACTTGAGGGCTGCAACAACCTATCATGTTGAAGTACATGAAGATCAAGAACAAGATGCTAGGTCATATGCAGGGCATGATATGGCTGATATGCATTTAGATGGTGATGATGACTTTCTGAGTAGACGAGTGGTCCTTCGAGAGGAGCAGCATAGTGAGCTAACTTCCTTGTGCTTGCCCTCACTGCCTATGTAACTCAAGAAACTAGGAAATAGACAACAGACTGAGTCTAGGACTCATACTTTTCCTAACACTAGCCAACTAGATAACTTCGGTAAACTAACATCTCTGTTTCCACAACACACTAGCTAAGAATTCAGTGAATTCCTCAGCACACCAATACACTATCCTTTGCCTCATTCCAGCTTTTTGTGCAAGCTTAACAAATAATCCTGCATAGTTTTGCTTCAAAGTTCAAAAGGTAATTTTATCACAACTATTATTGCATTCCTCACCACACCAATACACTAACCTTGGCCACAATTTCTTATGCCTCTAGCTGAATTAGGCCACATACATGATGATGATGACTTACATGATAGAGTAATAGTCGAATATCTATATTCTTGAAAAAAATGATTGAAAAAATGATCATTTTAGGTACTTAACCTATGATGAAGTCACTACAGCACTCAAATATGTTTTGGACTCATTGATGGTACATCCTTTTTTCTCCTTTATAGGTACTTAAGCTATGATGAGTTGTTGCAAGTCTCCTGGCATGGCAATAGCAAGCTGAGGCTCAAGTATGTTGCGAGTGGCAATAATAGTTGTGATCTAAAATGCTACTATCAGGTAGTGTTGGATTGTGCGGGCAAGAATTGTGCAACTATCAGCTCATATGTGCAACAATTGAGTTTTCTGCAGTGACCAAGAATTGTGCAGCAAGACAGTGCTGAACACTCCACTTTTATGACCATTTAGTATGACTGCTTGCTACAGTGCTGAACACTCTACTTTTGTGGTCATTTAGTATGATTGCTTGCTATCTGAGGTAACTCATATGTAATGAACGATGAGTACATGGCTGTATGCCTGTGTATATTTGACTTGTGTCCCACTTGATGTGTATCTCCAAGTTCAGGTAACTCATAGTTAAATGCACATGAGTACGTATATTGTATTGATGAAATCAAGTGGCTTTGAATATGTGTTGTGTTCTCCAAAATAAACTAGCTCTAGGAAATATTTGTATTATATTAGTATTAATATCTATTATTATATGGTTTTGTCGACAGTTAAATTGTCCCTAACGGCATCCTATAAGAGATGCTGCGGAAATGGTTTCACCAACATATAAAGTGTTGGGAAAGGTTCTAACTGTTGGCATAGGGACTAACTGTCGGGAAAGGGTTAACCGTCGGAGAAAGTTCTAATTGTCGGCGTAGGTACACCATTTGGCTACCCAAAAAGTGTCGGTGACCCAAAAAGTGTCGGTGATGTCTTTAACTGTCGGCAAAAGTTTCGCTGACGGCTTCTACCATGACTGTTTGTAGACTGTCAGCAAAAACTTTCGTGGGAGGTTATCTGTTGGTGAAGGTGCCCTTTGCCAACTATAGAAGTGTTGGCAAAGCTATGTTGTGTTATAGTGTACAAAAGTTGTTGAACCTGGAAGAACCTTACTGTAATGAGTAAGACTCGCCTCACCTTAATGAAGACTGGAGGAGCCGCACTAGTTTAGCGAAAATAGCTACAACATCTAGATAAGTTTCAATTTTAACCATCAACGAAACATAGAAAAGGACCTAAAAGCAAATACCACATAGATATAGGGGTTTACTGATAGAATTTATAAGTTTTGGTGAATGTCTATTTCTACAGGGTGTCAGCTGAAAAGAACAGACCCACGCACGTGAAGGAAGACTCTAGAAGGCACGAGAAGGCACCGGACCAAACCAGAGACCGAGTGGGCCCAGGGTTTGAGATCCAATCTAGGCCGTGCATGAAGGTTGGTTTGATCCAACGACCGCAGTGCATCCTAGGACGCTATATAAGCAAGGCCCCTGGACCCTAGAGGAGCAATCTCTAGAAACCCTAATTCATTATTTCTAGAGAGGATCAACTTAGAGGGGTCCCTTGAATGGATCTCTGCTCCAGAGCCTAGCATTCAAGAGAGATTAGCTTTTTAGTCTCTATGTGAGATTAGAGTTCTTCGTCTAGATTGAGAGAGATAGAGTGGAGGGAGAGTTGGATGAAGCCCGACATGTCGTTATCTGTTGACAATTCTTAGCATCGCTTAAGTTAGGTTGTCATCCTCAGAGTGTTCTAATCCTTTTCCTATCCTCTTTAGAATAATCAATCTTTCATCTAAACATAAGGAACATTACTCAGGGAATTCAAAACAGAGCAATCCTTTCCCAAGCAACCGGGTTCTACTTGTCCCAGATTTGGGGAGTGGACTACATAGGACTTAATGAAACTATAAAAGTCACCTTCGCGATCTACCACATGGCCAAGAAAATAGGGTGCATTCACAGGTAAATATAATCTAGACACCATGCCTACATTATCTCTACCACCTAATCTGATCCGGATTGAACTATGTACTTTACGAACATATGCATAAACTTATTATCAATCATGACTATATCAAAGATAAAACTAGACCAAACCAAGAAAATGATAAACAAGAACATAATGATATTAAAATAGCACAAAGTCTTAATTATGAGATACAAAGATAGAATTACCAAATCTCCTGACGATAATTCAAAATCCTAAGCCGCGCTCAACTCTACTTGTATCTAGCTAGATCTAACCCTAAACTTGAAGTAGAGATCTAATTCTATGGAAACCCTAGCTTTTCTCTCTAGCCTTCTGAATGAGAGATCAACCAATGAATAATAATCCTCCTCATGGGGGTCTGCCCTGCTTATATAGTCCAGTAGGATGAACCACAGCCCTCAGATCAAACCAACATGAAGCAAGAGTCAAGATACATCATAGAGATCGGTTGGAAGCCGTCACGCGAAGCGGAGCTCAATTCCATGTGGGCCTAGGCCGGCCGCCCTGGCATGTGGGATCAGCCGGCCCCATATGTCAGCCGCCGGGCTCCTGCTTTGCTCCACGATCCTCTGGTGTCTTCTAGAACTTTCTTGTCAATTCTTGCAGAAATCCGAATTGATTTGGTCCGGTTGCTTGGCTCCTACTCTTCCCTGGATTATTCTATTTTTATCCTTAAAAATCCACAAATCACCAAAGTTGTGGAAATTGTCATGTTAGTCCAGAAAACTCTTGCTTGGTGATGATTCTAGGATCTTCTAGAAAGATCTTGTCGTATTGATGGGGGACTCTTTCATCGGGACTCTAATTATAGAAAATGACATGTCCATTTCGATCATCTCGACTAGCTCTTCGCAATGGTGTGCCTTGATTCATCACTTGAGGTACTTTTCTAGAGTAAAATATTAATAATCTGCAAAAATAAGTTAGAACACCACAACTCGTGGAACTTGTTAGTTTCAAACCCTATAACTATGCTTTAGGAATCATTTCAGGTGATATTAAGCTATAGTTGATGATTATTTTTAAGCATTAACGACCATCAATAAGCACCCCAAGCTTAACCTTTGCTAATCCCTTAGCAAAGTCAATCTTTTAATTAACGAACTAGGAGTTAAAACAATGCTTTCACACCTCAAAGATACATATGTTTCCAAACAAGAATTCTACTAAACAATGGTCAAACTATTCCAATTTCCAAACTTACTCATATTACCCTTAATCATGGAGCTTATTGCCTCTACCTGCATCTTGAGTAATTGATAGACAGAACAATTTTAGTCAAGCACTACCACCCTGTCTTTATCCAACCTGTCTGGAGTTTTTGTAAGTTCTTAAAAAAACTCAGAGATTCCTTTGCATGATTCTCACATGTCTCTCATTTTTCATATTTGTGGTTCCTTAACAAGGCAATCGAAATGGTTTTTGCCTTCTCTCTTCTCTCAAGATATGTGGTATTTTTGGGTTAAGGAAAAAGTAGTAATATGCCTTCCCTCTTCCTCACCCTACACTAGTAAAAATATATGGAGTTCATAGGTGGGACAGGAAATAGTACATACCTGTAATACATATGTTGCCTGGTCTAACATGTGGATCTAGAGGATGAAATCTAAAAATCCTCCCCATATAATCAAATCAAGATGTGCAAGTGTGGTTTCAAAGCAATAGCGTAGCAGAGATTTTTGTGGAAGATAGAAGTGGTGCAAACCTAATTCTACAATGCTCCTTTACAAATAGAAACTTTTCTTTATACTTGAAGAATTTGGACAATCTAAAACTTGATACAAATACTTCTTTCTCTTTTTCTTTTCCCCTTTTTTTTAAAAAAGAACATAATATCACCAAACTGGATTACAAAAGGGGTTAGGATAACTAAAAATATCTAGGAGCATTGATTTTTGGGTAGCAAACAAGAGAGACCTATGGATAAATATTTTTGGGTGTTCCTTCCTAATGTAGGAATAGAACATTTTTGGCTGGATCTAAATGGGTGAATATGGTGGTGCATACTTCCAGGGTAGAAGTAGCAAGGGTGCAAAGTTTATGTGAATCTTGATTTTAATCATATGAGGAGTTCCTATAAGGATCAACACAGCTAGACCAAACTCAATGCATACAAGTAGTACATTAAATAAAGAAGGTTGTCCTATTCTATTAACCAATCATATTTGGCTGTGGTAGGAATTTTAAGCTCTCGTCATACAGGAACTCATCATGTAGGTTTTTAAGTTTTCAAAAGATAAATTCTCTAGAAATTTAGCATCACTAGGAACATGATAAACAATAGCTCAAACTTTATCATATCATATCTGCCAATCACCCAGACTTAGATTAAAATAGTTGCTACCCACAAATTTTAGATTTAGAGTAAGGTTTTCAATCAGAACAGTTATATCCAAAACTTAGGAGAAATCTATACTGAAAACTACATAGTTTCAAGGAATTCAAGGATTTATTAAAATATGGCTACTACTTCAAGTTTATTATTCAAAGCAAAAAGGAAAAAACTCTTTTTATTTGTTTTTCATTATTTAAAACTAAATTATTCAAAGCTAATTTATAAAATTGAAGGTTTTCAAGATACCTGACTCTCTGGTTACCTCTCGGAAGATCTTGCAGCAGAACTTGAGATTTCCTTTCTCATGTGGGGTAAAAGAAAGATCTTGGGGACTCGTCCCCCAAGCTTGTTGTTGCTGGTGTCGTAGATGTTGTCGAAGAAGAGACTTTGGGAACTTCTCCCAAGGGTGTTATTGCAGAGGTGGCCTATAAGGGTAGAACTGAGGAATGGAGTAGAAAACCTCCCAGTTTCGTCCATCTCTGGCCTAAGTCTGCTGTACATTATCTAAAACTTCACCAAATTAAGCATTCCATTGTTGCTGTTCCGCTAGGATCTGGCTGATATTGACTTGTTCTTCGTTGATTGTATCCATTCGAAGGTTCAAATTCACAAATTGCCCTTCTATACCAAAGACAAAGTGTCTTGGTGGTTCATGATGCCTTTGTGAAGGTTCTGGATGATCTATAGATCGTCTAGGCTGGGAATCTCGTGATCTAGATCTCCTGTGTCTCTCTTCAAAATCTTTAGAAGATCCACCGGAGTGATGTGATGGAGAGGGTTCCCATGAATGAGGTTGCCTGGATGTGCCTGCTTGATCGGTGTATGCAGTGTACGTAGGCCCTTCTGGTGTTGGATCTTCTCCGTAGTAGTGCATGGGCGGCGCATTCACAAGTCGATCAGATGTACTCCTCTTGCTTAGGGGTGAAGGCTACAAACCAACAAGATAGTTTCTGACGGTATAGATCCTGAGCCCCGGGTTAGGAAGCGGAATCTTAGTAATCATACCATGATATCTCATGTAAATGGTATTGTTAACTTTCTTCAGAATTTGAGCCTGCCTAAAGAAATCTAGGTCCATTATGGGGCGAGGATTAGAGATGTGAGAAACAACATGGTTATTTGCCAACCCCAATCTAGTGGCTATGTGAAAAACCAAGGATGTACACTCAACGTCTCCTTTGACTGGTCTGAAGACATCTAACCACTGGTAAATCATGGCTATAATAGGAGAAATCTTTCACCTGTTCACAAATGCAAAGAGTATTTTCAACTCATCTTCCCTAATAGTTTGAGTTTCGGGTCTAGGGAATAGGGTCGAGGAAATAAATCTATGAATAAAACAAAGAGTAGAAAGATGGAGGTCACTATTTCTGGGTCTATAGCAGATGTCCTTATCAAAAATTTCCTTCCAAAACTTCTCTTTCCAAAAGTCAGAAAGAGCAACATCGAAGTTAAGAACATAATCTGAATTGAATCCTAGCAAATTACTAAGTTTTCTCCAAGTGCAAGTAAACTGCCTATTAAATAGATGGTCAGGAAGAGCAACATCAAAGTTAAGAACACAATCTAAATTGGATCCTAGCAAATCACTAAGTTTTCTCCAAGTGCAAGTAAACTATCTATTAAATAGATGGAAACTCACCCCAGCCCCAGCTTCAAGAAATTGCAAAGTACACAAAAATTCCATTGTAAGCAGCTTAGCACCCGGCTCATTAACTGGAATGAGGTTCCTTCAACCTATAGTGGCAAAAATTTCATCATCCATACTGTGTCTCGTAATAGTGGAGGATGAGTACACCGTCGTCAACTTGTATTCCTTGTCCTTGATATTCCTGAACTTGTCCTGCTCTGTTCGGCCATGTAGCCGGACATCCTTCTCTGCCATGAGTTCATTGATGGTGTTATCAGTGGAAGGATGAGCTGTTGAAGATCTTGATGATGAAGCAGGTGTGTCCGTGTCCATGACGGAATGAGCCCTCCATGATTGGCTCCTAGTCATACGCCTGAAACCGAAGAACGACATCCTGTCACACAAGGAATAGACAAACACAACAAAAAGGGACTACAAATATTGGTTAGAATAAATGGTTAGGAGTCAGCTGTCCATGGATTAGTCGTTCGAGAGTTAGCCCACTAGAGAATTTCTAAAATAGATTTTAAGCACTTTTCTCTAGACTTTTTTTAGGCCTAGTCTCAAAACACTAAAAATTTTAGCAGCTCTTTTCTTCTTTCTTCAAAACTCTCTTTTCTTCTAAGGATTTTGTCTAGCAGAATAGCTTGGAGTTGAAATCTAATGAAAAAGGAAGACAGGTGTGGTGCGAGAGGAGAAGGCAGTGGGAGATGGAGATTTATAGAGAGGGGAGAGGCAGGCCGATTGACCTAAGGTGTGGGGCCAACCGGCCCCACCTATGGGCCTCACGAGTGGTCCTTATTCCTATTCTATTCTACTGCATTCTCATGCTGATTTCTCCTCCTTTGATACACGAATTTGATGCGATGCAGTAGAAATGGTGGCAAGGTAAAAAGAACATAGTGAATCCCACGGTAAATTTCATGGAGTCTGTGGGCCCAAGGTGAGAAAAATTTTACCATGTAGAAAATAAAATTACTTGTATGGAACAAACCTAAAAAATTAACGACAATATTTTTAAGCCACCATAGTAAAAATTCTTCGGGTACTTCGTAAAAATTATTTACATGGGGCATGAATTTTTGTTTTTATATTTTTATTTTGTTTTCATATAGATGCAAATGATGCAAAAAAGGTAAATATGGATAACTATCGAGTTACCTTTCGGCGAGGGTTTAGAATTTTAAGTCCATCGAACCGGATTTTTCCACAATTTTAATCTTTGGGGGTGACAGTCAATCTTGGGGAAAATACCCCTGGTGACTCTTCATCTTCTGCTTCATTTATCATATTGCATTATTAGCTAAAGTAGTCTTGGGCTTGAATAGAAAGGCTCTTCTTGCCCATTGATGTTGAACTTGATTTCTCCACTCCTAACGTCAATGCGAGCATTGGCGGTACTCAGGAAAGGTCTTCCCAAGATGATTGACACCTGAGATTCCGGGTGCGTATCCAACACCGCAAAGTCAGCTGGTATGAAGAATTCTCTAATCTTAACTAGAATATCCTCAGCAATGCCTAGTGGATAGCGGATTGATTGATCGACTAACTGTAGGCACATGTGAGTAGGAACGATCTTTGAATGTTGGAGTTTGTCAAAAAAGTGTCTTGGATGTCACACTAACACTGGCTCCAAGGTTACATAGTTGTCAAAGTGTTGGTCTCCAATAGAGCACTCAATAGTGGGACGTCCTGGATTTTCTTCCTTTATTGGTGCTATGTTAAGGATGGCTGCACTACATTGTTCCATCAACTTGATCACTTCAGTGGTGGGCAGAGGTCGTTTGTTGTTGAGAATATCCCTTATGTATCTTGCATAGATGGGTCCCTGTATAACATCTAACAAAGGAATATTGATGTATAACTTTTGAATTACTTCAATAATCTTATGAACTACTCATCAGCTTTGGCTGTCCGCCATTTGCGTGGAAACGGCAAAATGTCAGAATCATGGAAATCTTGCATCATCTCTGGTAATGGTCCTTCTAACTCTACAACTTCATCATCCTCTTTTTCTTCTGTTGTCTCTGTTGGGATTACTGGCCTAGCCTGCCTTCTTGGTACACCTTGTGAATAAGGAGGATCATGGGTAGATCTGCCACCTATTGTGGTTACAGCTTGTACCTGATCATGGTTAGTGGCAAAAGGCAAAGCAGTGGCTAGTCGTGCCAACTAGGTTTCTGTTTGTTTATTATAATTAAGTTGATCTTTTATGGCAAAAGAAAAGTCATCAAATTTAACATTTATATCCTCTAAGATTTTATCATTAGAAACAAGCCTCCTGATAATATTGTCATTAAGTATATCCTATTCTAAGATCAAATTCCTCAAGGGTATTTGCTCAAACTTAGAAGAATTATGATTTCCCGAATACTTATCTTGATACGTAGATTCCTTCTAATTCCATCCTTGCTCTCTTGATGTAGACTTGTTGATAATGTTTGCATCTTCTTGATTATCTTGAAATTCTATCCCCAAATATTTTCCACATCTATTCTGAACATCGAATGCATCTTGGATGGCTTGATGAACTTCTTCTGGAATTTCTTCACTCTTATGGTAGCGTTGAATATGATCTGATTTCCAACTCTGATTCTTGTCTATCTTGGTTAAAAGAGCTTCAGTTTTTCCAAGTGTGAGTGACATGAATGACCCTCCAGCGGCTGCATCTAATTTCTCATGAGACCTCTAAATAAGTCCATTGTAACATCCTTGCATGAGCAACCAATCTTCCAATCCATGGTGTGGACATTCTAGGACATATTCCTGGAAACGTTCCCATGAATAGGCAATGGTTTATCCTTGTTACTGTTGGAAGTTGTAGATCTTCTCTCTCAAGGCATTGGTTTTGCCTACAGGGAAGAACCTTGACAGAAAGGCTTTTGAACACTTGTCCCATGTGTTGATGTCTTCTTGATGATTGTAAAACCACTGCTTTGCTCTTCCCTCCAAAGAGAACAGGAATAACTGAAGAAGTACAATATCTTGGGCAATGTCCTTCATGATGATGGCACTTCCAATCTCTAGGAAATTCTGTAGATGAGTAGTAGCATCTTCATCTTCCTTTCCGCTAAATATAGTAGCTTGGACTAGGCTGATAAGGCTTGGCATGAGTTCAAACTCTAAGTCATCCGTTGGGAGTATGGGCCCAACACATATATTTTCTGTGCTTGGAGCATAGAACTCTTGCAAAGTCTTGGCTGCCATTGTCTTCACCACTTGGTTGATCTTCAGGTTGAGTTGGTACTTGATTGAATGTTGAATGATCACAACTATACCTGAAATACCCTGCATAAGATATAAAATAAACAAAACAAGGGTAAGCCTAAAAAGATAGAAGACTTGGTTAAAATTTTTTTATCTAAGAGTATATATTTGATTTATTCTTCTGATAGCCATATACATAATTTTCCTAAAAAAGCTCCCCGGCAACGGCGCCAGAAATGCTTGTTGACAATTCTTAGCATCGCTTAAGTTAGGTTGTCATCCCCAACATAGCGCCGGAACTGTTGGTTGTACTTAATATCTAGGCACTTTACATAAAAAGAAATAAAAGGGGTTATTCACAAGTGCACAAATAAAATACTTTCGTTGTAGCATTTCACCCAGGAAAGTTCCAAGTATCCTTATTTATAATTTTACCACTAGGAGCATTTATTTAGGGTGAAGATAGGAAAATCAATATGGTTTTAGGAATTACAAATACACACTCTCTAGATATGAATCAATTAACCAACTCTATCTTAACAGGGGTAAGGCAGATAATAGCAGTAATGATAATAAAGAGATATTGATAGGGAATCCATAATTAGAAAGAACTCATCTAATCAAGTAGGATACAGAATAAAGTGACACAGTTAGAGATTTAATTCCTAGGTTATGATCCAGCTAACACTCCTCAGAGTGTTCTAATCCTTTTCCTATCCTCTATAGCATAATTAATCTTCCATCTAAACATAAGGAACATTACTTCCGTGAATTCAAGAAAAGAGCAATCCTTCCCCAAGCAACTGGGTTCGACTTGTCCTAGATTCGAGGAGTGGACTACAGAGGACTCAATGAGCTATAAAAGTCACCTTCACAATCTACCACATGGCCCAAAAAATAGGGTGCATTCTTAGGTAAATATAATCTAGACACCATGCCTACATTATCTCTACCACCTAATCCAATCCAAAAATGAACTAAGTACTTTATGAACATATGCATAAACTTATTATCAATCATGACTATATCAAATATAGAACTAGAGCAAACCAAGAACATGATAAGAAAGAACATAATGATATTGAAATAGCACAAAGTCTTAATTACGAGATACAAAGGTAGAATTATCAAATCTCCTGATGATAATCCGGAATCCTAAGCCATGCTCAACTCTACTTGATCTAACCCTAAACTTGAAGTAGAGATCTAATCTTCTAATTGGAAACCCTAGCTTTTCTCTCTAGCCTTTTGAATGAGAGATTAACTAATGAATAATAATCCTCCTCAGGGGGTCTGCCCCTGCTTATATAGTTTGGTAGGATGAACCGCAGCCCTCGAATCAACTAATGAATAATAATCCTCCTTAGGGGATCAAGATATGTCGTAGAGGTCCGCTGCAAGCTGTCACTTGAAGTGGAGCTCACTTCCATGTTGGCCTAGGCTGACCAGCCTAGCCTGTGGGGCCATCTGGCCCTATTTGTCAGCCGTCGGGCTCCCGTTTTGCTCCACGGTCTTCTGGTGTCTTCTAGAACTTTCTTATTAATTCTTGTGAAAATCCAACTTGATTTGGTCCAGTTCCTTGGCTCCTATTCTTCCCTAGATTATTCTGTTTTTATCATTAAAAATCCACAAATCACCAAAGCTGTGGAAATTATCATGTTAGTCCAGAAAACTCTTGCTTGGTGATGATTTCAGGATCTTCTAGAAAGATCTTGTCATATTGATGGGGGACTCTTTCGTCGGGACTCTAATTATAGCAAATGACATGTCCGTTTCGATCATCTTGATGAGCTCTTCGCAATAGTGTGCCTTGATTCATCACTTGAGGTACTTTTCTTTAGTAAAATATTAATAATCTGCAAAACAAGTGAGAACAGTTCAACTTGTGGAACTTGTTAGTTTTAAACCCTACAATTATGCTTTTGGAATCATTTCAGGTGATATTAAGCAATAGTTGATGATTATTTTTAAGCATTAACGACCGTCAATAGTGTCTCCTCTCCGGCTTGTACCTGCAGGATCAAGTCTCCCTAACCCGGGGCTTGGTTCTGAGATTCTTTGCTGATTCAACTTCTAATACTAGTAAGTACAATGTTATTATTGTTCTATGGTTTACAAGTTTACTTTATTCTCTTCTGGTTGAGAGTAGAGTAATCATCTATAGCATAAGTGTGGTGCTTGGGCTAGGATACTCGTAGATGTCCCCTATCTGGCCAGATCCATGGTAGTGGCGTGAGACGTGACAATCTCGTTGCTTCCGTTGTACACCACATCCTGTTAGAAGGATTGGTAGGATCTGGTGTGCCATGGTTAAGCATCCTCTGTGGTGTCTCTTTTCCTTCCATACGTCCCCATTAGAGCAGTAGTCACATAGCTTACCACAGGTTAGAACTAGGGTGCCGTAGTAGTCTTCTCTATATCCCTTATATTAAAATACCTTGATTGCAGCTCAGGGGTTAAGCTTAGACTTGGTTAGTCTCGCACGTTTTCTCCCAACGAATAAACAAATACGATACACAGGAAATATCTCCCGGGTGAAGTGCTCATCGATATCCATGTGCTTGTGGATTATTTCTCTTTAATTCTTCTGTGTGCGTAACAAATATCAACAAGTACTTCTGGCGCCGTTCCTAGGGAGAAAGATAGTCTGCTGCATTAACATAATGTCTTGCTTAACCTTGTACTATACTTTTATCCCTTTGTCTTTATATCTTTTCTTTTTCTTTTGTATCCTTATGGATAACCCAAATTCCATGCCAATCTTTGAATTTTCTGCACCTTCGGAGACCAGCCATAGACCATGGGAATCATCAAAGCCTATCTTTGCCTCTAATTATGAGTTATGTCCGAAGTTGATTGCAATAGATCAAAACCAACCCTTTTCTAGAGCTGAGGTTCTATCTTCTAATCAAGAAGGTAATGAACTTTTGGTTACACCTAGGGAATCTTTTAATCTTTTTATAAATTCAGGTTTAGACCTAGCCATACAAGACCTTGTTCTTCTATAACATCTTTATACGGGTCTTAATCATAGCACCTTTGGAGGAGTTTTCCTTTCTTTGTCTATTAGTAGGGCAAGGTTTGTCCATATTAGTGGACACACTCCTTGCACTAGCCTTCATGATGAATTCCTAGAGGAAGAGAAGGAATCATCCTACAAAAAAGAAGAGGAAGTTTCCATAGCCACGTTACAAACATTCCAATCCCACTATTTGGCTATCAATCCCAAACCATTAGTGCTCCAAAATCCTCTAAGGGAAGAAGAAATTCTACCCCTGGAAATCCTTTCTAATGATGACTTTGGGAGGATCTTAAACTTCCTGCTTCATAAGAGACCTTTGAGTGCATATAGTTTAAATCTTCTCAAGAAGGGCTCTCTTAGAAAGCTTCTCAAACCCAACCCCTTTGAAGGACGTTTAGAAAGACTCAAGGATGGCATGTCAAGAGATGCCATAGAAGGAGAGAGAAGCCATCTAGAATCTACTCCTATCGTTTCCCCTTCTATGTTCGCACCTCATACAAAATTTGAACTCATCTTTAAACCCATCCTTGACCCCTATGACTCCTCCTATGCTCTTTCTCCTAAAACTCCTGACGACCCTAGAAATACATCTAAACTTTAAACGCATAGGATTCATCAATGGCTAAAGAGCATTAATAACCTATGTGCTATTGCCATTGAATGTGTGGACGAGGCCGTATATGAGACCAACTTGAGAGACAATCCAAGGGAAACTCTAGAAATTTATGATGAATTACCCTTGAAATTTGAAAATGATGGAGACTTCAATGAGCAAGGATACTACTTCATAAACACCCCATCAAGTCCTTGCTCATATGAGAAATCTCATGATTCACTTAGTCTCTCTAACATGCCCAACATGAGATCCTCAACCCCTTCATGCTCCCTATTCCTAAAGATTTTGAAGGGTGGTTGTAGATGCATATGATCACAAATATTGTAGATCTCGTTGTGTTGGCTTGATCTTGAGATAGGTGCACCTAAAATGGTGTTGGAGGGGAAACCACTGCACCAAATCAAATCTTGAAGGTTTCCCAAGGACAAGCTTAGCATCCTAAAACAAGCAATGTCTAGACCATAGCATAAAATATTCACCTTTTTCTTACCCTTGTGAAATGAGCATAGAGATATAATTGTGAAAATATTCCTTCAGGTATTCTTGTCACTAACCTTTTTAGGCTCAGAGCAAAATAGACCGAAGGAATGAAAAATACAAGGTATGTCCAACCAATCATTATGAAACATTGAATTACATTCATTCAATCTTGACTTTTGCAAAATTCATGCTTGGGGATATGCTTCCATAAATAAATCTTTTGCCATGTTGCTACATAATATCTTGGTTGTCCTTACCTTTAAGACATGCTTAATTCGCTAAACAAAAATCATGCTCTATCATCGCCACTTGAGTGAATCTCCATAATGCTTTCATTCTACCCTTGTCTACCCTAGTAAGTGCTGGTTTGGAAGTTCTGCGCATACTTCTATTGGCTTTTAAATTAAGCATGGTGCTTAGGTTAAATAGCCTTCCTTAATCCAATTAGACATGGAGTCTAGTTTGGTTATTGAACCAAAAACTGCTATAGTAGACATTGGTATATTTTGTTGGACTAACCCTTGTAGGAAAACTTCTAAATTCAAATTGGGAAAGTCCTAAGATGAACTCACACTAGAGATAAAGAGAGACATAATAATTTTACATAAGGGAGACACAACTCAAGGAGAAGAAGGACAGTGCCACACAACATAATCCACAATCAAAGCACTCACTCCATGGAAATAGGTGAACAAGTTTTCATCATGCCACTTGAAGACAATGACTATTGTGGAGGACTTCGAGTTGTAGTTTCAGTCGCACTCTCTTGTCAACCATTAATCATGGGAATCAAGAAAGACTGACAAGAGAAGAGCATGCAACTTTCTGCGTCCCTTCCTAGATTGAAAGTTTGTGCATGAGGAGGAAGACCAACTCCTCTATATGAACCAACCAAGTTCTTCCTCCTCTCATGCTCCCATCGCTCCACACGCTAGTTTGTAATCTCTTAATTCATTGTTGCTTTATTTCATGAGTTTGAGTTATTTCATAATGCCTATATATGAGAATCAAACATAAGATGAAAAGAGTAAAATCAATCCTCTAGAAAAGAAGTAATAGTGAATAATAAATGTTCCATGCTAGTATGCTTAAAACAAACTCTTTTGTAGCATAGAAATTGACCTTTAGCCTTGTGACAACAATACCCTTGTTATTACTTGTATTTTCCTTCGGGTATGCGTTGTCCACTAAGAATTGCAGGAGTGAAAAGAAGAGAAAAAAAGGTCCAAACACATATCAAAAGAGAGCGCAAAGGGTGGCATGAATAAATTCAAGAAAGGAGTGCCACAGAGAAGATAGTTGGTGCATTATCAGAGACACAAGATCAACAAATCAAGAAGGGAAAGCTTCCACAAGGTGTTATAGTTCCAGCACGCTCCAATAATAAATGTAACATACCAAGGTAATTAAGCAAATCATCACTTTAAAAGCTTTTCCTTGATTCTGGTATACACATAAATACAAAACCAAATATGTTCTGAGTTATAACCTCACTTGATCCAACCTAATTAACTCAACATGTTTAGTTCTTCAATCTTTGTTCCTATCACCACTTTCTTATTCCCAGTGTCTTAATTCATATGAGCTAAAAAAGTTGTGCATCCAACCTTTAGAAGATGATAGTCATTTAAAATAAATACATCATGCATAGATAGACTATCCTTCTATAAGGTTGAGTAATCTGATCTGCCAAATGTTTTAATGCTACTCGTTGTCTATCCTATCACCCATGTTAAATTTGAGCAAAACACATAAACATCAAAATTATCTTCTTGCCCAATATGCCTAAAGTTAGAGAAGATGAATATAGTTTTGGTTCTATTGGTGTTTTTTCACCAACAGAGCCCATGCACTTGATCTTTGCCTTGTCTTTATGAGCAGGACACACTTTGAAGATCCTAGACCTACGACCATGCACACTGAGCAAGATGCTGCCAGCTTCCGCTACTAGTACATCGCTCCAAACTGTTAGAAGAGCAAGGAACATGGGTGAGACTGTCTAAAGATGTGCAAGTTATCTAGGTCTCTACCTTGGGACCAGATGATGCACCTACAGAATAAACATGGTAAGTGGTATAGTTCAGGGGACCTAAAACACTAAACCCTTGCCGAAAGGTAAAATCGGTAGTTATCCATATTTATCTTTTTTAGCATTGCATTAATTTTCCTTTTAATTACTTTTTTGCATTTGTGTATTCATTTTCCCTTTAGCATGTTTACTTTTCTACATTAAACATTTCATTAGAAAAGAAAATAAAAGTATTTGTTTACTTTGTTGCATCATAAAATTATAAGCCCCATGTGAATAATTTTGTGGTGTGTAAAAACCCATAGGAATATTCATTGTGGTGGCATAAAATGAAAATAAATATGAATTCATCTGGTTAGACTTTCTTGCATCATAGAAAAATATAAATTACAAAATATTCTCCTTTTAAAACTCTTCTGAAAAGAATCAAGAACAATCTTAAAAGCTCTGGACAATTAAGGCTTAAGTGGCCAACCACTAATGCTTAATCTATTCCACAAGTTCTATTGTCTATTTGAGTTTCACAGGATTTGAAGGACCAACAAGAGCTAACAAGCAAGTGGATGCTCTATCCACTAGTGGAGCACTATCTCAACAATCATTGACATCAATTAATGCTCCACTAGAAGAGGAAAAACATCCCCGCTGCTAGTCTACTACTTCACAAGATTGAACGACTATGTCAACATCCATCTTGGGGGAAAGCACCCCCATATATCTAGCTAAGTATTTTCTTCCCTTAGTCTTACCTTATTCTTTATGAGTTTTCTTAATTAGTAATAAAGATGGTCCAAAAATGATAGAAACAAAATGAAAAAAGGGTGTGTCTATTTTGCTTGTTTTTATTCTTAAAGAAGTTGTTAATAATAGAGGAGTCTCTGAATAATCTCTTGCATGGAAATGATGAATAGTTGCTCTATCATAATTCCTTTCAACTACCTAGTTTTCAACCTCAAACTCTCTTGAGTTTTGGACACAATTGTTTTGATCTAAGATTTGCTCTGAACCTAAAACTTATGGGTAGTGAATGCTTGATCTAAGTCTAGGTAGTTGGCAGATATGATTTGGGAAGGTTTGAGCTACTGTTTATCTTGTTCCGAGAGATACTAGAGTTCTGGAGAATTTATCTTTTGAAAACATAAAAATGCCACATGATGATTTCCTGTATGATGAGAGCTTGAATTCCTACCACAGCTATATATGCATGCTTGCTAGAATAGGAAAACTTCCACATTTATTTACTCCTTGTGTGCATTGTTTGGTCCTGCTGTATCAACCCTTAGAATTTTTCATGTGGTTAAAATCAAGATTTCATACACACACTTTGCACCCCTGCTACTTCTACCCTGGAAGTACGCACCACCATATTCACCCAATTAGATCCACTGAAAAATGTTGTGCTCCTACACTGGGAGTGAACACCAAAAATATTTTCCCCATAGGTTTTCCTTGTCTGCTACCCAAGTTCCAAAATAAATGCTCCAAGTTATTATCATCATTCATCTCAAAATTCCATTGTGTCAAAGAGTGGGCTATTTGAAAAAATAGAAAAAAAGTGAAAGAAAAACTATGATGAAAAATATATATATATATATAGAGCAAATCCCTAGTTTTCCAAATCCTTCAAAGTTCCAAGTTGAGACAAGTTACCCTTTGTATAGGAGCATTGTAGAATTAGGATTCCACCCCTTCCACCTTCCACAAATATTCTCTACCATATCTTTTGTTCACTCATTTGCAACCATACATGCACATCTTAATTTGATTGTATGACGAGTTCCTCTGGATCCATGGTTGGACTTGGCAACATATGTATTGCAAGTATGTATGGGCTGTTTCATTACTAGTTATAGGGTGTGATGTGAACTAGGGTCCCGATCTTCCGTCAGTTCAAGATAAACAACGATTTGGTGGAGCACGACACACCGATCCGGCTTCAGATCACAAAGACCCGAACCTGCAACCTTAGCACCATGTCTCCTCTGGTTATCAACCGTGTCACCAACCGGTTGACCTCACCAAGAAGGCTAATCCCTGCCTACAAATCGAAGAACACAAGCAAGAACTCGAAAGTACGCAGCTCAAATATTGGGACAAACTGCAGATATATGATTAAGATCACAAAGTGGGGTTTCTCAAACCGATAATGGCGACTGTTCAAAGACAGATTAATCTAAAGCAAAACCCAAACCCTAACTTGGGTGGAGGCTACTGACTTAAAGACTCTAGGGTCGTGCAAGACCCCCTGGATGCACCCCTATTGGGTTCCAACTCGATACAAGGCCCAAAGACCAAAATACGACGTCGCAGCGCCGGAACAGATTCTGAATGTCAACTTGCACAGACGATTCCTGATGACTCCGGATGAATTTGGGCCCCCAATAGGACTCATTTGAAAGGTCTTCTCGTCAGCTTTCTTTAGTGTATAAGAACATCCAATTCCGAGTCAGTATGTGGCCTGGGCGACTGTTTTAGTGCTAACTGGTCCTGGAGCTTGAGATGGACTCGAACTTGACATGTATTGGGCCTCCAACTTGGCTTGGACGCCCTTGCTGGCCTCCAAAGGTGGTGGCCAGGGTGGAGGATGTCCTAGGGCTTCCTTGATGTGTACTCCATCTTCTTTGGGCGTGCTCCCACTTGGGCCAGGATCCCACGGAGGTATTCCGAGCCCATGACGACGAAGTAGCACCCAGTAGATACAGCAGCAGTTTATCTTGATGATTCGGATGCCTTCCTGATGTGATATTGAGGTGGGACCAGATCTATTGGAAAGCTTATCAAATAACCTTTCTAACAAGTGCTGATTCACCTCAATTGTATTTCGGACGGATGAGTTATAGCCTTCCCAATGAAGCATTGTCAGGCTGCCGACGAACCGAATGCAGGACTTTGATGAGCTAGCACATTGAAATACATTTATACCTGCAAACAAATAGTGACATGTACATGTGGAACCAAGTGAGTTGCACCAAAAGTCACTATGTGAATGTAGAACCAGGGTCACCTTATCAATGGTCGTATCTGAGGGTTTCATGTCCTCATCAGGGTGAGAGAGAGAAGGCACAATGTTACTTTGCCTTATGCCAAAAATACCACATATCTTGACTAGAGAGAAGGCATACACCATCAGTGCCTTGGTAAGGATCCACAAATACCACCAATGAGAGACTTGAGAAGGTCATACATAGAAATCTCTGAGTTTTATTTGAAAATCTGAAAAACTACAGAATGAAGGTTGATCAAAGAACTCGAGACATAGTGCTTGACTTAACCGTTCTGTCTTTCAACTGCTCAAGACCCAAGTGATGGCTACAAGCCCCATGGTGAAAGGTAAGATGAGTAAGTTTGAAAGTCAGAATAGTTCAATCTAATCCTGAGGTGAGTTCTTGTTTGAACGCATGTGTACTTTTAAGGCGTGAAAGCATTGTAGCAACTATTAATCCATAACTGAGTTTATCTTTGCTCAGGGACAAGCAAAGGGTAATCTTGGGGGAGTTGTTGACAGTACATAAGTGTCAATTTTAACCGTCAATGAAATATGGAAAAAGACCTAAAAGAAAATATCACATAGATTACTGGCATAATTCCTTGAGTTTTGGTGAATGTCTATTTCTACAGGGTGTCAACTAAAAAGAACCAATAAAGGCCCACATGTCATGTTTACATAGAGAGAGCAGACCCACGCACGTGAAGGAAGATTCTAAAAGGCACGATAACAGACCCATGCATTTCAGTACTCGTAGATGTCCCCTATCTAGCTGGATCCGTGGTACCCCACATCCTGTTAGAAGGATTGGTAGGATCTGGTGTGCCATGTGAAGGACCGAAAATGGCGACCAAAGGGGGTGAATGGGAGCTGTAAAAATTTCTCATGAAATATTTAGACCACTGTCCCAACTTCACTGCCAAACAGGCAAGCCAAACACTATGATGTCCATGACCCAACTAGTGGGTGGATGTTCCCTAGGAACACAGCGGAACACCACAAAGGTAATGCAAGAGACAAAGATAGAAACAGAGATCAAATGCAACTGGTTGGGAGCTGGTTGGCAACTGGATGGGAACTGGTCAGGAACTGGTCAGGAGCTGCTCTTCCTCCAGATCTAGGCGACAACGTTAACTCTCCATTAACGGAAACTATTCGATATTTAATATTCCTCAACATGATGGAATAGTAAACATGATGCTCGATGGATGCATGATCAGATTAAGGGATCGAGTACAACTTTTCTTCACGATAAAGTTGCAAGCTATCGGTTACCGAGAAAAGGGGTAACCTAAACCTTCCTTGTTTTCGGTTGAACCCCGAGTTTACCCTCAGATTAATCTCACGTGACCCTCAAAAAAACACGTGCAAGACCAGACCGTACGTCCTCGACCCACCGGAGCCCACCGGCAAATACACACTGGGCCGGCCCACAACAGAGTACTTAACTTCTGCCGCAACCCTCGACAAATCACTGACGTCACCAGCCGATGAACACTAAAGGGGGGACCCCGCGTCAAGTGTCGAGGCCCCGGCGGGACGGACGCCTCGACACGACAAGGGTCGAGCCCCCTCGATCCACCAAATCCAGGTGCGTTCGATGGCGCATTTAATGCAAAAATACCTAACCTCGTCAAATCGTATGGCTATAGTGTCCGCACAGTGGTCCGTACAGCGGTCGAATCCCACTTCACTGCCCATACTGAGGACGTGCATCGGTCTGCAAGCACTATTACGCCGTACTCAGCGCTGTTAGACAGCTCGAGGCCCCCTTCGACGCGTTACGCAACAAACAACCGACATCGGATTCCCTCAATTCAATCTTATCCGCTCAACCACTACGCTCGAGGCTACCCCTCGACTGGGCCTCGAGTACGCATCGACGCCCTCCGGTCAACCTATATCGACTTCAAAAGCTACGCCAACAACTCCCAATGCGACCCCAACAGGAACTCGCACGTCCTCTACAGGGGATCGCGTCTTTCACCGGTCAGCAACCACGTCTCCGAAGGACACTTGTCAACTCCGAGCCACGCTGCTACAGAACAAGCCATGCTCAGCGCACGTCTCTACAGAGGCCTCGAGTTGACCACCACGACCCGCGACGTCACCACCGCGTCATCGAACCAGGACATCTATACCCCTGTGCCTCCCCTTGGCCTATAAAAGGGGATGCCAGGAGACCCAATAACGACAGGAAAAACGGACTCTAGAGAACGATCTCACGAACAATCAAACACACGCCTAGGCAGACTCCTAGACTCTGAATAACTCTTTCGCCCTACACTCGACCCCCCTCTCGAATTCTCTCCTTCGCTTGTATTCGCCCCTGTACAAGCACTTAGGTGCAAGATAATACAAATCTTCTCCCCCCGCTGGACGTAGGGTCTTCTTTGCCCGAACCAGGATAAATCGTTGTGTTCTTCTTGTATCACCATCCAAACGGGTTACACACACATACGTTTACTCATTGGCTTAGGACGCCCCCGGGTTCCTAACGCCAACAGTTGGCATGCCTGGTAGGGGGCCTATGTGTCAAACCGCTTCGTCCGGATGGCGGACTTCGTATCATCGCTCCCTTTCGGCTCGGTGATCTGGTTTGGGAGTCTAGAGTTCATGTCGCTCAGCACGAGCCATGACATGGTCCTGCTCTCAATCGGGCACCCGAGTGGGGGCACTTCCGGGACTCCGCGAGGAGCCCCGCGTCGTCCTCACCACCACGCTTCCCAATCAAGAAGGAGACATGGATCGCAGGGCGGGCGGCGCCACCGTGCGACCACGGTCGTCACATCCTCTTCGTCTTCGACAGATGACTTGAGCTCTCTGGCCCGGAGGCTCCCACGACTACGCGTAAGGCCCGAAGTGGGGCAGCGCTCGCCAGGGTTGAACACGTCTCCCTAGGAGAACGTGCCCCTCACATCTACGGCTCTCTTGCCCCGTGAGCAGTTTGTCGCCCGACCGGCACTGCCATTTGGGCTCGACAATGCCGCTTCGACATACTCCGCTATCGTGCGCTTGGGTTTCAGAGCGGACAGGGAACGGACCGGCACCCCTCCACGCGCAGCAGCACGTCGGGAGGTACCGGTACTGGCCCCTGAACGCCCGATTAACCCTCGCCCACACGGTGCCTGCCCTCGCGCGCTTCGAAGGTGGCTGGAAGTGGAACAATTTGTGCGGACCATCGTGCCTTGCCCGCTCTAATCCGACTCCGACTACGACCCCAGCTACTATGATCCCACACGAGAGTGTTTCCACGTTGACATAGTCGCCACGTCGGATGACGATGCCGCCGACGCCGATCCCGCAGAGACGTCCACACCACCAGCTGCAACAGGTGGGCCCCTCCTGGCGGGACAGGAGGAAGGGCCCCCTGCCGCGACCAATGACCCGTATGATTCGCAGGGCGCTCACGTCGCCCAGCTCGCGCAGGTCCGGGAGCTTCGAGCCAAGCTCGATGAAGACAAAGAGCGACTGCGCTAGCTCGAGCGTACCCTCGAGCAAGACAATCACAATCCCCCAGGCGAAGGAGCTCGGGCTCGAGCGCGGCAAGTACAGCGACAGATTGTGGGCACGGATACGGTTGCACGTCCTGCCTTCAATTGAGCCAGCCAGAATGTCATCGCGGCAACCATGCTTCTCTGCAACATGCCGGCCCCCTCGAATCCCAAAGCCCAACGAGTCCAACAGGAGATCAAGGGCCTTCTCGAGCTGGCCACCATTCAGCAGGCCAAAAGTTCTGCCTCGAGGCGTCGAGGTGCGGCCTCAGGGCAACACAATGAACCCTCGCGGCATGAGAGGCAGGCCTCGACCCAGCCGGTAGACTCCCCCCGCTTGAAGGGGGCGGTCCCGGACCACGATCGCGTTCGTGACAACCGCGAGCCCCGCGATGCGCGTCACGACATCAACGAACACCATAGATGCAAGTGCGGTGACGCTGAGGCACGAGGCTACAGCGCTCATTGGGGCGGATGCTATGACAGCGACGAGGACCGACGTCGATCCTCGGATCCGCCAGGACCTCGAGTCTTTAGCCGTGTGATTCGCAACACACCGCTGCCTAGCCCCTTCAGACCCCCGACAAGTCTCGTCAAATACAATGGTGAGACAAAGCCTGAGCTCTGGCTTGCCGACTTCAAGCTGGCGTGCCAGCTTGGTGGGGCCCACGATGATAGCACCATCATTCGACAACTCCCACTCTTTCTCTCCGACACCGCACGACGGTGGCTCGAGGAGCTTCCCCCTAACCAAATCTATGACTGGTCCGACCTGGTCAGGGTTTTTGAGGGGAACTTCAAGGGCACCTATGTGCGTTCGGTCAACAGGTGGGAACTCCTAGGCTACAGACAGAAGCCCGGGGAATCCCTCCGTGATTTTACTTGACGTTTCTCCAAGCAGCGCACTGAGCTTCCCCACGTCACCGACGAAGAGGTGATCCTGGCTTTTATTGCCGAGACCACCTGCAAGGAACTGATCCGGGAGCTCGGGCATGCTCCCCCAAAGACCGCCGACGAATTGATGGACATCGTGGCCAACTTTGCAGCCGGAGAAGAGGCCGTCGGCACCTTCTTCGACGGTGGCAAAGGCCACACACAAGCCAAGGCGGCCAACCCCGAGGGTTCGAACCAGGGCGGCAAGAAAGGGGGCAAGAAGAAGAAGAAGAACCCACGAGGCAAGCGCGAAGACGCCCCCGACGGCGACCTCGTGGCGGCTGTCGAGCGCAAGAAGCCTCGAGGCCCTCCCAAAAAGGGCCTCTTCGACGAGATGCTCAAGAAACCGTGCCCATATCACAAGGGCCAGGCCAACTGCCGGATGCTCAAAAGGCATTTTGGGGGTACGGTTCGAGGGAAGGAAGAGGAAAAGGAAGAGCCCGACGACAAGAATGACGACAAGGTTGATGGGTTCCCCGAGGTGCAGGACTGCTACATGATCTACGGGGGACCTACTGCCCGGCTCACCCCTGGACAGCGTAAGAGGGAGCGTCGGGAGTTATTCTCCACTCAAGTCACCACCCCTCAATTCTTGGACTGGTCCGAGACGGC
Organism: Bothriochloa decipiens; assembly: GCA_023333625.1. Lineage (NCBI taxonomy): Eukaryota > Viridiplantae > Streptophyta > Magnoliopsida > Poales > Poaceae > Bothriochloa > Bothriochloa decipiens. The sequence continues at coordinate 36,092,343 of CM041632.1, read as the reverse complement.
TATCATGTTCGACCATGCTGACCATCCGAACCACGTCCCGAACCCGGGGCTCTACCCGCTTGTTGTCGACCTTGTCATCGTCAACATCCGCTTCTCCAAGGTCTTGATGGACGGAGGCAGCAGCCTCAACATCATCTACTCCGAGACCCTCGACCTTCTCGGAATCCCAAGGGAAAAGCTGAAACTCAGCGCTGGGGGCTTCCATGGCATCGTGCCTGGCAAAAAGGCTATTCCCATCGGGTGCATCGACTTACCAGTGTATTTCGGTACTCCCGTGAACTTCCAAAAGGAGACCCTCATGTTCGAGGTAGTCTCGTTCCGAGGCACATACCATGCGATCATTGGGCGACTGGGCTATGCCAAGTTCATGGCAGTTCCCAACTACACTTATCTCAAGCTCAAGATGTCGGGCCCCAATGGCATCATCACCGTCGGCCCCTCCTTCGAGCACGCATACGACTACAACATCGAGTGCGTCGAACACGCGGAAGCCCTCGAGGAGACGGCGATGCTTGCAGCCACTCTCGAGGCCCTCGCCGACGAGATCCCCGAACCCAAGCGACATGCCGGCAGCTTCGAGCCTGCCGAGGACACAAAGAAGATCCCCCTCCACCAGACTTGCTCCGAGGGGACGGTGCTGCTCATCAGCACCTCCCTCGATGCCAAATAGGAAGCAGTGCTCGTCGACTTTCTCCGCGTGAACGCCGACATGTTTGCGTGGAGTCCCTCGGATATGCCGGGCATACCGAGGGAAGTCGCCGAGCACGCCTTGGAGATCCGCCCCGGGTCTAAGCCGGTGAAGCAACGCCTGCGCCGCTTCGATGAGGAGAAGCGCAGGATCATCGGGGAAGAAGTCAACAAGCTCTTGGCGGCCAGATTTATCAAGGAGGTCCACCATCCCGAGTGGTTAGCTAACCCTATAATAGTCAAAAAGAAAAATGGGAAATATAGGATGTGTGTAGATTACACCGGCTTGAATAAAGCATGTCCTAAAGTCTGATTTCCCTTGCCACGCATCGATCAAATCGTTGACTCGACGGCTCCTTTCTCGACGTCCCATTACACCGGCTTGAATAAAGCATGTCCTAAAGACCCTCTCCTTTCTCGACGCATATTCCGCCTACCATCAGATCCGGATGAAGGAGTCCGACCAACTCGTGACTTCCTTCATCACCCCCTTTGGCATGTACTGCTATATTACTATGCCCTTCGGCCTTCGAAACGCCGGGGCAACATACCAGCGGTGCATGCTCCATGTTTTCGGAGAACGCATCAGCTCGACGGTCGAGGCCTATGTCGACGACATCGTGGTCAAGACCAAAAAATTCGAGGATCTCGTCTCTGACCTCGATGCCGCGTTCAAATGCCTCCGGCAGAAGAGCATCAAGCTGAACCCCGAGAAGTGTGTCTTCGGCGTCCCCCGAGGCATGCTCTTAGGGTACATAGTCTCTCAGCGCGGCATCGAGGCCAACCCGCAGAAAATCTCGGCGATCATCAAGATGGGGCCCATTCGAGACCTCAAAGGTGTTCAGAGGGTCACAGGATGCCTGGCAGCCCTGAGCCACTTCATCTCTCGTCTCGGGGAAAAGGCGTTGCCCCTCTACCGCCTTTTGAAGAAATCGGAGCACTTCGAATGGACCCTCGAAGCCGAGGAAGCCCTCTCAAAGCTTAAGTCTATGCTAGCCTCGCCCCCGATCCTAGTACCTCCTCATCCGGCCGAGCCCCTCCTCCTCTATGTCACCGCAACCACCCAGGTGGTCAGTGCAGCCATAGTGGTCGAGAGGGCAGAAGAAGGGAACACCCTGCCCGTTCAAAGGCCAGTCTACTTTGTCAGTGAAGTACTCTCGGAGACCAAGGCCCGCTACCCTTAGATTCAGAAGCTGTTGTACGCTGTAGTCCTTACGCGGCGCAAACTCCAACATTACTTCCAAAGCCACCCGATAACCGTGGTCTCGTCCTTCCCCCTCGGGGAGATAATCCAGAATCGGGAGGTCACAGGGAGAATCGCTAAGTGGGCAGTCAAGCTCATGGGCGAGGCCCTCACTTTCGCACCGTGAAAGGCCATCAAGTCGTAGGTGCTGGCGGATTTCGTGGCCGAATGGACCGACGCTCAACTACTGCCCGTACAGATCCAGGCCGAACTATGGACCATGTACTTTGATGGGTCGATGATGAAAACGGGAGCGGGCGCAGGCCTGCTCTTCATCTCGCCCCTCGGGGTTCACATGCGTTACGTAAATCGACTCCACTTTGCAGCCTCGAACAACGTCATGGAGTACGAGGCCCTCGTGACCGGACTACGCATCACTGTCGAGCTCGGGGTTCAACGCCTCCAAGCTCAGGGCGACTCGCAGTTAGTCATCGATCAAGTCATGAAGGCTTTGAGCTGCCGCGAACCTAAAATGGAAGCGTACTATCAAGAGGTCCGCAAATTGGAAGACAAATTCCACGGCCTCGAATTAACACACATTGCTCGTCGCTACAACGAGGCCGTAGACAAGCTTGCAAAGATCGCGTCAACCCGAGGCACCGTGCCACCCGACGTCTTCGTAAAAGATCTTTACAAGCCATCAGTTGACTTCGCGGGTGAACATGAACATCGGTCCAAGGGGGTCAAGCCTCAACCAACCCCGGCCCTCTCGACCGGGGCCGAGGCCATGGACCTCGAGGTATCATCCCCTCGAGCAAGCGACGAAGCCGATTGGCATAAGCCCTTCCTCGAATACCTTACTCAAGGGGAGCTGCTAGACGACCGAAACGAGGCTCGACGCATTGCGTGAAGGGCCAAAACCTACGTCCTCTTCGGTCCAGACAAGGAGCTCTATCGACAGAGCCCGACCGGAGTTTCGCAGCGTTGCATCACCATCGAGGAAGGCAAAAGGTTACTCAATGACCTACACTCGGGGGCTTGCGGTCATCATGCTGCGCCCAGGACCCTCATCGAGAACGCTTTCCGACAAGGCTTTTACTGGCCGACCGCTGTCTCTGACGCCATCAGCCTCGTCTGCTCATGTGAGGGGTGCCAGTTCTATGCCAAACAGATGCACTTCCCTGCGCATGCTTTGCAAATGATCCCCTCACATGGCCGTTCACCGTGTGGGGGCTCGACCTCGTTGGTCCCCTCAAAAGGACAACTGGAGGCTTCACCCACCTGCTCGTTGCCATCGACAAGTTTACCAAGTGGATTGAGGCCCGGCCTCTCGGCAATATCCGCTCCGAGCGGGCGGTCGAGTTCTTCATCGACATCTTTATCGCTTCGGGGTCCCGAATGTCATCATCACTGACAACAGCACATAGTTCACTGGCAAGAAGTTTTTGGATTTCTGCGATCGCCATCACATCCACGTGAACTGGTCCGCAGTTGCTCATCCTCGAACTAATGGCTAGGTCGAGCGTGCCAATGGCATGATTTTGCAGGGCCTCAAGCCGAGAATCTTCAACCGCCTTAACAAGCACGGCAAGAAGTGGGCCATCGAGCTGCCCTCGGTCCTATGGAGCTTAAGGACAACACCTAGTCGAGCCACGGGGTTCACCCCATTCTTCTTGGTCTATGGGTCCGAGGCCGTCCTCCCCACTGACCTCGAGTATGGTTCCCCTCGATTAAAGGCGTACAACGAGCAAAGCAACAAAGAAGCCCTCGCAAACGCCGTCGACCAACTCGAAGAAGCTCGAAACATGGCTCTCCTCAACTCCGCAAGATACATGCAGAAGCTTTGACACTACCACGACAAGCATGTACGCAAAAGGGACCTTCGAGTGGGCGACCTCGTCCTACGACGGCGACAGAGCAATAAGGGACGGCACAAGTTAACTCCACCGTGGGAAGGCCCCTTCATCGTAGCAAAAGTGTTGAAGCCCGGAACCTACAAGCTCGCTAACGACAAAGGCAAAATCTTCAACAACACATGGAACATCGACCAGCTATGTCGCTTCTATCCCTAGTCGATGCCTTCTTCTTACATTTTCGCATAACGGAATGCTTTCGATCACAAGCTTAATTTCCTTATACATGTAAGAGGTAGCCTCGACTCTGCTCCCTCAGAGTCAAACCTCCCTCGGGGGCTATAAAGGGGAGGAACACCCCGAAGTCCCCAAAAAACTCGATTTTTCAAAACTCAAAAAGTCTATTTTCTCCCACGCACCTCGATACGTCCTAATACTTAGTCGAAAACACCATGCGAATGTCCTAAGCGTCGAGGGTCGTCAACCCAAGAGACCTTCTATGCCCCAGGGCTACGGTACCTCCACTCGCTCCCCGACGAGGGGCACGAACATGCGTCGAATTCACTAAGTCTCGAGGCCCACTCTGCCTCAATATGCCTCGACATGGGTTAATACTAAGTCAAAAATGACACGAGAAGGTCCGAAAGGTCAAGGGATGTCGGGTCGGGAGACCGTCGATGCCCCAGGGCTACGGCACCTCCACTCACTCCCCCCTTCGAAGGGCACGATCGTGTGATGAAATCGATAAAAGTAGAGACCCGATCAGGTAGTAGAGACAGAAAAGACTTAGAGCACACTTAGACATACACATACGAATATAAATGTACATTGGCTTGAGGCTTCGCGACCTTGAGAACAAAAGATTACAAAATTTCTCACAAGGGCCTCCTCGCCCAGGTTTGGCTCACAGGCCATCATCCTCAGGAGGCGGAAGGACCTCAGGCTCGAAGAGGCTTGCAAGACGACCGCCAGGTTCCTCGGCAGCCTTGACCAACCCCATGAAGACAGCTTCATTCTCCTCGTCAGTCTTCGAAGGGTCGCTGACAAAGCCGTGGGACACGACCTCCATGTCGTAGATGTAGCCGGATCCGATGACCGCCATCGCCCGCTTCACGCCGACATGAAGAGCGCCCTGCACCTTCTCCTTAACCACGCAGCCAAGCTCGAACAGCCGGTCAAGGAGAGGGGCCCCATGGACGTCATCCGTGGCCAATTCGAGACAACGGACGCCGAGGCTGTCGCAGACCATGTCGAGCATACCGCCGAGCTCGCCGGTCAGCTTCACCTCGGCTGTGTATGACTTCTGAAGTAGGCCGAGGTCGCGATGAGCCTGATTCAGCTCCTCCTCCAAGGCTAAAAATAAACAAACGGAGTCAGTAACGCTTAAGAAAGAAGACCAAGGCAGAAAACTCTTCGAGAGAAGAAGGAAGACTCACCGATGACGTGGGTCTCGAGCTTCGTGTGCGTATCTTGCAAAACAAGATACTCGTTCGCAAATGCCTCACCAGCGCGGACCATCGACGTGTTCTCCTCCTTGAGCTTTTCGAGGGCCTCGCCTGTCGAAATGGCATTCCGCCTTTGCTCTTGCCAGGCTTTGGAAAGCCTGGTGTTTTCGGAGACCGAGACCTCGAGCTCCTTCCACACCGCTTCGAGGGCCGTGCCAACCCTTGCCAGCTCGCCGCTGGCCTCGGACCTCGCCTGCTCAAGGGCCCTCCCCGCTTCCTCCTTCGCCTTGGCCTCAGCCCCCTTGGCTTGGGCGGCCACCTCTCGGGCCAAGGCGGTCTCGGACTTCGCCTTCTCAAGCTCACTTCGAGCGGCAGCTGCCTCCTCCTTCGCCTTCGCGGCCTCGACCCGGGCAGCCTCGATCGCTGCTTCTAGCTCGGGGATCTGGTTCCACTTATCCTTGGCGCCGTGGATAAGATAGGACTTGATGTTCGAGCGCTTTCTCAGATCCTAAGAGCAAGAAGAACAAAGGACATCATCGACAAAGAAAACACACCCCGAGTTTCGAAGAAGGATGCTTACCGTGAGGCGCTGGTGAAGGTTGTTGCTGATGAGACCTAGCATTGCCTTCAGCGAGCTCTGAAGGCAAGAACACTCCTCCTCGACGGCCCTCCAGCACTCGAGCTCCACGGGGTCATCCACCTCCCATGAGGGAGCGTCGTGACTCATGGGGTCGTGCACGCGGATATGCTCCGAGCCCCATCCCGAAGTCTCCGCCTCGGAGCGCCGCCGCGCCGCGTCGGCTCCGGCACCCTCCGCGTCGATGGCCACACCTGTCGCAGGCCGTTGCTCAGGAACCACGGGGGGAGACTGACCCTCCCACGGCACGATAGCCAGCAAGCCGGCCTGCAGCTCCTCCCGCTCGACAAAAAGGTCCGCCGGGGCAGACACGGCGACCCGTCGCCTCCTCGACCGAATCACCCACGGGGGCCCCGCCTGACGGGGCCGCTTCGGCACCCCCAGACTCAACGACCCCTGACCTCGGTGGCAACAGGGGGGTGCGGCGTCTTTCTCCTTCCCTCATCGATGGAGGCCTCGCCCTCCTCGGCCTCAAGGATAATGGGCGCCGCTTCCAAAAACCCCAGCCACGAGTCATCCGAGGGGCCCTCTGGCATGCCGCTGCCCGGCGCCTCGATGGCCATCCCGGCTCGGGGGCTCGACGCCACAGCCACCGCAGGCTCGGTGGCCGCTTCACCGATAACCAAATCAGCTCCCCGGGCCAACGCCGCGCGCGCGGCCTTGACCCAAGCGATGACCCCCGTGTTTCAAAATCAACGGAGGAGTCGAGGCGGCGCCCGTCGCCGAAGGAACCAGGCCCGTAACCGGAGCCGCCGCGACCGCCATCGCCTCTGCCGCAGTCTCCGTCCGAAGGCGCTTGGCCGAAGCGGGCCCCGCCAGTTCTCGCTCGCGCTTTAATCTGTAAGAAAAGAAAAATTAGATGCGAGGAATCGAGACACGAAATATGAAGCTGCTCCAGGGTAAAGGACTTACCCCACCGGGAACCTTCCCGGGGTTCGTGAGGCCCTCATCGACGGTCGCAGGCTTGAAATCGCTGCCAGTGGCATCACGCCGTGAGGCCCCGTAGCCCCACGGGCGGAGGCCGCCGTCGATGCAGCCAAGGCCAGCGCCACCGGCCCGGCTCCAAGGGCCAGGTGACTTTCACGGGACCCCTCTGTGGGCCCCTCAGGACCAGCGGCGCCCTGCGTTGAAGGGGCACCAGCCGCGACCCTCCGGGTCGAGAGGTGCTCCTCTTCTCCGCTCCACTCCTCCCCCGATTCCTCAGAGGAGGACCTTCTGACGGGCCCCACCTCTCGTCTCCGCTTAGCCGAGCGCTGCTCGCCCGTAGAGAGATCGAGGCTATGCATCCGCCTCTTCTTGCCCTCCTCCTCCTTCGTCTTCTTTGCCGACGAGGCGCCGAGAAGCCCCGTCGGACGAGCCCCGAAATCTTCCCTAACGGGGGGCAGCGACAACTCGTAGTCGAGCTCCCCCTACACGCAAAAGCCCAAAAAATGTAAGGTGAAAAGAAACAAAAAGAAGGGCTCGACGAAGTAATACACTCACCAGTTCGGGGCAACCGGGATCCGGCTGCATCGGAAGATGGTTGACATCCTGCGCCGTGAAGGGGCCCGACACCGTGCCTCGAACCCTCTTGGCGACGCTCTCTGGCGTAATAGCCTCGGCAACCATCCGGCTCCCCCCGAGCTCTGCTCCAACGAACATTTGGCTCATGCGAAGCGAACGCCGCATCAGGGGGAGCACCCGTCGATGATGGAAGGCCGACGCAACGACCTCGGCATTCAACCCCTGCCCTTGAAGGGTCGCCAGGGCGTCGAGGAGGTCTTCAAGCCTCTCTTGAGGGTCCCACGCTGGGGCGCCCTAGTTGTGGGGACGCGACTCGATGACGCGCCCCGTATACTGAGGCAGCAACCCCTCGTCGTTCCTGATGTAGAACCACTTCAAAGGCCAGGCGCCGTGGCTCGAAGTCAGGCCGATAGGGATGAAGGCGTCGGCCTTCCTCATGGCGAAGTTGCAGCACCCAGCCCGCACCAGCCTCCGCACCCTCGGCGATGCGCTCTTGGAGAAGTACTCCGCCCGAAAAAGATGGAGCCAGAGCTCCTAGTGCGCCTCCACCCCGAGGTAACCCTTGCAGACTGTGGTGAAGATGGCGGCGTAGGAGATCGCGTTGGGGGAGAGATGCTGCAGCTCGATCCCGTAGTAGTGGGTGAGGGCGCGCATGAACTGGCTCAGCAGGGAACTGAAGCCCAGCCGGTGGAACTTGACGAAGCTGACCACGTAGCCCTCCGGTGGGTTCGGCTTGCGGTCCCCCTTCGGCGGAATGAGCCACTCAGGCTCGGCCCTGTTGGTGATGGGGCGAAGAAGCCCCTCCACCACCAACCCCTCTAGCTCCTTCCTTGTCACATCCAAGGGGAGCCACACCGCGGGCTGAAGAATCTTCGGCGGCGCCATGGCAAGAGCACGGAGCTCTTCGGTGGACGGACGACCCGGAAGATTTCCTATCTCCGCAGGGAGACGAGCGCAAGGAAGGAAAGCGCAGGGTGGCGAGCGCAAGGAAGGCAAACAAGCGTAAGGAAGGTGAATGCGAAAATGGCAGGAAAGCAAGTGAAGAGCAACGGTGCGCGGAGTGCCCCCTTTTATAGGGGCAGAAGACTGACGGACGGCCGACGCTTGCCCGACCAGTAAGTCCCCGCATTAAATGCACCCAAAGCACTCTCCTCTCGATTCCAGTGCGTCATGGACAGGGCTGTTTCGCATTCACCCCCTCGACTGCCATCGACCATGGACACATGTCAAGCATCCGCGAATCAGGCGTCACGCCTGCTCCGCCACGACCACGCCGTTCCGACTCCCGTGACATTACGGTCGTGGCACTTTGAATCTTTTCTTGAAAAACAGGAACTGACAGTTATCCTCCTCGAAATGCGCTTCAAGTACAGGAATCACCCACTACCGCGCTGCTCCAGCTTCTGCATAAAAAGGCACGCGTGATGGACAGGAGGAGTTATCCACAGACGGATCTTCCCACGATACGGGATACGGGCCCAGGCCCTCGAAACCTCCAGGGAGCGAAGGCTGGCCCTCGAAAAGGGTTCGACAGCCGCCCTCGAGTACCAGAGTTAGGGGTGACCGAGGGGGGCCGACGCGAGTCCCTTGCTTGAGAACAAATTCTCAAGGCCCCCTCGGACACATTCAAGGCGAAACTAAGGGACCACGACGGAATCCCCTCGAGGGGAGGCATCGAGCCACCGGACTCGATCGAAAGGGTTTGGCATCCATGGGACCCACTGTTTTGCTCGAATAAGAGCGCCTCAGGGCCACTAGTCTACCCCTATCAAACGGGGCACGAGCTCTTACTTGAATTTCCCGATAGTAGCTCACCCGAGACGTTGATTATCACCCGAGCATGGGTAGCACAACGCTTCTCCCCCCTCTACCCGATCGAAAGGGTTCGTGAGGGTCAAACAAAAAAGTCGAGCTCGCACCTGACCGGCTTCGACAAAAGAAGCTAAGGAGTGGGCTCGCAACCGGGTGGCCTCGACAAAAGAGGACCCAACCGCCTGGGGGCTCGATCATTTGAGCACGCATTGACCAAACAAAAATAAAAGACCTCGGGCGAGTATTCTACTCACCCGAGGCCTCGGGGGCTACACCCGAAGGGTGCGCTCGCGCGCACCCTTCGAAATACGACCAACACTCCGAGTCCATTCAACTGAGCCTCCGTGTAAGTATCAACACTTACACGAAGCCTCGGGGGCTACTGTCGGTTATCGAGAAAAGGGGTAACCTAAACCTTCCTTGTTTTCGGTTGAACCCCGAGTTTACCCTCAGATTAATCTCGCGGGACCCTCGAAAAAACACGTGCAAGACCAGACTGTACGTCCTCAACCCACCGGAGCCCACCGGCAAATACACATTGGGCCGGCCCACAACAGAGTACTTAACTTCTGCCGCAACCCTCGACAAATCACTGATGTCACTAGCCGATGAACACTCGAGGGGGACCCCGCGTCAAGTGTCGAGGCCCCGACGGGACGGACGCCTCGATACGACAAGGGTCGAGCCCCCTCGATCCACCAACTCTAGGTGCGTCCGATGGTGCATTTAATGCAAAAATACCTAACCTCGTCAAATCGTATGGCTATAGTGTCTGCACAGTGGTCCGTACAGCGGTCGAATCCCACTTCACCGCCCATACTGAGGACGTGCATCGGTCTGCACAGCACTATTACGCCGTACTCAGCGCTGTTAAACAGCTCGAGGCCCCCTTCGACGCATTACGTGACAAACAACCGACATCGAATTCCCTCAATTCAATCTTATCCGCTCAACCACTACGCTCGAGGCTACCCCTCGACTGGGCCTCGAGTACGCATCGACGCCCTCCGGTCAACCTATATCGACTTCAAAAGCTGCGCCAACAACTCCCGATGCGACCCCAATAGGAACTCGCACGTCCTCTACAGAGGATCGCGTCTTTCGCTGGTCAGCAACCACGTCTCCGAAGGACGCCTTTCAACTCTGAGCCACGCTGCTACAGAACAAGCCATGCTCAGCGCACGTCTCTACAGAGGCCTCGAGTTGACCACCACGACCCGCGACGTCACCACCACGTCATCGAACCAGGACATCTGTACCCCTGTGCCTCCCCTTGGCCTAAAAAAGGGGACGCCAGGAGACCCAATAACGACAGGAAAAACGGACTCCAGAGAACGATCTCACGAACAATCGAACACACGCCTAGGCAGACTCCTAGACTCTGAATAACTCTTTCGCCCTACACTCGACCCCCCTCTCGAATTCTCTCCTTCGCTTGTATTCGCCCCTGTACAAGCACTTAGGTGCAGGATAATACAAATCTTCTCCCCCCGCTGGACGTAGGGCCTTCTTTGCCCGAACCAGGATAAATCGCTGTGTTCTTCTTGTATCACCATCCGAACAGGTTACACACACATACGTTTACTCATTGGCTTAGGACGCCCCTGGGTTCCTAACGCCAACACAAGCTAACAAAACTTCGTTTATAAAACTCATTAGGGTTAACTATGCCATTTAAGAAATTAATTAAACACATAAAATAACGTTGATTAAGCCCTAATGACATGATTAAGGTAAGCGCAAACAATTAATTAAAGTGCCAAAGGTCATTAGGGTCAATGAGCCAAGGTCATCAATCAATCCCGAAGTCAAACAAATCCTATAATGATTAAACTTAACTAAAGGGGTTAATTAATTATTTAAAAGCATTAAATAAAGACATAAAAATTAAAGTTATCAAATTAAGCCCAAAATTTTATTTTAGAAAGCTCTTAGCCTAATTAGATGGCAAAACAAATTACAGAATTAAAAGCCAATTATTTTATTTATTAAAAATCATTGAATGTCCATTTTTCAATTTAAAGGGCTAATTTTAACATATGCAAAATTTACTCAATTTTGGCATCTCATATTTTTCCTTAGTAGAGAACATCATGAAGAACATACACAAAAATTTTTAGAATTTTTGGAGCTATATATGAATTACTATAATTTTTCAAAGAAAATGGCATTTAAATTATTTTCTAAAAATAGAAAAAGAAAAGAAAAAGAAACAGTGTTCCCGGGTCAACAGTCGACCCCGCCGGAGTTGATCGGCGATATCTCACCGTCAGCGAGGTTTCCAGTGATGAGGTTTGCTCCTACGTGCTCATCTTGACACGGCGCATACAACGGACAGGCTAATGCAACGGCGGAGCGATGGCAGCATGCACGCCGGCGGCCATGGCGGTGCGGCGGCGTGACGGCGTAGCTAGGAAGCTCACTGGAGCGTTGTTCGGTGGCGACGAGCGCATGGTCAGGTGCAGGACATCCTTACGAATGCACCTAGCCAACTAAAGAAACCGGTCCTATTCCCTAACTCAAACGGCACTGCGCGCGGCGGCGCTAACATGCCTATGCCGGCGGCGAGCCATAGCGGCTGGCGGCTACAGCGTGGTAGGAGTGAAATTGATAGCGCAAACAGCTACAGGAGCTTACCCCGGTGCTGATGCGCATGTTAATGAAGGTCCGGTGTACTTGAATCGAGCTGCGGGCGACGGCGGTGATGGCGGCGGCGGCGCTCCGATGGCAAGACGGCGTCACGGCGGTCTCTGGCGACGCGCTGCTCAAACCAAGGTGCGCATCAGGAGCAGTGGAACATGGAGAGCACGATTAAGAGGTTAACGAATAAAAATACTTCACCTCGGCGATGGCACGGCGGCTCGGCTTGCCGGCCGCGGAGAAGAAGGCGGCGTGTGGGTGGCTCGAGCGAGAAGAGCAGGCATTAACTGGAGCAATCAAAGCGCAAGGAAATTACGAAGCTGGTGGCAAAGGCAATTGAACAACGGTGGAGCGACGGCGGCAAAAATGCACGGCGGAGCTCGGTCATCGGTGATGGCTGCAGGGAGAAGAAAAACGAAACATGTCGACGTTCGACCTCCATTTATAGCCCAGTGACGAGGAACGGGAAGGCGACACACGGGCGGTGAAGGTTCGCGTGGTCAGAGCGAGTTGGCGGCCGAGATATTCATAGCGGTGGGCGACGGCGCGGGTTGAGAAGCCGGCCATGGCGGTCGCCGATAGGGTTAGGTACTGTTCGAGATAATTACAGAATTGCCATCCGTTTCAAAATACAAATTACTCCAAAATTTATATAAGAACTTGAAAATCTCCAAAAATATCATTTGCATAACTTTTCAAGACCTACACTTTTCCTTTAACTGGCATCCTCAAATTCTATCTAGATTTTGAAATTTGAATTCAGATTTGAAAAGAGGATAAAACCCTAGAAACAAACATTTAAAATTACTTTTGATTTTTCAATAAAACTTGAAAAACTTAAAAACTATGAAATGTTTAACTGCCCAAACCAAACCTTTTTCATATACAAAGTTTTCCAAAATTATGCATAATTTTTGAATTATGGTTTTAAAATCAAAAGAGGACAAATGTTGAAAAACTGTATTTTCAAATTCAATTGAAATTTCTTTTGGAAACTTGAAAAACTTTATATACCAACTTTGTAGCTCTTGTCAAGATCTACAAACTGTCTTTTTAGAGTATCCACAAATTCTTTATAGATTTTGAATTAGAGAAAAGGGGATAAAACTAGGCTTTGAAATAAAGGGTTTTTGAAATAGAATTTAAACTCAATTTGGTTTCTAACTTAATTGGTTGGTTATTAGTGATCACAAACCTCATCCAAGGACATTTTTAGGTCATTGACCCAATGACACCCTTGGTTGACCAAGTTGACTTTTGAAAAACCTTTTATAGCATTTCCAATTTGAATTTAAATTTGAATTGCCAGGCTTAGAAGTAAGCTTTGGAATCCAAATTAAACTTCAAATATGGAAATCATTTTTAAGGTTGAACTTAGACTTATACACTATGCTTGATACTAGTGTAAACACAGTTTACACCTCAAGTACATAGAGTATAAACTAAGCATTTGCGATGCCATTCGAAAATAGGGTTTTATTATTTCATGTGACAAAACATTCCAGAAACGCAATCAACCTATGAAATATAAACTTGTTTTAGTTGATGCACATTAAGGTTGACTTAAACATGAATGCTTTGCAGTGCATATGATGACATGGCATGTTTTAGTTAATATAACACCAGAGGTGTTACAGCCTTTCCCCCTTAAAGAAATCTCGTCCCAAGATTTAAAGCCTTGAGTGAAGTAATGGAAAAGGAAATGTGTCAGGAAAACACACTTCAACTAAGTTTATAAAGGAAAGGAATTGTACCACTCACATAGAGAAGTTACAACTCGTAGAAGGAATTATTACTTAGATAGAAGCATAAAACTCCGGGAAATTCTCCAACAAGTATTCTTCTGATTCCCAAGTAGCTTCTTCTTCTGAATGTTGATTCCACTGTATCTTGTACCACTTGATTGTTCTGCTTCTAGTAACACAATCCTTCTCATCCAAAACTCGGATTGGATACTCAGAGTAAGTCAAGTCAGGTTCAAGTTCAATTTCTTCCACATCAACAACCTTATCCGGCACTCGAAGACACTTCTTAAGTTGGGACACATGGAACACATTATGTACGGCCGACAACTGCTCAGGCAGTTGCAGACGATATGATACCTTCCCAATTGGTGCCAGGATTTGAAATGGTCCAATGTAACGAGGGGCTAACTTGCCCTTAACTCCAAATCGAGTAACTCCCTTCATGGGTGACACCTTTAGATATACATAATCTCCTTTATCAAAACATAATGGTTGACGTCTTTGGTCCGCATAACTTTTCTGACGAGATTGTGCCACTTTTATATTTTATTGTATCTGCTTAACTTTTGCTTCAGTTTCTTTTACAAGATCAACTCCGAAGAATCTTCTTTCTCCGGGTTCAGACCAACTTAACGGAGTTCTACATCTGCGACCATACAATGCTTCAAATGGTGCCATTTTGATACTTTCTTGATAACTATTATTATAAGAGAACTCAGCTAAGGGTAAACACTCATCCCATTTCTCTGGAAAATTAAGAACACATGCTCTTAACATATCTTTAAGTATTTGATTTACTCTTTCAGTCTGACCCCCTGTTTGGGGATGATAAGCAGTACTGTGCAAAAGTTCAGTACTCATTGATTCGTGTAAGTGTCTCCAGAATTTGTTGATAAACTGTGTGCCTCTATCTGAAACAATAGTCTTGGGTACCCCATGAAGACTAATAATATGTTCAAAATACAGTTTGGCATATTACGAGGCTGTAGTTGCATTTTGAACTGGAAGAAAATGTGTGGACTTTGTGAGTCGATCCACTATAACCCAAATTGAATCAAAACCCTTTGCTGTCCTGGGTAGACCCACTATAAAGTCCATACTGATATCTTCCCATTTCTAAGCTGGAATAGGTAATGGCTGAAGTTCTCCTGCTGACTTTAAATGTACAGCTTTGACTTTCTGACAAGTATCACACTGAGCCACATACTTAGCAATTTCTATTTTCATCTTGGTCCACCAAAATTTCTGTTTCAAATCATGATACATCTTATTACTTCCTGGATGAATAGAAAATTTTGAAAGATGTGCTTCATCTAGAATCTTTTGTGTCAACTCAGGATCTTTTGGTATAACCAGACGATTCTTATACCATAAGACATCTGTTTCATCAATTGTGAAACAAGAAACCTTTTTCCTTCTAACTTTCTTCTTAATATGTTTAATGCCTTTATTACTTCTCTGTGCAGCAATAATTTGATCTCTGAGGGTTGTCTCAACAACAATGTTAGACAAACTACCTTGTTGCACTATCTCTATACCCAACTTCTCTATGTCATGACATATAGAGATATCCAAAGGCTTCACTGTTAAACAATGACAATGACTTTTTCGACTAAGTGCATCAGCAACTACATTTGCTTTACCAGGATGGTAATAGATTTCCAAGTCATAATCATTGATTAATTCTAACCATCTTCTTTGCCTCATATTCAACTCATCTTGAGTGAATATGTATTTCAAGCTCTTTTGATCACTGTAAATATTACATTTATTACCCCACAGATAATGTCGCCATATTTTTAGGGCATGGACAACAGCTGCCAATTCCAAATCATGTGTGGGATAATGCTCCTCATGTTTCTTCAACTGTCTAGAAGCATATGCAATAACTCTCCCCTCTTGCATCAACACACATCCAATACCAATACCAGAAGCATCACAATAGACATCAAACGGCTTCTCAATATTTGGTTGTGCTAGGATAGGGGCAGTAGTCATCAATTTCTTTAATTTCTGAAATGCCTCTTCACAGGCAGGTGACCAAATAAACTTAACAATCTTTTTCAACAACTCAGTTATTGGCTTTGATATCTTTGAGAAATCAGGTATGAAACGATGGTAATAACCCACCATTCCTAGAAAACTTCGAACTTGATGCACGGTCTTTGGTGGTTCCCAATCAAGTATATCTTTTACTTTACTAGGATCAACAGCAACACCCTTGTCTGATAAAACATGTCCAAGAAATTTCACTTCCTTTAACCAAAACTCACATTTGCTAAACTTGGCATACAGTTGATGTTCTCGCAGACGTTGCAAGACAATTCTGAGGTGTTCAGCATGTTCTTCTTCACTCTTAGAATATATTAATATGTCATCAATAAAGACAACATAAACTTATCAAGTTCTGGCATGAACACTGAGTTCATCAAATACATGAAATAGGCCAGGGCATTGGTAAGTCCAAAAGACATAATCAAATATTCATACAGGCCATACTGAGTGGTAAAAGCAGTCTTTGGAACATCTTCTGGGCGAATCTTGATTTGATGATACCCAGATCAAAGATCAATCTTAGAGAACACCTTT
The DNA here is from genome assembly GCA_023333625.1 of Bothriochloa decipiens. Lineage (NCBI taxonomy): Eukaryota > Viridiplantae > Streptophyta > Magnoliopsida > Poales > Poaceae > Bothriochloa > Bothriochloa decipiens. The sequence goes on along the minus strand of CM041632.1, from coordinate 36,076,249 downwards.
GCTTCCGCCAATTGATCAAAAAGCAGATTAATGCGGGGTAGAGGATACTTATTCTTAATTGTTACCTCATTCAAGGGACGATAATCCACACATAACCTCAAACTTTGATCTTTCTTTTTCATAAAGAGAGCAGGGCATCCCCAGGGTGACGAGCTAGGTTGAATAAAACCTTTATCTTGTAGCTCTTATAATTGAGTCTTGAGCTCTGCTAACTCAGGTGGTGCCATCCGGTAAGCTCTTCTGGATATTGGAGCAGTACCAGGCTTCAAATCAATTCTAAATTCCACCTTTCTATCAGGAGGTAAACCCGGTAACTCATCGGGAAATACATCAGGAAACTCACAAACCACTGGTATATCCTCAATTTCTTTTACAGAAGTTGCACATACCTTTTGAACATTCCTCTTAAGTGTCGAAAGTTGGATAAGAAGTGAAGTTTTGCAATTGGGTATGTTTAACCTCACAGTTCTATTCAGGATGTCTATTACAGCACCATGCCGTTTCATCCAGTTCATACCTAGGATCACATCTATATCCTGATCCTTTAATATTATCATATCAGTGGGAAAAATGTACCCACCCAAACTTACTGGCACATCATGTACCATTTCTTTAGTACACATACGCCCCCCAGGCGATTGTATAAAGAACTGTTCTTTTGTCCCCATTACTAGAATTTCATGTGTCTTAACAAATGTACCATTAATGAATGTATGAGATGCACCCGAATCGAAAAGCAGAATTGCAGGATGATCAGCAACAGGAAATGTACCCATCATGACAGGCTCTCCTTCTGGAATTTCCCCAACTTGAGTGTAGAACACTCTACCAGATTTCTTCTCATTCTTACTATTCGATACCTTCTGATTTCCTACCTTATGCTAATTCTATGGTTGTGGTTGTGGTGCAAAAGTTCTAGGGACATAAGAGTTATACTGCCTCGGATGCGGGCAGTTCCGTGAAAAATGGCCAGGCTTACCACAGTTGTAACATGGAAAGATTGGTGGCTGGAAATTGGGGTTACGAACACCAGGGGCATTCGGCTGTCGTGGATATGAAAGATTAGCAACAGGGCGAGCGAATGCCTATTGCTGTGCTTGGTATTGTGGTGGACGATAAGGCGGACGGAAATGATTCTGAGGGTGATAGATTATTTTCTGGCGTTTTGGGTTGCCACCAGAAAATCCAGAGGGTACACTTTTCTTCTTCTTAGTTTCCAGATGCTGACGATTCTTATCTTCATAGGATATAGCAATATTCACTGCCTCATGAAAAGTGGCATTTGGATTTCCCATCATCATTCTCTGAATTTTACTATTTAGACCTCTAAGGAAACACTCTTTCTTTTTACGGTCAGTACTAACATATTCTGACGCATATTGAGACAAGTGATTGAATTTGCCAAAATATTGCATTACTGACATATCACCTTGCCTCAGAGAAAGAAATTCTTCAAGCTTTATAGTCATTATTCCCTCAGGAATAAAATGTGCTCGAAAGGCTTCTCGAAACTCAGTCCAAGTAATGCGATGGCATTCGGGCTGAGCAGCAACAAAATTTACCCACCAAGCCCCTGCAGTACCTCTCAACTGCTGGGCTGCAAACATGGGTTTTTGATACTCTGTGCATTCAATCAGTCCAAACTTCTGCTTCATAGTGCGGAGCCAATCATCAGCCTCCATGGGTTCATCTACTCTGGTGAAAATCGGAGGACGGGTGTCTGTGAAATCCACATATGTGGTTTCATCTCTATGGTTCCGCCCATGATTTCCCTGTCGGGCATTTTGATTCTGATTTTGAGCCATCATTGTGGTTGCAGTGACTAATGCTGCAACTGCATCAGCTAGAGTGGGTGGAACTGGTGGAGGATTTGGGATATCACCTCCATCCTGAGATGAGCCAGCAGCGTTACGAGAACGGGTGTGAGCAGGCATCTATTGAGACACAAACTACACTTTATTCACAAGATCTTATTGGATTTCATAAGGAGATATTACAATAGTGCAACACACTTATGATACACTATTTTTATTACAATAGTCTGCACTCCGGCAAGACTTCCCACACCTACTAGGCTTTAGAAAGCAGGGAAAGGATATATTACACGTCTTACTTTCCAATCTCCTTATTCATCCTCCTCAGGATTCTCTTCCTCTTCAGGGTCTTTCGCCTCTTCAGGCTCTTCCTCTACTATTTCTGGATCTTCTTCTTCCATAACATCTTCTTCTTCACCTTTATTCTCTATATCCATTTGATTTGCTTCTTCTTCATCAATGACATCCTCATCGATAGATTCCAATTCTTCAGGGTCTTCCTCTTCCTCATCCTGACCCATTACAAGACCAAGGTCATCCTGGACTGCCTATCTTTGATATTCAGGATCCAATAAGTTATTCAACCTCACACATTCATCATCAGCTTCCTCCGCATATTCCTCCAAATCTTCCACATAATCCTCAAGTTCTTGGATGTGATTATTTGCTGCATCTTTCGTGCCCAAGCATCATTTCTTTGGTGCTTCATATACTTCCGGGATCGCCTCAACTGAGTGATTTCGGCGGCCTCTTCAATCCTATCGGCTTCAGCCCTCTCCAACTCAGCTCTAAGTCTTGCTATCTTAGCTTGCGGATCTGGATGTGGATTGCTACTGCTTTTGCCAATCTCGTACCTTGGGGCTAACTGATGTCGAGGTACCCCCTTTGGTGCAGTGCTCTTACGAGGAGTTTGCTTGGTAATGGCCATCCTGAAGCAGATAGGTCATGAGAGATAAGGATAGATAGGGAGAATTCTAAATGTTAGCATGAAAAGGATTGATACTACTTAACCCAAACCACCTTAAAGGGGAAAGCAATTAAACAGATTAATTAAGCATGATGCATGAACGGTCTTACGATCTAAACGTAAAAGAAAACAACACTTTCATATAAATAACTTTTATAACATAGGGCAATATAATATGCTATTCCACCACTATACTTTATAAAATCAGAATAAGGGCCGATAGAAAGAATCATAGATAAGGAATAAGCAATTTGGACCCAAAATAATCAAGTTAAAATTATTTGACTCAAAACTTTTGAAGTTTTCGCGAAAGAATACTACAACAACTATTCTTAATAATGATCCGTGCTCCGATACCAGCTGTGGCAGAACCTCCTAAATCATATGGCCCACACACAAGATTAGTGTCTAAACAGACTCCAAATAACCATGACTGTGTTCCATACGACTTAAAAAGTCTGTCGGGTAAATCCCGAATCATCCATGATTCTTCGAGCAGGATCAATCGTTGTAGAGAGACATTGCAGTATTACAATAGTTTAATATAAATAATATACATCAGAGTAAAAAAGCGAAAGACTTACAATAACATAAGTCTACAAACCTTTGAGTTTCAAATATTTACAACCATAAAATTTAGATTGTACAAACCATAATAGTAGTGGGGTAGCAGTATATAACTTTATTACAAAACCAAATGAAAAGCTCTGCCCACGAGCTAAACACCTTACTCGTCGTCGCTTTCCTCGATGACTGTCATGCAGCAGGATGCAAAGCACTCCTGCCCATGAGGCTTACCTGCAACAAGGGTTCAACAAACCCTGAGTACAAAAGTACTCAACAAGACTGACCCGACGAAAAAGAGGGTTGGAGACTCCAGAAATGCAGGCTAGAGGGACAAGGTAAGGCTTGTAAGAGATAGGAATTTTTGTGGAAAAGTTTAACAGAAAGAAAAGTTTGCTTGGACTAGCTCCAATTATCAACCAACTTCATTATTAAACCTTAATCTTTGTTCAAGTTGTTACTACGATGATGAACAACGATCGAGTCTTCTTCTCCGAGAAGCAACGGCGATTCGAATCCATTTTCATACCCAGCTAGGACCTAGGTCACTAGAATACTAGAGACTTTAACTCCGATGCACCCCAGATGAACCGATATACCGGGATAACAACCGCAGTCGTATATCACCACATGGCACCCGTGAGCTCTGCGGCCCAGCGTACCGAGATACGTGGGAACTTAAACTCCACAGTAAAACACACTATGACATAGATGGGATCTCTGGCCCCACGCTAGGTCACTCCATGATATACATGGCTCCAACCATCCGTATATCACTTCATGCATGTGGATTTTCTAATTTCTCGATATCAACAGATCACCATCGATACGGGACCTAGGGCATCAACAGACGGAAACACTATAGAGGGACTCCATTCCCAATGCAAGTTAACCGTCCGGACTTGATTTATTAACTATCATCATGATTCCAACGAGAAAACCAATCTCATCTTTTTCATTCTTTTACCTTTGAACAAATAATTAAATAAGAAGGGCTAAGCATTACTACTTATCTTTCTAAGCAGGTAACAAGGAATAAGGAAATAAGACAGGTAATGTAATTGGTGGGTTTTCACTCAACTCCTATTACTTAATGCAACATATCATAGCTGAAGCGGTAAAACTTTTATAAATAGAATAGGGTTTGAATGCATCCGGGGCTTGCCTTGATATTCGGGGTAGACGGTTTTAAATTCTGGATCAACTCCCGATTCCTAAAGCTGCTCTTCCTTCAGATCTGGGCGACAACGTTAACTCTCCGTTAACGGAAACTATTCGATATTTAATATGCTTCAACATGATGGAATAGTAAACATGATGCTCGATGGATGCATGATCAGATTAAGGGATCGAGTACAACTTTTCTTCACAATAAAGTTGCAAGCTAACAAAACTTCATTTATAAAACTCATTAGGGTTAACTACGCCATTTAAGAAATTAATTAAACACATAAAATAACGTTGATTAAGCCCTAATGACCTTTGGCCCCATCTGTGTCATAGTGTGTTTTACTGTGGGGTTTAAGTTCCCACGTATCTTGGTACGCTGGGCCGCAGAGCTCATGGGTGCCATGTGGTGATATACGGCTGCGGTTGTTATCCCGGTATATCGGTTCATCTGGGGTGCATCGGAGTTAAAGTCTCTGGTATTCCAGTGACCTAGGTCCCAGCTGGGTATGAAAATGGATTCGAATCGCCGTTGCTTCTCGGAGAAGAAGACTCGATCATTGTTCATCATCGTAGTAACAACTTGAACAAAGATTAAGGTTTAATAATGAAGTTGGTTGATAATTGGAGCTAGTCTAAGCAAACTTTTCTTTCTGTTAAGCTTTTCCACAAAATTTCTTATCTCTTACAAGCCTTACCTTGTCCCTCTAGCCTGCATTTCTAGAGTCTCCACCCCTCTTTTTCGTCGGGTCAGTCTTGTTGAGTACTTTTGTACTCAGGGTTTGTTGAACCCTTGTTGCAGGTGAGCCTCATGGGCAGGAGTGCTTTGCATCCTGCTGCATGACAGTCGTCAAGGAAAGCGACGACGAGTAAGGTGTTTAGCTCGTGGGCAGAGCTTTTTCATTTGGTTTTGTAATAAAGTTATATACTGCTACCCCACTACTATTATGGTTTGTACAATCTAAATTTTATGGTTGTAAATATTTGAAACTCAAAGGTTTGTAAACTTATGTTATTGTAAGTCTTCCGCTGTTTTACTCCGATGTATATTATTTATATTAAACTGTTGTAATACTGCAATGTCTCTCTACAACGATTGATCCTGCTCGGAGAATCGTGGATGATTCGGGATTTACCCGACAGACTTTTTAAGTCGTATGGAACAAAGTCATGGTTATTTGGAGTCTGTTTAGACAATAATCATGCGTGTGGGCCATATGATTTAGGAGGTTCTGATACAACCACGTCAATCACGGTGGTTGGCAAGTGCTGCTCAAATGAGCTCACTCGGCGCCTAAGCACACATTGCTGGTAGCACTGCTATTAGGCCCCACACAAGAATCCCTCATGCATTCAGAAAGCGAAGAACGAACGTAGCTCAGGAAAGAACACCTGCTCTGGATAGCAGCGACGCGAAAGGGAAAATCAACAAAAATTGGATCAGATCAATACAGATCAACACCAGATTTTGCATTGGCCATCATAAGGGAGATTGAAAGCTATCCCCAAGAAATCGTCACTCAATTTAAATTCAATGGCCGGGGAAAGCAAATCTAGGCCAAGAACTCAGTTTTTTCCCAAAAATGCAAATCTAGCGATTTCTTGATGCATGAGTGGAATTGGTTCAAATCACTTGGTGATCTAGTTCATCACTCGACAAAGCATCAATCAGCGCAAAAAGAACGAGCCAAATCGCTCCAAATCTTACGAATAAAAATTCGTCCACAAATACCACCAAAAGTCAACATAGCACAGAGACACACGAAAATCACAAAACAAAAGTCAACACCCAGAGGGCACAAGGAGGGATTAGGACCTGCTCTTCCCACTCAAAAATCTCTAGAGAACATCACACAAGAATTTATTCTTGGACCTCTAAACAAGAACATAAACAGAAAGGGGGTAGCCGGATACTGGAAAAGGAAAAACAAAAAATGACCGAGGTGAGTCTGAGCGGGGGCAGTCCACTCTTATTTATATGCCTATTACACAATTCCACTTCTGCCCCTAGATATTTTTTGGAGCGAACCACCTAGCCAAGGGCACTATGGTCCAACTCTAGATTTTCTGATTTGACGGCCACCGTGCGTTCTCACCGGTAGCCTTGCCTCGCACCTTCTCATCGGTAGCCTTGCCTTGATGCAATCTCCCCAATGCCGCCACGTGCCATCCGTCCGCATCGGGACCTCCCCCCGGGTTTTGAGGCCCAAACCCGTGAAACCCGCCGCCGATGGTTTTGAGGACAAACCACCAAAACCGTCCACGAGTAGCGTAGTCCATACGCGTCCCCCGCCGATGGTTTTGAGGACAAACCACCAAACCTCCTCACGAGTAGCGTAGCCCTACGCGTTCCCCGCCATGTACACTTGCGCTTGTCGATGTCCCAAGTGTCAGCCACTGCAGCTGGCCACCTGACCGTCTGGTCCGTCAGTCCAAGCCTAGCGTCTGCCCTTCACCGCACCCGGTCTGTCAGCACGGCACGCCCTACTTGACCTTCTCCCGACTGCTGCCACCGCATTCGAACTCCACACCTGCACATCACAAGCCAAGAGACATGTTTTGACACATAACCCTGTGCCAGGGGATCAGTAGAACCACTGAACCAACCGCCAACCACAAGTGTTGGACATGTTGACAATCGTTCATCACACCAACAAAGATGTTACACAATGATATGGAAAATCATGTGTCCACAATCTCCCCCTTGATGAGTGCATTGTCAACACCAACACAAAGCCAGAGAAAGCCTGCTCAAATGACCAAAAGTGAAAGAAAAGCTCAAAACGGTCACTTGCCATGAGCAAAGCAAAGAGCAACAACTTGGTCCCCAAAGACATGGGCAACGGCTCGACGCAACCAAGCAAAAAACCTGAAAGCGGCTAGACCCTCTAGATAGAGGCAAACGGCTCGATACATCTAGCAAAAGCAAAATGTGCAGCTCCCCCTTGACAAGTGCATCAACCTCACAAATACACATGAATGCACACTCTAGATTTGTGGAAACATTCTCCCCCTTGTTGACAAAAGCACTTACCAAGTGGACAAGATAGAAGCTCCCTCTTAAAACATGCTATGAGATGCACAAGATATACAATGCGAATATACAAAGCTTCAGGACTATAGCAAGTTGAATAAAATCATGCTCAAGTTGGTACGACACATGTATTACAATAGGGGCAAGATAAAGCCAATGCTCAAACTGATCAAATGAAACGGAATATGAATCATAAGCATTTTGACCAGTTTTAATTATATTTCATAAAAGGTGTTCACCAAAGACGATAGCACATAGCAAATATAAGCAGGAGATCAAACTAGTGCTAGCACATGTATACAAAAGTGAACTACCCCATATAACGATCATACATCATGTCTCAAGGAAGCACTTAACACTTGTAGCTTCAATATTGATCAGAGTGTTACAACGGGTTACAAGGTTACTTTTAGACATATGTATGAGAGAGAATATCAAACTGTCCACCAAAAATTTTTGTTATTTTTATCATGTTTTTCAACCACGCCGAGTTCATCCCTTTGTGCAAGTGGGAAGCCATCTCGTCATGAGTGGTTGTGGACTAGCACTACAATGCCCAGTTTATCTCACTCGAGAGAATGAGAAGCAGTATCGTGACATTGTTATGGGACAGTAAAGATCTAACTTCAAAGCATTTTCATCATTATTTAGCTTAGACATCAAGTTTTAGCACAAAGATATCAAGAGATCTGAGCTAAGTATATGATTCAAGAAACATGAGACATGGCAACTAAAACATACATGTGAAAGCAACATGGATCTCAACACATCCTACACATGCTAGTTGCCATCTCAAAGGTGAACATGTTTCAGATTTCATCATTCATAAAACAAGCTTAGCTCATAACATGTATCAAGATGATCAAAAAGAGCCTAATCTGCTATAGCCATCATGTATCCATAAGACATATCAACAAGAGCATAACCTTAATCAACAAGCTATACATGTGAAACTAAACACATGATATATGATACATGATGAGATGCAATGCATATGATACAAAAACAAAAGCAAAGAGAAAAGAAGAAAGACTACTCTAGAAGATACAAAGCATCCCACAACTAAAATGGGAAGCAGACACCCAACTCCCCTCGCAAGTGTGCAAACTGGATTAGATCGAGAGGTCTGGTGAAAATGTCAGCTAGCTGGTGCTCAGTGTGGACATGTCTCAAATCTATGGTTCCTTTCTCTTGGTTGTCTCTCAGGAAGTGGTACCTCACTTCAATGTGCTTGGTTTTAGCATGGAGCACTGGGTTTTTGGCTACACTTATGGCACTGGTGCTGTCACAGTAAAGTAGCACTCAGGTGAAATCTAAGACAAAGTATGTCAAGGTAGCAACTATCTAAAGCAGCTCAGAGCAACAAGTGGCAGCATAACATACTCAGCCTCACAGGTGGATTGGGCTATGGAAGACTGCTTGCGAGAGGACCAAGAAATAAGAGACGAACCAAGAAACTGACAAGTACCAGAAGTTGACTTTCTCTCAACACGACAACCAGCATAATTAGCATCAGAATAACCAGAAAGCGAGAGGGTGGAAGCAGTCGAGTACCAACGACTGAACTTAGGAGTAAAACGAAGGTACCTCATGATCCGCTTGACGACTTGACAATGAGACATGCACGGTGAAGACTGAAAGCGCGCACAAAGACAAACCATGAACTGGATGTTCGATCTTGTCACCGTCAGGTACAGCAGCGACCCGATCATGCTGCGATACTCCTTCTGATCCACGGCTTCTCCCTCAAGGTCTTCATCCAAGGCAATGGTAGTCGCCATGGGTGTCGAAAGAGGATTGGCCTCGTACATGTCAAACTTCTTCAGTAGGTCCTTGGTGTACTTGCCTTGGTGCACAAACGTCCCTTCCCGAGTTTGCTTGATTTGCAACCCAAGAAAGAATGTCAACTCACCCATCATACTCATCTAGAACTCCCTGCTCATCAAATTAGAAAACCTTACCACAAGGGCATGTGAAGAGCCACCAAAGATTATATCATCCACGTATATTTGCACAATGAGAATGTCTTTGCCTTGCTTGAGGAGAAACAAAGTTTTATCAACAGAGCCCATGGAAAAACCCTTCCCAAGCAAAAAGGACTTCAACTTAGCATACCAGGCTCTGGGGGCTTCTTTGAGACCATACAAGGCTTTGTGGAGTTTATAAACATGGTCTGGGTGCTTAGGATTTTCAAAACCAGGGGGTTGCCTCACATATACTTCCTCCTCTATGTACCCATTGAGAAAAGCACTCTTGACATCCATCTGATACAGCTTGAACCCTTTTGAAGTTGCAAAGGTTAAAAGGATCCTAATGGCTTCTAAATGGGTAACATGAGCAAAGGTTTCCTCAAAGTCTATCCCCTCTTCTGGGTAAACCCCTGAGCAACCAATCTAGCCTTGTTCCTAACAATCACCCCATCCTCACTCTGCTTGTTCTTAAACACCCACTTGGTACCTATGGGATGACACTGTGGAGGTGGAGGAACTAGGACCCAAACTTGGTTTCTCTCAAAGTTCTCAAGCTCCTCATGCATGGCATTGACCCAATCAGCATTAGATAAAGCGTGTCCAATATCTTGGGGCTCAAAATCGGCAACAAAAGCAGAATGTACGAAATGAGAGATTTCATATGACCTATTGCGAGTGACACGCTGGTTGAGGGACCGACCATGGTCTCAGGAGGATGATGAAGCTGAATGTGTACAGGCATCGTTCTTGATAAAGTAGCCTCCCCCTCAACCATAGCTGGAACTCCCTCAGGTGCAAGAGAGGGATACTGGTCGTCTGGCCCCCACGAAGTCAAAGACGAAGGATCGGGGCCTCGAACCGATGTAGTCGTCGTAGGGTCGACAGGGGCAGCCGGTGGAATCAGCTTGGAACCACCCCAATTGGCATCGTCCTGCTCCTCCTCCACAAAGATGCTTTCACCCATCTCTTGATCACCTGCACGCTCAAAGACAGGAGAAGAACAAGGTGTGGTTTCGTCAAAGGTAACTTCACAAGTTTCCATGACGTGATTAGTCTCAAGGTTAAGCACTCTATATGCACATGAATGACTAGCATAATTGAGAAAGATGCCATCAGGAGATCGAGACTTGAACTTGTCTAAGTTACTTTGCTTGAGAATGAAGCACCTACATCCAAAAACTCTGAAGTAGCTCACCTTGGGAGGACGCCCAAACCGCAACTCATAAGAAGTCTTCTTTGTAAAAGCTCGAAGGAAAATGCGGTTTGAAACAGGACAAGCTGTGTTGATCGCTTTGGCCTAGTAACGTCTAGGAGTCCTATGCTCATCGAGCATCATCCTGGCCATCTCAACAAGGGTCCAATTCTTGCGTTCAACAATCCCATTCTGCTGAGGCACATAAGGTGAAGAAAATTGATGCTCAAGACCCAAAGATTTGCAAAAGGCTTCAAAATGAGGGTACTTGAATTCAGTGCCATTGTCACTACGTATAGCTCTCATGGCATTCTTGGGAAGCTCATTTTGTAGCCTAAGAATCAATTCCCGCACATGGGAAAATGCCTCATCCTTGGACTCCATAAAAAATACCCAAGAATAGCGAGAAAAATCGTCCATGATCACAAGAACATACCACTTCCCACCATCTGATCGTACCCGAGCTAGACCTACAGTATCCATGTGAAGAAGCTCACCTGGTTGTTTGGTTTATAGAGGAATGAGAAGCAGCAACCATCTTCCCGTGACGACACGGGTGCAAAACAAGTCCTTCGCAAACTTTAGCTTAGGCAATCCTTGGATTAGATCAAGAGAGCTCAACCTTGGAAGCAAGTCAAAGCTCAAATGACCAAGCCTTCTATGCCACTTCCAAAGCTCAGAAGAACTGACTACCACCAAGCACTGAGAAGTGCCAAAAGAGCGAGAAAAATCAGCATGAAAGACAACCCCAAAAGGTACAATCAAACACACAAGATCACCTCGCGAATCAAGTATGCTTGAAAGACCTAGCTTAAAGTGCACTTTGAAACCATCTCTAAGGAGTTGCGAAACCAAAAGAAGATTGAAATGCAAGCTCGAAACCAAAGCAACATCCTTGAGCACAAAGTTCTCATTAAGCCTTACCGACCCACAAGAAAGCACCTTACCCTTACCATTGTCCCCAAATGTAATGTACTCCTTGGAGGTCATGGGGTTGAGGCTGGAGAACCAATTTGAATTACCGGTCATGTGGCGCGAACACCCGGAATCAACAAGCCATATGTTCTCCAAGCCTCCATGCTGCAGCAATAGAAAGACATGGGATGAGCAAATGATCTAACACTAAGGTTAGTAAACTGAGGAGAATACCAGTGCTGTGTTATTTGCCCTAGAAAAGTGTTAGGAAAAACACCACACATGTCGTGTTCCATATGAGAGAAGCGATCACCACGAGAGAGAAAATGTGGTCCGCTAGAAGTGTAGGACTGAGAGCCACTACCACGGGACCTGGAGTCGTATTGAGGATGACTTTGTACACACCGGGCACGACCATCATGTGGTCTCACAAATTGAGGCCTAGCAACTTGAGATCTTGCACCTCTTGGTTTAGTGTTACGCCTCTGAGCGGGTGAGCTATGCATGCCATGAGATGGGCGATGCATGTCCTGCTGGTAAAGCTCAAACTCATGCCTCTCATCTCTCTTCCTCCTAAAGCAAAATTCAAACAAGTGACCATCCCTCTTGCAATAGTCACAGTGGTACACCTTTCTCTTGGGTGGTGGATGACTCACTCTGTTGTGGGCATGGTTCACTCTTGGAGGTGGCCTGGCTTTAGGAAGGAGCTTATCAGAGATGTTTGGCAGAGTGTCAAGTGGGTTCCTGAGGTGGTTAGGTTTTGGAATACACACTTGTTTCAGAGGTGGAGGTTTGGGAGGATCTTCAAGCACTCCATCCTTCACAATGGGCTTGGTAGGCTCAGAGGGCTTAGGTGAGTTAATCTTGATGAGCTTGGGAGGATTGGCGGGTTTCTCACTCACGCTCAAACCACTATGTTCACCAACCTTGCCAAAGACATTGTTATCCTTCCCACCTAAAGCAAAGCCTAAACCCATTATGTCAGTACCCCTCTTGTACTGACTCATCATCATGCCCAATTGTGGCTCACTACAAGAAAGCCAACTCAACATATGCCAAGGAATGTGTTTTCCTCTTTGGTCTTTCTCTTGTCATGCCTACAGTTAGCAAGCTCTAGCTCCAAAGCCTCACAGCAAAGACACTGAGCACTAGTACCATCCGCACTAGACTTCTCAAGAAAAGCGATCCTAGCAACCTTCTCAGAAAGCTCAGAGCACAACTCAGCACAAGACTTGTAAGGACCTGACAGAACAGGCTTAGCTCTAGCCTATCCAACATCTCAACCAAAGCAGAGTACTTAGACTGCAAAGAAACAAGACTAGACATGTGAACAGTGCATTCATTGCACTCAGTCTCATTAGATAGAACAACTCTATCCTTCTTGACATGCTCAAGTTCATCTGAGGCCTTGAGAAGCTTAGCCTTGAAGTCATTGCGTTCTTTAGCAGCACGAATAAGCAAAGTGTCTTGCTTTAGCATGGTGTCATTCATAGATTCAAGCTCAATGAGAAGAGATTCAATTGTGAGTTCTACCTCAGGCTCAGTGTCAACCTTGTCGTTGTTGCCGGTGGTGGTGTCGTCAAATGCCATGGTGTAGTAACCTCCTCGGCATTTGTTGGCGTAGAAGCTCAAGCCGTTGAACTTGTTCTCGACCTTCTTCTCGGACTCTTCTTCACTCGGAGGAGAGTCACCATCAGAGTTGATGTCACTAAAAGACACGACGAGGGCTCGCTGCTTTGCTTCCAGCTGCTCAAAGTACTTCTTCTTCATGCGCTCGGGGTTGAAGTTTTTCTTGGACTTGTACTTGTGAGGGGATGACTCATGCTTGTCCTTGTGCTTGGAGTAGTCGTGCTTGCCAGAGTAGCTCTTGTTCTTGTTGGGGCAGCTGGCGATGTAGTGGTCAGGCTCTCCACATCCAAAGCAACCTTGCTTGTTGCCACCACGTTGATAGTTCAAGCGGTTGTTGTGAAACCGCGAGAACTTGCTAATGACAAGCGCCAGCTCATCATCCCCAAAAGCCTCCATCTGCTCCTCTGTTGTAGACATAAGAGAAGACAAAGCAAGAGACAACTATGATGGGTTAGTCAAAGAAGAACTTGAACTTGAGTTACATGACACCAAAGCCATGGTAGGAGCAGACGAATTCTTAATCCTCGCCTACGTCTGGAGGTTGATCTCGGTGGACTTGAGCTTGCTGAACAACTCATCCATGGTGAGAGTCTCATAGTTGGCCAATTCAATGATCGCCTACACCTTGACCTCCCAGACCCTCTGATCTAGAGCATATAGAAGCTTGAGTGCTCTCTGATGATCATCATAGGGTATAGCTGCATTCTTAGCCCGCATGTTGTTCACAATGGTGGTAAAGCCAGAAAACATCAAATCAACAGACTCCCCATCAACTTGATACAGTTCTCGTACTCCCGCTTGTACGTCTCATAGAGTCTAGTTTTGACATGGGCTGTACCCTCATGGAAGCTTTGAAGCCTCCTCCAGATCTCACGAGCAGTCACATAATGAGAAACACGATCAAACTCAGGAATCGAAAGAGTAGCATAAAGCTCAGCACGGGCAATATTGTTCACAATAGTTTGGTCAATCTGCTCTTAATTGACATGGGCATCAAGTACCACATAATCAGCATTCTCAATGATCTCCCAAATACATGAATCAATCCCCAAGAGATGCGCTTGCATCCGAATCTTCCAATACGAGTAGTTCTCCCTATTGAATTGGGGTGGCTTGCCTGGTCGGTGATTCAAAACCATGTCGCCTTCTATGGATCATAGACTAATTAAGGTGGAAGTGATCCTTAACTGACTTTGATACCAATTGAAGGACCAAAAATGGCGACTAGAGGGGGTGAATGGGAGCCGTAAAAATTTCTCATGAAATATTTTGACCACTATCGCAACTTCACTGCCAAACACGCAAGCAAAACACTGTGATGTCCATGACACAACTAGTGGGTGTATGTTCCCTAGGAATACAACAGAACACCACAAAGCTAATGTAAAAGACAGATAGAAACAGAGATCAAACACAACAGGTCGGGAGCTGGTTGGCAACAGGACAAAAACTGGTCAGGAACTGGTCGGGACCACATCGATCATGGTGGTCAGCAAGTGGTTGGAAACTGGTCAGGAACTGATCGGGACCACGTCGATCATGGTGGTCGGAAAGTGGTCGAAAACTAGTCAGGAACTGGTCAGGACCACGTCGATCACAGTGGTCGGCAAGTGCTACTCAAATGAGCTCACTTGGCGCCTGAGCACACAATGCTGGTAGCATTGCTGTTAGGCACCACACAAGAATCCCTCATGCATTCAGAAAGCGAAGAACCAACGAAGCTCAGGAAAGAACACCTGCTCTGGATAGCAGCAACGCAAGAGGGAAAATCAACGAAAACTGGATCAAATCAATTCAGATCGACACCAGATTTTACACAGGCCATCACAAGGGAGATGGAAAGCTATCCCCAAGAAATCGTCACTCAATTTAAATTCAATGGCCGGGGAAAGCAAATCTAGGTCAAGAACTCAGTTTTTCCCCAAAAATACAAATCTAGCAATTTCTTGATGCATGAGTGGAATTGGTTCAAATCACTTGGTGATCTAGTTCATCACTCGACAAGGCATCAATCAGCACAAAAAGAACGAGAAAAATCGCTCCAAATCTAATGAATAAAAATTCATCCACAAATACCACCAAAAGTCAACACAGCACAGAGACATACGAAAATCACAAAACAAAAGTCAACACCCGGAGGGCCGATGGTTTTGAGGACAAACCACCAAACCTCCTCGCAAGTAGCATAGCCCGTATGTGTCCCCCACCATGTACACTTGCACTTGTCGATGTCCCAGGGGTCAACCATCGCAGCTGGCCACCTGGGCATCTAGTCGGTCAGCCAAGCCTAGTGTCTGCCCTTCACCGCACCCAGTCCGTCAGCACGGCATGCCCTACTTGACCTTCTCCCAATTGCTGCCATCGCATCCAGACTCCACACCTGCACATCACAAGCTAAGAGACATGTTTCGACACATAACCCTATCCCAGGGGATCAGTAGAACCACCGAACCAATCGTTAACCACAAGTGTTGGACATGTTGATAATCGCTCATCACACCAACAAAGATGCTACACCATGATATGGAAACTCATGTGTTCACACCATGGTTAAGCATCCTCTATGGTGTCTCTTTTCCTTCGGTACGTCCCCATTATAGCAGTAGTCGCATATCTTGCCATAGGTGGTTCCGTAGCAGTCTTTTCTATATCCCATATATCAAAATACCTTGATTGTTACTCAGGGGTTAAGCATAGACTTGGTTAGTCTCGCATGTTTTCTCCTAGTGGATAAACAAGTACGATACTCTAGAAATATCTCCTGGGTGAAGTGCTCACTGATATCTGTGTGCTTGTGGATTATTTCTCTTTGGTTCTTCTATGTGCGTAACAAATATCAACACTCAACATTCTTGAACTAAGCAACTTCACTAAAAGATGAAATGTGTTGTCTCTTGCATTGCATTGTAATATATGTAATGTTAAAATTCTTGTAATGCATGTAGGGCTTGTTTAACATGGCTAAGATAACCCTCATTGGAAGGTGTGAAGAAGCTTACCCTTGGTTCAAACTTGACAAGCCAACTAGATTCAAATTCTCGTAATCACACTGCATATGCATGGTTGTTGTTTGTCATTTTGTTCACTCAATTGTTTTTGTTGCCTATTTTCATAAAAATGTACTATGCCTATGGCAAAATATTTAAAAAATGGAGCATTTTTGAGTGAGGATCTCATACCAGCTCCAGTTAGTGTATATTCGAGACTTATTTGAGTTGGGAGAAAGTGTCATGAAGAAGAATTCAATATCAGTCTTTTTATAAGTGTCAAACATTGACATAAGGAGCGCCAAATGCTAAGATGGCATCTGACGAGTGCTACCAGTGGAGTTTTGTAGCAGAGTGTACATTGGACACTGAACAGTGCCACAACGGTGTCCGACGGTGTTCGACAGATGCGTCCGACAGTGGAGGTTGACGAGCTTGAAGAATCTGACGCACGCCAGATGCTCCCACACCATGTCCAATGGTCCCCGTGCGGACATGTCCATAGGTCAATCTGGCTTGCAATGCTTCCTGAGTTGCATCAGGGGCTTGGTCCTGCACTAAAGGAGTGCTCTGGAGCGTCCGACGCCATGTCAAGTCGTGAGAAGTTTTTCTAAAACTAGTGTGTGGGCCACCCTCATTCCCTCATTCAAAATCCCTTCATGACTGGCTTCTTCCTCCATCGCCTCATCCATATGCCACCGCTGTTTCGCCCGCACCTAACCCTAGGCTGCACCGCAACCCTTGCCACTGTGCTGTGCCCCTTTGCGCCATTGCCACCGGCTGACTTCTCCTCCACATGCCGCCCAGTCTCCGTGCCCGTGCCCTAGCTCACCGTACTGCCAGGTGCTATAACCCTAGCCACGCGCTGCTCTCCCTCGCCACGTCGTCGCAATCCTGCTCGCATGCGCCACCATGTATCGCCCGCACCACCACGCCATTCTTCCTTCACAAGCTGCCTCCACACCTGCTCCATGCCTTGCACGCCTCAACGTGCCTTCTTGCTCTGCCCGTGCTCGTGTGCGGCTGAGACCGCGCCTCCCTTGCTGGGGTGCCACTGATTTTAACTCTACCATCGCAAGAGACGACCATTCTCGGTTTTGAATGCCTTCTCCAAGTCTCTTGGCTGACATGTCTTCCTTTGGTGGTGAGCTTCATTTCCTGCCTATCCCATGCCTTGAAGGTGCACGATGCAATGCCTAAGTCATCTTTTGGTCACTGAATTCTTCCATTCTCATCTCTTTCTAAATTGCAATGACTTCACTTGATCTTGAAGGTGCCCTACGTTGTCAGCTTATCTTATCTTTTCATAGGGACCCTTGGCCACCTAGGAATTAACTACATTCCATTTCAATTCTTACCTAGTATGCTTTGCACCTAAGCAGGAATCTCTTATCTTTAGAAATATTGCTTATGTTTGTGTACTCCTTTCTATCCATTCTGTGCAGAGCTATGTTGATTGAGTTGCTTGGCAGATTTGGCAGTGGGTAGGGGCAGTGAAACTCGGGGCCAAGCTCACGAGTATGGATTGAGGCCAAGCCTCTGAAGGTGACAGTTCATTATCTTGTTAGTGATTGATCCACATTAGCAGAGTTTTAGGGGTAGTTTTTTTATTGCTTGATCAATTCAGAGGAAGTTGGTAGTTATGACTAAGGTAAAGACAACTGGTAGGGGTTCTGGAGGAGGAGATGATGATGATCCTTCCCGATACCATCAGAAGCAAAAGGGAAATGAAGTGTCGAAGGGGATAGCCAAGAAGAAGAAGCGGACCAGATATCAGCTGGAAGTAGAGGATGTAGAGATGGTTGCTAATGCAGCTGACAGAGCTCGCTGAGGTGGCAGGGGAGGTGCTCTTCTCTTTCATGAGCCTCAGCCATAGTAGAGAGCCTCATAGGAGCCAGAGGCAGTGGGTACAAACATAGAGGAGTAGCCCCCAGAGCAGCAAGAGTCTCCTCTAAGACGCTCCACTCGTGCTCATACTCTGGCAGCATAGAGAGCGGCTAGCTCTTCTTCAGAGGCTCAGAGACAGGCTAGTCGTCTAGCAAGGATACTATGATCTCTGGGATAGGGGCTCCAAGGCAGTTAAGAAGCTTCAACGAGTGCCACGACACATTTGGTTTCCTAGGTACAAGTAGCCTGGAGTCACCTACTTCCACACAGAGGACTTTTTTAGAGCTCATGTGGACACAGAGGCTCATTTCATAGCTCAGCGAGTTATTTCCCTATAGAGATTCAGAGATGTGGTTGGCAATGAATTTCTTTAGTACTTTGACACCCAGCCAGGACTTGTGGATTGTCACACCCTGGTTTCCAAAGAAGACCAGAGGTCGTCATATGTGTGCCCAAGAAGTCCACACATAGAACAGAAAATAGATAAATATCAGAAACAACGTATATTATAGCAGAAACATACATATGCATAACACTTACACTTATCAAAGTAACATGGAACATTGGCTAAGACTTCTCTTCAGTCTTCATTCTTCTCAGGGACTATTGACTGGGGGCTCCGTATGCCGAACACTTCTAACCGACTTCTAGAAAACTCTGCAGCAATCTTTGTCCTTCTTTTGAGCAGCACCTTACTAAAAACTATAGCAAGGGTGAGTCCATGTCGAACTCAGCAAGTACAGGTGGAAAGTATAGTGACATGCATGGCTTAAACAAGGTAAGGTTGAAAGGTAAAGACTGCAATAGCATTTTGATGTAACAGTTAAGATTAAACATTTTGCAACCTATTCTCTAATCAACTTGGTTGAAACACTAAACCCTTTATCAAGGTTCAAGTAGTAATTAATGAGTCATTTAATAACATAGATATAAGCATATATCATTAATATCATTAACCTTGAGATTGCCATCTCAAGCATCATAGGATTGCCATCCCGTTCAGAAAAATAGAGGTAGCCACCTCCTCAAACAACATCACCATGATTTAATAGCTTATTCTATTTGGCTGAGTCATGTGAGGATCTGGGCCGCTTGTGACCGTGAGCACGGATGATATATCGATTTTAACTCTATGCAGAGGTGTACACTTTCACTCCAGGCTGTGATTACTCTTTATGCCCGAGGTTGCAAGTCTCTTAGCCTATTTCCAAGATAGGCCGACAGAGGTCACAACGAGGTTCTTCACAGGGTCATAGGCAGTGACAACCCGCTAGAAATGAGTACAAGCGTATGGGCGACTTCACAGTGAGGCCGCCCCTACACGAATCCCTAGTCTCTCCCATTCTAAATACTTGAAAACACCCCAGAAACCATTCTATGGCACCCGTCAGTAAGTTTTCCAACCTACCCATGATGGTCCTGCTAACAGACCAAGCCAGTGCCCATTAGCCTAGAGATGTACGGAAGTCCCAGGTTGTTGCTCCATGAACAGGTCCACAAGGGGGAGGCGATACAGATACCCTCATCAAAACGAGTCCCACTAACATCTGTTTCCCCGTCATGCACCGCCAACCAATGATGTGGACAGCATCAACGTCTCCAACGGCCAAAGCCAAGAGCCTTCGGCTCCAACATGTTAAGAAGCAAGTTTTAACTGCATTAAACAGGTGAAAGGTAAGTGGAGCACTAGCAACCTATTAACCTATCAACTAAAACACCCCATAGGTGATATCTGGGTAAAGTGGCTAGTCATTCCTATGGTTGTCAATTTAGAACACATGCAATGTATTTAATTAACATGAATAGGCGCAACATGATCAAAAGGTGTCTGCACTTGCCTTAAATCCAAGGATTAGCTGCACAATAATCTTTAGTCATTCCATCTTCTAGTCTCCATCTTTGGTTGCTCTTGTCGATCCTCAACTCCTGGTAATGAGCAGCTCTTCATCTAGTCACAATAACCAAGCAACACAAACAAACAAACAAAATAGAAAAGACTAAGAACAGTACACCAAACAAAGGGGAATCTAAAGACACAACAGTCTAAACTGCAACACTCGGTGCTATGATCGCAAGAGCGCAAGAACCACAAACAACGGAGCTATCGTTAAAGAGAACACGACTATCGAGGTAAATGCAACATAGCAGAGAGACAAACTATAAGATTGATTTCTTTTATTTAATAGAGCAAGGTGTTTGACATTTAAGAGAAACACAAAGTTAAAACTGTTGAATTATAAAGCAGAGTTGAACCTTAGTTATATTTTATTATAAGCAATTATATTATCTAAGCCACTTATAAACATTCATAAATTATAAAGCCTAGAACATGCGAGAGCATTAAAGAAACATCATACGCTTATAGATTAATCTAAGCAGGTCATACATGAAAAGACATGTTGATATAAAACACATGTGCATTAAGCAGTTATTAACAAAATTAATATGATCTTACTTTATAACCCCATGAGAACACTACTCAAAACATGATATGATGAAACATTAATTCTAAAAGAAAGGGCATTCATAAGAGCATTAAACATATGAGAACAACTAAAAGAAGCATGTAAGTTTCTACTAGTCACATTAACATGCATTTATGAAAACTCAAGCTATAAACCTAAATTACTTTTATTTAAGGAGCATTGAATAATTATTAATTAATAAACAAGATTAGTTACATAAACACATGATGTGATAACATCATTGATAACAAGCAACATACGTAGACACGTTGGCAAAGCAACGAGAACAGAATTGTTACCCTAAATTACTTTTAATTACAAAAATATTAAATAGTGATTATTCAAATTACATTCATATAAATAATTAATAAAAGAGTTATATGATGACCTTTACTGCTACTGCGTAAAGCGTGACAACATGAATCTAATGCAACTGGAATCGCTCGAATCGGAGTTAAAATGAATAAACTGCGAAGGACATGGCCATCTAGTCAACTTCATCATCTCAATCAGGACATGGCCATGGCAGCCATGCTGCTGCTTGTACCAGGGGAAGGGGGCTCGGCCTCAACCTGGGCAGCCAGTGGCGTCGTGCGGACGTGCGCAGAGCTTGACCAGCATGCCTCCAGGCGACGGCGGCAAGGGGCCCCCGTGTGAGGACCGAACGGCCGACAGTGGCCCAGCTCAGCTCGAGCAAGTGCACGCGCGCAAAGCACAATGGGGCGCGGGGTCATGGGCCCTGGCAATAGTAGCTTGGGACAAACCCACGTGTTGGACCCCGCCGAAAGCAATGCACAGTGCTGGTGCGCCGGAGATGATGAAGACGGCCTCCATGGAAGACCTCGCCAGAAAAGAGATAGAGAAGTTAGGGAACTTGATCAAACGGACATGGATTCGCGAAAAGGAATGCATGACAAAATAGAGAACAAAGAGGACTACCTTCTGATGGTGGCGGTTTTCGCCATTGACAGACGAGATGGCCAGAAAAGCTCGTCGGAGAATTCGCCGGAACCCTAGCCGAGATGAACTTCGACGATCGATTGCGGGAGCTATGAGTGGCGGCTTGGGATGGGTTTTTCTGATCTGGAACCAGCACGAGGACACGAACACCGACATATATATGCCTAGGTTTTGGAGGCAGGATAAATCAGGTATTTTTATTAATTTTAGAAATTCCATAAATTCGTTTTCAGTTCACAAATAATTCCATAAAAATATGAAATCATTTCAAGGCCCTGAACAATATTTCCAAGTCTCCAAAAATTATGGAAAAATATCCAAATGTAGATTGAGGCATGATCAATCCAAATAAAATATTTGGAGCACATGAAAAGGACATTTTAGAGCATCCAAAAATTAGAAAAGCCCTATGATAAATGGGAAAACATTCCAAAAAAGTCCCAAATTCCCACGAAGGATCGAACGATGTCTAAACAATATTTTTCAAAAGCTTAGCACACTAAAAGCACAAAACTCAAGCAACAAGCAAGCATCACATTTAACAAAAGCCCATTCAGTTATATTCTAAAATATAGAAAAGCACATTTTCTTTAATAAAGATACACTAGGATTTGAACTAATATTGGCAAATTTTATCCAAATATTTAAAATCCTTCATTTTATTTAGTGTTTTTGAATAACAACCCAAAATACAAATTTTAGGGTGTCATAGATCTACCCCACTTAACATGAATCTCGTCCCGTGATTCGAAGAGACTTAAGAGAAAGACAAAGCAGGTTATAAAATTGCTTTGGCACTTACGAGATAAAGATTTAAGGAGCACCAAAAGGGCTAATAAGGGAATCATAAATTGACTTTCAAAATAACTTGAAGACTTTCAAGTACGAGTAGTCATCGAGGCTTGGTGAAAGATCGACGACTAGATATAAAGAATGACCGACAAGAGAGGTAAAGGTTAACGATGAGGGTGATTGACACAAAGCTTATAGATAGCTCTCTATGTCTTTATGAGATGTATGATCCAATGCAATAATTGGCAGAAGATGATAGGAAAGTGGAGGTTGATGTTATGGTGCTCTCAATGCCTTGATTCAAGATGAATAGTCATGCGGTGATCGAATTAAGCAAAGATTAACAAAGAGAATGAGGATTGATTCCTTAAGTCTTCAGGTTTTCCTTACTTTCAGTCCTATGAGACGATAGGATAAGAAGTAAGGGTTATCAAAAGATGATTACCAGATATGCTTTGATCCTTAGATCTTGTAGTCATGTGACTCAGGACATAAGAGGTAGATGAGATATAGAACATAATCGATTATAGTGTAATGATGAAAAGAAAGGTCAATATGGATGTTTAGATCTTTATGTCCTATGACCAAAGGCGCTCAAGATTGATTGAGGTTGGTAGCGAATGCTACCTCACTTAATAGAATTCTTACTTATGTCCAAGAACATTAATGAGAACACCCTCTCGTCAGAGCATCTTTAGAAGATCCCTTTTGAGGTTGTCTTTAAGTGACTCAATAGAAAAATTTGGGGTGTCATAAATCTACCCCACTTAATATGAATCTCGTCCCAAGATTTGAGGAGACTTGGGATAGAGACAAAACAAATGATCAAGGTTGATTCGGGTTTGGGTTCACTATCGCATTATTTGGGCATGAAAGTGGAATAGTGATAGGAGAACTTCCCAATTTCAAATTCAAGAGACCTTGTTTTGGTCTTTCCTGAAAGAGTGCCCCCAATGGTAAACGATCCAAGAGGAACGTGTCTGAGATGTCATAGATATAAAAGTCTAGATGATACTCAAGACCATTTATGCACAAAGGAATAGACCTCATGAGCCCATAGCTTTCAAGACTAACTCTCGTGGGAATTCTTAGAAACTTATGTGATGGGCTAATAGACTCATTGGGGAAAAGCTTATCGCTAGAGCTTTTAGATGATATTCATCCCAATGGTAGGACTATATTGAGCCTCTATAGTGGTTTCTTTAATAGTGCAAAGCAGAATATCTGATAGGGCAATGATTCGGCTCCCTCGGTGGATGGCTCCGTTTCTGCCAACCACTCACGACTCATGATGACCGACAGTCCTTTGATGTGTTCGATAAGGAAGGACTCATTGTGCGGACCATCGTCATCCTTAGATGGTGTAGAGTGCGTTAGAGGACTCATTCGAACTGGTAAATTTTGATGCATTTCCAAAATCCTCAAAAATATCTTCCTTAAATTCAATGGGAAATGAAAAAGGATGAGGTTTGTCATCCTCTAGAGTTTGGTGCATCCCTTAACAGGGGACTCTATGGCAACCGGATTAGGAGAGGGATTTGAGGGAATTTTAGATTCTATTGCTCACGCCCTCTCTTGTTGTTCAGGGCTGACTCAACTACTTCAGGAAGGTTTTGGTGCGACATGATATAGAGATTTTAGGGTTTTCTCGAAGGTCAATATTGAAGTTCAAGATTTATCCTCTAGACTGCTTCAAGATCCAAAACAAAAAAGGATAAGTGGATCAAGGATTATCCATATACCAAGATATGGAGACAAGATGGTAGAATAGCATTGCTTAAAAGAGAAGTAATACATGATCTTCCGAAGAGATCTAAGAGAGATTGAACTTTGATTGTTTGAGAGTTTGCACTTGTAATGAAATGTTTCGAAGGTCAGCATGGATCAACCGAAAGATCAAGATCTTTGGGACCTGTGGTGACATACCAAAAAGGAGTTGTAGACCAATAGAGGTTGACTAGAGAGACACAGGTTGGATCACATGAAAGACCAAATTTGATCTTCGCATACTCACTTTTTGAGAGTTAAGAGATGTAGGTATATGGAGTAACACCAGTGTTCTAGAAGACAAGGTCCAGTTCTTCAAAATGATATAGTAAGATGACCAAAGAAAAGGTCCATGATGGGATAACACATTGTAGTAGCCTATATAATGGATCATGATTAAAAATTCATGTTACCTATGCTTACCGAGCACAACCATGTGTCGGTGTCTTAACCCCGGGGGCCTAGCACCGATGAGTAACTACGTGCTCCCTAATCCGGATGGTGGTGTAAGAAGAATACATGATTTTTATCTTGGTTCAGGCAAAAAAGGCCCTACGTCCAGCGGAGGGCGAGATGTCTTGTATTATCTTGCACCGAGGTGCTTGTACAGGGGGATACAAGTGAGTGCATATGAATCGGGGTGGCGGGCAAGGCCCAAGTCTAGAAGCGCTATGCCTAAGCCCTGCTGCTAGAGTGTTTGGATTCCTCTAAGTGTTGTCCGATGATCATTCTTTTGTTCTCTGAATTCGACCCCGAAAATAGCCCCTGGTGTCCCCTTTTATAGGCCAAGGGGAGGCTCAGGTGTACAGGAACCCTAGAGTTGGTGTAGGTGGTGACGTCGATGGGTTGATGTCGTTCATGTCATAGCCACTGTAGTGGCGTGCACCAGGCATGGCCTGCCCTGTAGCGACGTGCTTGGAGTCGATGGTTGTCCTTCGTGTGTGTCATGATGACGCCTGTAGGTGGTCGGTGAAAGACCCGTGCCCATGCGGGGCATGCAAATCCTTGTAGACGTCACATCGGGAGTTGTTGAAGCGCTGACCAGAGGTGTCGAGGTCTGACTCGAGGGGTGGCTGAGGGGGTCGAGACCTAAATGAAAATGCGGTACGGATATTGTTAAATGCACTTTGAGGGGGGCGCCTGTCAGTGTACAATGCTCAGTATGACGTCGCAGCGTAGTACGAACCACCGAGCTCCCGGGTATAGGCGGTAAAAGGACGATTTGATCACTATACCTGATCACTGTAACCATGCTTTAGCCATGAGATTAGGCAGGAGTTGGTGGGGGCATTAAATGCCTTGGATCCCATACAAAAAGTAGGTGAGCCTAAGGGGTGTGGCAATCGATAGGGGGTCATCCGCCCGCACGGAGATCCGTCACTCGACAGGGGGTCGACTGCCCGTGATGCGCTCCATCACTCTGACGGGGGGTCGTCCGCCTGGGCGGACATCCATCATTCGAGGCTCCCCGTTGAATAGGAGGCAGTCTTAACTTGGATGCTGCTCATGGGCCGGCCTAGCATGGCTCGACGTATGCTAGTGGACCCTTGTCTTTCAGGACGGTTGTGGGCTGTTTTGGTTATTTGGGTTTAATTGTTTGGGGACTAATTCTCCTGGATTGAGGTTTAGGGTACCCTTTATCTAGGTACCTGACAGTAGCCCCTGAGTCTTTACGCGAGTGTTGGCACTCATGTAGAGGCTCATGAACTGGAGTCATAGTGTCTATCGTTCTCTAAAGGGTGCGTGCGAGCGTACCCTTCGGGGGTAGCCCCTGAGGCCTCGGAGGAGTAGGATACTCCTCTGATGGCTTTATACATTTTTTGTCAAGAGGTGCTCGAGTGGTTAAGCCCCCGAGCGTGTATGAGCTTTCTTTGTCGAGGCCCACTCCGTGGTGGTTGGGTGATGTGGGTACTTTCCTCGGGGACTAGGCATAAATGAACTAGAGTCGTAGCATTGATGATATATCAATTTTAAGTCTGTGCAGAGGTGTACACTTTCACTCCAGGTTGTGATTACTCTTTATGCCCGAGGTTGCAAGTCTCTTAGCCCATTTCCATAATAGGCTGGCAGATGTCACAACAAGGTTCTTCACAGGGTCATAGGCAATGACAACCCGCTAGAAATGAGTGCAAGGATATCGGCGACTTCATAGTGAGGTCACCCCCTACATGGATCCCTAGCCCCGCCCATACTAAATACATGAAAACACCCCAGCAACCATAGCTATGGCACCCATCTGTACATTGTCCAACCTGCCCATCATGGTCCTGCTAATCGACCAAGCCAGTGCCTATTAGCCTGGAGATGTACGGAAGTCCCAGGTTGCCGCTCCACAAACATGCCAACAAGGGGAGGAAATAAGGATACCCTTGTTAACACGAGTCCCACTAGCATCCGTTTCCCCGTCATTCACCTCCATCCAACGATGTGGACAACATTAGCTTCTCTAATGACCAAAGCCAAGAGCCTTCGGCTCCAACATGTTAAGAAGCAAGTTTTATCTTCACTAAACAGGTGAAAGGTAAGTGGAGCACTAGCAACCTATTAACCTATCAACTAAAACCCCCATAGGTGATATCTGGGTAAAGTGGCTAGTCATTCCTATGGTTTGTCAATTTAGAACACATGCAATATATTTAATTAACATGAATAGGCGCAACATGATCAAAAGGTGCCTGCACTTGCCTCAAATCCAAAGATTAGCTGCTCAATAATCTTTAGTCGTTCCATCTTCTGGTCTCTAGCTTTGGCTGCTCTTGTCGATCCTCAACTCCTCGAATGAACAACTCTTCGTCTAGTCATAGCAACCGAGCAACACAAACAAACAAACAAAATAGAAAAGACTAAGAACAATACACCAAACAAAGGGGAACCTAAAGACACAGCAGTCCAAATGACAACACTTGGTGCTACGATCATAAGAGTGCAAGAACAACAAACGACGGAGCTATCATTAAAGAGAACATGACTATCAAGGTAAATGCAACATAGCAGAGAGACAAACTATAAGATTGATTCCTTTTATTTAATAGAGCAAGGTGTTGGACATTTAAGAGAAACACAAAGTTAAAACTATCAAATCAGAGTTAAAACGAATAAACTAGGAAGGATTAAAGTTGGCGGTCCTTATAGACCATTTTTAAATGTCAATTTATAGCCAAAAAGGGAGAAACAAGCATACCTTAACATGTACACATGTGCTATTAACGTAGTTCCAATTGTACCACTAGTGATCATGTTTTGCAGGTTTATTGATGGAAACAAGTGGAAATATGCAAAGCAAAAGAGAAAGCGCAAAAGCAGACTTCGAATTCAGGAATGCGTAAATAAAAAATAATGAAAAAGCCCAATTTCATGGTACATCTGGGCCCGATCGTAACCACAGGGGAGGTCCAGGCCTAGAGGAAAACCGACCATGCCAAGGCGGTGGCTAGGGTGCCTACCCAGGGACCGACCGCCCCACAGCTATGGCCTCCCGGGTCTAGTCTCCTCTGGTGGTTCGTAGACAGTTCAGCAACGTCGGGTCCACCAATGATCGGTGTAGATGAAAAGTGCAAACCGCCCTTTGGAGGTCGGTTCGGATCCTTTCATGTGGGGATAGTCCTTTTGCATAGAGGCCCCTCCTCTCAAGCTATAAAAGGAGGCCTCCTCTCTTCACATTCATTCATTCATCAACACAAGAGATCACAATGCAGGGAGGAAGAGCAAGCTCCATTCCATTAGCTTATAGCTAGATTAGTTTAGGGAGTGAGAGAGGGAAAGAGCTGGAGAAAGAGCAGAGTCGAAGCAGTTCTATCTCCGGGTGGACGAAGTGCCGGACTTGTCGGCTCTTGCTCCAACTTGTACCTCTACGATCGTCTTGCTACTTGAAGTAAGAAGTTTGTGTTCAACTTTGATTTGATTCATTAAGCATGTCTGTTTCATAATGCTACTTGTTTATGGGTTTGTCCTCCGTCCTTTGGGCGGATTCTCTAGTAGAGGGTCCCTATTAAAGACGGATTGCCCTGATCACGCTAGAGTAGTAGTCACTATCGTAGACGGTTGTCTAGGCTAGAGGCTACCTTCGTTCGTTGTGTATCCCATGGGTAGAGGGGTAGACGAGTAGGTAGTGACAACACTACTCGTTCGTACCAGCATTCCCCCATGTCTGGATACGGAGTGGAGCTAGTGACTGGTATCGCTTTGTAGACTAAGTGCGCCAATGCCTGAAGCAAGTAAGTAGTGGGAAAGTTACCGTCGCTTAAAGTTTATTACCTTAGACAAACCTTTTTACCCAAGCTACTCTTCATCCCATCATTCTGGGAGAACTAGTTTAGAGACTTCTTACACTCCATTCCCTGTGGAAATATGATACCCTAAATACTTTCTGGTGAAGGCTACAATGGTATTTTCCATACGCTTGCGGATTTTTTGCATACGTTAATAAACACCAACAAGCTTTCTGCTTGTAGTCTATCTTTCATGACTATGTTAAGAAACACCAACAAGATTTCTGGCACCGTTGCCGGGGAACAGTTGTCATATTTGTCTCCAAAACTAGTTCACCCGTGTGTCCTTGTGTTTTATCCAAAAAGAAAAATATTTCTTCTATGTTCATGACCCTTCTTCACGAAGCCTATCTTTCAAAAAACAGGGCATATATATTTTAAAATTGCATGTTCAAACTTTTACACATGCACAAAATGATTTTTTTCCACTCTCTTATCATCTTCTCTTATTTTAAGAAAGCATAAAAAGAGGTTTTTTATTACTCTTGTTCTCTCTTTCTACAATAATGCCCTTTCAAAATTCAAAAGCAAAATATTTATCCTAAGGACGAGTTCTTGTAGGCACCGTCAAAGCCAACCATAGCTTTTGGCTTCAATCTCCGCCCTAGCTTTGGTGGTCAAGCTTATGACCACAAAGAAAGCACTACCGGCAGATACCTCGGATTATTAAAAAAACTATCAATAAAAGCAAGAACATGTGTTCAAGTTGGTATGCACCTTTGGGAATTCTTGGTCGCTAACCATTTCAGGAAGAGATTGAGAAGAACAAAGGACAAATGAAGCTTGAGAACATGGGAGTGACATCAACAACACACCTTGATGATTGTTGGTGGTGGAATAAACTCAAGCGGAGACGCTTAAAACATCCTCAATTTTCCATGAAGGGAAAATACACAGAATGGTGAATAATATAATAGTTTGAAGCTCAAACCATCACATTATCCAGCAACAGTCAATACATAAATCCATACATTGAATAAAAGAGTACAAATAGAGGGCGGTTACATCAATAGTACATCGCTTACTATCAGAATCATAAGAGTTGCAGCATCCAGAACAGCTGTGGTAGGCGGAAGCAACAACAAATCTCCAAAAGAAACCTGAGTGTAGGAACAAGATGCCTAGTCCTCGAGCCCATCGTCGTAGTCGGGCTCACCTGCCAAATAACTTTTAGTATGGTTTGTACTGGCCACTGTTTCCCACCCTATGCTTTGCTTTTGCTATGTGGTATTTGGTGGATGCAAAGGATATAATCAAAGAGACCTAAATATGGTTTTGGTTTCCTATGCAAGCAGTAATCAATATTATACAAGTTTTAACCCATCTAATCCACACATCTCTCCCATCCCATCATCACACAGATCTCACCCTCTCGCACTCAGTTGACAGGTCCAACTCCCTCTCGAAGCCGGTCTCAGCGGCCCACGACCGGAAGAGTAATCACCAGGGGGAAGAAGAGAATGACTCATCTCACTACTCTCAAGAAGTGTAGGTTGAGGGAAAGGCCATACCGAGGCCGCAGACTATATATAGATTCAAAACTCTACAGAGCGTGTACTCCCATGACCAGAAGATCACCATCGTCGGCGGTGCCCAGCATAGGCTAATTTCGGCTGCCTTCTAACCGATGTGATGCCACCCTACTACTCTGTTCTAGGACACCCTAGAGTACCATTGGCATACTGAGACTATGAGGTACCAGGCCCCCAAGGTCACTATGTTGTCTAAGGAAGGTGTGGGTCCCAATGCCCATACCTCCCGACACTATCTGCTAACAACCTAGCAGTAGTGGCACCGTCCTAGCTAGTTGGTCGTCCGTCTCCCACCCATACAAGAGCGAGTGGTGAGCACGTAGGTCCTAAGGTTTCGGTCCCCAAGAGATAATAGGTCCTAGGGGATCAGACAGGATTATCTTCTCATAGGGGCTACAGCAGCCCGTGCTACAACAGCACCTCCTACTCGGGGCTTCGCTCCACAAAGGCTCTCATCCCCGGCCACCATATACCTCACCATGTGCCTGCCACAGGCACCTCTCACGGGGATGGCCAGGTTGCACTCCCCGATAGGACTCACCAAAAGCTCATTAGAGAATCCTGTCCGATCGACTCAACCCTCACCACACACCCAAGACACAAGCAGTACTCTCCCGAGTAAAGTGGCACCACGTGCCTTATCCATATAACCATACTCCATCATGCATCACATCATAGATATAAGTGTAATAGAAGTGAAGCAATATAAGTAAATAAGCATGTATCTAGCCTATCAGCAGCTGCACAGGAGAAAGGTTGCAACATGGTAAAGGCTCATCAAGCAATTCTACCATGCAACCTATCACAGGTGATATTGCATAAAATAAAGCACTAGCAACAAATAATTATGCCATGTGTAATAGGATCTACGAGGTTGGGTGGGACATGGCACCTGCGAAGTCATCACCGAACTCCTCCTCATAGTCGTAGTCATCCTCCTCAAACTGCTCCTCCTTTGAAACGATACATAATAGTCGCGTTAGCGACTCCTATAGAGTAGCATAAAGAACCAAATGAAATTTAGTAACTCCAAATGCAATCATACATAAGCCTATGACATAGAGCTCATTTTTATAAAAATTTGGACACTTGGTTCATATTTTTTGGAGTTCATATGAAGAAGATATGATTTTTTGAAGTTAAAACTAAATATGGAAAAAGAAAATAGGGGTTAAATCATAGCGTGACATGTGGCGAGGTGTGAGTGGACAGAGGCGGGTCAGCAGATGACAGGTTGACCGGCCAATGGTCGACACCGATCGGGCCTGAACTAGGCCTCGGTGGGCCTAGGTAGGGCCGGTTTGGGCCTGGTTGGGCCGGCCCGGCCCCGACACGTGTCGACATCACAACGGTCCACGTAGCGGATCTGGACTCTAGTGGGCTCGGTCTATGGTCTCTTGCTTCGTGGAGCCGGTCCATGGTGGACCAGAGGCAGAGAGGCCATGTGGCTTCTATCTGTTGGTCTAGGCTGGCCGCGGTGGACTTGGTGCACACGGGGATAAATTCCCCTTTTTCTATCTCATGCGCGTGGCGCCGGTACGACGTGTAGCCGGCGGCGAGCGGGCACGCGGTGGCTGTGGCCTGCTTGGGCTAGGCGGAGTGGTGGCCAAGGTGGCGCGGGGCTTGCCAAACATGTTTGTGGGGGCGCGGCTAGCTGGCGGTGCCCTAGCTGATGGCGCACGAGAAGCAACTTTGACTTGCGCATCGGCTTCGCAAGGCCAAGGCAAGGACGGAATAGCACTTTAATCAAATTGGGGCTCTCTAATTGACTGACGGCAGTAGTGGCAGTGAAGGTCGACGGTTGCGGTGATTCTCCAGCAAGGCTCCAATTTAGCCTCCATGTTCACCTCCATCCTACCATTTGTAGTAGCTGGGAGCTCCAAGGTACTAAGGGCACAGCTAACAGAGGCTCGGCGGGACGCACGCGGCTACAAGAGCCATGGTGGTGCTTCATTGGTTGGAGTCCGAGAGACCAGGGCCAGCAAAGCTGCATGTCCCCACTGGGGTCTATGGCAGTCCACAACCTTGTCATTTAGGCGTTCTAGCTCACGGCGAACATATCGGTCAAGTTAAGGAAGCCTAGTCTCTAGAGCAACGGTGGGAACATGACGGTAAGCTGGCCAGTGGCCATGGATGCAAGCAGGGGAGAGCTCACCTGTGTGGCAATGATATGGGCAGTCCGGTGCTCGGAGTGGGTGCGCTTGGGTAGAGAAAGCAGAGCGGCTTTGTAGGGTCCTTCTCCTCTGGCGCGTGCGGACGGCCGAGCTCCCGGGTCTGGCTCCTCTCCTCCAGCTCCGGCAGCGACGTCCTCCTCCCTGTCTTCTTCTTCTCCTCCTTCCCCAACTTCTCCCCAGGCTTGGCAAGGTGGGGCACATGTGGGCATGGCCAAAAAAGTTGCGCGGGCATGGTAAACCCTAAGGGCACCAAGCTCCACCCTTTTGTAGCCATGGCGGGCGGCCATGGCGGCTTTGGATGGCACCAATGGACGATGTCCATCGGGTGATTGTGCATGACCGCGACCTAGGGTTAGGGTTTGCAGTGTGGCTAGGTGATGACAGACGGCATCTGAAGTGCGCAACACGGGGCAAACGACGTAGCTGCGCCGTTCCACTTTTGGAACAACAGACACGATAGGCGGGCGGCCAAAAAAGGGAAGAAGAACATGCTGACAACACCATACCACGCGTCAGCGGTAGCGAGGTAGCGTGCAGGCATGCGTGACATGGGCAGGCCCTTGCTAGGCCACTCGGCCAACTGGGCCCTGGGGGTGTGGGGCGAGGCGGAGGCGTGGCAGTGCAGTGGCAGGCGCCGAGAGTGGGAGCATCAGGCCGGACTTGGCCGAGGTAGGGGTGAGGCAGCAGGCCAAGCCCGATGGCTTGCTGGCTTGGGCTACTTGCCCCCTTTCTATTTTCCCTTTTCCAATTCTTTCTCTTTCCCACATATAAACCAAACTATGTCATGATTAGATTAGCAAGGTGGTTAGTGCTAAAGAGTTAGTGACCATGGCGCATGTGCTTGGTGGGTCCACTAGGGTCTCATGGTTAAGTTGGAAGCCATGTCCATGGTTAGTCACATATATATATGCATGTGATAAAAGTTTATTTGATTTTATTAATCATTACATAAAATCATTAAGAAGCATGTAAGTTAAATGCAAATGTTTCACTAATACTTGGTGCTACGTGTGCAACAACTAGTGGGTTTCCTACATGACACTCACCAACCATTGGTTATTTCAGAAAAAGTTTTGTTGATTGTGATTTTTGGTGTTTGGATTTTAGGGTTGTTACAGTCCTACCCCCTTATGAGAATCTCGTCCTCGAGATTTAAAAGTGTAACTTACTCTTCAAATAGGTAGGGGAAGAGCTTCCTCATTTCTGACTCCTCCCAAGTTTCTTCTCATTTTGTGTGGTTGCTCCACTGAACCTTACACGTTGTATGATGGTGCTTCTGGTTTCCTTGGTGGCCCTATCCAGAATGCAGATGGGGTGCTCTCTGTATTCTAGGGTGTCCTGAATATCAAGTGCCTCTGTTGGTATCAGTTGCTCTAGCAGCTTCAAACACTTGTGCAGTTGTGACACATGGAACACTGGTGCACTCCTGTGAGTTGCTCAGGTAACTCCACCCTGTAGGCAAGCTTGACAATTCTGGCACAGATCCTATATAGTCCCACATACCTTGGTGCTAGCTTTCCCTTCACATGGAATCTGACGGTTCCTCGAAGTGGGCAGACTTTGAGGTAGACATAGTCCCTGACCTCAAACTCGAGGTCTCTAAACCTCTTGTTAGCATAGCTCTTCTGACGGCTTTGGGCAATCCTTAGATTCTCTCGCACTTGGGTGACTCCTTCCTTAGCCTCTTTGATGGTGGTGGATCCAAAGAATGACCTTTCTCCTACTTCTGACCACATCAGGGGTGTTCTGCATGGTCTCCCATACATGGCCTTGAATGGTAACATCTGGAGACTGGCTTGGTAGTTGTTGTTATAAGAGAACTCAAAAAAGGACAAACACTTCTCCCAATTTGATTCGTATTTTAGAACACAAGCTCGAAGCATGTCCTCCAGGATCTGATTCACTCTCTCTGTCTGACCATCTGTCTGAGGGTGGTAAGCAGTACTGTAATCTAACTTGCTTCCTATGGCATTGTTTAACGATTGCTAGAAATTGGACATATACTACAGTCCATGATCAGATATTATGCTCTTCAGGGCTCCATGCAGCTTGACAATGTTGTCAACATACAGATCTGCTAGCTGTCCAACTCGGGTGTTGTTCTTGATGGCTAGGAAGTGAGCTACCTTGGTCAAATGATTGACTATTACCCATATAGCATCATGGCCCTTCGAGGATCGAGGCAGTCCCATGATGAAGTCCATAGATATGCTATCCCACTTCCATTTGGGTATCTCAAGTGGCTTCAACAGACCTACAGGTCTC
This sequence comes from Bothriochloa decipiens, assembly GCA_023333625.1. Taxonomy (NCBI): domain Eukaryota; kingdom Viridiplantae; phylum Streptophyta; class Magnoliopsida; order Poales; family Poaceae; genus Bothriochloa; species Bothriochloa decipiens. The sequence continues at coordinate 36,041,900 of CM041632.1, read as the reverse complement.
TTGTGCTCGAATTTGATGTGTCTGCAAATGTCACATCTAGCAACATGTCCTGTGATATCTGACTTCATGTTCTTCCACCAGAATTTCCTTTTCAAATCAGCATACATCTTGGTACTACATGGGTGGATACAATACTTGGAGTCATGCCCTTCTGATAGGATCTCATTACAGATAGCTGGGTCTAAAGGCACACAAACTCTGTTCTTGTACCAATAGGCACCTTGCTCATCTTCATTGAATTCTGGGCACTTGCCTTGTCTCAGGAGCTCATATATCTCCCAAATTTCTAGGCAATGACACTGGGCTTCACCGATCCTGTCCACGAGGGTGTAGTGCACATGAAGCTCATTCAACAGGACATGGGGTATCACCTCCATCTATAACTTGTCAATTCCCTCTTGCAACTCCTTCAACAGGGTGGTGGTGAACAAGGCATGGCAATGGCTCTTTCAGCTAAGAGCATCAACGACTACATTGGCCTTCCCTCGGTGATAAAGAATCTCCACATCATAGTCCTTGATCAACTCAAGCCAATGACGTGGTCTCATGTTCAGATCTTCCTGAGAGACAAAGTACTTCAGGCTCTTATGATTGGTGTAGATTTCACACTTGTTCCCAATTAGGTAGTGCCTCCAAATCTTCAATGCATGGATCACTGCTGCAAGCTCAAGATCATGGGTAGTGTAACGCTATTTGTGCTCCTTAAGCTGATGGGAAGCATAGGCAATGACTCTACCATTTTGCATCAGAACACAACCAAGCCCATGGCGAGATGCATCGCAATAGACCACACAATCCTGGTGGATATCGGGCAATGCAAGAACAGGCGTTGTGGTGAGCTTCTCCTTCAGGGTGTAGAAGCTCTGTTCGAACTGGGGCATTCATTCAAACTGACTGGTCTTCTTCAGGAGGTTGGTCATGGGGTGAGCTATCTTGGAGAAGTTTTCAATGAATCGGCGATAGTAACCAGCCAATCCCAAGAAACTCGTCACATCGGTTACATTCTAGGGCTGCTCCCATTCCTTCACTGTCTCAATCTTGGATGGATCAATAGCTTCTCTATTAGCATTGAGTACATGGCCTAGGAAGGCGACCTCTTCAAGCCAGAACTCACACTTGCTGAACTTGGCGTAGGCTGATGCTTTCACAATTTCTCCAACACTGTCCTCAGATGTTGTTCATGCACTTCGACGGTGGTGGAATAGACAAGAATGTTGTCAATGAAGACCACAATGAACTTATCCATCTCCTGCATGAACACTTTATTCATCATGTTCATGAAATAAGCTGGTGCATTCGTAAGATCGAAGGACACAACAGTGTACTCAAACTACCCATATCTTGTGACAAAAGCTGTCTTGGGTATGTCCTCTTCTCTGATCTTCATCTGATGGTAGCCTGATTGGAGGTCAATCTTGGAGACGTACTTGGCATTGCGCAGCTGATCTTGCAAGTCATCAATCCTTGGTAGGGGATATTTGTTCTTGATGGTCACAACATTCAAGTTCCTGTAATCAATGCACATCCTCTGCGAACCATCCTTCTTCTAAATAGAAAGAACTAGAGATCCCTAGGGTGAGGCACTGGGCCTAATGTACCCTTTCTCGAACAACTCCTCAAGATGTTTCTTAAGCTCCTTAAGCTCATCAACTGACATGCGATAGGGTCGCTTGGAAATAGGACTCGTACCAGGCAGCAAGTTGATCACCAACTCAACATCCCTATCTGGTGGCATCCCTGGTAAGTCTTTAGGAAAGACATCAGGATACCCATGAACTACTGGCACTTCCTCAATTGACTTCTCTTCAAGGGCACACAACATCAAAACATATGTCCCCTTGTTCGGCTCACATCTGATCTGGCGACCACTTGGATGGGTTATATCCATAAATCTAAGTGAGCAAGATATCACTCCCTTGTTCTGTGTTAATCAATCCATTCCTAGAATGACGTCTAGGCCTTCAAAGGGTAGCAAGGTAAGATCGGCTAAAAAGGTAAGACCCTCAATTGTGATACTCCTCCCTTACATCTCTTGGTACAATAGATGTTTCCCAAAGGTGAACTAGTGTATAGGGCTTCTTTTCGTGGAGTGACAAGTATATGGTGCTCTCATGCAAACTTGGAGCATATGTAAGAACATGTAGCACCTGAATCAAACAGCACAGAAGCCTTTACTCCATGCACTAAAAACATACCGTACACCATGTCGGGGGCAGCCTGGGTGGCCTCTGCTGTTAGGTTGGCGAGGCGGTCATGGGGTGCTCCAGTCGGCACCTTCTTGTATAGGGTACCCTGGTTCTGCTTGGCGGGTGTTGGTGTAGCTGGTGCAGCCTTGTTCGGGCACTCGGCTGCCTTATGACCCAACTGGCCACAAACAAAGCAAGTGTATGGCACGTAACCTGTGGGGGTTAGCGCGACGGCCTTCCACGTGCCAGCACCTGGTGAGGGACGAGTGTATGCCCGATGGTCCTAAGCTAGGCGGGGGTAGTTGGTGGTGTAGGTACCACCGCCCCTGCTCGAACCGTGTGCAGCTCCCTGAGCAAAACGAGAGCGAGGAGGCTGAGACACCTCACCACGTGACCTCCGTGGGGCAGGTGCCTGGGAGGTGCCCTCAGGGCGGTGCTTCTTGGTCTTGCCAAGTGCCTCCTTCTCCACGTAAACCTCATTGCGGTCTTTCTCAATCTCCATGTACCTGTCAATGATGTCACGCAGGGCGTGGCTCTTGGCCTAAGAGGGACAGCTGATGTGGCTAGTCAAGCCCTTGTGTGTCACACCCGAGTTTCAAAGGAATAAAACAAAGGCAAAAGCTTATGTGCGCCCGGATCAAATTACACACATGAACGACAAATTACATGGTCCAATAAGCACAGTGTTCGAAATAACAATAGTATAACGTTTACATCGTACCATTATTACATAGCTATCATCAGAGGAAAGCAGAACATAAATAACATCGTCCAAAGTGACAAGTAACTAAATGACGTAGACGTAAACTCCATCTCACCACAGGAAAGTCGACAACAGCATCACGACGCCTAATAGCCAGATAGTTCTCACAGAAGTCACCATCCGAGTCATCACTTGAGCATCCTTTATTTGGGACATAGCAAGGGTGAGTTCTATGTCAAAACAAGCTACAACTAAAAGGTAGATTGCAGTAGCATTTTAATGTAGCAATTAAGATTTAACTTTGCAACCTATTCTTTAATCAACTTGGTTGAAACACCCAACCCCTTATTAAGGTTCAAGTAGTAAATAATGTGTCATTTAACATCATAGATATAAACATATATTATTAAAATATGAGATAGTCATCTCAAAGGGAACAGAAGATAGCCATCTCGATAAAACCTGAGGTAGCAACCTCAAACAACATCACCACGATTTAATAGCTTAAAGACCATTTGGCTAATTCACATGAGGATCTGGGCCGCTCATGACCGTGAGCACAGACGATATACTAATTTTAACTCTGCACAGAGGTGTACACTTTCAGTGCAGGTTGTGATTACTCTTTATGCCCGAGGCGCCCAACCACTTAGCCCATTACTGAGATAGGCTGATAGAGGTCACAACGAGGTCCTTCGTAGGGTCATAGGCAGTGGTGACTCGATCAGAAATGACCCAAGCACATGGGACACGTACTCGTTGAGGTCTCCCCCACAACGGATCCTCCAGGAACTCCCATGCTACAACATGTGACACCCTTCACGCCATGGCAATAGCACCCGTCGGTAAGCCACCCATCTACCTATGATGGTCCTGCTAATAGACCAAGCCAGTGCCCATTAGCTTGGAGATGTACGAAAGTCCCAGGTTGCCACTCCACGAACAGCATTCTATGGTATTTGTAGTAAAATAAAACAGCATAGTGATATGCATAAATGATCATAATGACAAAAGCAAGGTAATGAATATAAGATAAGGTAATAAATAATTAATAATAATGACTAAAGTAAATGCTAATAAATGAAACATGCTAATAATGATGAGATATGCAATAACTTATAAAAGCCAACCTAAGACGGTCGTTTCTAACTAAGGCTTCATGATCCTACGATAAACACGACTCTGATACCACTTTGTGACACCCTGGTTTTGAAGGAATAAAACCAAGGCAAAAGCTCATGTGCGCCCGGATCAAATTACACACATGAACGACAAATTATATGGTCCAATAAGCACAATGTTCTAAATAACAATAGTATAACATTTACATCGTACCATTATTACATAGCTGTTATTAGAGTAAAGCGGAATATAAATAACATCGTCTAAAGCAAAAAGCAACTAAACGACGTAGACGTAGCAACTCTATCTCACCACAGGGAGGTCGATGGCAGCATCACGACGCTAATAGCCCGGATAGTTCTCAAGGAAGTCACTATCCAAGTAATCACTTGAGCATCCATTATTTGGGAATTATCAAGGGCGAGTTACATGTCGAAACTTAGCAAGTACAGGCAGAAAGTAATGACATGCAAGGCTAAAATAAGGTATAGCTGAAAGGTAGACTATGGTAGCATTTTAATGTAACAATTAAGATTTAACTTTGCAACCTATTCTCTAATCAACTTGGTTGAAACACCCAACCCCTTGTTAAGGTTCAAGTTGTAATTAATGTGTCATTTAACATCATAGATATAAACATATATCATTAAAACATGAGATAGCCATCTCAAAAAGAACATAGGATAGCCATCTCGATAAAACCTGAGGTAGCAACCTCAAACAACATCACCACGATTTAATAGCTTAAAGACTATTTGGCTAAGTCATGTGAGGATCTAGGCCGCTCGTGACCATGAGCATGGATGATATACTGATTTTAACTCTGCGCAGTGGTGTACACTTTCACTCCAGGTTGTGATTACTTTTTATGCCCGAGGCGGCCAACCTCTTAGCCCATTACCAAGACAGGCCAGCAGAGGTCACAACGAGGTCCTTCATAGGGTCATAGGCAGTGCAGACTTGATCAAAAATAACCCAAGCATATAGGAGACGTACTCCCATGCTACAACTTGTGACACCCTTCTCGCCATGGCAATAGCACCCATCGGTAAGCCACCCATCTGCCTATGATGGTCCTGCTAATAGACCAAGCCAGTGCCCATTAACCTGGAGATGTAAGGAAGTCCCAGGTTGCCGCTCCACGAAGAGGACCACAAGGGGGAGGAGATACGGATACCCTCGTCAACACGAGTCCCACTAGCATCTATTTTTCCCGTCATTCACCGCCAAGCAACGATGCGGAACAACATTAACTTCTCCAATGGCCGAAGCCAAGAGCCCATGGCTCCAACATGTTACGAAGCAAGTTTTAAATCTTCATTAAGCAGGTGAAAGGTGAGTGAAGCACTAGCAACCTAATAACCTATCAACTAAAACCTCTATAGGTGATATCTAGGTAAAGTGGCTAGTCATTCCTATGATTTGCCGATTTAGAACACATGCAATGTATTTACTTAACATGAATAGGCGTAATATGATAAAAGGTGCCTGCACTTGCCTTGGTTGATGTCCTGCTACACGTAGTCCTCTGGGTCCTGCGATCCTCCTTCACCCACGTCTCGTTCTCTATACACCACAATCATCACACACGAGCAATACATGCAATCAAACGTACTCCAATTAGAACAGTACACCAAAACATGATAACAGAAGCAAACAATAACATAGCATTGTTCTACTCGTCCAGACGATTCCAAAAAGTATAAGTTTACTAAAAATAAAGTTAAAATGTGAAAGTTATTGCCTAAGTTTGACTAGGGACTAATCTGCAAAAAACAGAACTAAAATCTAAATACTTTTGAACTATGAAGGACTAAATAGTAAATAAAGGAAAATGTAGGGGCCTTTCTGCAAAAATGCCAGCAGCGGCCAAGCGTTGACGGCGCTGAACGCTGCATGGTGGCGCGCGGTTGGCCGGATCCCGTGGACCAGCCGTGGACCGTCCCCGTGGACCAAGTACACTGGTCCATGATGGACAAGCGGCGAGGCGGGTTGACCCCGGTGACCTAGGCCATGGTCGTCGGCGATGAGGCTGTGGGGCATGCGGGGCCAATGTGAGGCCGCGTGAGCATTGCGTGTGCGCTTGCGCACTCGTTGCGTGGCACAGCCATGGCAAAGCGAGGCCAGAGCGGCGGGGCACCGCGGCGGCGGCACTCCTACGGCGGCGCTAAGTGGCACGCAGAGAGGACGAGGGCGGCCGCGGAGGGCAACACCGTGACCCTTGTGGTCACACGGAGCTTGGGCACGGGCTCACCTTGGCGTTCGATGGCGGCGAAGGCAAAAATGACGGCGGCGGTGCGAGGGTTGCGAAGGCGGTACTAGGTGCTACGTGAGGCTCTTTATAGGCGCCCGGCGAACCTCGGGTCGCGCATGGTCGTGCGACGCGGCGCAGACTCGAGTCTGGCTCGGTGTCTGTTTCAATGAGGGAGATGACACTGTAGCATGGGCCCCACTCACGGCATGGGCAAGGCGCTGTGGTGTGGCTAATGTTGGCAAGGCAGACGTAGTGCTGACACAGGCGACGCTGGCGCTTGCTGGCCGGCCCAAAATGTGGCACGCGTGGGGAGGCTAAATTGGCCACTACGGCTGGGCTGCTGTGCTATTGGCTGGCTGGGCCGCGGCCTGGCTAAGCTAGCTGGCTGGCCTGGCCGCTTGTGGCGAGGTTTGGCCACTACCAGCGGACTGCTACTGCTGCCTTGGCCATGGCTGGCTATGGTTGGCCATGCTTGGCCAATAAAGGTTGGGCAAGCCATACTTGGCCAGTAGGGGCTATGGGTGGCCAGGGTCCACTAGAGACTGGCCTAGGCTAGTTAGACTTGGTTTAGTTGGTCTAGGAATTCAAAGAGACAAGTTAGAGCATGTTAGGAGCTAGAAAACAAAACAAAGTTTAAACAAGAAACTCAAACAAGTCAACCAAAACTTATGCAGAAGCATGAATGCAACAATGCATGGTTTCTAACGTGCTACCATTTTAAAGTAATTCATAAACATTTATAATTGGCCTATGAATGTAAAACATCTATCTGAAAATAAATTCAAACTCATTTAATATTTTAAAGTTCAAAATCAGGGTGTTATATTGCAGTAGTAGTACATCTTCTCCTTCTAAGAGTTTACCATTGAGGTAGGTGCATAGCGCATCAGGTTGGTGAAGCGGGTGGTGTACTCATGCACCTTGGCAGCCCCCATGGTGATATTGTGGAACTCATTCTCCTTCTTCTCTAGCGCGCCCTCGCAAATGAAGAACGTGCGAAACTCCTCCACGAACTCATCCCAGGAGATGTTAGCAGGGTCATGGTGGGTCTCATAGACGCTATCCTACCAAGCCCGTGCAGCACCTACAAGTTGGTGAGCCGCAATCATGACACCCTCCTCGTCAGTGCAAGTGCTCAGGTCCAACTTCTCAATCTCCTTCAGCCAGTCATTAGTAGCGATGGGGTCAATGTGGGTGCCATCGAACGTAGGGGGCCTCAGCTTGAGGAAGCCCTTCAGCTTCTTCTAGAAGTCATCACACGGCTCACTATGGTGGTGGTGCAGTGCATTCTCAGCCAAGAGGCGAAGCAGCTCGGTCTGCTGAGCCATCATGTCTGCCAAAAGTGGCAGAGGTGGTGATGGCGGAGCTACATCTCCACCAGCGGCAAGCTCAGGCTCAACAATAGTTGGCAGTCCTCCGGCCGCACCTCCAGCAGCTGGTTCTGGCTCAACAACCGGCGATGGTGGTGGGTGAGCAGGCTGTGGGGTAGCAGCGCGGGGTGGATCCTCAAAGTTGAGGGGTATGTGACCAACGCGTCCATGACCATGACCCTGACCACGACTGCGTCCATGACCCATGGGGGGCGCAGGGGAAGGGGAACAGTTGTTCAGATGGTTGGAACAACGAGTGGACATCCTGCTTCACATTACTAAGGTTAGCGCACATGTGCATGTGATATAACTTGACATTAATTAATTGATGTAATCATTAAAATAGCTTAAATGATTTAAAAACATTTAAATCTATCCAACACTCATACAAAGATGCTTGAAGATCCATAAAGATACGATAAAATCTGAACATCCATTACATCAAGTTATTACACGATGATGTCTCTAACAGCTACGCTAGGAGACTCGTGGGAAACGTACTACACACAGGTAGTTCCAGAAAGGGGTGGACAATCTACTCAACAACATGGTGAGTCTGGTCATACGGCCACGCAGGGCCCATCATCACTCCTTATCCATAAAAACTGCTAAACTATCTCTGAGGACTAGCACATATTGTAAGCTGAGGTCGGGATACCAATGCCAGAAACTCAGATCTGCTCATCAATCATGTTAAGGTGAGAGACGTAACGAGTAGCCTCCTGGAGCTAAGGAATGGGCACTGACTAACCACTGAGCCTTGTGGTGGGGCATACCTTCAAGTTGAGATGGGATCGCCCAACTCGAACATCTCAACTCTGACCTTCTTGAGGGCTCGCAAGGGAAGCTCATCCTACAAGTCCTCGTACTCTCTAACTCTCTTGTGATCTAACCTCTTCCAAGCCTCCATGGTACAATTAAGCTTGTCACTTAGGTAATCTCCTGTGTGGACGTAGTTGATCAGGTGTCCCCGGTTGTAGCTGGCAAGGGCGTATGCCTCGAGCAACTTCTCACGTTGAGCCTTGCACTGCTCATGGAGTCTATCCTTGTAGAGGGCATCCTGACTCTACTTCTAGAGACTCTCTGCATAGTCCTCCTTCTTCTCAGCTAGAGCGGTCTCAATCTCATGCTCTATGTCTGCAATCTTCTGTTGAGGCAGCTATCATGGATCCGAAGCTTCTCCATCTCATGCTCTATGTCTGCAATCTTCTGCCTCAGAGCTGCCTCCTTGCTCTCTGACTTACGGATCTTCTCATCAACCTCCATCAGGTAGCGGTGGTCATGGTGTCCCTTCTGCTCTAGCTAGGTGATGTACTGGTCCTGACACTGCAAGTACATCCTGGAACTACAGAAACAGGGGTTGCGCTCAACTCTGGCATCCTACCCGGTGGTGGTGGTCTGCTCCCAAGTACCCTGGTGGACGTCGAGGGCACAGGGTAGCAGACGGAAGCAGCTCTTCTTCATGTACTCAGCCGCATCATGTAGCACAGTGCGACGTGCTGCGCACAAAACGGACTGAACAATAGTGCTAGTGTTGTTGTCGAAGCTAAGCTCGGTGAAGGCACCAACTCGAGGTAAATTTGTCGTTGTTGGAATGTTGATGGTGACTACCTTGTAGCCATTGATCCCTCCATCGAGGGAGGGCTTGCCATGGCAGAGATACTCGACGTTATCAATGGGAACACCAAGCTTAGTAAGAACCTCGCGAAGCATGTGAATGTAGCCTCCATAGTTGGACCCATCGAGTCTAAACTTAACGGTGTCCAACTACAATGGACCAAGCGGTTGGTGCAGGGAAGAGTCCATCTGCAGGTTACCATGAAAATGGAGTTAAAAATGTTGTCCAGAGAGGTAAGGCATGCATAAAAGCGCTATGCAAGGTTGGTATATAACCAAAAGAGATCAAGGTGAAGGACCAAAAACGGCGACTAGAGAGGGGTGAATGGGAGCCGAAAACTTTTTCTTCAAAAAACCACGATCAAGTAGAAACACTGCTGAGCACCTCCAAGTAAATGCAAAGCAAAAGGATAAAAGCAGAGAACAAATTACACCTGGTCAGGAGCTAGTCAGCAATAGAAAGAAACCTAGTCGGCAACTGGGTCAGACCACACTGACCACGGTGGTTGGCAACAAGACAGAAGCTGGTCGGTAAACTATTTCGGACCATGTCAAACAAAGGTGGTCGGGAACAGAGCTGGAATAGGTCAGGGACTAAATGAAGCTGGTCGGGAAAACTGGTCGGGAGGTCACAACCTAGAATGGGAGGCGCTTCAGCGCTGTAGTGCTACTGTTGTTCTCCCACCATTGGCATCACCAAAGTAGTTAGCCAACCACCGACTCAAGAACCAGAGAACTTGGGTCCAGGGCAAGTGGTGCTCCACGGAGTTCACTTAGCACCTAAGTGCATGATGCTGGTAGCACTGCTGTTAGTCCCAATACGGGAATCCCTCATGTAGTTAGAAAGAAAAGAGTCGAAGGAAACTCAAGAAAACCACCTGCTCGAAACATCAGCGACGCGAGAGAAGTTCACCAAAAAATGAATCTGACCAGCGTAGATCGATTCCAGACTTTGCTCAGATAATCACAAGAGAGAATAAAAGCTATCCCCAAGAAATCAAAGCCCAATTTGAACGCAGTGGCTGGAAATCGCAGATCTGGGCCAAAGAACACAGTTTTCCCCCAAAACACAAACTGCTCAGTTTCTTGATGCATGAGTGGAATTGGTTCAATTCTCTTGAGGATCTAGTTCATCACTCGACAAAGCATCAATCAACGCAAAATGATTGACCCAAATTGGTCAAAAACCGATGAAGCGAAGTTCGTCCAACACACCATAAGCAGTCAACTCAACACAGAGAACAAGTTGTGTTCACAAATCAAAACTGAAAAGCCCGGAGGGCATGAGGAGGATTCGGGCCTCCATTCCCACACAAAATATCTCACAAATACTTGGGTAAAATTCTTGTTCTTGGACCTCTGCAAGAACATGAACATAAAAGGGAAAAACCTAAGAAGGCAGAGAGCAGCGGCGGCGGCTGCGTGGAGAGATGGGAAAAGAGATAGCAAAAAGAGGTAGGTCAGGTGGGGGCAGTCCACTCCTATTTATATGCCTACTACATAGTTCCACTACTGCCCCTAGATATTATTAGAGCGAACCACCTAGCCAAGGGCACTATGGTCCAACTCACAATTTCTTGATCTGATACCCACCGCTGTCTCACCGGTAGCCTTGCCTCGATGCAATCCCCCCGATGCCACCACGTGCCGTCCGTCCGCATCGGGACCACCCGGGTTTTGAGGCACAAACTCATGAAACCTGCCTCCGATGGTTTTGAGAGCAAACCACCAAACCGTCTGTGAGTAGTGTGGCCCATACGCATCCCCCGCTGATGGTTTTGATGACAAACCACCAAACCTCCTCACGAGTAGCGTAGCCCGTACGCATCCCCCACCATGTACACTTGCGCTTGTCAATGTCCCAAGTGTCAGCCACCACAGCTGGCCACCTGGCCGTCTGGCCCCTCGGTCCAAGCCTCACGTCCGCCCTTCACCGCATCCGGTCCGTCAGCACGGCACGCCCTACTTGACCTTTACCCAACCACTGCCACTGCCTTCGGACTCCACACCTGCACAACACAAGCCAAGAGACAAGTTTTGACACATAACCCTATGCCAGGGGATTAGTAGAACCACCAAGACCGACCACCAACCAAAGTGTTAGACATGTTGACAATCGCTCATCACACCAACAAAAGATGCTACACCATGATATGGAAAATCATGTGTCCGCAATCTCCCTCTTGATGAGTGCATTGTCAACACCAACACAAAGCCAGAGAAAACCCACACAAGTGACCAAAAGCCAAAGAAAAGCTCAAAGCAGTCACTTGTCATGAGCAAAGCAAAGAGCAACAACAACAAGCTCAAAAACACCTAAAAACAGCTAGACCCTCTAGGCAGAGGCAAACGGCTCGACATGTCTAGCAATAGCTAATGTGCAACTCCCCCTTGACAAGTGCAACAACCTCACAAAAGCAACTCTAGATTTGTCG
>CM041632.1:35858461-36030203 GCA_023333625.1 Bothriochloa decipiens | reverse complement strand
GATGCGATGCAACATGATACAAAGGCAAAAGCAAAGAGAAACAAAGGAAGAGAGACTACTATACAAGATACAAAGCATCCCACAACTAAAATGGGAAGCAAACACCCAACTCCTCTCGCAAGTGTGCAAACTGGGCTTTGTCGAGAGGCTTGGTGAAAATGGCAGCTGGCTGGTGCTCAGTGCAAATGTGTCTCAAATCTATGGTCCTTCTCTTGGTTGTCTCTCAGAAAGTGGTACCTCACCTCAATGTGTTTGGTCTTAGCATGGAGCACTAGGTTTTTGGTTACACTTATGGCACTGGTGCTGTCACAGTAAAGTGGCACTTGGGTGAAATCTAAGCCAAAGTCTCTCAAAGTAGCAACTATCCAGAGCAGCTGAGAACAACAAGCAGCAGCAGCAACATATTCAGCCTCACAGGTGGATTAGGCTATGGTGGACTGCTTGCGAGAGGACCAAGAAATAAGAGACGAACCAAGAAAATGACAAGTACCAGAAGTTGACTTCCTCTCAACACGACAGCCAGCATAATCAGCATCGGAATAGCCAGAAAGCGAGAGGGTGGAAGCAGTCGAGTACCAAAGACTGAACTCAGGAGTAAAACAAAGATACCTCATGATCTGTTTGATGACTTGATGATGAGACTACGCGGTGAAGACTGAAAGCGCGCACAAATACAGACTACGAACTGGATGTCTGGTCTTGTCACCGTCAGGTACAACAGCGATCCGATCATGCTGTGATACTCCTTTTGATCCATGGCTTCTTTCTCGAGGTCTTCATCCAAGGCAATGGTAGTCACCATGGGCGTCGAAAGAGGCTTGGCCTCGCCCATGTCAAACTTCTTCAGCAGGTTCTTGGTGTACTTGCCTTGGTGCTCAATGTCCCTTTCCAAGTTTGCTTGATTTGCAACCCGAGAAAGAAAGTCAACTCGCCCATCATGCTCAACTTGAACTCCCTGCTCATCAAATCAGAAAATTTTGCCACAAGGGCATATGAAGAGCCACCAAAGATTATATCATCCATGTATATCTGCACAATGAGAATGTCTTTGCCTTGCTTGAGGAGAAACAAAGTTTTATCAATAGAGCCCATGGTAAAACCTTTCCCAAGCAAAAAGGACTTCAACCTAGCATACCAGGCTCTGGGGGCTTGTTTGAGACCATACAAGGCTTTGTGGAGTTTGTAAACATGGTCTGGGTGCTTAGGGTTTCAAAACCAGGGGGTTGCCTTATATACACCTCCTCCTCTATGTACCCATTGAGAAAAGCACTCTTGACATCCATCTGATACAGCTTGAACTCTTTCGAAGCTGCAAAGGCTAAAAGGATCCTAATGGCTTCTAAACGAGCAACAGGAGCAAAGGTTTCCTCAAAGTCTATCCCCTCTTTCTAGTAAAACCCCTGAGCAACCAACCTAACCTTGTTCCTAACTATCACTCCATTCTCACTCTGCTTGTTTTTAAACACCCACTTGGTACCTATGGGATGACACTGTGGAGGTGGAGGAACTAGGACCCAAACTTGGTTTCTCTCAAAGTTCTCAAGCTCCTCATGCATGGCACTAACCTAATCAGCATTAGATAAAGCGTGTCCAATATCTTGGGACTCAAAATTGGCAACAAAAGCAGAGTGTGCGAAATGAGAGTTTTCATATGACCTGTTGCGAATGACACGCTGGTTGAGGTTACCGATCATGGTCTCGGGACGATGATGACACTGAATGTGTGCTGGCATCGTTCTTGATGAAGTAGCCTCCCCCTCAACCATAGCTGGAGCTCCCTCAGGTGCAAGAGGGAAACTGGTTGTTCGGCCCCCACGTAGTCGAAGAAGAAGGATCGGGGCCTTGAACTGATGTAGTTATCGCAGGGTCGACAGGGGCAGCTGGTGGAGTCAGCTCGGGAGCACCCCAATCGGCATCGTCATTCTCCTCCTCCACAAAAAGGCTTTCACCCATCTATTGATCACCTGCACGCTCAAAATAGGAGAAGAACAAGGTATGGTTTCATCGAAGGTAACTTCACAAGTCTCCATGACATGATTGGTCTCAAGGTTAAGCACTCTATATGCTCGTGAATGACTAGTATAACCGAGAAAGATACCATCAAAAGAATGAGACTAGAACTTTTCTAAGTTACCTTGCTTAAGAATGAAGCACCTACGCCCGAAGACTCTGAAATAGCTCACCTTGGGAGGACGCCCAAACCGCAACTCATAAGAAGTCTTCTTTGTAAAAGCTTGAAGGAAAATGCGGTTTAAAACGTGATAAGCCGTGTTGATCGCTTCGGCCCAATACCGCCTAGGAGTCCTATGCTCATCGAGCATCGTCTTGGCCATCTCAACAAGGGTCCAATTCTTGCGTTCAAAAATCCCATTCTCCTGGGGCACATAAGGTGAAGAGAACTAATGCTCAAGACCCAAAGATTTCCAAAATGCTTCAAAATGAGAGTTCTTAAATTCGGTGCCATTGTCACTGCATATAGCTCTCATGGCATTCTTAGAAAACTCATTTTGTAGCCTAAGAATCAACTCCCGCACGTGGGAAAACACCTCATCCTTGGACTCCATGAAAAAGACCCAAGAATAGCGAGAAAAATCATCCACGATCACAAGAACGTACCACTTCCCACCATCCGACCGAACCCGAGCTGGACCTACAGTGTCCATGTGAAGAAGCTCACTGGGTTGTTTGGTCATCACTTGGTTCACAGAGGAATGAGAAGCGGCAACCATCTTCCCATGATGACATGGGTGACAAACCAAGTCCTTCTCAAACTTTAGCTTAGGCAATCCTCGGATTAGATCAAGAGAGCTCAACCTTGCAAGCAAGTCAAAGCTCAAATGACCAAGCCTCCTATGCCACTTCCAAAGCTCAGAAGAAGTGCCTGGCACCAAACACCGAGAAGTGCCAAAAGAGCGAGAAAAATTGGCATGACAGACAAGCCCAAAAGGCACAATCGAGCAAATAAGATCACCACGAGAATCCAAAATGCGGGAAAGGCCTAGCTTAAAGCGCACTTCAAAACCATCTCTAAGGAGTTACAAAACCGAAAGCAGATTGAAATGCAAACTTGAAACCAAAACAACATCCTTGAGCACAAAGCTCTCATTGAGCCTTATCGACCCATGAGAAAGCACCTTACCCTTACCATTGTCCCCAAATGTGATGTACTCCTTGGAGGTCATGGGGTTGACGCTGGAGAACCAATTTGAATTACCAGTCATGTGGCGCGAACACCCGAAATCAACAAGCCATATGTTCTCCAAGCCTCCATGCTGCATCAATAGAAAGACATGGGATGAGCAAATGATCCAACACTGGGGTTAGTAAACTAAGGAGAATACTAGTGTTGGGTCATCTGCCCTAAAAAAGGGTTAGGAAAACACCATACATCCTGTGTCCCATGGGAGAGAAGCGATCACCACGAGAAAGAAAATGTGGTCCGCTAGAAGTGTAGGACTGAGACCCACTGCCATGGGACCTGGAGTCGTATTGATAACGACTTGGTCCACGCTGGCACAACCATCACGTGGTCTCACAAACTGAGGCCTAGCACCTTGAGATCTTGCACCTCTTGGTCTAGTGTTACGCCTCTGACAGATGAACTATGCATGCCATGAGAAGGGCGATGCATGTTCTGCTGGTACAGCTCAAACTCACGCCTCTCATCTCTCTTCCTCCTAAAGCAAAACTCAAACAAGTGACCATCCCTCTTGCAATAGTCATAGTGATACACCTCTCTCTTGGGTGGTGGATGACTCACTCTGTTGTGGGCATGGTTCACTCTTGGAAATGGCCTGGATTTAGGAAGGGGCTTATTAGAGATGTTTGGTAGAGTGTCAAGTGGGTTCCTAAGGTGGTTAAGTTTTGGAATCCACACTTGTTTATAAGGTGGAGGCTTGGGAGACTCTTCAAGCACACCATCCTTCGGCTCAGAGGGCTTTGGTGGGTTAATCTTTGTGAGCTTGGGAGGATTAGTGGGTTTCTCACTTGTGCTCAAACCACTATATTTACCAACCTTGCCAAAGACATTGTTACCCTTCCCATCTCAAGCAAAGCCTAAGCCCGTGGTGTTAGTACCCCTCTTGTATTGACTCATCATCATGCCCAACTGTGGCTCACTACAAGAAAGCCAACTCAACATGTGCCGAAGGAATGTGTTTTCCTCTTTGGCCTTTCTCTTGTCTTGCCTACAGTTAGCAAGCCCTAGCTCCAAAGCCTCATAGCAAAGACACCAAGTACTAGTACCATCCGCACTAGACTTCTCAAGAAAAGCAATCCTAGCAGCCTTCTCATAAAGCTCAGAGCTCAACTCAGCATAAGACTTGCAAGGACCTGACAAAACAGGTTCAGCTCCAGCCCTATCAACCTCCTCAACCAAAGCAGAGTGCTTGGACTGCAAAGAAACAAGACTAGACATGTGTACAGCATATTCATCACACTCAGTCTCGTCACTGCGCTCTTTAGCAGCACGAATAATCAAAGCATCTTGTTTAAGCATGGTGTCATGAGAAGAATCAAGCTCAGCAAGAAGAGATTCGATTGTGTGTTCTACCTCAGGCTCGGAGTCATCCTCATCATCGTGGTCGGTCGTGGTGTCGTCAAATGCTATGGTGCAGAAACCTTCTCGGTGCTTGTTGGCATAGAAGCTCAAGCCGTTGAACTTGTTCTCGACCTTCTTCTCAGACTCATCTTCACTCGAAGAAGAGGTACCATCAGAGTCAACGTCGCTGAAAGACACGACAAGAGCTCGCTACTTCATGTGCTCGAAAAACTTCTTCATGCGCTCGGGGTCAAAGTTCTTCTTGGACTTGTACTTGTCCTTGTGCTTGGAGTAGTCGGGCTTGCCGGAGTGGCTCCTATGCTTGTTGGAGTAGTTGGTGATGTAGTGGTCGGGCTCTCCACATCCAAAGCAGCCTTGCTTGCTGCCACCACATCGTCGGTTCAAGCGATTGTTATGAAACCATGAGAACTTGCTAATGACAAGCGCCAGCTCCTCACCCCCAAAAGCCTTCATCTACTCCTCTGTTGTAGATACAAGAGAAGACAAGGCAAGAGACAACTATGATGGGTTAGCCAAAGAAGAATTTGAACTTGAAGTACCTGACACCAGAGCCATGGTCGGGGCAGACGGATTCTTAATTCTCACTTGCGTCTGGAGGTCGATCTCAGTGGACTTAAGCTTGCTGAATAGCTCATCCACGGTGAGAGTCTCGTAGTTGTCTGATTCAATGATTGCCTACACCTTGACCTACCAGACCCTCTGATCAAGAGCATGTAAAAGCTTGAGTGCTCTCTGATGATCATCATAGGGCATAGCTGCATTGTTGGCTCGCATGTTGTTCACAATAGTGGTAAAGCAAGAAAACATTGAGTCAACTGTCTCTCCATCAGCTTGGGTAAAATTCTTGTATCCCTCTTGTATGTCTCATAGAGTCTAGTTTTGACATGGGCTGTACCCTCATGGAAGCTTTGAAGCCTGCTCTAGATCTCCCGAGCAGTCACACAATCGAAAACATGATCAAACTCAGAAAATTGACAAAGCAGCATAAAGCTCTACACGAGCAATGTTATTGGCATTGTGTTGATTGATCTGCTCTTGATTTACCTGTGCACCAAGCACCTGGTAATCAGCATTCTTAATGATCTCCCAAACACGCCAATTGATCCCTTATAGATGCGCTTGCATCCAGATCTTCTAGTACGAGTAGTTCTCCCTATTGAATTGGGGCTTCTTATCCGACTGGTGCTGCAAAGCCATGTCGCCTTCTGCAAATCATGGACAGATTAAGGTGGAAGTGATCCTTAACCGGCTCTGATACCAATTGAAGGACCAAAAACGATGACCAGAGGGGGATGAATGGGAGCCAAAAACTTTTTCTTCAAAAACCGCGATTAGGTAGAAACACTGCTGAGCACCTCCAAGTAAATGCAAAGCAAAAGGATAAAAGCAGAGAACAAATTGCACCTGGTCAGGAGCTAGTCAGCAACAGAAAGAAACCTGGTTGGCAACTGGGTCAGACCACACTGACCACAATGGTCGGCAACAAGACAAAAGCTGGTCGGTAAACTGTTCCGGACCACGTCAAACAAAGGTGGTCGGGACGAGAGCTAGAACAGGTCGAGAACTAAATGAAGTTGGTTGGGAAAATTGGTCGGGAGCTCACAACCTAGAATGGGAGGCACTTCAGTGCTGCAGTGCTACTGCTGTTCTCCCACCAGTGGTGTCACCAAAGCAGTTAGCCGATCACCGACTCAAGAACCAGAGAACTTGGGTCCAGGGCAAGTGCTGCTCCACGGAGCTCACTCGGCACCTAAGTGCATGATGCTGGTAGCACTGTTGTTAGTCCCAACACGGGAATCCCTCATGCAGTTAGAAAGAAAAGAGTCAAAGGAAACTCAAGAAAACCACCTGCTCGAAACATCAGCGACGTGAGAGAAGTTCACCAAAAAATGAATCTGACCAGCGCAGATTGATTCCAGACTCCACTCAGATAATCACAAGAGAGAATAAAAGCTATCTCCAAGAAATCGAAGCCCAATTTGAACGTAGTGGCTAGGAATCGCAGATCTAGGCCAAAGAACACAGTTTCCCCCCGAAACACAAACTGCTCGGTTTCTTGATGCACGAGTGGAATCGGTTCAGTTCTCTTGAGGATCTAGTTCATCACTCGACAAAGCATCAATCAACACAAAATGATTGACCCAAATTGGTCAAAAACCAATGAATCAAAGTTTGTCCAACACACCACAAAAAGTCAACACAGCACAAAGAACAAGCTGAGTTCTCAGATCAAAACTGAAAAGCCCGGTGGGCATGAGGAGGATTCGGGCCCCCATTCCCACACAAAATATCTCACAAATACATGGGTAAAATTCTTGTTCTTGGACCTCTACAAGAACATGAATAGAAAAGGGAAAAACCTAAGAAGGCAGAGAGCAGCGACGGTGTGTGCGTGGAGAGGTGGGAAAAAAGATAGTGAAAAGAGGTAGGTCTGGTGGGGGCTGTCCACTCCTATTTATATGCCTACTACACAGTTCCACTACTACCCCTAGATATTATTAGAGCGAACCACCTAGCCAAGGGCACTATGGTCCAACTCAGGATTTCCTGATCCAACGGCCACCGCGCCTTCTCACCGGTAGCCTTGTCTCGATGCAATCTCCCTGATGCAGCCACGTGCCGTGGGTTTGAGGCGCAAACCTGCAAAACCTGCCTTCGATGGTTTTCAGGGCAAACCACCAAACTGTCCGCGAGTTGCGTAGCCCATACGCATCCCCCGCCGATGGTTTTGAGGATAAACCACCAAACCACCTCGCGAGTAGCTTAGCCCATACGCATCCCCCACCATGTACACTTGCGCTTGTCAATGTCCCAAGTGTCAGCCACCGCAGCTGGCCACCTGGCCGTCTGGTCCCTCGGTCCAAGCCTCGTGTTCGCCCTTCACCGCACCTGGTCTGTTAGCACGGCACGCCCTACTTGACCTTCACCCGACCACTGCCACTGCCTTCAGAGTCCACACCTGCACAACACAAGCCAAGAGACATGTTTTGACACATAACCCTGTGCCAGGGGATCAGTAGAACCACCAAGACCGACCACCAACCAAAGTGTTGGACATGTTGACAATCCCTCATCACACCAATAAAAGATGCTACACCATGATATAGAAAATCATGTGTCTGCACAAGGTCCTCCTAATTCTATCATCCAAACCTATGGGTCTTGTCCTAGGGTCAAGCATGGCTCTGGTACCAACTGAAACATCCTCAATTTTCTATGAAGAAAAAATACACAGAATGGTGAATAATATAATAGTTCAAAGCTCAAACCATCACATTATCCAGCAACAGTCGATATTGAAATTCATACATCGAATAAAATAGTACAAATAGATGGGGATTACATCAATAGTATATCACCGCACTGGCGGAATCATCAGAGTTCCAGCATCTGGAACAGCTGCGGTAGGCAGAAGTGACAACAAATCTCCAAAAGAAGCCCGAGCATAGGAACGACATGCCTAGTCCTCGAGCCCGTCGTCGTAGTCATAATCGGGCTCACCTGCCAAATAACTTTTAGTACGGTTTGTACTGGCCACTGTTTCCCACCCTATGCTTTGCTTTTGCTATGTGATATTTGGTGGATGCAAAGGATATAATCAAAGAGACCTAAATATGGTTGTGGTTTCCTATGCAAGTAGTAATCAATATTATAAGTAATCATCAAGTTTTAACCCATCTCGTCCACACATCTCTCCCATCCCATCATCACACACATCTCACCCTCTCGCACTCAGTCGACAGGTCCAACTTCCTCTCGGAGCCTATCTCAGTGGCCTACGGCCGGAAGGGTAATCACTATGGGGAAGAAGGGAAGGACTCATCTCACTACTCCCGAGAAGCGTAGGTTAAGGGAAAGGCTATACCGAGGCCGCGGACTATATATAGATTTAAAACTCTACAGAGTGTGTACTCCTGTAACCACAAGATCATCATCATCGGCGGTGCCCCTCCTAGGATAATTATACCCGATTTTAAGAACAAAACCAGATATACACCATATGTGAGTCCTAGGAGTCAATTTCCACATATAGCTACAAGTAAAGGGTATTATCAGTAAACAATGCAAGATATATAATGTACTTACTATAAGAAGGATATACCCTTATGTAGAATTCAGCAAAAAGACAACTCCGATCTTCATGTAAGGACTCCACTCCACTGGATCCAACTGACTGGTTGATCACAAGCCTAAACTTCTCCTACTCTGGCAATCTGGTACCCATCCGAGATTTTTCAAAATTGAAAGTAAAGCAAGTGTAAATACACAACCGTACTCAACAAGTATAGCAGGGGTCCATGGAGCTCAATAAAGGTTGACACATTTTGACTGCAAGTAGCTTTTAGTGTATGTCATATTTTAGCAATTAGCATCAAGGTAGTAGCAATTCCCGTAACCACATGATCACAAGGTATAGCTGAATAAATGAACTGCACATAAACCATTAAATGAACATAACAGATCCACTCAGCTTTCCGGGCCACCCGTAACTGTGGGCATGGACAATATATTGATTTAACTCTGCGCAGAGGTGTACACTTTCACTGTGAGCCATGATTTACCTTTTCGCCCGAGGTGATCAGCCTCTTAGCCCGCTACCAAGGAAGACCGGCAGGGTTCACTATGAAGCATTTCAAAGGTTCGTCTAACTAACTAGGACTGCTACATCATCAGATGTAGGAACCCCCTTCCAATATGGCACAATCCTTCCCGGCTATACTCATAAGGACAGAGGCTGTCCTATACCCAACTCGGCACCCCTAACTAACTAGAAAAGGTCCTCATACTGAACTAAAACCAGAGCCATGTAGCCCTCACAGTTGTACGAAAAGTCCCAGCTTTTGCTAAAAAATTACATTCATCTTATATGGTTATCACTTATTCATTACTCTAGCGTACATGATCATGGTTAAAGATTTGCACTAGCAATATACTACCTAAATGCAGCATCCTCAGTTATCAAGGTAAACAAGTGTTTAAAACTAGGTAATCCTAACGGGATAGCAAAGAGACACATGCACATGATTTTAGTGTTTATAGTGAATAGGTAACAAGATGGTCCCAACTATACTTGCCTTAAGATTTGCTTTACACCCAAAGCAACGTGCTTAGAGAATTAACTTTGTCTTCCTTTCCATAGCTCCGGGCACTAAACTTTCTGATCTCCAAATTCTTCAAAGAATGATTCTGGATCACCGCGTATAACTCACCAACTAGACAATATCATAAAGCACTACACAGGCATCCGAACAAACATGCATAACAAATATAGCAGATTAGAACATTACATCAATCAATAAAATGGTTTGAAAACAAACCTACGCATGCTACAAACACACAAACGTGAAAAGCACTCTAACCGAAGCTACGGTGAACAAGAAACATCTATCAAAATATTATTTTATTTTTAAAGAAAAAAACTGAACTGCAATATAATTAATTATATATATAAAATAAAACCCTATGCACACTGGAGAAGATATTTGATCAGTGAGATTCAGGACTAGACAAGGAAATCACTGCTTCGAAATTTCATATATTCACAAGGAAGTGTTGAAACGCAAGGATGATGTATGCATGCCATCAGAAGATATGTAGCCGATTAAATAATGTGGCATACCATTATTTAGAGATGCATGCAGCTGACTTGATCACGTACGTGAATTCTGGGCACACATGCCTAGCGTGTTCGGCTTCAGCAGCAACAGCAGGGAACCACGTAGAAGTTTTCTTGCAAGTGCTGGCAACGGCATCATCCATTCACATAGAGGGTCTCCTCTGCTCTCCTGGCCGTGGATTGGTAGCCGGTGTAGAAGTATGTCTCTGCCTGTGCACTTGCTTGCGGAATCGATGGCAGACGGCGATCACGATCTTCGGCGGCTGCACCTCCAGGCAACGGACTTGGCACTCGTAGATGGCAGCAGTCGAACTTCAACAGGATGGACATGAGGCCAGCAGCCGAGCTCCCATCTCAGTAGCTTCGGCGTTAGAGAAGATGACGAACCGACGAACGGTCAGGATCCAGTTTGGCAAGAACGGTGTCTGCAGCTTGGTCACCTAGACACGAAGAGCGGCAAAGGTTCTCCACGACGACGACGGAGATGGTGGTGTTGTGCTCAACGGGGCGGCAGCAGTTTCCTGCAAACTGCCGGCGGCTATTCACGAGACACCAAGAGCTCAACGACAAGGGCTTGGAAGCTTCTTTACCAGGGCACGAAGCTCGGCAGCGGATCGGAGATGACGGAAGTGGAGCAGCAGATGACGTGCACAGCAGCAGCGGATCCGTTCTTTTCTCGACGAGGTCAAAACCAAGGCAGCGACTCAGCAGCGGTGGTGCGGCTCGATGCAACGGCATCGCTGCTGCTACTTGAGCAAGGGCGACGCTGTGCTAGGGTTGAGAAAAGGACGACGTGGGCGTTTGTGCTCGATATATAGAGAGGCAGTAGAGGCAGGCATCCGTGGCCCGCACGCTGAGGTCGCGAAGATCGCGCGGTGACGTGCGGATATGCGCGAACAGAGTCCGGTTCGGCAACGAGCCAGAGAAAGAAGACGCGGCGGAGGTGAACCGAGAGCTGCTGGTTTGGGAGAGAAGATGACAGCGATAACCTGCAACATGGCGACGTCGATCGATCAGAGAGCAACACCGAGAGAAGAGCAAAGGGAAAAGAAGGCCGGCGGTTTCGCGATCTTGATGCAAAGCTCGCCCGACAGCTTACAGCGAGGATGGAATTAACTGATAACTAAGAAGGAAAACATGCAGATACTCACCAGCCGGTTGGCTACGTACGGACAGCATTGACGATCCTGCATGGCCGAACGTGAACAAAGCAATAGATCGGCAACTCCAGGTCCAGACGTCGGACGCGACTTGCAGATCAAAGGCACTGGCCAGCCTTCGCAGGATGGGCAGCAACGACAGGAGAAGATGTGTATGTACGTAGGGCACGGCGGCTCCTGGTACTAGCTCCTGGCAAGGTTTGGCGATAGTATATATACGTGAGCAACAGAGATAAAAACGAGGGCAAGAATGTTGTCTGCATCTTGGTCACCTAGATCGGCACCAAGGGCAGCAAAAGGTTCTCCAAGACGACGATGGCAAACGCGGCGGCGACACGAGAGCGGTGATATTGAGTTGGAGGCGAAGCTTGACAATGGCGGCTAGTTCTCGGCGGACTTCTCCTGGCGGCGGCGCTGGAGATTAGGGTAGACAAAGGGCGAGCGGACGTAGACGCGTGGATTTATAGGGCGAGGGTGCAGCAGATTAAACCAAAACGCGAGCAAGCGTGAGGACTCGGTCGGTGTGTGGCTCGTGCACGAAACAGAGAAGACGAACAGGAATTTCCTGTGGGTCCCTGGTGACAGCCGGCCAAAAAGAAAGGGAAGGCAGGAGCTAATGTGTTGCGGCTTTCTGTCCAAGTTGAGCAAGCGGGCCAAGCAGAGGAAAATGGCCTTCGGGCCTGCGATGCTCGAGGCGAATGGCGGCCAAGAGTGAGAAAAGCCACTCGTTCCTGAAGAGAATGAAAAGGCCAGAACTTGCTGCTTGGGCCAGAAACACGATGAATGAGGAGGGAGAGACAAAACTATTTTTTTTATTGGAACAACTTTTCAAATAGGGTTTTTAAATGGTTTTGAAATCCTTTTCATCTTTAGTCAAAACCAGTCATCATAAAAATATATGTAGCAGCATGAATGCACAACAATATTACTAACCCCTATGATAAATTTTAATTTCCTAAAAATATTATTTTTCTACATTCTCATGAGCACAAAGACACATAAAAAAATTATTTTTACTCTATTTTTAAAAGTGTAAATTTTGGGGTGTTACAGTATGGGTCCCGATGCCCATACCTCCTGACACTATCTGCTAACAACCTAATAGTAGTGGCACCGTCCAAGCTAGTCGGTCATCTGTCTTCCGCCCATACAAGAGCGAGTGGTGAGCACGTAGGTCTCAACATTCTAGTCCTCAAGAGATATCAGGTCCTATGGGGATCAGACGGAATTATCTTCTCATAGGGGCTACAATGGCCCGTGCTACAATAACACCTCCTACCCGGGACTTCGCTCCACAAAGGCTCTCACCCCCGGGCCACCATATACCTCAGCATGTACCCGCCACAGACACCTCTCACGGTGATACCTAGGTTGCACCCCCCGGCAAGACTGGCCAGAAGCTCATCATAGAATCTTGTCCGATCGACTCAACCCTCACCACACCCCCAAGACACACGCAGCACTCTCCCCGAGTAAAGTGGCACCACGTGCCTTATCCATACAGCCATACTCCACCGCGCATCACATCACAGATATAAGCGTAGTAGAAGTAAAGCAATATAAGTAAATAAGCATGCATCTAGCCTATCAGCGGGTGCATAGAAGAAAGGTTGTAACAAGGTAAAGGCTCATCAAGAAATTCTACCATGCAACCTACCACAGGTGATATTGCATAAAATAAAGCACTAGCAACTAATAATTATGCCATGTATAATAGGATCCACAAGGTTGGGTGGGATTTGGCACCTACAAAGTCGTCACCATGCTCCTCCTCGTAGTCGTATTCGTCCTCCTCAAAATGTTTCTCCTCCAAAACAAAACGTAATAGTCACGTTAGCGACTCCTATAGAGTACCACAAAGAACCAAATGAAATTCAATAACTTCAAATGCAATCATACATAAGCCTATGACGTAGAGCTTATATTTATGAAAATTTAGACACTTGGTTCATATTTTTTATAGTTCGTATGAAGAAGATATGATTTTTCGAAGTTAACACTAAATATACAAAAAGAAAAACAGGGGGTTAAATCACAGCGTGACACGTGGTGAGCTGTGATTGGACAGAGGTGGGTCAAAAGATGACAGGGTGGGGCCAAGGTCAAAGGTCAATGTTGACCAGCCCACGGTCAACGCCGATCGGGCCCGAACTGTGCCTCGACGGGCCTGGTTGGGCCGGCCCGGGCCGGACACGTGTCGACACCACGGCGGTCCACGTGGCGGGTCTGGACTCTAGTCAGCTCGGTCTACGGTCTCTTGCTTCATCGAGCCGGTCCACGGAGGACCAGAGGCAGAGAGGCCATGTGGCTTCTATCTATTGGTCCGGGCTGGCCGCAGTGGACTTGGTCCACATGGGGATAAAATCCCCTTCTTCTATCTCACGCGCGCGACGGCCGGTACGGCGTGTTGCTGGCGGTGAGCGTGCGCGCAGCGGCTGCGGCCGGCTTGGGCTAGGTGGAGCGGTGGCCGAGGCAGCACAGGGGCTTGCCAAACACGTCTATGGGGGCGCGGCTGGCTGGTGGTGCCCTGGCTCGTAGGTGCGCACGCGGCGGCAACGTCCAGCGGCACGGCTGTGGCAGCGGGGCGCTACGACGACCGAGAAGCAACTTTGACTTGCGCATCGGCTTCGTGAGGCCAAGGCGAGCACGAAATGGCACTTTAATTGAACCGGGGCTCTCTAATTTACCGACGACAGCGGCGGTGATTCTTTGGCAAGGCTCCAAATTAGCCTCCATCTTCACCTCCATCCTACTGTTTGGAGCAGCTGGGAGCTCCAAGGTACTAAGGCGTAGCTAACGGAGGCTCGGCAAGGTGCGCGTAGCTATGAGAGCCATGGTGATGCTTCGATGGCTGGAGTCAAGGGAGACAAGGGCCAACAAAGCCGCGTGGCCCCACTATGGTCTATGCCGGCTCCACAACCTTGCCATTCAAGTGTTCTAGCTCATGGCAAACATATTGGTCAAGTTAAAGAAGCCTAATCTCTACTGCAATGATAGAAACATGATGGTAAGCTGGCCGGCAGCCATGGATGCGAGCAAGGGCGAGCTCACCTGTGCGGTGATGATAGGGGCGGTCCGGTGCTCGGAGTGGTTGCGCTTGGGGTAGAGGAAGCAGAGCGGTGTCGCGAGGTCCTTTTCCTCTGGCATGCGTGAATGGCAAAGCTCCCGAGTCTGGCTCCTCTGCTCCGGCTCCAGCAGCAGCGTCCTCCTCCTCGCCTTCTTCTTCTCCACCTTCCCCAACTTCTCCTGAGGCTTGGCAAGGAGGGGCGCGTGTGGGCGTGGCCAGAAAAGCTGCGCGGGCATGAGAACCCTAAGGGCGTGGAGCTTCTCCCTTTTATAGCCATGGCGGGCGGCCATGGCGGCTTTGGACGGCGCCAATGGATGATGCCCATTGGGCGACTGTGCGACCAGGCGGTGACGGACGGCATCCGAAGCGCACGGCACGGGGCGAATGACAAAGGTGTGTCATTCCACTTTTAGAACGACGGACAAGATAGGCAGGCAGCCAGAAAAGGGAAGAAGATGCTGACAACATCAGCGGCAGCAGCAACGGGGCGGCATGCGGGCACGCACAGCTCGGGCAGGCCCTTACTGTGCCACTCAGCCAACTGGGCCGCAGGGGCGCTGTAACACCTCTGGTGTTATATTAACTAAAACCTATCATGTCATCATATGCATTACAAAGCATTCATGATTAGTTCACCTTTAATGTGCATCAACTAAAACAAGTTTATAATTCATAGGTTGCTTGCGTTTCTAAAATATTTTTGTCACATCAAATCATAAAACTCTACTTTCGAATGTCATCTCAAATACTTGGTTTATATTCTATGTACTTGAGGCGTAAACCTTGTTTACACTAGTGTCAATTATAGTGTATAAATCTAAGTTCAACCCTTAAAAATGATCTCCACATTTGAAGTTAAATTTGAATTTCAAAGCTTATTCCCATGTCTTGTAATTCAAATTTAAATTCAAATTGGAAAGCTATAAAATATTTTTTTCAAAAGTCAACTTGGTCAACCAAGGGTGTAATTGGGTCATTGACCTAAAAGTATCCTTGGATGATGTTTGTGATCACTAATGACCAAATAATTAATTTAGAAACCAAATCGAGTTTGAATTCGGTTTCGAAAAACCCTTTATTTCAAAGGCTGGTTTTATCCCCTTTTTGATAATTCAAAATCTATAAGAAATTTGGGTATACTCTCAAAATATGGTTTGTAGATCTTGACAAGAGCTACAAGTTTGGTATTCAAAGTTTTTCAAGTTTCCAAAAAGAATTTCAAATAAATTTGAAAATACATTTTTTTAGCATTTGTTCCCCTTTGATTTTGAAACCATAATTCAAAAATTGTGCATAATTTGGGAAAACTTTATATATGAAAAATGTTTGGTTTGAAAAGTTGAACATTTCATATATTTGAATATTTTCAAGTTTTATTGAAAAATTAAAAGTAATTTCAAATATTTGTTTCTAGGGTTTTATTCCCCTTTTGAATTTGAATTCATATTTCAAAAACTATGTAGAATTCGAAAATGTTTGTTAAATGAAAGATGTAGCTCTTGAAAAGTTATGTAGATGATATTTTGGGATATTTTCAAGTTCCTATGTAATTTCTGGAGTAATTGCAAATTTTTAAAAATGACCTAATCTGCTACAGTGCCGGGCCCTATGGGTAGCCGCCATCGCCGGCTTCTCAAGCCGTGCCGCCGTCCACCGGCGCCATACCGCCCTATCGCGACCGCTAGCTTGCCTGGACGCTCGAAACCTCCTCTCCTGCATGTTGGCCATCCGTGCCTCGCCACCGTACCCTATATAAATGCGTGGTCGGCCGCCGTCTTCCTCTTTTCTTCCCGGCTACCCTCGCCATCGACCTCCCTCCGCCGCCAAAATCCGACACCACTGAGCACGCTCCACCTCTATTTTCTTCTCCATCAGCTATGCCTCATCCTTACGGTTCATTTGAGCTAGTTCGTGCTCGCTCTCCACGCCCGAGTCGCCTTCGAGCCGTCATCTTCCTCGCGGCCGGTCGCCGAGCCGCCATGCAATCCTCAACGTCGACCACCGCTAGGGTCAGTTATTTACCTTCTTTAACCCTCCTATCATGTTCTCCATCTTCTCCTGCCCCTCATGCGCACCTTGGTTCGTTCGTTGGTGCACAGGAACCACGGTGACGCCGTTCTTGCCATCGGAGCGCCGCCGCCATCACCGCCGCCGACTACAGCTCGACTCAGGCCGCCTCAGAGCCCGATAGCGTGCGCACCGTACCCGTGGTGAGCTTCTGCACCTGACCATGCTATCAATTTTACTTCTACCGCGCTATAGCATCCGCGCCGCCGTGCCGCCATGGCCACCGGCCAGTGCGCCGCAGTCGCCCCGTCGTGTCATCAGCTACTCCAATCGACTCGCCGTGTCTTGCTGAGGCTGTAGGTCGAAGTCCGGTCGCCGGAGACCTCGCCATCGGTGAGATATCGCCGGTCAAAGTCGCCTTGCCGCCGGTCAACGTCAGGAGCCGATTTTTATTTTTCCTTTATTTATTTCTAGAAAATCATTTAAATGCTATTTTCTTTGAAAAATCATAGTAATTCATGTATAACTCCAAAAATTCTAAAATTTTTGTGTATGATCTTTATGATGTCATCTACCTAGTAAAAATATGAAATATCAAATTTGAATATTTTTGCATGATTTAAAATTAGCCCTTTTTATTAAAAAATGCACATTTAATGATTTTTAATAAATAAAATAATTGGCTTTTATTTCTAAAATTTATTTTTCCATCTATTTAGACCAAGAGCTTTTTAAAATAAAATTTTGAGCTCAATTAGACACCTTTAATTTTATGCCTTTATTTAAATGCTTTTAATTAATTAACCCCTTTAATCATGTTTAATCATTATAGGGTTGTTTGACTTTGGGATTGATTGATGACCTTGGGTCATTAACCCTAATGACCTTTGGCACTTTAATTAATTATTTGTGCTTACCTGGATCATGACATTAGGGTTTAATCGATGTTATTTCATGTGCTTAAATAATTTCATTAAAGATGTAGTTAACCCTAACGAACTTAGTGAGTAAGTTTTGTTGGCTTGCAACTTTATCGTGAAGGAAAGTTGTACTCAAGCCTTTAATTTGGTCATGCATCCATCAAGCATCATGTTTTACTTTTTCGTCATGTCGTATCGTATTATGTTATCGTGTAGTCTCTGTTAACGAAGAGTTTAACGTTGTCGAACCAGATTCCAAGGAAGAGCAGAAACAGGAGTTAAGTGTTGATCCAGAGTTAGAAATTGTCTACTCTGAGCATCAAGGAAAGCCTCGGATGCATTCAAACCCTTCCTTGAATTTATGAAAGTTTTATCTCTTCAGTTATGAAATGTTGCATTAGTAATAGGAGTTGAGTAATAACCCACCAGTTGCATTACCTGTCTTATTTCCTTATTCCTTGTTACCTATTTATGGAAAATGCGTAGTAATGCTTAGCCCCGCTTAATAAGTTAGGTTATCAAAAAGTAAAAGAATGAAAAAGATGAGGATGGCTTTATCTATGAAAACATGATGATAGTTAATAAATCGAGTCCGAACGGCTAACTTGCATTGGGAATGGAGTCCCTCTGTAGTGTTTCCGTCTGTTGATGCCCTAGGTCCCGTGTCGATGGTGAACTGGTGATATCGAGAAACTAGAAATCCACATGCATGAAGTGATATACAGTGGGCCAGAGACCCCACGTATGTCATGGAGTGATATATAGTGGGCCAGAGTCCCCACATATGTCACAGTGTGGTATGCTGTGGGTTTAAGTTCCCACGTTTATCGGTACACTGGGTCCTAGTGCCCACGTGTATCATGTGGTGATATATGGCTGCGGTTGTTATCCTGGTATATCTGTGATCTGGTATGCATCAGAGTTAAAGTCTCCGGTATCCCAGTGATCTAGGTCCCAGCTAGGTATGAAAATGGATTCGAATCGCCATTGCTTCTCGAAGAAGAAGACTCGATCATTGTTCATCGTCGTAGTAACAACTTGAATGATGTTTAAGGTTAAGAATGAAGTTGGTTGGTAATGTTAAGCTAGAGCAAGACAACTTTACTTTTTGTCAAAGCTTTTCTGCAAAAATCTTTAACTCTGCAAGCCTTACCTTGTCCCTCTAGCCGGCATTTTCTAAGTTTTCACCCCTCTTTTTCGTTGGGTCAGTCTTGTTGAGTACTTTTGTACTCAGGGTTTGTTGAACCCTTGTTGCAGGTGAGCCTCATGGGCAGGAGTGCTTTGCATCCTGCTACATGATAGTTGTTGTGGAGAGTGACGACGAGTAGGATGTCTGGCTCTTGGGCAGAGCATGTCTCCAAGGTTTTGTAATAAGTTATGTTGCTACTCCACTTCTCTTATGGTTGTAATAATTAAAAACATATGGTTTGTAAGTTTAAACTAAATGGTTTGTAAACTTATATTATTGTATTTCTTCCACTATTTTACTCTGATAATATCTTATCTGTATAAAACTGTTGTAATAATGCAATGTCTCTTTGTAATGATTGATCCTGCTCGGAGAATCATGGATGATTCGGGATTTACCCGACAGAACTTTTAAGTTATATGGAGCACATTCATTATTATTTGGAGTCTGTTTAGACAATAATAATGCAAGTGGGTCATATGATTTAGGAGGTTCTGCCACAGGCGCGGGGCGAGGCGTAGGCCTGGCGGTGCAGCGACAGGCGCAGGCAGCGAGAGCGGCAGGGGCTTGGGCTGCTAGCTGGGCCGGTAGACAGGCAGGCGCGGCCACCGAGCATCAGGCAGGACTGGGCCAAGGCGGGGGTGAGGCAACAGGGCGAGCCTGATGGCTTGCTGGCTTGGGCTGCTTGCCCCTTTTCTATTTTTCCTTTTCCAATTGTTTCTCTTTCCTACATACAAACCAAACTATGCCATGATTAGATTAGCAAGGTGGTCAGTGCTAAAGAGTTAGTAACCATGGCATATGTGCTTGGTGGGTCCACTAGGGTCTCATGGTTAAGTTGGAAACTATGTCCATGGTTAGTCACATATATAAGCATGTGATAAAAGGTTATTTGATTTTATTAATCATTACATAAAATCAAATAAGAAGCAAATCAAACTCTTGTAAGTTAAATGCAAATGCTTCACTAATACTTGGTGCTACTTGTGCAACAACTAGTGGGCTTCCTACATGACACTCACCAACCATTGGTTATTTTAGAAAAAAATTTGTTGGTTGTGATTTTTGGTGTTTGGATTTTTAGGGTTGTTACAACCGTGACCCTGCAGACTTGACTTTCAACAAAGTTCAAGCGTGGGGGAGGATGGTGCAAGTCTCACCACACGATATCCTTGGTTCAAAGGAAAAAGAGATGTTGCCTCCACCTTGCTAAAAAAGGGGAAGTGAAAATAAAGAGAAAAATAAGAAAGAAAAATAGAGAAGAGATTGTTAAAAAAATAGAGGAGAGAAAAAGGAGCACGTTGGCTTCACATATTCGAAGATACATATTGATGTGCTAGCTCACAAGCAAGAAGGGCTCACCTCTATGCCTTTGCAACAACCATCAATGCCCATGGTCCATACACACAAAGTCATGTGTCTGTGGCCGAGCTTTGTAGTTTTCTTGGACAGATCCATCATGCGAACAACATAATAAGCGTCAAAAGCAATCATCTACACCTAGGTATGCAAGGTAATATTCACCAATTCATTTACTCACTTTTGTCCCCATAGCATGACCATGCAAGTTCATGCTTCATTTGTTTATGTTTTATACTCTAGCTTGAGTGTTGTCACATAGGTATATGTGGCACATTCATGGGTCTTTTTAATTTGAGCATGGTGCTTAGGTTAACAAGACCTTCTTTATTCAAATTTTGGCATGGTATTGTAATTTGATTAATGATCTATGAGTTGTTATCATAAACAATGGAGGTAATCTGATATGGAGACAAGCCAAGGTCTATTTACATTGCATCTTAAGTTTGACCTTGCTTGAGTTATGCGAGTTGGATGAACAAATAAAAAATTAAAAAAATAAGATAAATAGGTAATAAGGAAATAAAAACAATCATAATAAATTTTACTCTAGGGTTCAACCTAGTAGAGCCCTTGCTTGTTTTATGTTCTCTTTGTTTTGTTTCTCTGTTAAAAAAATAGGTACAAGGAAAAGTGTGGGGGAGATCTCTCAAGCACAACTAACACACCCTTCAAGATCTCCCCTGGATGTTGCACAAACATCAAGCAAGCCATCATATAGAGGGACAAGACACATGACTTCCATGAACTCCTTCTACACCGATGGTTTATGCAACACCTCTCTCACTCCCCTAACCAACCATGACTCCATGCATATCTTGGATCACACTTGGTTTAAAGATTCTAAAAAGCCAAAGGGGAGTCATGGTTGTAACATTTCTTTTAGATAGAAGCTTGCATGAAGTTGTTCCTCCTACATTTGTCGTGTATGCAAGCCGCTAACATGCAGGAGTTACCAATAAACAACTTACGACATGACGACATGCTACTAAAAGTGTCAGACTCAAACCCATGCCTTGGTAGTCACTTGAGTTGGGGACTGAGCCACCGCAGCGACAAGTCCAATCACATTCAGGTATGTCAAGGTAATGTTAACCAACTCATTCACTCATATTTGTCTCCATGAAAATATAAAATCATGCTCTTCCTCTGTTCACGCCATATGCTCTAAGTTTTGGTGTATTCACATGAGCGCACTTGTGGTATATCCATAGGCTTTTTAAATTTTGACATGATGTTGATATTTTGATTAATAAACTTTGAGTTGTTGTCATAAATAGTGGAAGAAATTCATGTTGAAGATAAAGCAAGGCATGCCTTCATTGCATTTTTATCCTAGCTGTTGACACCGTTTTTTGACACGTGTCAATATGGGCCGAAAACTGTGCCGATCGGCAAGGGAGTGGTTATTCTCCAGCATTGCTTATGAGTTTCCGATGGATGATTGCTGATAAAGGACATGTTGATCTCGTACATTGCCGATGAAGCCAGAGGGCTGTTGCCGATGGAGAGAGAGGCATGATTGCCGATGGGAAGCAGAGCTGAAGGACGTGGAAAGCAAATCTGAGTCATTATCGATGGGCTTTGCTGATGGAATCTACAGAGATGGGGAGCGTGCCGATAGAGGTTTCATCGTAAAGCAATGGATAAGGAAACTGGCAATATTTATGCCATTATTTTAATAGTTTATTTTTGAGTCCGACCTTGGTACGAGTCGTTATTTTTTATTCCTTAGAAATAAGACTTGTTTAGGTAATACTTCATCGTGTCTGTTTAGGACTCATAGTACCAGGGTATAAATATGTACCGAGAGACAATGTAAAGAGATACACAATCAAATACAACAAATCTATTACTTTTATCTACTTTTCCAGCAATCTACTTTTCGACGACTTCGTCACCAGTACCTTTTCCTTTTCAACGAGTTCTTTCAAGAATCAGCGGGCTGCATCAACTTGATCTCCGGCGACCTTGCAGGTTCCGCGTCTACCGAGCACGATTTAGGCTTTGACGTCTGGGCGTATCGCTGTTGTCTCATCTGATCTGTTCAACAGTTATCGAATATCATCTGAGCTTTGACGTCCGGGCGTATCGCTGTCGTCTCGTTCGGATCTTATTCAAATTTATCATCCTTGTCGATTAACAGGTCAAATCGACTGGCACGCCTTGATATCGAACCAGGGTATTAGCCCGGTGTGTTTGCAGATCTAACGCCTTTTTGCATCAACACTAGCCTTGTTTGAGTTTGAATAAAAGTTTGGCTAAGCAAGTTTCTAATAAAAAGAGAGAGATAACTTATGGTTCCCTTGTTCACACATCTGTCTCTGTTGGATGAATCTTATTTATCTTGTGATGACTCAATTTCTATGCTGATAAGTTTTAGTTTGGAAGTACTGGTTATGCATCTTTTAAATTAAGCATCGTGCTTAGTTTAAAGTTTGGATGTGGATCATGCTTCTTTAGACTCGTTAATTTAAGCATGATGCTTAGATTAAAGTTGCCTGCCTATACCAAACTAGACATGGTGTCTAGTTTGATCTTTGAACAAAAGCTGCTAGTATAGATTTTGCTTGATCTTATGGACTAACCCCTTGTAGGAATTTATCAACTTCATGAGGGTAAGTCCTTGAGATGATAGTAGAGACAAACATTTCTTTGGTGAACCTTGAAAAGAAAAATATAATAATAAGTAAAATCATGATAAAAAAAGTAGTATACCTTTCAACCCCAAGCTCTATTGTCTTATTGTCACCATAAAAACAAGCTTAGGGGGAGCTTTCTAGCACGCTCAAGAGAGGCCACGAACTGCACATCAGGCCGAAACACCACCAACTGGCAGCACTCCCAAGTGAAACACATTGGTAAGTCAAGAACAAGTTTGGGGAAGGACTCCCACAAAGGTAACTTGTATCTCGTATTTCTTTTTAGTTAATTCTCTAACTTATAAAATGGTGAGATATGATTAATAAATATATTTTTTCTCTCTCATATGTGTTAAGATGTGTTAGTTTCTCCTATGTTGAATTGATGAATAGGTGCTCTGTCTTATGTTTCACCTGTACCCATGTTATAATCGAGCTTTCTGTAAGATTTGGGTTTATTAGCTAAAAATGTCTCATCCTAAAACTTGGACTAGTGGGTGGCACATGCTTAATCTTGTCTAAGTTATTACCTGATATGATATGGTGACATGGGCTTCACTAGGACTTTGTTCTGAGTGAAACTTGACATTTGGAGTTTTATTTTTAGAAACATTCAAAAACAAAAGTTCCTCAATGATTATGAAATACCTACCAAGGCCATATGACATGCTTCAATTCTGCAAAACCCTTAGTCATATGCTACTTGCAGAACATTAATTTGGGTCAAATTGTTGTGACCTTAGTGAGATTATGGTCATATGCCCATGATTGAGATTCACAATTCACCCACCAAATAAAGCCGACTCTCACCCTGAGAGTTGCGCACAACATGCACCCATCCATCCACCAAAAATATGCCAACTCTTACCCTGAGAGTTGCGCTCCCTTTTTCCACCAAATAAAAATGCCAACTCTTACTCTAAGAGTCACGCATTCTTTATGCAAAATTTACTCCCTGCATTCTCCATCATGACATCTCTCCATTCAAAAAGTTCTTCATATGCCAATAAAGGATATGGGCTATGCTAAAAAAACCCATGCCAAGGGGCATGAGAGATGCAATAAACAAATAGAAAAAATAGTTCTACCCGTTCAAAAATATATATATGATCTTATAGCCCATATCCCTCTAAAAATTCCATTCTATCCAATAAAATGAGTCATGATGCACGGAGTACCAAAATATTTAGAATTAGCATTCATACTTCACACACTTGTACATCTCAATCAAAGTGTATGACTTGTATCTTCTTGTGGTTCGGTTTTTAACTTAGCAATATATGTGATTTAAGTATGCCCACCTTTATACCTTCCTAGAACTCCACTCATAAGCCTTAGTGGTAGGATATAAAAGGCAACATCACAATGCCTTTGGTGAGATAATCATACACATTGAGCGATCGAGAGAATCATATGAGGAACTTACATTTCTTAGGATGGTTGATCTTGGGATGAATGATAAGCAATTCTCATTGAACTGTTCTATCTTGCAATTTCCCAAGACCTGAGATATCTCAAAAGCCCCATTGGTTTCAAGATAATAAATAAGGTGGATATCATGCTGATTTATTCAAATTGAAGTAGAAAACTTTGTTATAACTTTGGTACATTTGAAATATGATTGGCATCGTAGGAACTCCTGATCAAAAACCATACTTAGCTATTTGCTTAGGACGAGCAAAGGTTACCCTTGGGGGACTTGTTGGTGGTCCTTACGAACCATTTATAAATGCCAATTTATAGCCAAAAAGGGAGAAACAAGCATACCTTAACACGTACACATGTGCTATTAACATAGTTCCACTTGTCCACTAGTGATCATGTTTTGCAGGTTTATTGATGGAAACAACTGGAAATATGCAAAGCAAAAGAGAAAGCGCAAAAGAAGACTTCAAATTCAGGAATGCGCAAACAAAAAATAATGAAAAAGCCCACCTTCATGGCACATCTGGGCCCGATCGTAACCACAGGGGAGGTCTTAGGCCCAAAGGAGAACCGACCACACAAAGGCGGTGGCTAGGGGGCCCCACCTAGGGACCAACCGCCCCCGGGGTCGGCCGCCCCCTAGCTGGGGACTCCTGGGCCCAGTCTCCTCTAGCGATTCGTAGGTGATTTGGCAATGTCAAGTCCACCTATGATCGGTGCAGATGGAAAGTGCAAACCGCCCTTTGGAGGTCGATTTGCATCCTTCCATGTGGGGATAATCCTTTTGCACAGAGCCCCCTCCTCTCAAGCTATAAAATGAGGCCTCCTCTCTTCACATTCATTCATTCATCAACACACGAGATCACAATGTAGGGAGGAAGAGCAAGCTCCATTCCATTCGCGTCTAGCTAGATTAGTTTAGGGAGTGAGAGAGGGAAACAGCTGGAGAAAGAGTGGAGTCAAAGCAGTTCTACCTTCGGGTGGACAAAGTGCCAGACTTGTCCGCTCTCGCTCCAACTTGTACCTCTACGATCATCTTGCTACTTGAAGAAAGAAGTTCTTGTTCAACTTTGGTTTGATTCATTAAGCATGTCTCTTTCATAACGCTACTTGTTTGTGGGTTCGTCGTCCGTCCATTGGGTGAATGCTCTTGTAGAGGGTCCCTAGTAAAGACGGATCGCCCTGATCATGCTAGAGTAGTAGTCACTAGCGTAAACGTGGTGTCTAGGCTAGAGGCTACCTTTGTTCGCTACGTATCCCAAGGTAGAGGGGTAGACGGGTAGGTAGTGATAGCCCTACTTGTTCATACCAGCATTCCCCCACGTCCGATACAGAGTGGAGCTAGTGACTGGTATCGCTTGGCAGGCCAAGTGTGCCAGTGCTTGAAGCAAGTAAGTAGTAGGAAAGTTACCATCGCTTAATGTTTCTTACCTTAGATGAACCTTTTTACCCATGTTACTCTTCATCTCATCATTCTGGGAGAACTAGAAATAATCTACTACATTGGAAAGTCTAGCCCTAATTCTCTAGAAATGAGAGATCATCCTTTCAAGGGACGCCTCTACATCTCGACAACAAAGAATGAATCATGAATTAGGGATTCTCCCATGGACAGGGGCCTTGCTTATATAGCCCCCTATGATGCACCATAGTCGTCGGATCAAATCGACCTTAATGGACAATTAATATTGATCCTCAAAGGCGGTGGAACCACGACTGTGAGACTCACTGTGATTGGTCATCAGGGTAGGACGGGTGCCCTAGGGTCTAAGGCAGGCACCCTGGCCTAGTGCCAGACCGACCCGACCTTCGATCCCGAGCTCTCTCGAGTTTTCTACAACCATCTTTTGTATGTGTTCATGTAAAATTCATATTTCTTCATCTGGGACTCCAAATATTGCAAACCATATGTCGTTTGATCATCTCAATGAGCCCTATGCAATGGTTCACTTCATTTCATCATTTGGGATGCTTTTATTTGATTCTTCAAGCCCTTTTCCTATTTAACACCTACAAAACATAGGTTCACCAAAAATTATGGAATTCGTTGGTTCAAAACCCTAGGTCAATAGGTTGTGATCATTTTCATTTTCATGCATTCATATAAGTCTATTAAAGATTAATAATTGACATTAACTACCGTGAACAAGCTCCCCCAAGCTTAACCTTTGCTCGTCCCTGAGCAAAGCTAAACTCAGCATAGGATAAGGAGTTGCTACAAAGTTTTCACGCCTCAAAAGTACACATGCATTCAAACAAGAACTCTCCTCTGAATTAGAGTAAACTATTCTAACTTTTAAACTTACCCATATTACCTTCAACTATGGGGCTTATAGCCTTCACTTGGGTCTTGAGCAATTGAAAGACAGAATGATCAAGTCAAGCACTATGTCTCGAGTTCTTCGATCAACCTTCAATCTGGATTTTTGTAGATTTTCAAATAAAGCTCAGAGTTTCCTTTGTATGACCCTCTCAAGTATCTCATACATGGTATTTGTGGATTCTCACCAAGGCAACAATGGTGTTTTGCCTTCTCTCTTCTCTCAAAATATGGCATTTTTGGCATAAGGCAAAGTAACATTGTGCCTTCTCTCTCACACCCTATAGCTAGTAAACTTTGTGGAGTTCATAGGTGGGAAAGAGACAACTCATACATACTTGCAATACATATGTTGCCTAGTCCAACCATGGATCCAGAGGAACTCGTCATACAATCAAATCAAGATGTGCATGTGTGGTTACAAATGAGTAGTGAACAATATGGAAGAGAAATTTTTATGGAAGGTAGAAGGGGTGGAAGCATAATTCTACAATGCTCCTTTACAAAGGGTAACATTTCTTGAACTGGAACTTTGAAAGATTTGGAAAACTAGGGCTTTGCTTTCTCTCTCTATATTTTTTCATCACACTTTTTTTTCTTTTTTATTTGTCATTTTTTTCATTTTTTTCATCACACACTTTTTTCACTTATTTTTTTTATAATAGCCCAATCTCTAGTACAATGGAAATTTTGAGATGAAAGATGATAACAACTTGGAGCATTTATTTTGGAACTTGGGTAGCACACAAGAAAAACCTATGGGGAAAATTTTTGGTGTTCACTCCCAGTGTAGGAGCAGAATATTTTTGAGTGGATCTAAATGGGTGAATATGGTGGTGTGTACTTCTAGGGTAGAAGTAGCAGGGGGTGCAAAGTGTGCGTGTGAAAACTTGATATTAACCGCATGAAAAATTTCTAAGGGTTGACACAACTGGACCAAACTCCATGCACACAAGCAATGAACAAATCAATGTGGAAGTTTTTCCTATTCTAGCAAGCATGTATATAAGGCTATGGTAGAAATTTAAGTTCTTGTCATACAGGAATATCATCGTGTATCGTTTTTAAGGTTTTCAAAAGATAAATCTCCAAAACTCTAGTATCACTAGGAACAAGATAAACAGCAGCTCAGATCTTCTCATATCATATCCGTCAACTGTTGGGAATATGCCCTAGAGGTAATCATGGAGATGATGATATTCCAGTTGTATCTATGTCATGCATTCAGTGTTCATGGAATATCCAGTATAGACAACTTATGTTGATGGACAATTATGTGAATTGTTTGTGGAACTCAATTACTTGAATGGTTATTCTAAAGTTGTCCCTGGTCAGCGTTCTTGTGAGAACACACTTGAATATTAGACCAGCACATGTATTAGTTGATGGCTATGTTTCACAAGTCATGAACATGGAGATGTCAAACTAATAATGTGAGCACATGTGAGACATGTAGGCTGGACTGACCCGACATGAGAAAGTCTCTATTCATGTCATATACGTTATGTCCTTAGACCTGAGATTGTGGTATGTACTCAAGATGTGAAACAGCCTACTTAGGGACTATCAAATGCTGCTCCGTAACTGGGTAGTTATAAAGGTGGTCTTCGGGTGGTCGGAAAGCATGCTATAAGACATAGATAATCAAGATGGAATTTGCCCCTCTCTATGCAAGAGAGATATCACTGGATCACTCAAGTGATTGGACAAATGCATGGCCGTGCTTGGGTTAAGTGTTAACCCACGAGTTGAACCATATATCGAGTGGCAAAGGGAATAACTTGTATGTGGTCGTAGTGGTTCGTCTGATATGATCTTTGCGTGCACATATGAGTTGTCACCTCTTGCTAGAGGCCGCTGTCAACTATTGGGCAAGTAGGAGTACTCGGCCCATGTCAATGTGTGCATGAACCCATAGGGTCACACGCTTAAGGGGCTGGAAGCCTAATTCGGGTTGGACCCGAATTAGACAAGGCTTAGGGTTACTAATGGGCCTCCAACTCGTGAGCTCATTAGGGACGCCTATATAATGCAAGGGGTAGGGGTGCAGTCAGGGTTTACACACCTTGAATAGCCATCGTGGCCCTCCCCACGCTCGTGCCTTCTGCTCCTCATGGACCTAGCAGTTCGGAGGCGCATCGCTTCTTCCCTGCATGTGTGGGATTCCTCAGAGGTGCTGAAACTGGAGCACTGGTATGAACCGCGTGAGGGGGTTGATGTGACAGACGACCATGTAACTGCACCGCCTGCTGCGACGCGTATGACTACATCGAGTCGTCTTC
Organism: Bothriochloa decipiens; assembly: GCA_023333625.1. Lineage (NCBI taxonomy): Eukaryota > Viridiplantae > Streptophyta > Magnoliopsida > Poales > Poaceae > Bothriochloa > Bothriochloa decipiens. The sequence continues at coordinate 36,001,654 of CM041632.1, read as the reverse complement.
CGCTGCACCTGCGCGTCTAGTGGTAGTCCCGTAACCTGTAACTAGCAGGAGGTAGAAAAGTTTTGTTTTTGGGATAGTGTAGCACCCTCATAACCCGATAGTGGTATCAGAGCCATTACTGCCTCGTTATAGGTTCGGTTTTAGGCATATAGTTGATATGCAGGAATAGTAGATGTGATCTACTAGGTTTGGTTGCACATATTGATTAGATCTATTTGTGAAACGGGGTGGTAGATGGAAACTCAATCTAGTTTTGTGCTCTTGTTGCATGGTCGTGTAACGATGTACTCATACCAGTTGGTTTAATCCGCCACCTGAGTTAAGTGATACACGTAAGACCATACATGTTGGGCATAGATCAATGGGATTGATCTAGTGAAAATAGAGGGACTCTAAATGGTTCGGATTCAAGTTGATGAGATCAATCTGATGAGATTTTCGTAGCGATTCCATAGATGCGATCTGTGTAATCCCATGTGGTTTTTAGGCCATTGCTACCTGCCGTAGCGCATAGAATCGTTCTACGCCTGACTTGTTTTTGCAGGATATGATGTGATTGGTATGATCCATGTGTATGTATGTAATTCTTCATGGTCTGTGTGTCATGTAAGCAACACGGCTGGAGCCATATGTGTTGCCATTTGATGTAATGGCCTGCGTGCCGTCTTGTGATCTTGCAACTATGTAATTAGTATATTGCGACAAGATAGTTCTTGGAGGACTTATCACAAGAAGGATGGCACACATGGATCGTGGAGATGGAGATCACCATGATGGGCAAGATGATGGAGATGGAGATCACCATTCATTAAAGGGCCATACCATGTCACATGTGATTCTCATTATTTGTTCTACTTTCACATGCTATTATGTTTTGTCTACATGAGTGCGGTAGTGAAGTAGAATGATCCCTCAGCAATGTTTAAATTGAATGCTTCCCCAAACCTTGCACTATTATAAGTCTTGTATAATCAGTGGTGGGTCTATGAAATTAGGGTGCCACTGGTTTTCCTTGACTAGGCAGGTTCGTATCGGATAATTACTGCAAGAAGGTTTGGTTACTTGAACAAGGTCATCCTAATGGTTAGGGATCTTGAAGCATGGTAAGGTTGAGTGCTTGGCATAGGGATGCTAGCCCAACAACAAGAGTCATATGAGATATGATTAGCAAGGTGTTGCTTACCGATCTACCATACAGACCAGCGGTGATGCTAAAGCTCACTGGTTGGGATGTTAGTTGTGGGTCTTGAATCACTAAGTATCAATTGAGGGATATTGATTTTAGTGGGAGTATATTCTATTTGATATAATTTACTCCTTCATGGACACATTGTCTTAGCATTTTGCATTACTTTTGTTGTAGATGGCTGCTCGCAATCAACCATTTTCTTTGCATACAATTCTTGAGAAAGATAAGTTGAACGGAACAAATTATGTGGATTGGATCCGCAACCTGAGAATTGTTCTCAGGGCTGAGAAAAAGGAAGATATTCTAGACACCCCATTACCAGATGAGCCTAAAGAAAATGCACCTGCTGCTGAAAGAACCGCTTACAAGAAAGCATGCAATGCTGATCTTGAAGTGAGTTGCCTTATGCTTGCTTCCATGGAATCTGATCTGCAGATGCAGTTCGATAACAATCACTCAGTGAACAATATGATCGTCACACTTGAGGAGATGTTCCACATGCAAGACAGGACTAAAAGGTTCAATGTCTCTAAGGCACTTATGGAAACCAAGCTTGCAGAGGGCGCAACAGTAGAACCACATGTAATCAAGATGGTTGGTTATACTCAAAGGTTGGAGAAGCTAGGTTCCCAATTGACCAAGAGTTGGCTACTAATTTTATCCTCTCATCTCTTCCACCTAGCTATGAAAACTTCATCTCAAACTGCCATATGCATGGGGCGGAGAGAGGCTTGAGTGAACTGTGTGGTATGCTGAAAACAGCAGAGGCCGACATCAAGAAAGGTGGCGGCAGTAGCCAAGTGTTGATGGTCCAGAACAAACCTCGGTTCAAGAGGAAGGGCAAGAAGAAGGGCAAGGCTAAAGATGAAATCTCTAAGCTGAACCCATCTGCTGCCAAGGCTGGACATTCTGCAAATTCTGATTGCTTTTATCGTAAGGGGAAAGGTCACTGGAAAAGGAATTGCAAGGAGTACTTGGCATCCTTAGAGAAGGATGGCAGTGGTAAAGGTATTACTGCTACTTGTACCCTTGTTGTTCATGTTACAGACATTTTTCTCGCTAACTCCTATATCAATTCCTGGGTATTTGATACCAGATCGGTTGCTCATATTTGCAATACGATGCAGGGAATGATAAGAAGTAGAAGCGTGGAAAAGGGAGAGGTTGACTTCCGCGTGGGCAACAATGCAAGAGTTGCTGCGTTGAACGTCGAGACGATGCAACTTCACCTGCCATCAGGATTTATCATGGAATTGAATAATTGTTATTTTGTTCCTAGCTTAAGTTGAAACATTATATCACCTTCATGTTTGATGAAGGATGGTTATTCTTTTGCGAGTAAAGACAATGGTTGTGTGATCTCCAAGAATGACATGTTTGTGGCTTTTGCATCCATTGTGAATGGGTTATTTATTTTAAATCTTGATGATGCACCTGTCTGTAATGTTAGTGCTAAACAGCCTTGGCTTAATGAGTTAAGTCCTACCTATATGTGGCATTGTCGCTTGGGCCATATAAGTGAGAATTGCATGAAGACGCTCCATGATGATGGTCTTCTAACTTTGTTTGATTTTGAATCATACGAGACATGTGAGGCTTGCCTGCTAGGCAAGATGACCAAGGCGCCATTCAAAGGATTTCCTGAGAGGGCATCTGACTTGTTAGAACTTGTACATACTGATGTATGTGGACCAATGAGCATGATAGCTAGAGGAGGATTTCAATACTTCATAACTTTTACTGATGACTTTAGTAGGTATGGATATGTCTACCTGATGAAGCATAAGTCTGAAACATTTAAAAAGTTCAAAGAATTTTAGAATGAAGTAGAGAATCAACGTGGCAAGAAGATCAAGGCCTTGCGATCTGATCGTGGAGGTGAATATCTAAGTCACGAGTTTAGCAATCATCTTAAGAGTTGTGGAATTATTCCACAGCTTACGCCACCCAGAACGCCTCAGAGAAACGGTGTGTCTGAGTGACGTAATCGGACATTGTTGGACATGGTTCGGTCTATGATGAGCTAGTCATACCTACCTTTATCATTTTGGGGATACGCTGTACAAACAGCCGCTTTCGTATTGAATAGGGTACCATCTAAGTCCGTAGTTAAGACACCATATGAGATGTGGACTGGTAAGAGTCCCAGTTTGTCTTTTCTGAAAATTTGGGGTTATGAAGTTTATGTCAAACGACTTATATCAGATAAACTAACACCCAAATCGGACAAGTACTTTTTCATGGGATATCCAAAGGAAACTTTAGGGTATTATGTCTATAACCGGTTAGAGGGCAAATTGTTTGTTACTCGAAACCGTGTTTTCTTAGAGAAAGAGTTTCTCAAAAGAGAAAAGAATGGACAAAAGGTGTATCTTGAAGAAGTTCAAGATGAGCCAGTAGATACTGACTCTACGAGTGATGCTAATGTAGCAAAGCAAGTTGAGACACCCGTGGCAGTGGACACACCACCACAACCATGAAGATCAGTGAGACTTCACGCATTGCGTGGGGATTTGTTATTGTTAGACGATCACAAACCTGCGGATTATGCAAAAGCTATGATAGATCCAGATTCCGAGAAATGGCAAAGTGCCATGAGATCTGAGATAGATTCCATGGGAGACAATCAAGTTTGGAACTTGGTTGACCCACCTGATGGGGTTAGACCCATTGAGTGCAAATGGATCTTCAAGAAGAAGAAGGATATGGACGGAAATGTTCATGTCTATAAAGCTCAGCTTGTCACAAAGGGTTTTCGGCAAGTTCAAGGGGTTGACTACGATGAGACATTCTCGCTGGTAGCGATGCTTAAATCTATCCGGAGCATTCTAGCAATTACTACATATTTCAATTATGAGATATGGCAGATGGATGTTAAAACAGCCTTTCTAAATGGGTATTTAGAAGAGGACGTGTATATGATACAGCCTGAAGGTTTTGTTGATCCTAATAATGCTGGAAAGATATGCAGTCTTAAGAAATCTATTTATGGGTTAAAGCAAGCATCTCAGAGTTGGAATCTTCATTTTGACGAGGTCATCAAAGGGTTTGGCTTCCGTCAGAATAAAGAAGAACCTTGTGTTTACAAGAAGGAAAGTGGAAACGCTGTTGCATTTCTGATCTTGTATGTGGATGACATACTACTAATTGGGAATGACATTCCTATGTTGCAATCTGTAAAGACTTCACTGAATAATAGTTTTTCTATAAAGGATTTAGGAGAAGCAACATACATCTTGGGCATTAAGATCTATAGAGATAGGTCGAGAAGGCTAACAGGATTAAGCCAGGATACTTACATTGACAAGATGTTGAAGAGGTTCAACATGAAACAGTCCAAGAAAGGGTTCTTGCCTGTGTCACATGGTGTGCCCTTCAGTGACAAGTAGTGTCCTTCTACTGATGTCGAGTGCAAATGCATGAGTAAGGTTCCATGTGCTTCGGCAGTTAGTTCCATCATGTATGCCATGATATGTACTCGTCCAGATGTAGCCTATTCTCTAAGTGTTGCGAGCAGGTATCAAGCCAATCCTGGTGAGAGTCACTGGACGTTGGTTAAAAACATTCTTAAGTACTTACGAAGGACTAAAGATGTGTTCCTAATCTATGGAGGTGAGGAGGAGCTCGTTGTAAACAGTTACACCGATGCTAGCTTCCAAACCGACGGGGATGATTCACTATCTCAATCAGGTTTTGTGTTCACAATAAATGGTGGTGCAGTTAGCTGGAAAAATTCCAAGCAGGAGACAGTGTCTGATTCTACAATAGAAGCCGAGTACATTGCAGCTTCTGGCGCTGCAAAGGAAGGTGTTTGGATGAGGAGGTTCCTCATTGAGCTCGGTGTGTTTCCGAATGCGTTGGGTACATTGAATTTACATTGTGATAACAATGGGGCAATTGCACAGGCTAAGCAGCCTAGGGATCACCAGAAGAACAAACATGTACTCCAGAAGTTTCATCTCATTCGAGAGTTTGTGAAATGAGAAGAGATCAAATTTTGCAAAATACATACGGATTTGAATGTAGCAGATCCATTGACAAAGGCTCTTCCACAGCTTAAGCATGAGGCGCACCTAAGGTCTACGGGGATTAGACATCTTAGAGATTAACTCTAGTGCAAGTGGGAGACTGTTGGGAATATGCCCTAGAGGTAATAATGGAGATGATGATATTCCAGTTGTTTCTATGACATGCATTAAGTGTTCATTGAATATCCAGTATAGACAACTTGTGTTGATTGGCAATTATGTGAATTGTTTGTGGAACTCAATTACTTGAATGGTTATTCTAAAGTTGTCCCTAGTCGGCGTTCTTGTGAGAACACACTTGAATATTAGACCAGCACATGTATTAGTTGATGGCTATGTTTCACAAGTCATGGACATGGAGATGTCAAACTAATAATGTGGGCACATGTGAGACATGTAGGCTGGACTGACTCGACATGAGAAAGTCTCTATTCATGTCATATACGTTATATCCTTAGACCTGAGATTGTTGTATGTACTCAAGATGTGAAACAGCCTACTTAGGGACTATCAAACGCTGCTCCATAACTGAGTAGTTATAAAAGTGGTCTTTAGGTGGTCGGGAAGCATGCTATGAGACATATACAGTCAAGATGGAATTTGCCCCTCTCTACGTGAGAGAGATATCACTGGATCACTCAAGTGATTGGATCAACAAATGCATGGCCGTGCTTGGGTTAAGTGTTAACCCATGAGTTGAACCATATATCAAGTGGCAAAGGGAATAACTTGTATGTGGTCGTAGTGGTTCGTCTGATATGATATTTGCGTGCACATAGGAGTTGTCATGTCTTGCTAGAGGCCGCTGTTAACTATTGGGCGAGTAGGAGTACTCGGCCCATGTCAATGTGTGCGTGAACCCATAGGGTCGCACGCTTAAGGGGCTGGAAGCCTAATTCGGGTTGGACCCGAATTAGACAAGGCTTAGGGTTACTAATAGGCCTCCAACTCATGAGCTCATTAGGGACGCCTATATAATGCAAGGGGTAGGGGTGCAGTCAGGGTTTACATGCCTTGAATAGCCATCGTGGCCCTCCCCACGCTCGTGCCTTCTGCTCCTCATGGACCTAGCAGTGGGTTAGCATGGGGCTTAGCATTTTTAGGATGCAATGCGATAGCATTTTTAGGGCTATGGGTTGACACACTACAGAATTATTCACACTACAGAATTATTTAGACACCTTGCTATGGGTTGACACACTACAGAATTATTCACATGGGGCTTAGCATTTTTAGGATGCAATGCGATAGCATTTTTATTTTCTTTTTGTAATGCAGATGTAACAAAGTAAATATGCTAAAAGAAAAACTTATGCAATGCTAAAAAGGGAAATATGGATGACTACCAAGTTTACCTCCCTAGCAAGGGTTCCATGATTCAAGTCCTTCGAACAAGACTTCTTGTCATGTCCACTCCTTAGGCTCATCATCTGATCCCAAAGGTATAGACCTTGATAATGCACCTCTTGAGATCGTAACTCTAAGGAAGGTGTCACCCATGTTCTTTGTTTGTCTAGCAATCTGAAGTGCAGCTTTAATTGTGGAAGTTGGTGGCATCTTGCTCTATGTTCTTGTTTGCAAACTTGGAACCTCCACTTGTTGAATTTGGGGAATCTAACTTCCTAGATTTTGCATAAAGTGTGTTCTGCTTGCAAAGAGAATGTAGAGATCAAGTGTGGGTCCTGTTGGTGGAAAAACATCAATAGAACCATAACTTTATTTATTCTACTCTAACCTTAGGCACATTAAACATGATGTGCATTGTTTTATTCTTATGACAAGGGTGACAAAAACATAATGATGAGCATGAATGTATCATCCAAACATTTTTACCAACAAGATTGGAATTACATAAGCTATGAAAGGATTGCTAGTTTTACATTATGTATCAAACAATTTCATGATTAATACAATCATCTCCCAAAGATGCAACATTTAGCTCATTAGATTATGACTATGAGATCAAGAGAGTGATGCTATGAACAAACTTAAGGAACAAAACATGTTGAGTTAGTCAGATATAAGTAGGCAAGTTATAACTCAAACATGCTTATTCATTTCTTTAGGTGTGTACCTAGAGTCAGGTAGAGCTTTTTAATTAATGACCACTTACCTTCAGATGTTACCTTTGTCTAGGAGCATCATGTGATGAAGAGTAGATGCTTCTAGTGGTCATTTTCTTCTTGGAGTTTGCCTCTCTTCTTGATACTTGTTCATGAGCATCTTGTCTTCTAGATCTGTGCTTCTTCTTCATCCTTTTTTTCATTTGAATTATCTAGACCTTTTGCTTCAGTCTTGTTTCTTTTGCAAAGGATTAGTGGACAACACATACCCGAAGGAATGTATAAACAATAACAAGGGTATAGTTGTCACATAGCTAAAGGTCACTTTTCATACTGTATAAAGTTGGTTCAAACATTTTAATTAGCATAGAACATTTACTCACCATTACTTCTTCTCTTAAGGATTGATTTTATTTTGTCTTAAGTTTGATTTGCATTTATGGAGTAAGAATCATTCAAACTTGTAGAGAGAAAGTAAGAGTGAGTAGAGGGATTGCAAACCAGCTTGATGGAGTGACGAGGGCTTCAGAGGAGGAAGAGCATTGTTGGATCATCTTTGGAGGAATCATCTACCTTCCTCCCCCAAGCTTGAACTTTTTTGCCACTCGATGTTGTTGGAGAGGGCTCTTGATTTTAGGTCCATTGAGCAAAGACCTCTCCCTTGCATCTGCATTCTTTAAACCATTTGGTCCAGGAGATGAGCATGTAGATAGTTGCACGCTCTTCTTTCATCAACCTTTCTTGATTTTCTTGAGTCTTGTTTGATGAGCTAATGTTCATTGGAGATGAAGGCTTGGGTTCCTCCTTGATAGCAGGGCGATGAGTTGTTAAATGACATGCCAGCCAATTTGAAGGTCAAGGGAGGAACTCCTTGAGAATTGCATAAAAGCTTCATCTCCAATGGCACAAGAACATCATCTTGCAATCGTTGTTGTTCATGGTCCTTTGGATCTGAATCGACAATCCACCATTGATCGATGTATGTTGACACAAGGATGCATGACATATTGGAATGTCATCCCTGTCTTTGTTGTCGATGTGCAAGATGGTGTCTTCAAGGACAATGAGAGTAGGTCTTTGATTGGCTAATATGATTGAGTTGCACCCTGCTTCCCATTGGCATCCTAGCTTGAGTTTTGGCAAGACTCAATGCTATGATGTCTTCACTTTCTTCATGGTTAGTCACATTGTTTATCCACTTTCTTTGGGTGAGTGCTCTTGATGTAGATCTTCTATAGAGCACTCATCTCCTTTTTATTCCATTACTAAAGTGGTGTTTTGGAAGGTTCATGCTAAGCCATGAACAGACATAGCTTATATTCATTTTTCCTGCAAAATGTTAGTGGATATATACCCGAAGGATTGCAATAATTTCAAATTTTGGGTTGTCCACAATTTATATGAATTTCATCTATTCTAATGAAGGGATACTTTTTAGGAATATGTTCGCATAGATTCTATTTATCATATTTTGCAATTTTTTTAGCACTTTAACATGGTTCAGGGCAAAAGTAACTTGTAGCAAAAGACAAAATGAGTGATCTTTGATACTTATCGTTCTTCCATCAATGATGAATGATCCGTATCTTTTGCATAAAGTTGTTGAAGTTCATCATATGCCTTGCTTCTTCTCTGAAGTGAGTTCATCTCTCTTGACTACCCAAGTTGAATTTGAGAGTTTTCCTTTAGGGGTTAGTCCAACAAAATAACCACTGTTTACCCTAGCAATTTTTAGTTCAATAACCAAACTAGACTCCATGTCTAATTTAATTAAGTAAGACTATTTAACCTAAGCACCACGCTTATATTAAAAACCTTTAGAAGTACTTATATTCAGCACTTCCAAACCAAAGCATACTATGGTAAACAAAGGTAGCAAGAACAGCACTGTAGAGATTTACTCATTTATTAGAGATGAAAGAGCATGATCATGGTGATGTTTTGTTTTTCAATTTAAGATGCAGGCGACATGAATGCAACTAACTAAACATGCTATAGATTTGAGGAAACATAAACTAAACAAAGTGGAGAGGATGCATGGATGATTTAAAGTAAACATGCAGTGAACTAATGATAAAACCTGAACTAAAGGGAGCACATGGATTATTGAAAGCAAACATGCAATGTGATACAAAAATTTCAAAAGATAGCTACTCATAAATTTAAAGTCTATGAGCAAGACTATCTCACCTTTCTTGATCATACTTACCATGACTCACATGATGGTTGTGAGTAGTGCAACTTCAATGTTCGTCACTTGAGATGTGAGTTGAATTCTTGTGACAATGACCTTTTCTCCAATCTACACATGGTTAGAATAATATATATGTATACACAAACCTATGAGATGGTAGGGTTCCAACATTGATGAATATCAGATGTTGAATGTTGAGGCACCCTGGGTTCTTCAATGTCTTGTGGAATTTTGCCGAAAGGTCGAAATGGCATCTATTGTCCTGTCTATTCCACACTCAATAGAACAAGGGGTAATCCTACTAAAACTAGTGATACACTAAATTAGCAAACATCAAGATCATTATCAAAATCTTTATGCTAAATGCTTTCCCGACAGCGGTGCCAAAAATGCTTGTTGGTATTTATTAAGTGCAAATAAAAAATAAAATATTCTGCAAGCGCATTGTTGGTATTTCTTAGCGTCACTACCAAAGATTGGCAATGGCACCAGAAATGCCTGTGGGGTAATTCTAAGTCTATTGGATAATTCCACAAGTGCACAGAATATACCGCTATAGCACTTCACCCGGGAGTATTCCAAGGTATCATAATTTATATTTTCCTAGGGCAAAGCAGTAGCTAGGAATGTTTAATAAAAGGGGAAAGAGATCCTTGTGTCTACTACAATCTAGTATCACTAGTGTAGGAAGGGGGTAAATGACTAAAAGGAAAGGATAGATAAATGATCACACATATCCTAATCTAAAGATAACTGGTAGAGAGCTATCTAGGTGGAAGGAAAACGAGTGAGTAAAGGCCTCCTATGTATCTTACTTTACTTCTATGCACTAAATCCTAATAGATAAATGACTCAACTAGACTGGTGCCTTACAACTTGCGTGGTGGGGATAGGCGACAAAGCAGGAGACAGAACTCTTACTAAAGCGGCTATACTCTTATGGGCGCCTTGCGTCTTAAGAACTAATCCGAACGTGGTTAGAAAACCCTAATGCGGCTATACCTCTCGGGAGTGTGCTCATGAACTGTCCGTGTGGACCAGCGGCAATCAAAGGTAAGATTAAGTCTGAACACCATGCTCACACTTACTCTTACAACTCTAGCTAATGCGCAGATAACTAGAGTTCCTATGCAAGATAGGAGGTTGATACACACACAAGTAGTTGGTTACAGGAAAGCAATCTAACTAAGGAAAATATACTACTAAGACAAGCACACAACAAGACTATAAAGACTATAGACTTGCACAAAGTAATTACCAAGTAAAGTAAAGAAAGAATATTATACTAATAAAGCAGAAAGTTTTACAAAAGAGAAAAGATATAAGGACTATACCAGACTCTCTAGAAGATGACTCAGGAGACCCTGAGCTTTGCCTGACTTGACTCTTTCTCCCACTCTATACTAACTACTACTACTCTAGCTTGGAGCTTGCATAATGGATCTTGTGATTGTGCGATGCTTTCCAAGGGTGGTGGCAGTCTCCTTATATAGGGGAAAGAGAGGAGGTGCCATGTCAGCGATCCGTGTGCTCCTCTCTACACCCTTAGATGAACCGACCCTGCAACCACCTCAAATGGACGTCTTGGATGAAACTTGATGCATGGGGGCATGTAGGAGGTCGCTGGTAGCAAATCGACTTAGTGGGGTCCACAGGATGGGGTCGGCCGACCCCTCATTGGCAGGTGGGCCTAGCTGGGTCTTCTAGAAGATGTCCCCAGCTGCCATGTGAAGTGGCATGGTTGGTTTCAAAATATTTGTCATGTTGCTTGCTTCCTTGTGGGCCCATGAATCCTATGAAATGATCTTCTGCCGTTGGATGAAAACACAGGTTGATCTGAGGGCTGAATTGGACTCCAGGGACCTTGACATGGATCATGCTCTAAGCTTAGCTCAAGGTGAGCTCATAGGGGGGTCAGCCGACCCCCTCAATGGGTCCCACCAATCTATATTTTGTTGTTTCCTTAAATCACAAGCTAAGAGTACAAGTGGAACTAGTTATTGATAAAATATGCTCATGTTATACTATTCTTCCTTGGAACCAAGGCATGTTGACAGTGTTTTGAGTGTGGATTTTCATGGTAATCCATTGTCAACAAGGTCCCCCAAGCTTAACCTTTCTCATCCCAAGCAAACAATCAAACTTAGCCTCGGTGGATCAGGTATTGTTACTATGCCCACATTTTAAGAGTACCATGTGCACAACAAAGTTCTTCTTCTTGAATGGAAAAATTAGCTATAAAAACTCACCCATATTACCTTAATCCTCTATGGGGCATATGGCTATTCCTTTGTCTTGGGCAGTTGAAAGACAGAATAGTTTGACTTGAGCACTAACTTTCTTATTCCTAGCAAGTTTCATACTGGAGGTTTTTGCAATGTTTTTTAAGAGAAAACTTAATGTTCCTCATGTGGTACTCTCATGTCGCTCAAATGGTGTATGATTCCTCACCAAGGCACAAGGTAAGATTGCCTTTCCTTATTTCATCCTACTTCTAAAAGGGCTTATGTGGATCTCAAGGTAGGGATAACAAGGAGATAACATATCTACTTGCATATGTTGTGAAGTCAAAGCTCTGATCCTTGAAGAGAAGTGTCATACCCCCAGATCAAGATGTGCAAGTGTGTGGTATATGATGGACTAGGTTGCTCCTTTATTTGGTAAGATCTCTCTTTCTACTTTTCTATTGAGACCGGGCTAGCATTTTTTCATGGACTTTCATGTGTCCATCTACATGAATACTTATTTTGCCTAGCCCTTTTCTTGTGTCTCATCTATCAAACAATATTTAGAAAGATTTTCTAACACTTAGAGCATGGAGCAACCTATTTGGTGGAAATGGAATGCATGTTTGTGCATACTTCCAGTGTAGAAGCAGCATGTATATATGTGGCGTGCATGTGATCTTGATCTTAGAGGCATGAAAAGTCTCTTAACAGGGATCAACAAGATTTGACAACACTCAACACAAAGAAAATAGCCTATGTGAAAGGTTTGTACATATGTAGAGCATATATGGCTGTGGTTGGAATTTATCACCATTGAGGAACAATTAAGTTTTTGATTATTTTAAGAATAAATTCTCCGATAATCAATCATGCCTAGAACAATATTATAGCAGCTCTTGTCTCACTATTTCATATCTCCCAACAACTTAGAGTTAGTTCTAGCACTGGCAACCCACAAAGTTTTTAGGTTCATGATGGTTCAAGAGAGCTAAGTAATCCATACATAAAGAAGCACTAAGTTGTAAACTAGGCACTAGAGAAACATTGACAAAGCAACCACTCATCATTTCCATAAGGAGAAATAGCATACATAAAGCATAGATACTATTAAAAACATACAGATATTTTTGGTATTTTTAAACTTTTCCATTTTTTATATGCAATAAGATAAATAACTAAAAATGCAAATGCTTAGATAGAATACTTACCTTAGTGGGGGAGAGGATCTCCCCCAAGCTTGGCTCTTGCTCACTGTGGTGGTGGATAGTGTTGGAACCATCCGGCTATCATATCTCATTTTAAAGGACTAAAATAAGATATATAAAAGCCTTACATGCGTCCCAGGATGTCGCACACATAAGTTGATAAATTATAAATAGTACCAAATCAGAATTTATTACATAGTGCACGAATAGCATGACCTCGTCTTTAACAAAAATAAGACACAACTAAGGTAACTCCAGATGATAGCTCCAACGTAGGGACATGTCAACTAGTTGACACAAGCTAGTAATCGTGTTGATAACTCTCACTCCAATCTTGATCTGTTACCCATCCGGGATTTTCCAAGCAACGGAATAAAACAAGTGTAAGTACATACGTACTTAGCAAGCATAGAAGGGGTTCATGAAGCTCAATAAAGGTTGACATGGTTTAATTGCAAGTAGCTTTTAGTGTTGTCACATTTTAGTAGTTAGCATCAAGGCAGTAATGATTCCCATAACCACAAGATCAGGTAAACATGGTTAAGAATATGATAAAAGAAATGTTAACATGTAACACAATTTGAGTTGATGATCCATTCCATAACAACCCCTTCGCCTCCCTAACCGTGGGCACGGACGATATATTGGTTTAACTCTGTATAGAGGTGTACACTTTCAATACGGGTCATGATTTCCAAATGCATGGGTTTGCAAGGCCCAAAACACCGTAAACCATATAAAGCCACTCATAGGTTCGTCTAACATGCTAGGTTCATCATCGAATATAGAAAACCCCTCTCCCAAAATGGTACATCCTAGTTATAACACATAATGAAGAGGCAGCCCTATACCCAACTCACAGATGCTCTAACTTGCTAGAAAAGGTCCTATGAATAACTAGAGCCAGAGCCATGTAGCCCCCATAGCTGTACGTTATGTCCCGGATGATCACTTATAGTTTGGATCTTATTGAAAACAATTTTTCATTAGTTGCATAGTCATTAATCAAGTTACAAGATCATGGTTATAAAGCACTAGCATTAACTACCCATATGCAACATCCCCAATTATCAAGGTAGACAGGAAATCAAAGCTAGGAAACCTTAACAGGGAAGCAAAGAGACACATGCGTATGATTTTAGTGTGTATAGTGAATAGGTAACAAGGATGGTCCCAACTATACCTGCCTTGATCAAAGCTCTCCTAATGAACCTACTAATCCTGGTTGTCGAAGTACTTTTGTTCTCCAACAAACGGCTCACTCTCTAAACTCGATCATCAATCAGTAACACACAAGCATCGAGCAATCATACATGAGCAAACCAATAGATTTAATTAGAACAGTATACCATGTCAACAAAACAGTATGAGAAAAGTTTATAAAACCAATCTACACATCGTTATGATCACACAGACGTAAACATCATCAAAATCGGAGCTATAATGAGAAAGTTATAAATTTTAGAAGGTTTTCTATAGTAAAATAATAGATTAAAATAGAGCTCGATTTTCAAAAATTGAAAATAAATCTAACAGTTGTACTAACATGTAGATCATAAAATTATGAGTCTAATGCAACTTGAATGGATCAAATCGGAGTTAAACGAAGAAGTTATGAGCAAAACAAAATGAGCGAACAAACTGTAAATAGAGAAAACATATTTTTGAATCTATTAAAAGAAAATACGCTTTCCAGTGAATGAAGCGTATTTTGCGGAGACCGCAAAGGACTCTTAATTAAATAGACAGAAACCCGAGGGGTTTTCTACAAAGTTGCCAAGCGAAGGGGTATCAGCCATAGATGGCCGTCGGATCTAAGGTGGACGGTGTGGATTAGATCGGGAATAAAAGAGAGAGGGAGCTCGCTGAGGAAGATGATTGGCGTGGCGGTCGGCCATGGCGGTCAGCGACGAAATTCGCCGGAGAATTGAAAACTGGCCCTAGAGGCCTCGGTTCTACACGAGACCTACACCAAATGGAAGAGGAGCTCAACATGATCTCACCTGCGGTCAAGATGTCGATCGGAACAGACAAAGGCGAGCTGGCGACATACGATGGTGGCACTGAGCTTCCTACGAAGTTCGACGAGGAGCCGTGAGCAAAACCAAGCATGTGAAAAGGGAAAATTGATCTTGGCGACTTCGAGAGCTTGATAATGAACTCGGCGACTTGTCAATTACGAAGCAGGAGCCGCAAAATGGTGAAGTTGAGTTTGGGTGGCGGTGGCTAGGGTTTGCGGCTGTTGTGGCTTCAAACACGGACGGCTGCTTGCGCGAGGGTTCAGGCGGAGGGCGAGGCGGACACGCGATGCTTGCTTTATTTGGGGGTAGCTGCATGGGCGGCACGCGAGGACGAGGTGGGGTCGGGCAGGACTCCAACACCGGACAGTGTCCAGCTTGGACACGAGCAGAGGTGAGGGACGGCGCTGACAAGTGGGCCCCAGTTTTCGGTGACATAAAGAGGAAAGGGAAGGTGGCTTGCCGCTGCGGCTTGCTAGGCCTCGGCCTTTCGGCCGGGGAGGGAGAAGAGAAGGGTGAGTAGGCTTCAGCCTGGGCTAGCCCAAGACAGAGGCCGAGCGGGCCACGGTGAAGGAAACGACCTTCGGGCCAAAGAAGAAAGGAGGGGGATGGGGAAAGGAAATAGTTTTCCTTTTTATTTGAATAGTTTTTCAAATAAATTTTCAAGAGGATTTTGAAATCCAAAACGAACCCAACAAAATCCAAACATTACAGTAAAAATTATGTAGCGGCATGAATGCAAAGACATGCTTCTTGTCTACATTTGATTTTATTTTTACAAAAAATTATTATTTCTCCTACATAAAATGCTCACAAATTGCATAATTAAATCAATTTGGCTATTTTAAAACCATGCAAATTTTAGGGTGTTACAAATCTACCCCCTTAAAAGAATCCCGTCCTCGAGATTAAGCTGCTTACTCAAAGAACTTTGGATATGCCTTTCTCAAATCCTCTTCTCTTTCCCAAGTTGCCTCAGCTTCAGAATACCGATTCCACTGAACCTTGCACATCTTAATAATTATACTCCTTGTGACCCATTCCGCTTTTTCCAAAATCTTAACCGGATATGCTTCATAAGTAAGATCATCCTTCACTGTAAGCTCTTCTATAGGTATCTGCTCTACTTCTGGCACACACAAACACTTTTTAAGTTGTGACACATGGAACACATCATGCACACCGGCCAACTTCTTAGGCAACTCTAGTTGATAAGCCACATCCCCACATCTCGCAATAACCTTGAATGAACCAACATACCTTGGTGCTAATTTTCCCTTAATGTTGAACCTCTGCACACCTCTCATAGGTGACACTTTCAAGTACACATAATTATCTACCTGGAAAGCGAGTTCCCTCCTTCGAGTATCCGTATAAGTCTTCTGACGAGATTGTGCCACCCTCAGATTTTCTCTGATCATTCTAACCTGTTCTTCTGCCTCTCTTAGTGACTCTAGACCAAACTATTCTGTCTCCCTAGTTTGATTCTAGAACAATGGAGTCCTACACTTTCGCCCATATAAAGCTTCAAACGGTGCCATCTTGTGACTCTGTTGGTAACTGTTTTTATACGAGAACTCAGCATAAGGCAAACTCCTATCCCAACTAGTCCCTTTCTGCAATGCACAAGCCCTCAACATATCCTCTAAAATCTGATTTGTTCTCTCAGTCTGACCATCGGTCTGAGGATGATAGGCTGTACTAAAATTTAACTGAGTTTCTAGTAAAGTATGTATTTGCTTCCAAAATTGAGAGGTGAACTATGAACCTCTATCGGACACAATCTTCTTTGGCACTCCATGCAAACACACGATCCTTTCCATGTACAATTCTGCTAATCTTGGTCCATTGTAAGTGGTCTTGACAGGTAGAAAATGTGTCACCTTAGTCAAACAATCAACGATCACCCATATAGAATCATAGCCACTCTTAGTACGTGGTAATCCCACTATAAAATCCATACCAACCTCATCCCACTTCCATTCAGGTATCTTCATTGGTTGTAACAGTCCTGCTGGCCTTTGATGTTCTGCTTTCACATGTTGACACGTATCACATATAGCAACATACGCAGCCACATCTCTCTTTAACCCATACCACCAATACCTTTCCTTGATGTCTAGATACATCTTTGTACTTCCAGGATGAATGGAGTAACCTGGCTCATGTGCCTCCCTTAGAATTGCATCCTGAATAGCTTTTATTTCTGGCACACATATCCTCTTGCCAAACCACAACGTACCATCTTCGTCTATACGAAAACCAGGTGCCTTCCTAATCACAACATTCCTTGCTATCTCCTTCAATTTCTCATCCTCTAACTAACTCTTGCGTATTTCTTGCTCTAAAGTAGGTGTCACCTCTATCTCCATAGTATTGAGAACAACACCAAGATTCAATCGCTGCAACTCATCACATAGCTCCTTGGTCATAGTCATCATCTGAATCTCACTAGCATACCTCTTCCTGCTAAGTGCATCAGCCACAACATTTGCTTTCGTGGGATGATAAAATGTTCAAAATCATAGTCCTTGATCAATTCCAGCCATCGGTGTTGCCTCAAGTTTAAATCTGATTGAGTGAAGATATATTTCAAACTCTTGTGATCTGTATAAACATCACACTTGTGGCCAATCAGATAATGCCTCCAGATCTTCAAGCATGAACCACTGCTGCTAACTCCAAGTCACGAGTAGGATAATTTAACTCATGCTTCCGCAACTACCTGGATGCGTAAGACACAACTCTCCCTTCTTGCATAAGAACACACCCCAAACCTTGTCGAGACGCATCACAATAGATAGAGAACTTCTTACTCAGATCTAGTAGTATCAACACAGGAGCTGTAGTCAATCTCTTCTTCAACTCTTTGAAGCTAGCTTGACACTTATCAGACCACTCAAAATTGACATTCTTCTCTAACAGAGCTGTCATGGGTTTAGCAAGCTTGGAGAAACCTTTAATAAACCTTCTATAGTAACCAGCCAAACTAGGAAAACTATGAATCTCACTAACATCAGTGGGTGGCTCCCAGTCTAAAACTTCCTTCACTTTCTTAGGATCCACTGCTATCCCTCCATTAGAAACAACATGACCCAAGAAAGAAACTTCATTCAGCCAGAACTCACACTTACTCTTCTTAGCATACAATTTGTGTTCCCTGAGTTTCTGCAACACCAATCTGAGATGCTCAGCATGTTCCTCTTTGGTCTTGGAGAATACCAATATGTCATCAATGAACACTACCACGAACTTGTCAAGGTACTCCATAAACACAATATTCATCATGTACAAGAAGTAGGCAGGTGCATTGGTCAAACCAAAGGACATAACTGTATACTCATATAACCCATACCTCATGGTGAAAGCTATCTTTGGGATATCTGAATTCTAAATCTTCAACTGATGATAACCAGAACGTAGATCAATCTTAGAAAACACACAAGCTCCTCTTAACTGATCAAACAGGTCATCAATCCTCGGCATCGGGTACTTGTTCTTGATGGTGACTTCATTGAGAGAACGGTAGTCAGCACACACCTGCTGAGTGCCATCTTTTTTTCAACAAAGATTACAGGGGCACCCCACAAAGATGAACTAGGACGTATGAAACCCTTCTCCTACAACTCCTTCAGTTGTTTCTTAAGTTCTTCTAATTCATTTACCCCCATTCTATATGGACGTTTTGCTATAGGTACAGTGCCAGGTAATAACTCAATAATAAACTCAATGTCACGGTCAGGTGGCATACCTGGTAAGTCATTAGGAAAAACATCCGGGAACTCCTCCATGACATGGTCTTTATCAGCATCATCATCTTCATCTAGCAGATTCACTATAGCTGTAGGTGGTGCTTGCACTGCCACATCTACACTAATTCTGCCCCCTTTTGGTGTTGTCAGAACTACCACTTTCTCTTTACATTGAATTACCACACTATGTTTCTTCATCCAGTCCAAACCTAGGATCTCATCAATGCCAGACATGCTCAACATAGTCAAACTAGCAGTGAACTCTACCCCCTTAAAGAGATACTAAATGAGGGACAATAATAAGAAGCTGGTATTCCTCCTCCTGGTGAGTTCACTAGCATGGATTCTTTCAAGGAAAGTAGGGGTGTACTATGTGCTTTAACAAATGCTTGTGATATGAAAGAATGCTAAGCTCCAAAATTAAAAAGAATAGTAGCAGAGATAGAGTTGATGCTAAATATACCCAGCATAATTTCTGGCACCACCTAAGCAGTAGCCTCCTTCGCAGTCTCAGTGGACACATGGTTCACTCTCCCATAGGTAGCATAAGATCTCCCATTGCCACTCTGCCTCTGTGGAGTTTGTTGATTCGACCTTTTGGGGCAACTGCTAGCATGATGCCCCACATCACCACACACAAAACACCTATTGGTAGTGCTAGGGGTGCCATTCTTCAAGGGTATGTTGTTAGGTGTAGTGAGATGTGAATTTCGATTACCCTGCTGCTGTGGTGTGTGTGAACTCCAATTCTGTTGTTGGTTATGTGAGCGCTTCTGATTATTCTGAGGATACTGAGGACGCGATGGGTTGGAGAAATGATTCCACTGGCTATCTTGTCCTTGGAACCTCTGCTGATAGCCTTGAGAGTTAGGACAAAAACGATTGTTGCTTCCAGATCCCTATCCTTCCATCCTCCTCTTCCTATCCTTGTCCTTGTGCATATTGTCAAATACAATAGCGCTATTCACCAACTCCTGGAAACTGGCATACTTCTGTCCAGCCAACTGCAGCTTAAGTTTATAGTAAATCCCCTGAGGAAATGATGTCGCTTGTCAGCTTCTTCCTGCACCTCATTTAGAGCATAGCGAGCAAGCTCATTGAACTTGTTGTGATACTCGCTCATAGTCATGTTGCCCATCCTGAGAGATCTAAATTCCTCTTGCTTCTGTTCAACAAGACCTTATGGGATGTGGTGTGCCTTAAAATCCCTAACAAAATCTACCCACATGATGGCGAGAGCATTGGCGGGAAGAGTAACTTGATAGGACTCCCACCATGTTTGCGTAGCACCTTGCAATTGTCCAGATGCAAAGAGCACCTTTTCTCCATCATTGCACTGAGCAAGGTTTAATTGTTTCACCATAGCATGTACCTAGTCGTCAGCTTCTAGTGGTTCTATGGAGTGAGAAAACACAGGAAGGTTACCATGCATGAACTCTGTATGCTTATCCTGTGGTGGTGGCGCGTGTGGTACTCCTCCAGCTTGCATGGTCTATGCCAACTGGGTCAAGGCTTGCATCATCTGAGCTTGTGAGGCCATGAATTCCTCACGGGTGACTAGTGGGGGATTGTTTTTAGCAACATTCCTATTTCCTCTTCTTGACATTTGCACTAATTCATACAGAGGAATCCTTAGAATAACCAAAATCTCAATACTGTCATCTCTATAATGATTCTAAAAATTTCTGGACGTTCTAGATATAATGAATCCTTAGTTACAGTTTTAGCAGTCTAGCAAAACAATCATAATCGGAGTTCTAGATATCCAATTTAGACAAACTTTATATGATTGGAAATCTTAGGAAGTTATCTACAACATTTTTCTATATTGTATCACCAGATTCAGTCATTAAATTTGTTGAAAACAGCACACAACAGAAACTATTTCAGACATCGAGACTGTGCAGAAACACTGACTATGAAAAGTTATAACTCATAGCTCAAAAATGATCTAAAGGTGATTCTTGTGGAATTGAAAAGGTACTGAAGTCTAGTTATTGACATCAAAATTTCTCCAGATTTTCAATAGCGAAACTCAAGATATAACAGAAATATTACAGACTGCTCCAGAATTTTAGCACCGGACAGATTCGAGATTGACCAAACCAAACTTTATTAAAGACCCCAAGACTCTAATATGTTTAACTAAGGAACATTACGGGCATGCCCACGAAGCTCCATCACTCATTACAAATATTCAAATCACTCAAAAGCATAAAAACAACTCAACTAACATACCAAAGTTCACTCGCAATTAAAAGATTCGACTCCACTTGACTAACGAAACTAACGATTATTACATAAAGGTCTCCTGCACCTAAAGACTAGAAGGAGGGGCATGCTTCTCATAAA
Source organism: Bothriochloa decipiens (assembly GCA_023333625.1). Lineage (NCBI taxonomy): Eukaryota > Viridiplantae > Streptophyta > Magnoliopsida > Poales > Poaceae > Bothriochloa > Bothriochloa decipiens. The sequence continues at coordinate 35,980,625 of CM041632.1, read as the reverse complement.
TCTTCAGTTCTCCAATGGAAGCTCTAAGGTTTTCATGTGTCTTCTGCAACTTCCTGTAGTCCTTCCCTTGCTGGTAGAGTGTAGCTTCCAAGATACTAACCCTTTCCATCATATCATAGCCAAAGTGTTTTTGTAGCTTGGTGTGCTGGATCAAGATCTGTCGGAAACATCATTGCCCATCCATCTCCCATATTTTGATCCTCATATGGAAGATAACGGTAGCGATCATGTTGCATTGGCTCACAACGATTTCCACGAAGACTCACCCACGCTAAAATGTTGTATAATCAATACTGCTCTCCATGGTATGGTGATGTCCCCAATGAAAATGAGCCCTTTTATGCTTGAAAACTCCTGGTCCCTCATTCTCAGAGAAGATGTTTACAGTGGTCTTTCAATAAATTGTTGCAAGAGGATGAATATACTCAACACAGACATACTGTATTGCAGGCTTCCAATCAGCATAGTATTGAGTCAGCACCTCCACTAGACGATGATGTGCTGTGGAGTCATGGTTCCACAAGGTACGCTCCCTTGAAGTCCACTTCATTGGAGGGGGTTCATCATCACCTTCAGCAGCTTCCATCTCATCATCACTGAGGATAATGATATCTTACTCCACTTCCATAGGCTCTAGCTCTTATTCTTCTTCTTCTTGGGCTTCCTCCATATGTTCTTTTTCTTCAGACTTAGGTGTAGGTGACGGTAAAGGTGATGGCGCCTATTGTGCAGGGAGTGTGGCCACTTCTTCTTCATCATCCTCACTATTCCAATCTCGCACTTCAACTCATGGCAGAATGGAACCTCCAGTACTCTTGCGGGCTGTCTGATTGGTACGCATCTATAGAATTAGACCAAGTTAATTTAGAATCAATGTTTTGTAATAGAATAAGATAGAAGTAGTATAAAAATTTAGAAGATATCAAGACTGAGATAGTAAGCAAGAATCTAGTAAAGCAAAGAGAGCAAAAAACGACCATTCTATCCAGGCTTGCGTCCTACAGTCAACCATGCTCTGATACCAATTTGTCATATTTCATTTTAAAGGACTAAAATAAGATATATAAAAGCCTTACATGCACCCCAGGATGTCGCGCACATAAGTTGACAAATTATAAATAGTACAAAATTAGAGTTTATTACATAGCGCATGAATAGCATGACCTCGTCTTTAACAAAAATAAGACATAACTAAGGTAACTTCAGATGATAGCTCCAACACAGTGACATGTCAACTAGTTAACACAAGCTAGTAATCGTGTTGATAACTGTCACTCCAATCTTGATGTGTTACCCATCCGGGATTTTCCAAGCAACGGAATAAAACAAGTGTAAGTACATACTGTTGGGAATATGCCCTAGAGCTAATCATGTAGATGATGATATTCCAATTGTATCCATGATTAATAAAGTGTTTATTGAATATCCATTATAAATAACTTGTATTGATTGGAGATTGTGTGAATTGTTTGTGGAAATCAATTGCTTGAATGGTTATTCTAAAGTTGTCCCTGGTTGGCGTTCTTGTGAGAACACACTTGAATATTAGACCAGCACATGTATTAGTTGATGACTATGTTTCACAAGTCATGGACATGAAGATGTCAAACTAATAATATGGGCACATGTGAGACATGTAGGCTGGACTGACCCGACATGAGAAAGTCTCTATTCATGTTATGTACATTATGTCCTTAGACCTAAGATTGTGGTATGTACTCAAGATGTGAAACGGCCTACTTAGGGACTATCAAACGCTTCTCCGTAACTAGGTAGTTATAAAGGTGGTCTTCGGGTGGTCGGGAAGCATGCTATAAGACATAGACAATCAAGATGGAATTTGCCGCTCTCTACACGAGAGAGATATCACTGGATCACTCAAGTGATTGGATCAACAAATGCATGGTCCTGCTTGGGTTAAGTGTTAACCCACGAGTTGAACCATATATTGAGTGGCAAAGGGAATAACTTGTATGTGGTTGTAGTGGTTCGTCTGATATGATCTTTCCGTGCACATAGGAGTTGTCATGCCTTGCTAGAGGCCGCTGTCAACTATTGGGCGAGTAGGAGTACCTGGCCTATGTCAATGTGTGCGTGAACCCATAGGGTCGCACGCTTAAGGGGCTGGAAGCCTAATTCGGATTGAACCCAAATTAGACAAGGCTTAGGGTTACTAATGGGCCTCCAACTCGTGAGCTCATTGGGGACGCCTATATAAGCAAGGGGTAATGGCGCGGTCAGCTGTATACATGCCGTTGGTAGCCACCGTCGCCCTCCCCACGCTTGCGCCTTCTGCTCCTTGTGGACCTAGCAGTTCAGAGGTGCATCGCTTCTTCCCTGCATGTGTGGGATTCCTCGGAGGTGCTGCATCTGGAGCACTGGGACAAACCACGCGAGGGGATTGAGGTGACAGACGACCATGCAACTGCACTGCCTGCTGCGACGCGTATGACTACATCGAGTCATGTTAACTTGATGATGGTCTTTTAACTTTGTTTGATTTTGAATCATACGAGACATGTGAGGCTTGCTTGCTAGGCAAGATGACCAAGGCGCCATTCAAAGGATTTCTTGAGAGGGCATCTGACTTGTTGGAACTTATACATGCTGATGTATGTGGACCAATGAGCATGATAGTTTGAGGTGGATTTCAATACTTCATAACTTTTATTGATGACTTTAGTAGATATGGATATGTCTATCTAATGAAGCATAAGTCTAAAACATTTGAAAAGTTAAAAGAATTTCAGAATGAAGTAGAGAATCAATGTGGCAAGAAGATCAAGGCCTTGCAATCTGATCGTGGAGGCGAATATCTAAGTCACGAGTTTAGCAATCATCTTAAAAGTTGTGGAATTGTTCCACAGCTTATGCCACCCAGAACGCCTCAAAGAAACGGCGTGTCTGAGCAACGTAATCGGACCTTGTTGGACATGGTTTGGTCTACCTTTATCATTCTAGGGATACACTCTAGAAACAGCCTCTTTCACATTGAATAGGGTACCATCTAAGTCCATAGTTAAGACACCATATGAGATGTGGACTAGTAAGAGTCCCAGTTTGTCTTTTCTGAAAATTTGGGGTTGTAAAGTTTATGTCAAACAACTTATATCAGATAAACTAACACCCAAATCGGACAAGTACTTTTTCATTGGATATCTGAAGAAAACTTTAGGGTATTATGTCTATAACCGATCAGAGGGCAAAGTGTTTGTTACTCGAAATGGTGTTTTCTTAGAAAAAGAGTTTCTCAAAAGAGAAAATAATGGACAAAAGGTGTATCTTGAAGAAGTTCAAGATGAGCCAGTAGGGACTGACTCTATGAGTGATGCTAATGTAGCAGAGTAAGTTGAGACACCCGTGGCAGTGGAGACACCACCACAACCACGAAGATCAGCGAGACTTCGCGCATTGCGTGGGGATTTGTTATTGTTAGACGATGACGAACCTGTGGATTATGCGGAAGCTATGATGGACCTAGATTCAGAGAAATGGCAAAGTGCCGTGAGATCCAAGATAGATTCCATGGGAGACAATCAAGTTTGGAACTTGGTTGACCCGCCTGATGCGGTTAGACCCATAGAGAGCAAATGGATCTTTAAGAAGAAGGATATGGACGAAAATGTTCATGTCTATAAAGCTCGACTTGTCGCAAAAGGTTTTTGGCAAGTTCGACGAGACGTTCTCGCCGGTAGCGATGCTTAAATCTATTCAAATCATTCTAGTAATTGCTGCATATTTTGATTATGAGATATGTAGATGGATGTTAAAACAGCCTTTCTAAATGGGTGTTTAGAAGAGGACATGTATATGATACAGCCCAAAGGTTTTGTTGATCCTAATAATACTGAAAAGATATGCAAGCTTAAGAAATCTATTTATGGGTTAAAGCAAGCATCTCAGAGTTGGAATATTCATTTTGATGAGGTAGTCAAAGGGTTTGACTTCCGTCAGAATGAAGAAGAACCTTGTGTTTACCAGAAGGTAAGTGGGAGCGCTGTTGTGTTTCTGATCTGGTATGTGGATGACATACTATTGATTGAGAATGATATTCCTATGTTGCAATCTATAAAGACTTCACTGAATAATAGTTTTTCTATGAAGGATTTAGGTGAAGCAGCATACATCTTGGGAATTAAGATCTATAGAGATAGGTCTAGAAGGCTAATAGGATTAAGCCATGACACATACATTGACAAGGTGTTGAAATGGTACAACATGGAACAGTCAAGAAAGGGTTCTTGCCTATGTCACATGGTATGCGCTTTAGTGACAAGCTGTGTCCTTCATCAGATGAAGAACACAACCGCATGAGTAAGGTTCCATATGCTTCGGCTGTTGGTTCCATCATGTATGCCATGATATGTACTCACCCAGATGTCACATATGCTCTAAGTGTTGCGAGCAGGTACCAAGCTAGTCCAAGTGAACCTCACTGGACGCTTGTTAAGAACATCCTAAAGTACTTACGAAGGACTAAGGATGTGTTCCTAATCTATGGAGGTGAGGAGGAGCTCGTTGTAAATGGTTACAGTGCTGCTAGCTTCCAAATTGAAGGGGATGACTCACTATCTCAATCAGGTTTTGTGTTCACAATAAATGGTGGTGCAGTTAGTTGGAAAAATTCCAAGCAGGAGACGATGTCCGATTCTACAGTAGAAGTCGAGTACATTGCAGCTTCTGGCGCTGCAAAGGAAGGTGTTTGGTTGACGAGGTTCCTCATTGAGCTTGGTGTGTTTCCGAATGCGTCGGACCCATTGAATTTACATTGTGATAACAATGGGGCGATTGCACAGGCTAACCAGCCTAGGGATCACCAGAAGAACAAACATATACTCCAGAAGTTTCATCTCATTCGAGAGTTTGTGAAACGAGAAGAGATCAAATTGTGCAAAATACATACGGATTTAAATGTAGTAGATCCTTTGATAAAGGCTCTTCCACAGCCTAAGCATGAGGCGCACATGAGGTCTATGGGGATTAGACATCTAAGAGATTAACTTTAGTGCAAGTGGGAGACTATTGGGAATATGCCCTAGAGCTAATCATGTAGATGATGATATTCTGATGGTATCCATGATTAACAAAGTGTTCATTGAATATCCATTATAGACAACTTGTGTTGATTGGCAATTATGTGAATTGTTTGTGGAACTTAATTACTTGAATGGTTATTTTAAAGTTGTCCCTGGTCGGCGTTCTTGTGAGAACACACTTGAATATTAGACCAGCACATGTATTAGTTGATGGCTATGTTTCACAAGTCATGGACATGGAGATATCAAACTAATAACGTGGGCATATGTGAGACATATAGGCTGGACTGACCCGACATGAAAAGTCTCTATTCACGTCATGTACGTTATGTCCTTAGACCTAAGATTGTGGTATGCACTCAAGATGTGAAACAACCTACTTAGGGACTATCAAACTCTGCTCCATAACTGGGTAGTTATAAAGGTGGTCTTTGGGTGGTCGGAAAGCATGCTATGAGACATAGACAATCAAGATGGAATTTTCCCCTCTCTACGTGAGAGAGATATCACTGGATCACTCAAGTGATTGGATCAACAAATGCATGGCCGTGCATGGCTTAAGTGTTAACCCCCGAGTTGAACCATATATCGAGTGGCAAAGGGAATAACTTGTATGTGGTTGTAGTGGTTCGTCTGATATGATCTTTTCGTGCACATAGGAGTTGTCACGCCTTGCTAGAGGCCACTGTCAACTATTGGGTGAGTAGGAGTACTCGGCCCATGTCAATGTGTGCGTGAACCCATAGGGTCGCACGCTTAAGGGGCTAGAAGCCTAATTTGGATTGGACCCGAATTAGACAAGGCTTAGGGTTACTAATGGGCCTCCAACTCGTGAGCTCATTGGGGATGCCTATATAAGCATGGGTTAGGGGCGTGGTTAGCTGTATACTCGCCTTTGGCAGCCGCCGTCGCCCTCCCAATGCTCACGTCTTCTGCTCCTTGCGGACCTAGCAGTCTGGAGGCGCATCGCTTCTTCCCTGCACATGTGGGATTCCTCTGAGGTGCTACATCTAGGGCACTGGGATGAACCGCGCAAGGGGATTGAGGTGACGGATGACCATGCAACTGCACTGCCTGCTACGACACGTACGACTACATCGAGTCTTCTTTCGCTGCACCTGCGCGTCTAGTGGTAATCCGGTAACCTGTAACTCGCAGTAGATCCAAGTTTATGAGGTCAAAAGTTTTGTTTTCTGGCTAGTGTAGCATCCTCATAACCCTTCAAATACGTACTTAGCAAGCATAGAAGGGGTTCATGAAGCTCAATAAAGGTTGACACGGTTTAACTCCAAGTAGCTTTTAGTGTTATGTCACATTTTAGCAGTTAGCATCAAGGTAGTAACGATTCCCATAACCACATGATCAGGTAAACATGATCAAGAAGATGATAAAAGCAACATTAACATGTAACACAATTTGAGTTGATGATCTATTCCATAAGAACCCCTTGGTCACCATAACCGGGGGCACGGATGATATATCGGTTTAACTCTGAATGGAGGTGTACACTTTCACTATGGGTCATGATTTCCAAATGCATGGGTTTGCAAGGCCTAAAACACTGTAAACCATATAAAGCCACTCATAGGTTCATCTAACAAGCTAGGGCCGTAGGGTCATCGAATATAGAAAACCCCTCTCCCAGAATGGCACATCCAATTTATAACACATAATGAAGAGGCATCCCTATACCCAACTTGCAGATCCTCTAACTTGATAGAAAAGGTCCTATGAATAACTAGAGCCAAAGCCATGTAGCCCCCATAGCTGTACGTTATGTCCCAGATGATCACTTACACTTTGGATCTTATTAAAAACCAGCTTTTCATTTGTTGCATAGTCATTAATCAAGTTACAAGATCATGGTTATAAAGCACTAGCATTAACTACCCATATGCAACATCCCTAGTTATCAAAGTAGACAGGAAATCAAAGCTAGGGAACCTTAACAGGGAAGCAAAGAGACACATGCGTATGATTTTAGTGTGTATAGTTAATAGGTAACAAGGATGGTCCCAATTATACTTGCCTTGATCAAAGCTCTCCTGATGAACCTGCCGATCCTGGTTATCGAAGTACTCTTGTTCTCTAACAAACGGCTCACTCTTTAAACTCGATCATCAATCAGCAACACACAAGCATTGAGCAATCGTACACGAGCAAACCAATAGATTTAATTAGAACAGTACACCATATCAACAAAAAAGTATGAGAAAAGTTTATAAAACCAATCTACACGTCGCTATGATCACATAGACATAAAGATCATCAAAATCGAAGCTATAACGAGAAAGCTATAACGAGAAAGCTCGGTTTTCAAATATTGGAAGTAAATCTAACAATTGTACTAACATAAGATCATAAAATTATGAATCTAATGCAACTTGAACGGATCAAATTAGAGTTAAAACGAAGAAGTTATGAGCAAAACAAAATTAGGGACTAAACTATAAATAGAGAAAATATATTTTTGAATCTGTTAAAAGAAAATATGCTTTCCAGTGAATGAAGCATATTCTGTGGAAACCGCAAAGGACTCTTAATTAAATAGATAGAAACCTGAGGGCTTTTTTGCAAAGTTGCCAAGCGAAGGGATATTGGCCACAGATGGCCGTTGGATCTGGGGTGGACGGTGTGGATTAGATCAAGAATAAAAGAGAGAGGGAGCTCGCCGGGGAAGATGACCGGCGCGGCGGTCGGCCATGGCCGACGGCGATGGAACTCGCCAAAGAATTCAAAACCGGCCCTAGAGGCCTCGGTTCTACATGGGACCTAGACTAAATGGAAGAGGAGGTCAACACGATCTCACCTGCAGTGATGATGTCGACTAGAATGGACGAAGGCAAGCTGGCGACGTACGACGGTGGCGGTGAGCTTATTGCGAAGTTTGGTGAGAAGCCGTGAGCAAAACCGAGCATGAGAAAAGGGAAAATTGTTCTAGGCAACTTCGAGAGTTTGATAACGAACTCGACGACTTGTCAATTGCGAAGCGGGAGCAGTGAAATGGCGAAGTCGAGTTTGGGCGGCGGCTAGGGTTTGTGGCTGCTGTGGCTTCAAACACGGACGACTGCTGGCTTGAGGGTTCAGGCGGAGGGCGAGGAGGACGCACGGTGCTTGCTTTATATGGGGGTAGCTATGTGGGCGTCACGCGAGGACGAGGCGGGGTTGGGCAGGACTCCAACATCGGATGGTGTCCTGCTTTGACACGTGCAGAGGTGAGGGACGATGTCAACAAGTGGGCCCCAGTTGGCGGTGACACAGAGAGGAAAGGGAAGGTGGCCTGCCACTGCGGCTTGCTGGGCCTCGAACTTTCGGCTCGGGAGGGAGAAGAGAAGGGCGAGCAGGCTTCAGCCTAGGCTGGGCCAAGACAAAGGCCGAGCGGGCCACAGTGAAGGAAATGGCCTTCGGGCCAAAGAAGAAAGGAGGGGGAAGGGGAAAGGAAATACTTTTCCTTTTTAAAATGAACCCAACAAAATCCAAACATCATAGTAGGACTTATGCAGCGGCATGAATGCACAGACATGCTTCTTGTCTACATTTGATTTTATTTTTATAAAAAATTATTATTTGTCCTACATTAAATGCTCACAAATTACATAATTAAATCAATTTGGCTATTTTAAAACCATGAAAATTTTAGGGTGTTACACCGGCCCAATGTTGTGCCACCTCTTCTTGCATTGCTTGCAGGTACTGGGCACTTTGTTGTGCCAATTGCAATGTTGCATCTTATTCAATATGCATTGCACCCATGTTGTTGATGAGGTTGTCTACATTTGTCCTTTGGGGGCGTCTCTCCCTTCGCCTTGGGTGAGGATTGTCCTGTGGACGCGGAGGCCTCCCCATGGACCCTGAAATGTCCATGGAGCTTGCCTCTGTGCCTTTTTCAACTTCTTCTGTAGGGCATGAGGGGCCTGCCTGGTTCATCTAAGCAGCTCATGACATTCCTCTTGTCATCCTATCTGTCTCTGCAACATTTTGGCCTCTTGCCTCTCGATCCAATTTGATGGTTAGTGTACGAAGCCTATACAGCTAACGTTTGTCGCAAGGAAAAGGATCTTCGACTGTATAGCCAGGATATATCATTTTAAGTCCACCTCTTGGACCTCTCTTGAGCATATTAGAATTAATAAAGACATTCTCATCTATAACATCCCTAGCAGATGTAATGTATTCAAAGGCATGTGAGTCTGTTGAACACCAAGTGTCGGCTATGCGAGTAATGAATGATGTGCAGTAGATGGAGTTTTCATTTTCAAAGTAACTAAGCCAAAAGTTCACTAGCAGTTTAACAGAAGAGACCTTAATTTTGTGTACCATGGCATAAAGTAGTTTAAGTTCATCATCACTTAAGGTATTACCTCTAGTGTTAGGAAAAAGAGTTGGATTATGGATTTTGGAGGCTGTGAGGCGAGAGCAATCATTAGAGCTAGAAATTGCTTTCAAAAATTCAGTTTTGTTAAAACCATCAATGGCAATGTCTAAATTAGGTTCACAATTAGGATCACATCCCAGAGAGGTGTTTAAAAGGCTCCAAGATAAATTATACTCTTCCCCCACATCATTTGTTAAGTTTAAGGTGCATAGAAATTCTTGGGTAAGCACTTTTATACCGAATTCAGGAATTTGCCAAAAACCTCACCAACCAATTACATTAAAGACATCATTGAATTCTTTACTCATACCTGTGTGGTCCAATAGGACCGGGTCGATGATGCCCATTGGTTGAAGTTGCTTCCTTAAACGATGTTGAACTTTTGTAGCTCTTCTTGGCTCAGCATGAGGCCGCTCTCGAGCTCTAGCACTCTTGATGGAGGATCATAGAGTACCATTAGGTGGTAGCTCTCTTCCTCCTCTCTTCTCCCATGGGTTCCTTCATGAGTGTGGTGAGAGCCTTGGGAAGAACTCTCACCTACCTTGGACTTCTTGAACTGGGAGAGGAATGCTTTCTTCATCTAGCTGCACAAGTGAGACAACCAAGCTCTTCCTACTACTACTATGCAAGAAATATTTTTGGGTTTTTGTTTTGGAAGGCTACTACTAAACTAAACTTGAGAAATAATTTGCAGCAAAGGAGAGAAGACGAGAGATTGTGAGCTCGAGATAATTCTGGTGGTTTTGGGTGTAGAGTTGAGCTCACAATGCAGGGGTATTTATAGGGGGAGAAGGGAAAGTGGTGGACCCCAAAGGTAGGGGTCGGCCGACCCCTCCCATAAGCACTTTGAAGTTTAAATTTGAATCCTGGCAGGGAATCTAGCAACATCCTGCAGATGCTTTTTAGACTATGTCCAAAGTGGGGGTCGGCCGACCCCCTCCCCAGGCCCCCAGCACTTTAAATAGTGTGTCATCAAGTGTCTGGTAATGTAAAGGCTAGGTGTGGACCAAAAGTTGTGTGCTTTTCAGATATTCCCTTGCCTAGTGCTTTGTGAAAGAGAAAAGATAAATGGCAAAAGTGGAGACATGTCTAAAGAGATTCCCATGGACCATGGGGACACTAAAGCATGCCTAAGTGACCACCTTGTCGGTTTTGAGCTGGTGGTATGGTCCCCAAAACATCCAACATGAAAAAGAGCATCTCATGCTTAAAGTGATAAAGCAAAGGACCATTTCCTTTTAGACTTTGGCTAGAGTGGCGTGCATAGGATTCCTAGGTACGGTGAATGGGAGAAAGCAGGCTGCCAAAGGGTCCAATGTAGGGGTCGGCCGACCCCCACTTGAGTACCCAAAGGGCATCCAAGTGCTGGTCCTAAAGCAGACCACTGAGCCAAAGTGTAAGGAGTGGTAGTGGGTCCACTGGTGGGGTCACCTGACCCCACCATGGTTGATCCATCTGCTCAAAAGTTTATTACAGGTTATTCTCAAGATTTTATTTATTATTACTAATGTTTCTTCAAAAGGAAATATGCAAAATTAAAACTAATATGCAATAAAAATAGAGTGCAAGAATTAAAATGCAGAAAATAAGTATGGGATAAATACTGATTTACCTTACCAGCAAGGGCTCCATGTTTTAGGTCCACAGAACAGGACCTCTCCATCTTGTTCATTATTTGGGTGCCTCGGTTGATCCCAGAGATGGGGGCCGTGATTGCACCTCTTTCTCCTGCCACATTTGCTTACCTTTGCCTCGTGGTTCACTGGGTTCTTCCTTCTTCACTTCGGCCTTTTTGACCGACTCGTCTTTCTTGTTGTTCCTTCGGCGCGGGTAGTAGCAAGGTTTGTTCTTTGGTTCTTCGTCCTTTACCTGCATGTTAGCTTTATAACCATTGAATGGACATTTTACCTTCTTTCCTGGGACTTGGAAATGAATTTGGCAGGATCCCACGTAGATGATAGCATTAACCGTGTTGAGGAATGGCCTTCCCAGGATGACGGTGACTTCATTGTTAGACCCCATGTCCAATATAATGAAGTCAGCAGGGACGTACTCATCTTGAACCTTGACTAGGATGTCTCTTGCCAGTCCCTCAGGGAACCAAATTGTTTGATCCGCCATCTGCAAATGAATAAATGTGGGGTGCAAAGGCCCCCCTAACAAATTATCATAAGTTACCTTGGCCATGATGTGGACACCTGATCAAAGGTTGCAGAAGATGTTGTGGAAGATCTGTGGTCGAATCTCGTAGGTGATGGTCGGTAGGCCTGGATCTTCCTTCTTGGCGATGAAGGGTGGATCAAGAAGATAGCCCTAGTTGGAGCGTAGAGGAGTCTTACCGAGGGGATCTTACCTTGCTCGAAGGATGGGAATCTGCTGCTAACTGAGCTAATTGTGTTTCTAGCATTTTATTAAAGCTCAATTGATTTTTCTCGGCAGAAGTAAAGCTATCCATTTTTTCGCTCAAACTTTCAAGAATCTTATCATTAGCCATCATTTTCTTGTTGACACTATCATTTATTTTAGTTTGGCCTAAGACAATATCTCTTAAAGAAGGTTGGTTACCATAAGAATTATTGAAATTATTGTTGTAACCGTTACCTTGGTTTCCTTGGTAGAAGGGGCGTGAGTTCCATCCTTGTTACTGCTGTTGGGGCCAGTACCCATTGTTGTTGTTGTTGTTTATAATGAAGCTCACTTCCTCCTTCGTTTTGGGACAATTGTTTCCCAAATGATCTTCTCCTTCGCACACCTCGCACCATGGATCGGCTTCAACAGCTTGTGCAGTGGCGTGAGATTGAATGGCCTCTTGTTCTCTTGGAACCTTCTTCTATCTTCTTCATCAAGAGGTCCATTTTAGCAGAGAGCATGTCCACCTCATTGAGGGCGTGGACACCTCTCTTCTTGGGCCAAAGTTGTTCCTCATTCCATCCTTGGTTTGTGACTATCTTCTCTATGAGGTCATTGGCATCCTTGACATTGTGTTGCAAGAATGCTCCTCCAGCAGAAGCATCAAGGTGACTTCTAGCCAAACCAGTCAAGCCATGGTAGAAACCTTGAATGATGAGCCGTTCCTTTATCCCATGATGAGGACAAGCTCGAATGCACTACTAGAGATGCTCCCATGCTTCAGGAATTGTCTCATCAGCTTGCTGTTGGAAGCTAGAAATCTTTCCACGAAGGGCGCTGGTTTTGCCCATCGGGAAGAACTTCTTGAGAAACGTGTTGGCACACTTCTCCTAGGTGGTGACTTCACTCTTGTTGACATAGAACCACTGGTTCACCTTCCCCAATAGTGAGAATGGGAACAGGCAAAGATGGATGGTGTCTGTTGAGACATTCTTGATGATGAAGGTACCACACACCTCCAGAAAGTGTTGGAGATGGGCATTGGCATCCTCATGCGGCTTCCCACAGAACAGATTTGCTTGCACCATATTGATAAGCGCAGGCTTGAGCTCAAAAGTCACATCCCCCAAATTCAACTACGGGCCCATGGTGACAGAGTCAATTGATGGCGTAGAGTACTTAGAGATGATCTTCTAGGCAGCCATAGCTTCCTGAAAGATTGGTGCTGGGATTCCTCCCTCGAGCGAATTCTGGTCCGAGATGAACCTCAGAGGTGGAACTTGATGGCGTCTAGTTCTCCTCAACAATTGCTCAGGATCTTCAACAAAGTTTGATGGTAATGATACCTAGAAATTTCTTTGGTGAAATGCTACAACAGAAGTATTTTATCTGTGTGCTTGTGAATAACCCCGCCTAGATATTAAGTACAACCAACAATTCTGGCACCGTGTTGGGGATGACAACCTAACTTAAGTGACGCTAAGAATTGTCAACAAGAATTTTTGGCACCGTTGCCGAGGGGCATTTTTAGGAAAATTATGTATATGGCTATCAGAAGAATAAATCAAATATATACTCTTAGATAAAAAATCTTAACCAAGTCTTCTGTCTTTTCAGGCTTACCCTTGTTTTGTTTATTTTATATCTTATGCAAGGTATTTCAGGGTGATCCTTCAGCATTCAATCAAGTACCAACTCAACCTGAAGATCAACCAAGTGGTGAAGACAATGGCAGCCAAAACTTTGCAAGAGTTCTATGCTTCAAGCACTGAGAATATATGTGTTGGGCCCATACTCCCAATGGATGACTTAGAGTTTGAACTCAAGACAAGCCTTGTCAGCCTAGTCCAAGCTACTATAAGATGCTACTACTCATGTACAGAATTCCCAAGAGTTTGGAAGTGCCATTATCATGAAGGACATTGCCCAAGATATCATACTTCTTCAGTTATTCTCGTTCTCTTTGGAGGGAAGAGCGAAGCAGTGGTTTTATAATCATCAAGAAGACATCAACACATGGGACAAGTGTTTGAAAGCTTATCTGTCAAGGTTCTTCCCTGTAGGCAAAACCAATGCCTTGAGAGGGAAGACTTACAACTTCCAACAGCAACAAGGAGAAACCATTGCCTATTCATGGGAAAGCTTCTAGGAATATGTCCTAGAATGTCCACACCATGGATTGGAAGATTGGTTGCTCATGCAAGGATTCTACAATGGACTTATTCAGAGGTCTCGTGAGCAATTAGATGCAGCCGTGGGAGGGTCATTCATGTCACTCACACTTGGAAAAACTAAAGCTATTTTAACCAAGATAGCGAAGAATCAGATCTAGAAATCAAATCATATTCAACGCTGCCAGAAGAGTGAAGAAATTTTAGAAGAAGTTGTGCACTAGCAACAAAGATGGATGTATTATTGGAGTGGCTTGATAGAAGGGATAATTATAAAAGAGTTCGTCAATTCATCCATGATGCATTTGATGCTGAGAATAGATGTGGAAAATATTTGGGGATAGAATTTCTAGATAATCAAGAAGATGCAAACATTATCAACAAGTCTACATCAAGAGAGCAAGGATGGAATCAGAAGGAATCTGCGTATCAAGATAAGTATTCAGGAAATCATAATTCTTCTAATTTTGAGCAAATACCCTTGAGGAATTTGATCTTAGAATAGGATAGACTTAATGACAATATCATCAAGAGGCTTGTTTCTAATGATAAAATCTTAGAGGATATAAATGCTAAATTATATGACTTTTCTTCTGCCATAAAACATCAGGTACAAGTTGTAACCACACGAGGTGGCAGATCTACCCGTGATCCTCCTTATTCACAAGGTGTACCAAGAAGGCAGGCTAGGCCAGTAATCCCAATATAGGCAATAGAAGAAAAAGTGGATGATGAAGTTGTAGAGTTAGAAGGACCATTACCAGAGATGACGCAAGATTTCCATGATTCTGACATTTTGCCGTTTCCACACAAATGGCGGACAGCCAAAGCTGATGAGTAGTTCATAAGATTATTGAAGTAATTCAAAAGTTATACATCAATATTCCTTTGTTAGATGTTATACAGGGACCCATCTATGCAAGATACATAAGGGATATCCTCAACAACAAACGACCTCTGCCCACCACTGAAGTGATCAAGTTGATGGAACAATGTAGTGCGGCCATCCTCGACATAGCACCAATAAAGGAAGAAGATCCAGGACGTCCCACTATTGAGTGCTCTATTGGAGACCAACACTTTGACAACTATATAACCTTGGAGCCAGTGTTAGTGTGATGCCCAAGAAAGTTTTTGACAAACTCCAACATTCAAGGATCGTTCCTACTCACAAGTGCCTACAGTTAGTCGATCAATCAATTCGCTACCCACTAGGCATTGCTGAGGATATTCTAGTTAAGATTGGAGTATTCTTCATACCAACTGACTTTGTGGTGTTGGATATGCACCCAGAATCTCGGGTGTCAATCATCTTGGGAAGACCTTTCTTGAGTACCGCCAATGCTCACATTGATGTTGGAAGTGGAGAAATCAAGTTCAACATCAATGGGCAAGAAGAGCATTTTGCATTCAAGCCCAAGACTGCTCTAGCTAATAATGCAATATGATAAATGAAGCAGAAGATGAAGAGTCACCGGGGGTATTTTTTCCCCCGGATTGACTGTCACCCCTGAAGATTAAAATTATAGAAAAATCCGATTCGGTGGACTTAAAATTCTGAACCCTTGCCGAAAGGTAACTCGGTAGTTATCCATATTTACCTTTTTTTGCATCATTTGCATCTATATGAAAATAAAATAAAAATATAAAAACAAAAATTCATGCCCCATGTAAATAATTTCCACTGAGTACCCAAAAGAAGTTTTACTATGGTGGCTTAAAAATATTGTCGTTAATTTTTTAGGTTTGTTCCATACAAGTAATTTTATTTTCTGCATGGTAAAAATTTTCTCACCATGGGCCCACAGACTCCATGAAATTTACCATGGGATTCACTTTGTTCTCTTTACCTTGCCACCATTCCTGCTGTATTGCATCAAATTCATGTACGAAAGAGCTTGAGAATGCAGTAGAATAGAATAGGAATAAGGACCACTCGTGAGGCCCATAGGTGGGGCCGGTTGGCCCCACACCTTAGGCCGGTCGGCCTGCCTCTCCCCCTTATAAATCTCCATCTCCCGCTGCCTTCTCCTCTTGCACCACAACTCTCCTGTCTTCCTTTTTCATTAGATTTCAACTCCAAGCTATTCTGCTAGACAAAATCCTTAGAAGAAGAGAGTTTTGAAGAAAGAAGAAAAGAGCTACTAAAATTTTTAGTGTTTTGAGACTAGGCCTAAAAACAAGTCTAGAGAAAAGTGCTTAAAATCTGTTTTAGAAATTCTCTAGTGGGCAAACTCTCGAATGACTAATCCATGGACAGCTGACTCCTAACCATTCATTCTAACCAATATTTGTAGTCCCCTTTTGTTGTGTTTGTCTGTTCCTTGTGTGACAGGATGTCGTTCTTTGGTTTTGGGCGTATGACTAGGAGCCAATCTAGCAGGGCTGGTTCCGACATGGACACGGACACACCTGCTTCATCATCAAGAGCTTCAATGGCCCATCCTTCCACTAATAACACCATCAATGAACTCATGACAGAGAAGGATGTCTGGCTACATGGCTGAACAGAGAAGGACAAGTTGAGGAATATCAAGGACAAGGAATACAAGTTGATGATGGTGTACCATCCTCAACTATTATGAGACACAAGTATGGATGTTGAGCTCAATGAAATTTTTGCCGCTATAGGTTGGTGGAACCTTGTTCTAGTTAATGAGCCGGGTGCTAAGCTGCTTATGATGGAATTTTTGTGTACTTTGCAATTTCTTGAAGCTGGGGCTGGGGTGAGTTTCCATCTATTTAATAAGCAGTTTACTTGCACTTGGAGAAAACTTAGTGATTTGCTAGGATTCAATTCAGATTGTGTTCTTAATTTCGTTGTTGCTCTTCCCGACTTTTGGAAAGAGCAGTTTTGGAAGGAAATTTCTGATAAGGACATCTGCTATAGACCCAAAAATAGTGACCTCCAACTTCCTACTCTTTGTTTTATTCATAGATTTATTTCCTTGACCCTATTCCCTAGACCCAAAACTCAAACTATTAGGGAAGAGGAGTTGAAAATACTCTTTGCATTTGTGAATAGGTGAAAGATTTCTCCTATTACGGCCATGATTTACCAGTGGTTAGATGTCTTTGGACCAGTCAAAGGAGATGTTGAGTGTACATCCTTGGTTTTTTGCATAGCCACTAGATTGGGGTTGACAAATAAGTGTGTTGTTTCTCACATCTCTAATCCTCGCCCCATAATGGACCTAGATTTCTTTAGGCAGGCTCAAATTCTAAAGAAAGTTGACAATACCATTTACATGAGATATCATGGTATGATTACTAAGATTCTACTTCCTAACCTGGGGCTCAGGAATTATACTGTCAAAAACAATCTTGTTGGTTTGTAGCCTTCACCCCTAAGCTAGAGGAGTACATCTGACTAACTTGTGAATGCGCCGCCCATGCACTACTACAGAGAAGATGCAACACCAGAAGGGCCTACATACACTGCATACACCAATCAAGCAGGCACATCAAGGCAACCTCATTCATGGGAACCCTATCCATCACATCACTCTAGCGGATCTTCTAAAGATTTTGAAGAGAGACACAGGAGATCTAGATCATGAGATTCCCAGCCTAGATGATCTGTAGATCATCCGGAACCTTCACAGGCATAATGAACCACCAAGACACACTGTATTTGGTATAGAAGGGCAATTTGTGAATCTGAACCTTCGAATGGATGCAATCAACAAAGAACAAGTCAATATCAACCAGATGCTAGCGAAACGCAATAATGGAATGCCCAATTTGGTGAAGTTTTAGATAATGTACAGCAGACTCAGGCCAGAGATGGACGAAACTGGGAGGCTTTCTACTCCACTCCTCAGTTCTACCCTTACAGGCTACCTCTGCAATAACACCCTTGGGAGAAGTTCCCAAGGTCTCTTCTTCGACAACATCTACGACACCAGGAACAATAAGCTTGGGGGAGGAGTCCCCAAGATCTTTCTTCTACCCCACTTGAGATAAGACATCTCAAGTTCTGCTGCAAGACCTTCTGGGAGGTAACCAGAGAGTCAGGTATCCTAAAAACCCCTGATTAGTTATCCTATATTTTATAAATTAGCTTTGAATAATTTAGTTTTAAATAACAAAAATCAAATACAAAGAGTTTTTTCCTTTTTTCTTTGAATAATAGACTTGAAGTAGTAGCCATATTTTAATAAATGCTTGAATTCCTTGAAAATATGTAGTTTTCAGTATAGATTTCTCCTAAGTTTTGGGTATAACAGTTCTGATTGAAAACCTTACTCTAAATCTAAATTTGTGGGTAGCAACTATTTTAATCTAAGTCTGGGTGATTGGCAGATATGATATGATAAAGTTTGAGCTATTGTATATCTTGTTCCTAGTGCTGCTAAATTTCTAGAGAATTTATCTTTTGAAAAACTTAAAAACCTATATGACGAGAGCTTAAAATTCGTACCACAGTCAAATATGATTGGTTAATAGAATAGGACAACCTTCTTTATTTAATGTACTACTTGTATGCATTGAGTTTGTTCTAGCTATGTTGATCCTTATAGGAACTCCTCATATGGTTAAAATCAAGATTCACACGCACTTTGCACTCTTGCTACTTCTACCCCGGAAGTATGCACCACTATATTCACCCATTTAGATCCACCCGAAAATGTTCTATTCCTACACTAGGAAGGAACACCCCAAAATATTTATCCATAGGTCTCTCTTGTCTGCTACCCAAAAATCAATGCTCCAAGATATTTTCAGTTATCCTAACCCCTTTTCTAATTCAGTTTGGTGATATTATGTTCTTGTTTAAAAAAAGGGGAAAAGAAAAAGTGAAAGAAGTATTTGTATCAAGTTTTAGATTGTCCAAATTCTTCAAGTACAAATAAGTTTCTATTTGTAAAGGAGCATTGTAGAGTTAGGTTTGCACCTGATGGGGAACAACTTTGACATACAAACTTCCATCACAACTTTGGAGTCGAGAACAAACCCTTCGTTATAAACATTTGAGACAACTCAATATTCGGCGAAGATGACATGGATACTTCACTATGACTATTTCAAACCTCGCATATATGTTTCATATGTTTCAGGTCATCTGGCGAAGATGACTTCACTAAATTTCTGATGACTAGCGAAGCTGATGTAGCGGCTTCACATGAAGAACCAATGAGGTTGTTAGCTAAGTCAAGAAATCATGATCAAGTTCAAAGTTGCTCAATGGGACAAAAGGAAAGAGGCGAAGTATGTTTCATCACTTCACTGATGTGCTTTCTAGCTAAATGTATAGGAGATGCCATGATAATTTCGTAAAATTCCTCGAATGGCAAAGCCAGGGGGTCTATAAATACCCCCAGGAATGTATGTCTTCTCAAACAAAGTTTTACCAAAAGTCAAGGTAAAACCCTCTTCATCCTTGATCAAATCTTCGACAGATGCATCAACATCATCAAGATTTTCTTTGACAGAATCAACAGGTAAACTATCATCATCAACTTTTGAGCTCTCTTGAGATTGAACTTGATCTTGTAAGTCTCACGAAGACATCTATAAAATTAGAAAATTAAAATAACCCAGACAAAATCACAAAGCATAAAAGTTAAACGAAACAAACCTCGCCGAAGTTCTCAAACACACTTCACCTGAGAGCTCAAGAAAAAATGAACAAAAGCAACAAATGTCAAGAAAAACTATCTCAAACTTTCTAGCTCAAGAAAAATTTTGGCAGAGCTTCCCCTCCTTTGAAAACGACGGCTCCAGGGAGAGGCATCACTATTTATAGATGGGTCTAGTCAAATAGTCAAAGCTAGCCGTTGGATTCAAAATTCAAATAGGCCAACTCCAAAGTTTGGACGGCGTTTGTTAGGCAAAGTTTCATATAAACTTCATGGGATTCAGACCTTTGGAGTAGGCCTTCACCCGCGAGGGGCTGCTGTTAGGAAACAACTTTGACATACAAACACCTATCCCAAACTTTGAAGATAAAAACAAACTTTTCACTATAGACATTTGAGACAACACAGTGTTCAGCGAAGTTGACATAGACACTTTGCTCTAATTATCTTGGACTTCACCTGTATGTTTTCACATACTTCAGGTTACCTATCAAAGATGACTTCGCTGCACTCTGGGCACCTAGCGAAGTTAATGTGACAACTTCGCATGAAAGTTGACAAGTCAATCTGCAAAATTGAAAATGTGGCTAAGACCAAAAATTGTCAAAAGAAGTCAAAAGGATAGCGGCGGAGTGTGTTTCATCACTTCACCGGTATGAGTTTTATATGAATGTATAGGAAACATCTGATCAGTTTTGTAAAAGTTGCCTTGTATAGTGAAGCCAGGGGGTATATAAATACCCCCTGCGGTGTAAATTTTGGGGGGAATGAAATACAATTGCGATTGTTTTCACCTTACATATATGTGTGTGATTTCATCACCCAACATCTGGCATCGTCCATTTGTATGATCGAAGACACTCACGACCACCACGTGGACGCAAAATGGCAAGACCCAGCAAAAATGCAACTTCGGCTGGAGACAATTCAAACCAAGACAAAGACCCAATTTTGGAAGATGAGACAGAAAAACAAAATAGACGTGTTCAAGAAGAAGAAGAAACTCAGAACGAAGAAAGAAGACTCAAGGAACTCAAGGATCAACTCGCTGTCAAGAAAAAATAGCTAGAAGAAGCAAGAGCGAAGACAAGGAAGAAGTCCCTGAAGCAAAGAATTGCGGAAACAAAAGCAGAAATAAGAAAACTCAATGAAGAGATAGAAAATGAAAGTGAAGTCATGATCCAAGACCTAAACTCAGCAAGCAAAAACACCAACAGCAAAGACAACCAAAGTCAAATAGCAATAATTGATACAAAGTCGCCCTTATCAATCGACATTCAGCTAGCGAAGTAGCCAGTAGGTTTCAAACTCAACATCATCCCAACCTACAATGGCATGTCCAACCCAAGACAATTCCTTATAAGCTTCGAAGCAGCAGTAGCATCAAGCGGGGGAGATGCGAACACCTTAGCGAAGTCGTTCATCATGGCAGTAAGAGGACCAGCGCAGCATTGGTACTCTTCGCTAAAACCAAGGTCAATCAAATCTTGGGATCAACTTCGCACAACTTTTCTCCTAGATTTCCAAGGCCTACAAAGAGTTGAACTCACCATCGATGATCTTTTCAACATCAAGCAGCAACCAAAAGAACCGTTGAGCCAATATTACAAAAGATTTGTACAAGCAAAAGCTCAAATACCAAACATACCAGACGAAGTCGTCATCATAGCAGCAATCAAAGGACTACGAGCAGGCCAACTCTCATCGCACTTCAAAAGGGAAAGACCAACCACAATTGAAAGACTATATGAAGAAATGAGAAAGTATTGCGAGTCTAACGAAGACTACAGGAAAAGAATAGAAGAAGAAAATGGAGAAAGAAACATGTCAAGACCAAACAACAACTCCCAACATTCAAGAATGGCAAGCACAAAGCGAAGACCATTTTAGAGAATAAACCATATCAACAACACAAGCGAAGTCAACAGCCAAGGTTCAAGCTCAAGCAATCAAAGAAATTTCCAAAGCAACAGAAACTACAAGGAAAATTTCCAACAAAGGACAAATGATAACAACCAAAGCAGAAACTTTGAAAGGAAAATTTTGAGGTCTGAAGAAATGTACTGTATCATACATGGCAAAGGGGCTAGTCACACATCAAAGATGTGCCCAAGAGTAAAGAAAAGCATTGAAGAAATGCAAGAAGAGAATGGAGCAACTTCACAGCTGAAAGTTGTCAACCATCTAGCTCCCCAAATAACAAGTTACTCACCAATAACTTACCCTCAGCACATGTTGCCACCACCTTCGCCAATCTATAATTGCTAGCCGCTAGCGGTGTGCCTGCAAAATCAATGGGGTCCAACTCAGCAGCAAAGTTTCCACCCTGAAAGTTCAGTAGCAAATAGAAACCACCAAATTCAACACAACAACATGCCCGAAGCGTCAACAAGCAATGGGAATGCAATCATCCCAAGCAAAGGCAGAATTATGACAATCTTCGGAGGAAATAGCATGGAGCTTGATACAAGAAATGAAAGACGAAGATATTTCAAAAGAGTAAACTCCATAGCAGTTGAAGGTCCATTCAAGAAAACAAGATGGTCCCACATGCCAATCACATTCTCAAAACAAGATCTCAAACTCAAAGATTACCCTCATATGGATGCAATGGTCATAGAAGCAAACATTGAAGGTTGGGCAGTATCAAAAGTTCTAATAGATGGTGGTAGCTCAGCAAATATCATATTCACAAGAACTCTAGATGCAATGCAAATTGATAGAAAAATCTTGGGAAGAGCCGAGCACCCATTGGTTGTCTTTGGTGAAAAGAAAATAAACTTTGTCGGTAGAATTATCTTACCAGTCTCATTCAAAACAGTGAATAATGCGAGAACAGAGCAAATAACATTCGATGTTGTCGAAATGCACAGCCAGTACAACGCAATCTTTAGAAGGGGAAGTTTAAATGCTTTCAAAGCCATAGTAAGCTACCCATACTTATGCATAAAGATGCTAGCAGTCAATGGCATCATAACAATCTTCAGCGATCAAACAGAGGCAAGAAACATAGAAAGAGATGCAAGCCCGGCTTTCAAAAATATCCACGTGATACAAGAAGAAGATGATGATGATGAGCTTGAAACTAAAAATGCGAAGACACAAGAAAAAGCGAAGCCTTGTGAAGACACAAAGAAAGTACCAATCGACCCAATGGTGCCAGAAAGACAAGTTATCATCGGCACAAATCTATCAAAAGAAGAAGAAGAAAAGATAATACAAGTCCTGTGAAGTAACAAGGATATCTTCGCCTGGTCTACAATAGACTTAGGAGGAGTAAGCAGGGATGTCATAGAACACAAGTTAAACATCGACCCAAACTTCAGGCTGAAAAAGCAAAAACTCAGAAAGTTGTCGGAAGACAAAACACAAGCTGCAAAAGCCGAAGTCCAAAGATTGTTAGATGCAAAAGTTATAAGAGAAGTTCAATTCATAACTTGGCTTGCAAACATAGTCATGGTGCAGAAAAAAACAAAAAGCAGAGAATGTGTATAGACTTCACAGATCTCAACAAAGCATGCCCAAAAGATAACTTTCCATTACCAAGAATAGACACTTTGGTAGATCAGGCAGCAGGAAGTGAAATGCTTAGTTTCCTCGACTTCTATTCAGGCTACCATCAGATTCGGATGAAAAAAGAAGATGAAGAGTACACAAGTTTCATTACACCATTCGAAACTTACTGTTTCCAAAGAATGGCCGTGGGGCTTCGCAATGCATGAACAACTTTCATCAGAATGACATCCACAGTCCTCAAAGATCAAATACCAAGAAATCTGCTTGCGTATATTGATGACTTGAGGTAGTCAAAAGCAAGAAAAAGAGAAGACCATGTCAAAGACTTACAAGAAACCTTCTCAAACCTCAGAAAAGCAAATCTAAAGTTGAACCTAGAAAAATGCACATTTGGAGTTCAAACAGGCAAAATTTTAGGGTGCATCGTATCTGCAAAAGGAATTGACCCGAATCTAGAGAAGGTGAATGCAATACTGAACATGCAAATGCCAAGAAACATCAAGGACATCCAAAAGCTGACAGGAAGATTAGCTTCGATGAACAGATTTATATCCAAATCAGCTGAGCGAAGCCTCCCAATATTTCAAGCACTAAAAGGGAAAAAGGAAAAATTCAGTTGGGGTCCAGCACAGCAAGAAGCTTTCAAAGAAATAAAAAAGCATCTATCCAATCCCCCAACTTTGGCAACACCTGATCCAACGACAGATTTGCTACTATATGTATCAGCAAATGAAAGTATACTTAGCATAGTACTGATACAAAGAAGAAGAAAATGAGCACTCAACAAGACAAGTTCCAGTATACTTCGCATCTGAAGCTTTGTCTGAATAAAAAATTTTCTATTCAGAAATCGAGAAAATTGCATATACAGTACTTATGGCATCCAGAAAGTGGAAACACTACTTGCAAGCACACAAAATAAGAGTGCCAACAAATCAACCCCTCAAAGAAGTGTTACAAGGCTGTAAGTCCTCAGGGAGATTGGGAAAATGGGCTGTAGAATTGTCTCAATACTTCACCAAATTTGAGAAAAGAATAGAAATTAAATCTCAAGTGTTGGCTGACTTCGTAGTAGATTAGACACCTTCAAAGTACAATCAACAAAGAATGGAGCAACCAGAATGGATAATCTATTATGACGGCGCTTGGGGCTTCGCTAGCGCAGGAGCAGCAGCAATCATAACCTCACCTTCTGGGATCAAACTCAAATACGCAGCAAGACTAGACTTTCAATGCACCAACAACATTGCAAAATATGAGGCAGTATTATTAGGACTTCACAAAGCAAGAGCAATGGGAATCCAAAAGCTACTAATCAAGACAGATTCTCAAGTTGTGGCTAGGCATATAGAGAAAAATTACAAAGCAAGGGATCCAGAGCTAGCAAAGTATCTCCAACTATGGAGGAATCAAGAAAAACACTTCGCTGGATTCATAGTGAAAAGTATCTCAGGAAATGATAACACAAATGCAGACAAAATTACAAAAACCACTGCCCAAAAGTTAGAGTTACCACCAGAAGTATTCTTTCAAACTATCACCGAAGCCTCAACAAAAACAAAAGATGAACAACCGAAAGAAGTACACATCATAGAAAGCAAAGACTGGAGAGCTCCAATTATGGCATTCCTCAGAGGATTTTATGAGCCAGAAAACAAAGTTGATGAAATAAGAATGAAGCAAAAGACAAGAAGTTACAAAATCATCAACGAAGAATTGTACAAGAAAGGAGTTTGCCAACCACTACTAAAGTGCATCTCAAGAGAAGATGGAAAAAACTTGTTGAAAGAAATACATGAGAGAATCTATGGATGTCACGCTGAGGCTAGATCAATAGTTGGGAAAGCCTTTGGACAAGGGTTTTTCTGGCCAATTGCCCAAAGTGACAGCAAAGAAATCATTCGAACTTGTCACAATTGTCAAATGGCAGGAAGTAAAGTCAATGCACCAGGAACAAACCTACAACCAATTGAACCAACTTGGCCACTTGCAAGATGGGGAATCGACATAGTTAGAAAATTACCTCCAGCTCAAGGCAATTACCAATACGCAATAGTTGCAGTTGAATATTTCACCAAGTGGATCGAGGCAAAGCCAATCACCAACATGTCCTCTCACACAATGAAAAAATTCCTATGGCAAAACATTATATGCAGATTTGGAGTCCCAAGACACATCACAGTAGATAATGGAACATAATTTGACAGCGAAGACTTTAGAGAATACTGCACTCAATGGGAATCAAACTTTGTTTCGCATCCGTAAGGCACCCATAGTCCAACGGAGCAGTAGAGAGAGCAAATGGGATAATTTGCATAGGAATATCAAAATGCTTATAACGCATCGAATTACCAAGTCATCTGGTCTCATAACGCATCGAAGCCGAGGCCAGCAGATTTTTCTCCATTCAAGCTACTATACGGAGATGAAGCAATGACCCCCAAAGAAATAAAGTATGAGGGACCAAGAACAAACATTCAAATGATCACAAAAGAGGATCAAGCAACAAACAAAGACTTACTCGAAGAAGAAAGAAATGAAGCACTTAAGAATATCAAGAAGCACCAACTTGAAACTCTGAAGTGGTACAACAAAAAAGTCAAGCCAAGAGAGTTAGCACCAGGAGATTTTGTCCTCAAAAGAAAGAGAGATGAAGACTCAGTGGGAAAATTCCAACAAAAGTGGGAAGGGCCTTTCATCATCACAAGAACAAGCAAAGAAGGTGCATATCGTCTAGCAAATCTGAAAGTAAGGAACTTAGTCACAATTGGAATATAGAAGCACTTCGCAAATACTACCCATAGCCAAACTAGAAGAGTAGTTTTCTTGTCTGCAAAGAAGAAGTAGAAGTAGCATTCCAAGAAAATTTACAACGTAATTGAGCTGCACTCTTTTTCCACTCAAGGGAAACCCTCCGCAGGGCGAGTGATTTTTTAACGAGGCAGTTATTTTGTAAATCTCATGAAATATAAATGAGAAAATAGTTTCCCCAAAGATATGTCTCTACATTAAAGTACAAAATGCCGAAGAGTATATCCAAAATATACTCCCATATCGGCACAAATTTTGCAAAACTAAGTTAGCATCAACATTTTATTAAATTTAAAAAATGCTAACTTCTCCAACTCAAATAAGTCCACGCCAAATTCACTAAGTTGAAGTTTTCATCTACTAAGGAAGCGTACACGTCCACTTCGCACAAAAAAGAAGGGTCATGTTTCAAAATTTTCTAAGGAAAATTTGTTGACTTCATTTCACTAAGGTGAAAATGTTTTTAGCTTCTAAGGAAGCTTACGCGTCCACTTTGCACAAAAAAGAAGAGACGGTGTTTCAAAATCTACCAAGGAAATTTTTTTGACTTTATTTCACTAAGGAGAAAGTGTTTCAAGCTTCTAAGCAAAGCGCACACGTCCACTTCGCAAGAAAAAGAAAGGACGGCATTTCAAAATTCGCAAAGGCAAATTTTTTGAACTTATTCGACTAAGAAGAAAACATTTTTAGTCCCTAAGCGAAGTATATGCGCCTACTTCGAACGAGAAGAAGGAACGGCATTTCAAAGTTCATTAAATTCTTCAAATCGGTCTCGTTAAAGCAAAAACACTACCAGTCCTTAAGCGAAGCATAGACAATCACCTCAAATAAAAAGCAGGACCTTCAAATCTATTATACAATACTCAAGCGAAGGTAAACTCACACACTTCGTAGTACAACAAGATGTCTTGCAATACAGTTTACCCAATTACAAAAATGTGTTTACAAAATTAGCCATCTTGAGAGCTAACTACTTCGGCAGCATCACCAAGTATGTCACTCACAACTTCATTAATAATATCGTCCGCTTCGCGGCGTAAATAGTCTTCACAAACGTTTGTCGGCGAAGTACTTGACCCAGACGACTACAAGAAAAAGAGGTTAGAAAACAAAAGTCCAACTGCAGATGAAAAATAAAACTTTACATAACAAACTTTACCTATGCAAAATCCGTGAAATCAAAAACTCGACAGTTGGGAGGCCTGATACTACAGTATCGTTCATTCACATCTATAAAAGATTTGTAAGACAAAACCCCCAAATAAAAAGTCCCAAGTTTAAAATAATGAGAGAAAAAACTTACGGGCAAGAAAATCATCGACATCATAACCATCATACTTCGCATAAAAGTCATAAAATTCGCTAGGCTCGAAAACGAAGTTATCTTTAGACATTAACAGTGGGGTAACATCTTTGACATCCTGCACAGGCTCAGCATGAGGAACCTATGCAGGATGGACAAATAGTCAAACAACTTCCAAGTATATATTAGAATGTCAATAACTCAAAACATCTGTATCTTGAAACCCTCTCATCTCAGAAAAGAAAAAGATGACTAAAGCCTAAGGCTGGCCACCACTAACATTGCTAGATCTGGCACCGCTTTGACCCTTAGCTCTGGCCTCCCTCTCTGCAATCTCCTCGGCCTCCCTCTGAGCAACTTCTGTCTCCTTTGCAATTTGCTAAACAAAAAGCAGAATCAAATAAAAATAATAGCAATAGCACAAAACAAGAAAAGTACAAAACATACCTTCTGCAACTTTTCCCTTGCTTTATCAAAACAATGGGCCCGACCACCCGATCTCCAATACTGCTCAAGATACTTGTTGCACAACACTTGAGTAGCCTTGTTAAC
The DNA here is from genome assembly GCA_023333625.1 of Bothriochloa decipiens. NCBI lineage: Eukaryota > Viridiplantae > Streptophyta > Magnoliopsida > Poales > Poaceae > Bothriochloa > Bothriochloa decipiens. The sequence continues at coordinate 35,952,930 of CM041632.1, read as the reverse complement.
ATTAGTCAAGTTATCCACAGAAAGAAACTTGTACTTATCATCACAGAGTTGGCTAAATAAGGGATCTTGACTTTGCCTCATCAAATGAAACAAAGCACGAACAGAATAATAGACACCAATGTCAACCATAGTTTCCATGACCTGAGACAAATCTTCATATTGGCGACAAAGCCAACTGAAAAAACTGTCACGATCACCAAGATCCCAACACTTATTTCCAGGCCTAGCTCCAAACTTGTCATAACATTCAAAATAGAGCTCCCAAATGCGATTGCAATTATCAAAGAAGGATTTATCCTGATCCTGAATCCTTCTTTCAACACGCCTCATGCCTTCCTTCAACTTTTCATTATCCTCCATAATCTTCTTGATATCATCTTCTCTTTCGTCAACTCGAGCAAGAGCACTAACAAGTTTGCCCTCTAAAATATTGTGAGCATCTACAACATCAACTCTTTCCTTTTCTTTTTTGGCAAATTGCTTCTTCAGATTTTCAATTTTAACTTGATAGTCACATTCGCGAAGAATAAAATTTTTCTCCTTCTCTTCTAAACCCATTCGCAACCCTCTCATCAAGATAGAACCCTTGTACATCATTGACAGACCTGCATCAGCAACTTCAAGCAAAGGCTTTTTTGATAATTCAAGCTTGGCATCCGGAACAGTAAAAGCTTCATCAATGCACTTCAAAAGTTGAATCTCAGAAGTATGAGGCATAACTCAAAGTTTATCAGCTCTAATGCCTATGAACTTGAAACAATCTAAACCCAAACTCCTTTCCTGAAAAAAATCCAAGGAACGTTTAAGGGTGTCAGAAACAGCACCTTCATCAATAGCAGAAACAATAGGAGTAGTAGGATCCTGTTGAACACTTTTTAACTTGCTGAAATTAACATTTTTCTACGAAGAAGACGGTGCATGAGGAAAAATAGTTTTTGCAAAAATATAAAAATGGAAGATCAGCAATAAAGACAACACAGGTCAAACAAATCAAATACAAAGATGCAGTATTCACCAGTAGAGACACGTTCACCCAAGCTACATTTGACCTTTTTGCCAGTTTCAACATGAATAGTAGAACTCGACAAACGTGCAAACCTATCATCATTAGCCTCTTCATCAAAGACTTCTTTATCGCTTTCCTCAAGATTGAGAGTATAAACTCTGGAACCGCCAACTTTCCTCGACACCTCGCTAGTATTAACTATGGCAGGATTTTCAACCGAAGTTTCTTTCCCCGCATCAACATCTTGATCACAAGATTCAATGATCAGAGCCTCAGAGTCAAGCCTCGATGAAGTAGGTTTATCAGTCCCCTGAGAATCTTTTGCAACAGTTTATTTTTCAAAAACTGGCTTCTCAACTATGACAGGATCATCAACGGGGAAACCTTGACCTTGCAAATTCTGCAAAGCACCACTCAGCGGAGTAAGTAATAGCGGGGTCAAACCACTAGAGGAAAAAATCTTGCTTATTTTTCTCACCTCATCCTCAGCATGTCGAGACATAGAACCACCAGCATCTTCAACAACTCTTGTAGCATCATCATCATCTTTCCTAGAGCCACCCAAGCCAGAAACCAAGTTACCCTCCATATCCAAACTCTGATCCAGCACAGCGTCAATCTCATCTACGTCCAGCAAATAGGAAGGACATTGATTCTTTTTCAACCTCTTTGTAAGAACTTTGCTAACGCCACCAGCAACTTTACGCTTGACGACCTTAGCCTGAACAGCAGTCTCCTTCTCCTTTTTCTTGCTCTGCTTCTTATCACGGGCATAAGCAGGAGGAGGTCTTTCGCCATACTCAACATTAGTAACCTCAAAAACTCTATTCAAACGCACATAACTAGGACCAGGAATCTTATCAATATTATTTTTCTCACTCAACACATATTTACCAAGCAAATCCTTAGCCTGACATTCAACAGATTTCACAAAATCTTCATCACAAACAAAAGTCCTTGGACGATGAAAGTCATTATCCGGGTACTTGTAGTTCACCCCTTGAACTTTTTTAGCATGAAAACATTGAAAGGCCCAACCTTTCCTCAATGGCCAAATTCTGGCAGCTGCATATTCTTCAACAAGATCTCTAGCACATTGTAGCGAAGCTGTGCACTTATATGCCTTCACAGCAGTCTTCGAGATCATGGAAGTAGGAAAAGATGGAGATAATTTAAACTCTTCAATCTCCGTTCTAGCAGCCATTGGATATTTCTTCACCATTTTCTTCGTCTCGGGGTCCCTTTCTTTATCCATAGGCACCTTATGTTAGAACCAATACCTTGACCAATCTCCAATACCCCACTTATTCTTCGTGGCCGGAGAAACTTGAATGGCATTACGAGCCGTTTTAAAGCTAGAACAATCAAAGTACTTGGTAACTACTTGACCATCAAGTATGAACTCTTTGAATTGAGTATGCATCTCAAACAACTCACAAAAAGCAGCAATATTAGCATTAGCTTCTTGGAACTTCACAGCCCAAACAAACTGAGCCAACCTAACCACTCCGTTAGGCGTCAAGTGATGCATCTGAATATTGAAGGCCTTTAGCACATCTTCAAGGAAATCTTGGCAAGGGAAGCGAAGACCAGCAGTAAACAAATCCTTATAAACAATACACTCATCCCGATACGGCTTCGGATTGGTCTCCGCAGGATCAGGCACCCTCACCTGACTGCGCTCAACAAACTTCAATTGAACCATCTCATCAAGATGACTCTTTTTGAACAAAGTCCTTTCAAAAGTCAAAGTAAAACCTTCCTCATCCCTCACCAAATCTTTAATAGACGCATCAACCTCATCAAGGTTCTCATTGTCAAAATCCATCTGAGACTTTTCCTCTTCACCTTTAGAGCTTTCTTGGGAATGAATTTGATCTTGTAAATTTTGCAAAGACATCTGCAAAAAAAAGATCAAAACAATACCTAATAAAATTAAAAAACACAAAAGCTTGAAGGAATAAACCTAGCCGAAGTTTTCAGAGACACTTTGTTCAAAAACTCGAAACAAGTAAAGCACAAAAAGCAGATGTCAAGAAAAACTATCTTGAACTTTCCAGCTCGAGAAAAATTTTGGCAGAGTTTCCCGTCTTCTAAAAATGACAGCTCAGGGGGGAGTCATCGCTATTTGTAGGAAAAGCTCATTCAACCGGTCAAAACTAGCCGTGGGATTCAAAATTCAAACAGGCCAACTCCAAAGTTTGGACGACGTTTGTTAGGCAAAGTTTCATATAAACTTCGTGGGGTTCAGACCTTTGGAGTAGGCCTTCACCCGCGAGGGGCTGCTGTTGGGGAACAACTTTGACATACAAACTTCCATCACAAACTTTGGAGTTGAGAACAAAACCTTTGTTATAAACATTTGAGACAACTCAATATTCGGTGAAGATGACATGGATACTTCGCTGTGACTATTTCAAACCTCGCATATATGTTTTCACATGTTTCATGTTATTTGGCGAAGATGACTTCACTAAATTTCTGATGACCAGCAAAGCAGATGTAGCGGCTTCGCACGAAAAACCAATGAGGTTGTCAGCTAAGTCAAGAAATCATGATCAAGTCCAAAGTTGCTCAATGGGACAAAAGGAAAGAGGTGAAGTATGTTTCACCACTTCGCCGATATGCTTTCTAGCTAAATGTATAGGAGATGCCATGACTAATTTTGTAAAATTCCTTGAATGGCGAAGCCAGGGGGTCTATAAATACCCCATGGAATGTATGTTTTTGGACAGAATGAAATTCAATTGTGACCAGCATATTGTTTTCATGTTACATATATGTGTGTGATTTCATCACCCAACAGCACCACTTCTACCTTCCGCAAAAATCTCTGCTACGCTATTGCTTTGAAACCACACTTGCACATCTTGATTTGATTATATGGGGAGGATCTTCAGATTTCATCCTCTAGATCCACATGTTAGACTAAGCAACATATGTATTACAGGTATGTACTATTTCATGTCCCACCTATGAACTCCATATATTTTTGCTAGTATAGGGTGAGGAAGAGGGAAGGCATATTATTACTTTTGCCTTAATCCACAAATACCACATATCTTGAGAGAAGAGAGAAGGCAAAAACCATTCCGATTGCCTTGTTAGGGAACCACAAATACCACAAATGAGAGACATGTGAGAGTCATGCAAAGGAATCTCTGACTTTTTTAAACACTTATAAAAACTCCAGAATGCAGGTTGAACAAAGACAAGGTGGCAGTGCTTGACTAAAATTGTTCTGTTGTCAGTGTTCGGACCCAGGGGGCCCTAAGCCGACGAGTAAATGTGTGCTGCGTGCTCCCCAATCCAGATGGTGATGCAAGAACAAACAATTTTTATCCTGGTTTGGGCAAGGGTAGGCCCTACGTCCAGCGGGGGGGAGAGATTGTATTATCTTGCACTGAAGTGCTTGTACAGGGGGATACAAGCGAGGGTGTACGAAGAGGAGTGGAGAACAAGGCCTAAGTCTAGGAGCACTAGCCCTATGCCTTGTTGTGTGCATGGTGTGACTTAGCGAGTTTGAGTGAGTCCTCCCTCTACAAGGAGGGGCATGGGTGTACAGGAAACCCTAGTGGTGCTGCCCTTGGTAGGGCAATCGTAAGCAATGACGTCGAGGTGAGATGCCGATCATGTCATGGGTGCTGTAGAAGCATGTCCTAGGTGTGGGTCACCCTACGCCGACGTGCTTGGAATCAATGGCTGTCCTTCATGTGTGTCATGACGACGCCCGTAGGTGGTCAGTGAAAGACCCGTGCCCATGCGGGGGCGTGCGAATCCCTGTAGACGTCGTGTCAGGAGTTGTTGGAGCGCTGATCGGAGGTGTCGAGGTCCGACTCGAGAGGTGGCCAAGGGGGTCGACGCCCGAATGGATAAGGCCAAGCCCTGGGAAGTGCGATACGGATATTGGTAAATGTGCCTCAAGGGGGCGCCTAACAGCGTACAGTGCTCGGTATGGCGTTGTAGTGTAGTATGAACCACCGATTTCCTAGGTATGGGCGGTAAAAGGAGGATTTGACCACAGTACCCAGCCACTGTAACTACGTTGTAGCCATGAGGTTAGGCAGGAGTTGGTGGGGCATTAAATGCTTTGGATCCCATACAGGAAGTAGGCGAGCCAAAGGGGAGTGGTAATCGACGGGGGGTCGTCCGCCCATGAGGAGATCCGTCACTCGATGGGGGGTCGGCCGCCCGTGATGTGCTGTCACTCCGACGGGGGGTCATCCACCCAGGCGGACGTCCATCATTTGAGGTTCCCCGTCGAATAGGAGGTTAAGCCCCCAGGCATGCATGAGTTTTTTTCATCGAGGCCCACTCCGTGCATTGTCGAGCCCCCGGGTGGTTGGTTCCTCCTGTGTCGAGGCCACTCGGTTGCGAGCGAGCCCTCGAGCCTCTTTCGTCGAGGTCAATCAGGAACAAGCTCATCTTTTTCTTTTGACCCTCACGCTCCTTTTCGATGGGAGGAGGGGTGAGAAACGCCATGCTACCATCATTTGGGTGAGCTCTGACATCCTCTGGTGAGCTGTTATCGAGAAATTCAAGCAAGAGCTCATACCCCGTTCGATAGGGGTCGACTTGTGGCTATGGGGGCACTCTTATTGAAGCAAATGAATGGTCATACGGATCTCGATCCCATTCGATATGGTTCGGTCGCTTGATGCCTCCCTCCGATGGGATTCCATAATTATCCTTTTGTTTTACCTTGAAAATGTCTGAGGGGGCCTCAAGAGTTCGTTCTCAAGCAAGGGACTCGTGTCGGCTCCCCCTCGGTCATCCCTGACTCAAGAACTTGAGGGCGGCTATCGAACCCTGATCGAGGGCCAGCCTCCGCTTCCTCGAGATTTTTCGTGGGGCCTGGGCCCGCTTTTCCTTCTTGTGGAAGGCTCCATCCGTGGATGATTCCTCCCATCCGTCGGGCACATCTTTTAGGCGAGAGCCAAAGCGGTGCAGTCATGGTGGATCCAGGTGACGGCTAGAAGCCAAGCTAGTGACACGTGTTCTTATCCGAGGATCTGAGGGAGTGGTTAGGTAGGCGTAATAACTGTGAATGATTCACTTACCCCCTCGGTTGAATCCGCCCGTTGCCCTTCGCCCTAGCTATAAATTGGGGGAGGTGGGGTTCCACCCGTTCGCCCCTTCTCCTTCCTACCTTCATCAACGCCGCCACCGCCAAAGAGCACGGCCATCCTGTGAGAGGGAGAGAGAGAGATTGGGAACCTCCCTTCGCGCCCATCCACCGAGCAGATCTGTGCTGCTTCCATCAGCCATGGCAGTAAGGGAGCTCGAGGAGTTGGTGGATGAGGGGCTTCTTCGCCCTGCCGTTTCGGCCGTCCAGCTGGAGTGGTTGGTGCCATCGATGGAGGACCTAGGGCTAAATCTGCCGGCGGGGTATGTGGTGAGCTTCGTCAAGTTCCACCGGATGGGGCTCGGGTCCCTTCCAAGACAGTTCATGCAGGCACTGACCAACCACTATGAGATTGAGCTCCAGCACTTCTCCCCCAATGCCATCTCCAACATGGCAATCTTCACAGCCGTCTGTGAATTGTGGCTCCATCTCTTCAAGGGGGAGTTCTTCACCAAGTTGGTGTCACAGGGGAAGAGGAGCATTGTTCGTTTCGGCTGCTATAACTTTTTGTTGAAGCGAGCGGAGCAGTACATCCCGATGGGGTTGATCTCCAACCATGGCGGCTGGCACGCCAGGTGGTTCTACATCCGGAATGATGAGGACCTGTTGCCGCACTACAACAGGCATGATATCACGGAGTGCCCGTATAATTGGCTGCACAGCGTGGCGACGGATCTCCAAGCACGGCCGAACCCCCTCCTCGACGCGTTGATGACTCTCCGCGAGTGAGGACTGAATGCCAGGATTGTCGTATCTACTTTCCATAGCTGGAGAGTCCTTCCGCTGATGCGCTGCCCATGGCGTTTGGACCAAATGGTGCCCGGGGCGTCGCTCAAGGGGTGTCGGATGTTGGCCGAGATGCTGTCCCTTGAGGGAATCGCAAGGCGGGTGAGGGGAGCGATCACCGACACCTTCGCACCGGAGGATGTGAATAGCGACCACATCCAGCTGGTGAGTGTTTTGGTTCCATTGCCTTCATGTTCCTCTCTTTTTTACCTCATCCTCATGTCTTCTGTCCTGGGTTTCTGTGCAAGGTGTGATAGACTTCAAGGTGTCAACGCCCCCGATCAAGGAAGACGATCCCAATCGCTAGGTGAGACCCTTCGCTGCTCAAGAGTAGAAGAAGAGCAAGGATGAGGAGAAGAAGAAGAAGAAAAAGAACCCCAAGTGCCTGGCGCGCGATCAACGCCGGGTGAAGTAGAGGCACGAGGGGCTTCCCGAGGAGGAGTCTCCCTCAAAAGAGGAGGAGGACGAGGGCAGTGATGACGAAGGGGTGCAGGCACGTCTCAACGCCTTGGTGCCCCATATGGCCCGAGCTGATGCCCTCTTTGCACGGGAAACCGTCGGGGCGGGGTCATCTTCTCAAGCCTCGGGGGTGGCCATGACGCCTGTCGGGGGCTGAGAGGCGAGGGCCTCAGAGCACCCTCAAGAGCAGAGGTCGAGCGACCCCTCGACTCAGGATAGGTCATCGTCCCATTGCTTGCATGGCGGGCCGCCGCCGACCCTTTCACGGGGCGGGTCCAGCACGTCACCGCCTGAAACTAGGTCCTTGACACTTGGTGTGTGAACCTAGAGCCGGTCGGCCTCAGAGAAGCAAGAGACATCGAAGACATTGCCGGCGGTGGCTCTGAGCGGCTCGAGTTCCGACAGGGGCCCATCAAAGAAGGGGGCTCGAAAGCCCCCGAGCGGTTTGAAAGTGGGCAGGAGGGCTCTGTCGATGAGATATCATTGGCGGTTCATCTAGGGGTAGATCTAAGATGGTAGATTGATCGGATGGGGCGCACGTGATCAGGAATCGGATGGTTACAGAGACACAAGACATAAGATTTATACAGGTTCAAGCCGCCAGCGTAGCGTAAAACCATACGTAATGTGCTCTATATATTGCATTGATTGGGTATGAGATAGTGGTGATCAGATAGATCGGATGACCCTTTCCTGTCTAAGGACCTCTGCCCCTCCTTATATATGTCGAAGGGACAGAGTTACAAGTAGAATAGCCTATTTGGTACTATTACTAATCTATGCGGTGCACGTCGTGTGCCGCACGTCTTCATCTTGGGCTGGAGCATCTTTAAAGGTGCGGCCCAAGTATAGCCGTGAGGGTATATGGGGGTCACATCCCCACAGCTAGTCCCCGAGCACCTTGTATCTTGAGGGAGTTGCTATCTTATCCTGTGTTGAGCAGTGAAGATGTAGACCACGTGGTGCCAATCAGTGAAGATGCTGGCCATGTAGTGCCGACCAGCGAAGATGTAGTCAACGTAGTCCTGACCAGCGATGATGCTGACCACATAGTGCTGACCAGCGAAGATGCTGACCATGTAGTGCTGACTAGCGAAGATGTTGAATATGTAGTGCCGACCAGCAAAGATGTAGTCGACGTAGTCCCGACAAGCGATGATGTTAACCATGTAGTTTGACCAGCTTCATCCCGAGGAGTTCTTAAGTCTGCTCCTGACCATGGCTTCTGTCAAGGAAGGTGGTCTGTCGAAAGATGCGTGGTGCTCTGAGAAAAAGAAAAAAGCTTTTCATGTCTCTAGGACGTGGGCCCACGTTAACACGTGATACAGAGATCACTGAAATGCTAACACGAACAATCCAGGAAAGGATAGGCCCAGTCACCACGAGGTGACGTGGGCCCATGTAGTCCCCAAGATTGATGGAAGATGGAACATGTTGCATCGAGATTTTAAGAAAAAACTCAACACAGCACTAACTGGTCCATAGTCAGTGGCAAATGATGAGCTGATGCAAAATCCTAGGTATGAACCTACGGCCTTCTACTTAGGAAACAGAGCTCAGGCTTGATCGGGTCGAGGGACACCGAGAACCACTGTTCCGTAGACACCTGTGGGTGGCAAGTCGAATGCACAGTCCCCAGGTAAGTCCTAGACGGAGCACATGTTGTGTGGCACATGGCACGGAGCCGAGGTATGTGGTGCGTGACACCAAGCCGAGGCGACGATGACGAGTCCCCGAGCAGCGTGAGGTTGGAGACGAGGCTGTGCAATGCGTGGCACTGAGCCGAGGATACGATGATGAGTCCCTGAGAAGCACAAGGTCGGAGATGAGGCTGTGCAGTGTGCGGCACCAAGCCGAGGCAACGATATGAGTCCCCGACCAATGTCGCCGGAGATGAGGCTGTGCAGTGCATGGGACGAAGCCATGGTGACGAGCAGTTGGACCAACTGGTTGGATGTTAAGTCTGAGTGCCAGGTGCCATGACCACTTGGACGATGATCCTTGATCCAGTCCCCGAACGTACGGAGTGTGCTCAGCAACCAAACATTGTCCCTGAAAAATAAACATGAAGAGCGGTAGTACATGATTTACAAATAATTGATCTCCAGAGAGAAAATCAACAGGTTGATGTATTTTTAAGTACGCATGTTGTCATAGAAGAAATATCGACAATTAAGTTTTGCTCCCACCCTCAAAGCGAGCTAACTTTGTTAGGTGACATAGGGATGCGCTAGTGAACAGTGTAGGACCGCCAGGATCACTAGGTACCTAGTACCATTAGAGAGCGACTGCCAAATCTCCTAGTGCTATGTAGTGCAGAGCTGTAACACATCGTAAGAGGATCGAGGCAGTGCCTTGTCAAGCCGCTCTCGACAGGCAAGAAACAATGTTCAATTGTGACTTATGCAGGGCGCATGTATAACAGATCGGTGCATGGATGCAAAGCTGTAATAGGGAGAAGATAACAAAGAATTTTAGTAATTTCTCAAATAAACTTAGCTTGTCTCTGGAGACATGTTGTTTTCATGGGCGAGTGGATGGACGTGGCTCACTTGATGACTTGACGACTCAGTGGCAGCCTGTGTGCACCGAATCCATCAAGCTCCAGTAGCACGTGCAGTCAATGAAACTCGAGCCACCGTTGTGGCATGTGCGGGGCGATTCCTGCTGAAATAACCAAGCATATATATATGTAGATATCTGCATAGATATTATATCATAATATATTGTATAGGATATTAGGTTAGAAAATAATAAGGGATATGGACTTAGCTTTGCATGCTGAGCAGATAGGATGTTGCTAGACACTACTCCGTACGTGACGCATGCGAGTCAGGCAGTTAGCTTGCATGTCCTATAGATGTATTTTCCCTTGTAGTTGTAGCAGATCCGGCATGATTACCTGAGAGTACAGAGTCATACTCAGATATGCCAGCGGGACCATGGTTGGATAGAGTCGTGGTCATCCCGAAGCAAACCACATGACTGCCATGCACAGCGTGCGCGCGTGCTAAGCTAATGATGATGACTCACGATGAAGATGTTGGTTGCTCGGGTGATGGTTGGTCCACAGCCAGATTGGATCTGGGCGGCCTAAGTAGTCGGTACAGCACATATGTCTCTGCTGACGGTGATGAACGATGGTGAAGCCGTCCTCGGCAAATCGATGTGGATTGATCTGCCAAGGAATCTATCGACGAGTTGCCAGAGCAGACTCGTCGGCGAGGTGGTCGATGACGTTGGTGCGGAAGTGGGCTGCACCACTTCCATAGTTCTAGTGATCGTCGCTACACCGGTGGTCGGTGAACGCGTCGACAGTGAAGGATGTCCACCGCAGGAAGCCAGCTCGTCACTGATTCGCAATGGATGATGTAGATGAAGAATGTCTGCCATAGGAAGTAGAGTTGTTGTGGATGACGTTGATGAAGAAAATTTCCATCTGGTTCAACAGATGATCAGCGTGCACCCCGTACCTGGTGCGCCAACTGTCGATGAGATTTCATCGGTGGTCCATCTAGGGGTAGACCTAAGATGGTAGATTGATCGGAAGAGGCGCACGTGATCGGGAACCGGATGGTTACAGAGACACAAGACACAAGATTTATACAGGTTCAAGCCGCCAGCGTGGAGTAAAACCCTACGTCCTATGCTCTATAAATTGCAATGATTGGATATGAGATCGTGGTGATCTGGTAGATCGGATGACCTTTTCCTGTCTAAAGACCTCTGCCCCTCCTTATATATGCCGAAGGGGCAGAGTTACAAGTAGAATAGCCCATTTGGTACTAATACTAATCTGTGTGGTGCACGTCGTGTGCCGCACGTCTTCATCTTGGGCTGGACCATTTTAAAAGGTGCAGCCCAAGTATAGTCATGAGGGTATATGGGGTCATATCCCCACAGGCGCCTCTCATCCCCGTGGGTTGAGTTTTTGGCATCTTGGGGCTTTCTTTCCCTTTTTTGACGTTTTAGGGTTCTTAGCGTCTCTTGCTCATGTGTGCTCCAGGGTGAAGTGCATGCCAGAGACGGTGGCTGCTTCCCCCACCAAGCAGCTCAAGATCGACACCGCGGCGAGGGCGGCGATGTCAACACCAGGTGCTACTTCGATGTCCCAGATGGCAGCGGTGGCTGCCTCGGTTGCAAAGGCTCACGCCTCTATGATTTGATGTAGGCTGACGAGCGCTGCATCCATTGTGGGCTCGAGCGCCTCGGGGACCATGGCGGGGATGGAAGTAGCCCGGAGTCGGGAGCAGACCGAGGTGTCTCCCGGCACCGCCGGGCTTGGGACACAGCCTACGGTCGGGAGCCGGGGTTGACGGAGGAGGCCCCGATCACCATCGAGGATGAGAGGGCTAATCCCTCTACCCATGATGTGAAGGAGGTGGCGGAGATCCCTCAGTAGTAGTAGCCATGGCCGGCATGGCCACAAGGGCTGCACAAGCTGGAGGAGTGGCAGAAGCAGGAGCGGCTACAAAAGTAGCAGGAGGGCGAGCGGAAGGTGTCGGGCCAGCCGCAGTAGCAGCAGCACCAGCATGAGTAGCAGCAGCAGCAGTAACGAGAGCAGGCGATGGCATCTTTGGTCCTGCCGCAGCGGCAGGAGGAGGCGTCGATCGTTGTCCCGCCGTCGCTACTATAGCAGGAGGAGCCAGCGGCCTTGAGCACGCCGCAGCAGTCGTAGCTAGAGGAGACGGTGGCCTTAAGCCCATCGTGTCAACAGTAGCAGGAGAAGGAGGTGGAGGCCCCGCCAAACGTGGGGAAGGAGGACAGGTGGCCGGAGCTGCGACCTTGAGCTAGCCGGAGGAGCCGACGGCCGAGGACGTCCCGATGTGGAGGAATGTTGGGCAACCCATCGCATGGGTGGTCCTGGCAGATGCGTCAGAGTCTGGGGTGGTTGCGATGGTACTGATGCGCCTCTATCTATATCGCCCAGGGGAAGCGCAAGGCTAGAGAAGCTGAGTCATTGGGGGCCGACTGGGAGGTCGAGTCATCATTCCCCACCTTAGCTGGCCGGGTGGTCCATCATGGTGGCTCAGCTTGATTGCAGACCGCATCACGGCGGCCGTTCAGAGGAGGGTCGAGGGAGACCTTCCCTCCTGGTGTCGGGAGGCACTTCAACTCCAAGACCTGACTAATCCTAACATGCCCCTCTTCAAGATGGATGACCCAGTGGAGGTCGAGCATTGGGAGAATGTCGAGGAGTTTCGGGTGTGGCTGTAGCACGCTTTGCAGCTAGCCGTCGACGTCATCATCGAGGACATGCCCCGAGCCCTTGCGGTACGTGACCTGCTCCTTGTTATATTGGGACTAGGTTGTTTTCCTCCTGGTTTCTTAGTATTTTGTGCTTTTTTGTATTCAGGACCTTAGGATGCGCTCCCAGGCCAAGTCCCAGTTCATCCACATGATGCAAGGTGGATGGACGCAGGTCCCTGAGCTGCGAGACCAACTTGAGGCCCCTCAAGCCGAGAAGGTGAAGGCGAAAGATGACTTGGCCAGGGCCCGGGAGGAGGCAGAGAAAGCCAAGGAGGATGCCTCGGTGGCTCGAGGGGAGGTGGCCCAGGCCAAGGAGGATGCCACCAAGGCCCGGGGGAGACATAGAAGGCCCTCGAGGACCTCTCCCTATCGGCAGAGCGCGTTCGGGGCTCAAGGAGGTCAGGGACTCCTGGGAGTGTATCAAGGGGCTCAAGGTAGATGTCGCCAAGACCTCCCAAGCTCATGACACCCTCAACATCTTGGTTGGGGAGGAGCAGCGCAGCGCCCAGGCCCTGTCCGCCGAGGTCGCTACGTTGAAGGAGACCCTCCAGAAGAAGGAGGAGGCCATCACGTTGGCTGGCTGGGCGATCGAGGACCTTAGGGTGGAGAAGGCAGAGGCTGCCCGTGCCCTGGAGGTGGCCAAGAAGGACTATGCCAAGCTGAAGGACGGGTACACAGCCCTTGAGACCCACGCCACTGGTGAGTATTCCTTTTTGGTTTTTGGATTTTTGCCTTGACGCCCTGGTTGTCATGTCTGACCCTAGTCTTCTACACTAGATCTCAATTAGGAGCTGACTAAGGCTTAGGACAACACCAAGATGTTCCAGGATGCCTACTGGGTCAAGGCAAGATTGATCAACACACTCTGCACCACGACCAACTCGGTCTATGATGACTTCGGTGTTGATCCTGAAGCATAGGTCAAGGATGAAGCACGCGGGACGTCCCTCATCAACCACATGTACAACCTCGGGCGCGTCATGAGGGAACAGGTCTGGGATGCACCCCATGTCGGCGTGAAGCGGGCAATAGCAGGTCATCTACTCCGGCTTTACCTATGACATGGGGTCATCTCCCACGGCTTCGTCTCTGACCCCAACAAGATGGACACCGAGAACAAGGAGAGGCACAGGGCCTTGGTCGAGGCTGCTGAGGAGCCCAACAGCCAATTAGCAAAGCTGTTCGAGCCCAAGGTCCTTCCTCCCAGTGTCGATGAAGAAGAAGAAGCCAGCCTATGAGCCAATCTGGGCAAGAAGGCCCATGTAATAGGTTAGATTTTGTGACTTGGTGATATCATGGCCCTGAGGGCCTTAAAAACAATGTGCATCATGCCAGATGCTTTTGGGTATTTTTTAGCTCGAGTTTCTTATCTCCTTTTGCTTGACTCGCAATTTTACCAAGTTTTTGACGCGTGCTCGAGTCCCTCGAGGGGGGAGTGAGTGGAGGTACCGTAGCGCAGAGGCGTAGGTGAGCTCCTGGCTCGACGACCCTCGACCCTTAGGGATTTGAGGCATCTTTGACTAAGTAAAAGTAGGGCATTGAAGCACAGGAGAAGAAGGAGAACATCGAGTTTCCCCCCTTTGTATACGTTTTATAATCAATGTTCTATTTCTTGCTTTGCCCAAGTTGGCCGTTCACCAAGTTTTCGGCATGCCTAGGAATGAGTGGAGGTACCGTAGCCCGAGAGCGTGGGTGGTCTCGTGACTCAACGCCCCTCGACCCCTTGGGGCGTTGCGTGGTGCTTTCGACCGAGTGACAACAAGCATCGAGGCATAGAAAGAATAGGACGTTTGAGTTTTGCAAAAATGTATGAGTTTTTTATGAACTTAGGGGCTTCCCCCCTTATAGCCCCTGAGGGAGGCTCGACTGTGATGAAGCAGAGTCAAGGCTACCTTATGCATATGAACAAAAAGTTGAACTTGTAAACAAAAGTACTTCTTATTCATTTATGACATGGAAAATATACAAGGCCTTGAGGCCCTAGGGGTAAAAGCGATGTTGCTGTTCAATGTTCCACGCGTTGGTGAAGGTTTTGCCCTTGACATTTGATAGCTTGTAGGTTCCAAGCTTCAACACCTCGGTGATGATGTAAGGACCCTCCCCTGGTGGAGTCAGCTTGTGGTGGCCCTTGTTGCTCTGCCGTCGACAGAGGATGAGGTTGCTGACCAGGAGGTCCCTCTTGTCAACCTGAAGGTCCCACTTGTTGCTGGGGTGCACGTAGGTTCCCTTGAAGTTCCCCTCGAACACCCTAACAAGGTCAGTCTAGTCACAGATCTAATCGGGGGGAAGCTCCTTAAGCCACCTTTGAGCAGTGTCTGATAGGAACAGGGGGAGTTGCCAGATGCTGGCATGGTCGTTGCGTGCCCTGCCCAACTGGCATGCCAACCTAAAGTCGGCTAGCCATAGCTCAGGCTTGGTCTCACTGTTGTACTTGATGAGGCTCATGGGGGGACAAAAGGGATTCGGCAGCAGCGTCCTTCGAATTGTCCTGCTACAGACTCGAGGGCCCGACGGTTCGGGGGACCGGTGTTGATCCTTGTCAATGTCGTAATTCCCACCTCTGTGTGCGATGTAGCCTCACGCCTCGGCATCACTGCACTTGTGTCTGCAGTTCTCATTGATGTCGTGGCATGCGTCTCGAGGCTCACGGTTGTTGTGGATGCGCTCATGGATGGGCACCGCCTTCTTTGGTCGGGGGCATCCACTTGATGGACTGAGCCCTCCCTCTCATGTGGGGAGGGTTTAGGGGGTTGCTTGGAGACTGCCCCTCAATGTCTCGAGGCCGAGCTTTCAGCTTACTATGCAGCAGCTACCTCGAGGAGGCCCTAAACTTCCTGTTAGATGTGACGGGCTTCGGGGTTCGAAGGGACCGGCATGTTCCGGAGAAGCATGGTTGCCGTGACGATGTTCTGGCTTGTGCAGTTGAAGATGGGGTGCTCCACCGCACCCCCCGATGATCTGCCAGTGGACTTCTTGGGCTCTGGCTCAAGCCCTACCGCCGGGCTGATGTCCGCGCTTCTGCTCGAGGGTCCGCTCGAGCTGGCACAGATGCTCCCGGTCCTCGTCGAGCTTGGCTCGCATTTCCTAGACATGTGCGAGCTGGGCATCCTAAGCGTCCTGAGGCAACCATGTGTTGTTTGGTGCAGCTGGTGGCTGCTCCTCCCAATCCACCACAATGAGGGCGCCTCCCGCTGCAGCCGCAGCTACGGCCATGGCCGTGGGGTCGACGGTGTTGCTGCTCGACGCGATGCCTCCGTCGATGTGGAAGCACTGGCGCGTGGGGTCGTAGTTGTCAGAGTCAGAGTCGGGGCTACCGGAGTAGAAGATGGGGAACTGCCCATGCCGCTCCTCCTCCAGCTGTCGTCGGAGCAGACCAAGGGTGTAGTGTCTCGGGCCGGGGTCCCTTGACGGCCCCAGGCACTCTGGGACCAGCACGGGTGCCTCCAAATCTAGAGTGGTACGCAGGAAGTGCCCGGGACGGTCTTTGCAAGCGCCAAAACGGGAGCGTACAGCGGTGGAGTATGTCATGGCGGTGTTGTCTAGGCCAAGCGGGAACGGGCGACGAGTCCCGTACATCTCGTGCAGCAACAGATCAGGTAGCGCTTAGGCCACGCCCGTCGAAGGGGTGACACCCGGCCCCCTCAGCGAACGCGTCATGAAGACAAAGTCTGGGTCACCGCTGAGACCTCCCAACTCCTTCGGTCCCAGGCATAGGTCTGCCAGGTTCCCAACCAGGGAACCTGCATCCTCCACTGGGAGCGATGAAGCCGAGGTGGATGTTGACTCGGAGCGGTGATGGTGGTTGCGCCGGCCATGCCTCCTCCTAGGCGCGGAAGCGTGGTGACGAGACCGGCAAGGGGCCCCATTACAGGGGCCTGGGACTGCCTCCGCTTGGGTCTCCGGCCGAGACAGGACCATATCTTGGCTGCGGCCTAGTGACATGAACTACAAGCTCCCAAACCAGACCACCGTAGCGAACGGAAGCGATGGTACAGAGTCTGCCATCTGGAAAATGGCAGGAAACGCTGGTGACACGCAGATCCCCTACCCAGCGCGCCAACTATCAGTGTTCGCACCCAGGAGGGCCCTAAGCCAACGAGTAAATGTGTACTGCGTTCTCCCTAATCCGGATGGTGATGCAAGAAGAACACACAATTTTTATTCTAGTTCGGGCAAGAGTAGGCCCTACGTCCAGCGGGGGGGAGAGATTATATTATCTTGCACCGAAGTGCTTGTATAGGGGGGATACAAGTGAGGGTGTACGAAGAGGAGTGGAGAACAAGGCCTAAGTCTAGGAGCACTAGCCCCATGCCTTGCTGTGTGCATGGTGTGACTTAGCGAGTTCGAGTGAGTTCTCCCTCTACAACTAGCCCAGCGCCCCCTTTTATAGGACAAGGAGGGGCATGGGTGTATAGGAAACCCTAGTGGCGCTGTCCTTGGTAGGGCAATCATAAGCAATGACGTCGAGGTGAGATGCCGATCATGTCGTGGGTGCTGTAGAAGCGTGTCCCGGTCATGGTCGCCTTGCATCGACATGCTTGGAATCGATGGCTGTCCTTCATGTGTGTCATGATGACACCCGTAGGTCGTCAGTGAAAGACCTGTGCCCATGCGGGGGTGTGCTAATCCCTGTAGACGTTGCGTCGGTAGTTGTTGGAGCACTGACAGGAGGTGTCGAGGTCTGACTCGAGAGGTGGCCGAGGGGGTCGAGGCCTAAATGGATAAGGCCAAGTCCTAGGAAGTGCGGTACAGATATTGGTAAATGTGCCTTGAGAGGGCGCCTAATAGTACAGTGCTCGGTATGGCATCGTAGTGTAGTATGAACCACCAATTTCCCGGGTATTGGCGGTAAAAGGAGGATTTGACCACTGTACCCGGCCACTGTAACTGCGCTATAGCCGTGAGGTTAGGTAGGAGTTTGTGGGGGCATTAAATGCTTTGGATCCCGTACAGGAAATAGGTGAGCCAAAGGGGGAGTGGCAATCGTCGGGGGGTCATCCACCCACGAGGAGATCTGTCACTCGACGGGGGGTCGGCCGCCCGTGATGCGCTCCATCACTCTGACGGGGGGTCATCCGCCCAGGAGGACGTCCGTCATTCGAGGTTCCCCGTCGAATAGGTGGTGGTCTTGACTTGGATGCTGCTCGTGGGCCAGCCCAGTATGGCTCGACGTGCGCTTGTGGACCCTTATCTCTCAGGCTGGTTGCAGGCTTTTTTGGTGATTTGGGTTTAATTGTTCGGGGACTAATTTACCTGGATTGAGGTTTAGGGTACCCCTTATCCAAGTACCCGACATCTGTCTATCAATTACTCAAGATGCAGTAGAGGCAATAAGCTCCATGATTAAGGGTAATATGAGTAACTTTGGAAATTAGAATAGTTTGATCATTGTTTAGTAGAATTCTTGTTTGGAAACATATGTATCTTTGAGGTGTGAAAGCATTGTTTTAACTCCTAGCTTGTTAATTAAAAGATTGACTTTGCTAAGGGATTAGCAAAGGGTAAGCTTGGGGGTGCTTGTTGATGGTCGTTAATGCTTAAAAATAATCATCCACTATTGCTTAATATCACCTGAAATGATTCCTAAAGCATAGTTGTAGGGTTTGAAACTAACAAGTTCCACGAGTTGTGCTGTTCTCACTTGTTTTGTAGATTATTAATATTTAACTCTAGAAAAGTACCTCAAGTGATGAATCAAGGAACACCATTGCGAAGAGCTAGTCGAGATGATCGAAACAGACATCATTTTCTACAATTAGAGTCCCGATGAAAGAGTTCCCCATCAATACAATAAGATCTTTCTAAAAGATCCTAGAATCATCACCAAGCAAGAGTTTTCTGGACTAACATGACAGTTTTCACAACTTTGGTGATTTGTGGATTTTCAAGGTAAAAACAAAATAATCCGGGGAAGAGTAGGAGCCAAGGAACCAGACCAAATCAATTCAAATTTCTGCAAGAATAGACAAGAAAGTTCTAGAAGACACCAGAGGATCATGGAGCAAAATAGGAGCCCAGCGGCTGACAAATGGGGTCTACTGACCCCACATGCTAGGGCGGCCAGCCTAGGCCCACATGGAATTGAGCTTCGCTTCGTGTGACGACTTCTAACCAACCTCTACGACGTATCTTGACCCTTGCTTCAAGTCAGTTTGATTTGAGGGCTGTGATTCATCCTGCCAGACTATATAAGTAGGGCAAACCCCCCTGAGGAGGATTATTATTCATTAGTTGATCTCTCATTTAGAAGGCTAGAGAGAAAAGCTAGGGTTTCCAATTAGAAGATTAGATCTCTACTTCAAGTTTAGGGTTAGATCTAGCTAGATACAAGTAGAGTTGAGCGTGGCTCAGGATTCTAGATTATCGTCAGGAGATTTGGTAATTCTACCTTTGTATCTCGTAATAATACTTTATGCTATTTCAATATCATTATGTTCTAGTTTATCATATTCTTGGTTTGGCCTAGTTCTATCTTTGATATAGTCATGATTGATAATAAGTTTATGCATATGTTCTATAACACCTCAAGTGTCATTGCCTAATTGCATTGCATTACATGTGCATAAGCATCATGCATCCAAATTTTGTCATTACATTATGAATGTGTTAAAGTGTTTGAATTCCAAATTCAAATTTAAATTTTGAAAACCCTAGTTTCAAAAATATCAAGAATTTGGCTATGGTCCAAAAATCAAAAATGTAATTCAAATTGTTTTGAGCAACTTTCATATTGGAAAATTTTCAAGTTTCAATATGAAATCTGGAGCAAATGAAAAAGGGGAAAAGTGTTACAGTACCCGACCTTCTCTTCTCTTCTCTTGCTGTTCATCGTTGACGTCGTGGCCATCGCGGTCCTTCTCATGCTCGGCCGCACGACCAGCCACGTGGACAATGTCGCGAAGGCTCTTGCCACCTCACCGCGCCGACCAAAGCCGAAGCCAGCCACTCCATCTTCTCTTCCTCCTCCTTTTCTCTCCCTCTGTTGCCACTGACTACCACACTGTCGCCCCCAAAATTCGCCCACACCGCTCGACCATTTTTCGATTCACCTCGCTCATAGCCCCGCCATGAGCTACTCTTCCTCCTCATCCTAGCCGTGCCCTACGGCGTTGCGAGGTGAGCCCTCCTACTGCGCCGCCACCATGGCCGCCATGGTTGTGAGCTCGGTCTCGCGTGGCCAACTCCCTCCCATCTTCATTTTCTTCCTCTATTTAGTGCTTTGTAGTCGTCCGGCCACATAGCATCTAGGACCGAAGCCCTTGTTGGCTTTGGTGTTTCGACGTCGTCTGAACACCGCTGGCCGCCGTGTGCTTCGTGCGCCGCCGTCGTGTACGTGGCCATGACTCACCACCACGGCTCCATGTTCCATCTTCGTAGCCCTAGACCTGCCCGAGCACCTTGGTGCCCGTGCGCACGCACGCCAGCCATGTTTGGCCAGAAACCGGCGAGTTCCGTGGCCGGTCGAGCGTCATCGCGTCGTGCTCTGCTCGGGAGCCGACCAGGGCATCATTTGGTAAATAGGAATAAGTCGAGGGGTCTTAGTGTAAAGTGTGTGACACATGTGAATAGTGCCAAATAGTGGATAGGACATGTTTTTAATTACTATAAAGTGTAAGCCCTTATTTGCAAAGTTGCCACTGCCACCGTCGGGCCACCACCCGCGTGCGCTGCCGCTGCTAGGCCTGCGTTGCTGGGCTGCTCGCGAGCACTACGACCGCCGCTATTGGGCCGCTGCCGCATAGGCCGGCCTGCACGGCCACTGGGCCACTCGCCAGCGCTGGGCCGCGCGCAACGCACCGCGCCGCGAACCGAGCTGGGCTGAGCCAGCCAAATCGGCCCGCGTGCCTGTTTTTCCTTTGAAAATGCTTTTCAATTTAGTTTTGAATTCAAACTTTGGAAATTCATAACTTGAGCTAAAAAGGTCCAAATATGGTGAAACTAATTTTGTTAGTTTTGTTTTGTTGTGATCTACATGATGAAGTCATAAAAATCTCAATTTGATAAACTTTTATTTATAGCTTTTATTTATTAAAAGAAAAGCCTCTTTAATTTGCAAAATTAATAACTAAGAATTATTTATCCAAAAATTGTGAAACCAAGTTTACTAAGTTTGTTTTGGTATTATCTAGCTAATAGGAAAGTTAACTTTGATGTTTAATCATTTTTCTTTATATATCATATTCTTTTAATACATGAAATGATATGTTTAATTTTATTTCTTCATATCAAATGATTTGCCCTACATGATATTTTATGTGCCTAATTTAATTAAAGTAAGATCCTAGATGCAGGTGTTAGGTCTTAAACTGAGGATGAATTGTTATATGTTAAGTTATGTAGTTTTGGTAAGTGAGTTTGCTTTCTGTAAGAAAAGTAAAGTGTTTTGGTTATAATGATTTGAATAGAGTTGAAAAACTCGGTAAACGAGTGTCCAGTGATATGATCTGATCAACTTGTCATCATAAGCATCATGTCATCAGCACCATCATCACTTATGCATTCATGATTCTCATCCTGTGCATATGCATGTAATAGGTGCGCCAGCAGGAGTGACCCAGTTGGAGTTCGAGGGAAAATGCCCGCAGGAGTCAGAGAATCCTCAGGAGCAAGAGGCTCATCCAGCCGGTCCCGAAGCCGACCAGGACGTGATTCTCGAGTGTCCGCAGCACGAACCCACAACATTCATGAAAGGCAAGCCCCAAAGCATTTTAACTTTCTAACTTTTTATAATATATTAAATATGCGATGCTTGTTGCATTCAGTTATAGGAGTTGAATTGGAACCCTTGCTGCATATACATCTTTCCTTGTCTAGTTTACCTCACTTGGTATCCTAATGATATGATACCTCACTTGGTATCCTAATGATATGATACAGTAGTTTTTGCTTAGACATGCTTAAATGGTAGAAGTCGAGGGATTGCTAATCACTTGTGAGAATTAGGATAATGGTTCACGGTTGGCTATATTTGCTATCGTGCAAATAACCATATGGATGTAAATCGATAGTAAGGCAGAACGTGGAAGTTACAAGGTCTTCGGGCTTTGGTAATCAAACGAACCGTCATGCCGATTAATCATCTACAAGGAATGAGCCTTTCTTGGTCATGTTGAACAGTGCCTAGCACTTAGCTGGTTGGATCCGAGGTTATCCGCTGCGAAGCCTAGTAGCTCAACTCAGGCCAGAAATCGAGGAGTATCAAGTGCTCACTACTGGGGTGGTATGTACATACTAGCCGTCATGTTTGTAAGTCCAGCGGCACGGTGGTACCCAGATGAGGACCATGTCCGTAAGTCCCATATCAGGTGAGTTAAAATTCCTAACCTGGCTTGGTGACCCCCATGGGAGTGAGGCGCTGCTTGGATTCACGATTCCTATGTTGTACCAGCGGTGTTCTACGGTTACCCTTAGCGGGGCTTACCAGGAGAGTGTTAGGAATATTTCCCTAGCTGGGTAGTAATTGATTTGAATCACCATCGTCTCCTGGATAGTGAGAAGCTTGACGGGAGTATCTCCATACTTGAAAATATTAAATTGCTTTGATGGTTAATGATGCTTCACAAGATAGTTGTTGATGAACCAGATATGGTTATGTAATTCTCTTCTCTTTTGATTGTTTAGTACAGGTGCAAACATAGATAATAGGTTAATGAATATTAACTTGATGCTAATAACAATATGGTTACTCTCCTCACTTAAGGCTTTTTATGCAAAATGAGTTAAGCCAACTCCACCTTTAATAAGCCTTGCATAATCCTTGGAGTCTTTATTTCTGGTTTATGACGGGTAAGTCTTATTGAGTACAATTGAGTACTCAGGGTTTATTCTCTCTTGTTGCAGATGACATATTCTATAATGGTTGCTGCAAGTACTGCCTTCTCCCAGCTAGGAATGAAGACTAGACCATTGGGCATGGTCTCTACTAGACTCCTTATCTTATATTGCTTTTGTAGGATTAAACCAAAATGGGCAATGTAATCCTTAAAACTATGGATTTGGTTTTAAAACTATGTTACTTCTGCTACTTTATATTTTGGTTTGTAATAACTAAAGTATACTCCGATGTATGTAATCTATGTAGATTATCTTTGAAATGTTGTAACAGATGATGTGGTTATGCTGAATTACTATGATCTTGGTTTGTTGTGAGTTGGATTGAAATCCCTCGTGATTTCGTTGGACTACCGGGTTTATATAAGTGAAAGTATGTGAGTGTCAACATATTAACGGGGACATCAGTACTTGATCTTGTATAAATTGGGCGATTCCGTGACAGCTAGTATCAGAGCATGGTTCAGCACTAAACACGTCATTTGTGTATTTAAAACAAAAGCTTTTGCGAAAACTTAATTGTTATCCTAAGGTTGCCAGTGTTCATACCCTTTATGCCCATACAAGGATTTATAGGTGGCTTAGTTAAGTACTAACGTGAGGGATTTAAATTTGGCTTAGTTAAGTACTAACGTGGGGGATTTAAATTTTGCATTGACGTCTTTGCTAAGGTATGAAGAGTGATAACTTGACCGAAATTGTTACCCTGTGGTCTAATGGTGGTGGTAACCTTCATATATGAATTAGCCATATATATCGCTAGTGTTAATGTTTGTATCATCGCTAAGGTAAGGTGAGTTGTGAGAGCATGATTGGACAAACGCCGGTCTAGGGGAGTTCTTATTTGGTGCTGGAATATTCACATGTTATACACATGTTTATATGAAAGTGCCCCATGTGTGGGTCTTTTTCGTCTTCTGACGATGCCGTCTTCTGACGATGATTCGGGTAGCGTGCACCTACATGTATGTATATTAGGTATATACATAGTTGGAGGGGGTGTGTAACATGTGTTAATGCTTTACTTGTGTGTCATATTGGGAATTGTTGGGCTGAAATGAGAATTTTTCTACAGGTACACTAATAACGCTCACGTTAATTCGACTAGTTACGATATATGAGAGAACGTATGTATGCCACCATTTAGAACGTCAGAATCAAAGTTAGGTTTGTGAGGACGTACGGATCGTGCATGCATCATGACATTCATATGTTCTTTGCACTTGTCCCTCCCTTATAAAATTTCTTACCTCAAAACTTTTAGTACATTTTCTCTCTAAAAATTGTCCTCTTACAAGAAGTTGCATCTTTTGCTCAAGATGATCATAATGAAACCCTGTAGACATACTCTATGTTCCATGTTATGGGAACTTTTAATTGTTGGTAAAATATGTTTTCAGATGCATCGCGGTATTGTGCTTTGTGGTGTTATTGATATGGAAATTGTATGATTGTGCCTCTGTTTATTGTTTGAGTTTGTTCTCCAATAAATTCAGTTTGGCATGATTATACAATTTACCTACAATTTTCTGACATCATCAATACTCACTATTTGCGCATATCTGCAGATGCCTGGAAACCATCATTCCGGTGAAAACCATGATCTTCCTCCACCTCCACCTCCGCCTACTCTAGAGGTGTTCATGCATACTATGGTGGAAAGTTAGCATCTCATGGCTGAAATGGTTCGTCAGTTGGCAAATCGTGGTGATCGTGATGTCCATCAGGAACCAAATCGGTATAGCGACTTCAAGGATTTCTTGGACACCAAGCCTCCTACTTTTCAAGAGACAAAAGAACCACTTCAGGTTGATGAATGGCTGAACTCTGTGGAGCAGAGGTTTCGCTTGCTCAGGCTTACTGAGGGCCTGAAGGTTGAATATGCTTCTTATCTGCTTCAAGGTTCAGCGGGTATTTGGTGGAACAATTATTGGAAGGCATTACCTCCTAATACCAATCTTGTCTGGGATCAATTTTGTGAGGTTTTCAGGGCACATTTTATTCCTCCTGGTCTTATGGCTATCAAGCACACAGAGTTCATGAAATTGACTTAGGACAATAAAAATCTGACTGAGTATCATCAGGCTTTCAACAATCTGTCTCGCTATGCTCCAGAGTTTGTTGATACTAAAGCTAAAAAGATTGCTAGTTTCAAGAGGGGACTTGGCCCTAAGCTGATGAAATCTATGGGCAATAGCAAGTGTGCGACTTTCAATGAGTTTGTTAGTGACACTTTAACTCAAGAGAATAATGACACTATTTATGCTGCTTCCAAGAGCCGCAAGAGAGCATATGAAGCAGGAGCTTCTCAGTCTAGGGCTCCTGTCATGACTAAAACTCAGAATCGACCACCTGCTGCTAATGTCAGGTATCGTCCTCAGAAGAAACCTCAGTTCAAGACTGATTATCGCAAAGGTTATACCATTGCTCTTCCCAAGAATACATCTGGGCAAGGCAGTTCCAATGTTCCTCCAAGCAACAAGCCATGTTGGAATTGCAATAAGCTAGGACATTGGGTGAATAATTGTCCTTATCCTCCTAGGAAAATTAATCAGGGAAATATTCATCCTGGTAATGATCATTATACTACTGTTGAAGAAATACCCTCTGGTGAGATTGTCACAGCTGGTAAGTTCCTAGTGAACCAACAACCTGCTATTGTGCTATTTGATTTGGGTGCTTCGCATTCTTTTATAAGCCCTACTTTTGCATCCAAGTTCAGCCAGCACATAACTACTATAACTCATGGGGGTTATTGCATTAGTGCTGCTGGGAATAGCATCTCTACTGATCAGATAGTAAAAGATGTGAGCATTTTAGTTGAGGGTCGAACCTATCTCGTGAATCTTATAGTGTTGCTCGGTCTGGGAATCGATGTAATTTTGGTATGAATTGAATGAGCAAGAATGGAGTTCTTATCGACACTACCACTCGTGTGGTAATGTTGAGAGATCCAATTGATTATGAAGCTTTATCAGTTGAGCTCCCTTGCGATATCACCATTTGCAATACGGCTAATGCTACTCAAGCAAAGGCCATTGCTGATATTCCAGTGGTTCGTGAGTTTTCAGAGGTTTTTCCTGATGATTTTCCTGGATTACCTCTGGAACGTGATGTGGAGTTCAAAATAGAATTAATCCCTGCTACTGCTCCTATATCTCGAAGACCTTATCGAATGCCGGCCAATGAGTTGAAGGAGCTTAAAACTCAATTGGGAGAACTTTTGAAGAAGGGTCTCATTCGTCCCAGTTCTTCTAAATGGGGCTGTCCTGCTATCTTTGTGAAGAAAAAGGATCAGTCTTTGCGCATGTGCATGGATTATCATCCGCTCAATGCAGTTACTATCAAGAACAATATCCTCGTCCCCATATTGATATCTTGTTTGATCAGCTATGAAAAGCTAAGGTATTCTCCAAGATTGACTTGAGATCAGGATATCATCAAATTAGGATTCGTCCTGAAGATATTCCCAAAACCGCTTTCTTGACCCGCTATGGGTTATTTGAATATCTTGTCATGTCTTTTGGCTTGACCAATGCTCCTGCCCACTTTATGTATCTTATGAATTCAATGTTCATGCCCGAATTAGACAAGTTCGTGGTGGTTTTCATCTATGATATTCTTATCTATTCTCAAAATGAAGAAGAGCATGCTGAGCATCTGAGAGTCGTCTTAACTCGCTTGCGTGAGCATCAGCTTTATGCTAAGTTCAGCAAGTGCGAGTTCTGGTTGAAGAAAGTACCTTTCCTAGGTCATGTTTTATCTGAAGAAGGAGTTTCTATTGATCCTTAAAAGGTGTAAGAGGTGTTAGATTGGAAAGTCCTGACTTCTGTTCATGAAGTTTGGAGTTTTCTTGGTTTAGCTACCTATTATCGTCGCTTCATTCCATATTTCTCTAAAATAGCCAAACCCATGACTCGATTGCTACAAAAAGATGAAAAATTCCTATGGTCTCTAGAGTGTGAAAAGGCTTTCCATACTCGGCGGACTTTGTTAACTTTCGCTCCTGTTCTAGCTCAACCAGATATCGAGAAACCTTTTGATGTATTCTGTGATGCATCAGGCACCGGTTTAGGTTGTGTTCTTATGCAAGATGGCCGAGTCATTTCCTATGCCTCGCGTCAACTCCGAAACCATGAAGTCAATTATCCCACTCATGATTTAGAGTTAGCTACTGTTGTTCATGCTCTGAAGATATGAAGACATTATTTATTTGGTAATTTATGTAATATCTATACTGATCATAAAAGTCTCCAATACATATTCACTCAACCTGAGCTGAACATGCACCAAAGAAGATGGTTCGAGTTGATCAAGGATTATAATCTTCAAATGCACTATCATCCAGGCAAGGCAAATGTGGTTGCAGATGCCTTAAGTAGAAAGTCTCATGGCAACTCTTTAGTTGTTTAAGAATTTCATTTGTCCCGTCTTCTCCATCTTGTTATCCTTCATAATATCACAGTTGAGTGCTCTCTTTGAAACCAAATTTTTGAGCTTCAAAGGACCGATAGAAGTGTGTTGGGCATCAAAAGAAAGATGAAAGAGAAAGAAACTAAACATTTTTAGAGTTGATGACCAAGGAATTCTCTGGTTTGAAGATAGACTTGTTGTGCCAAACAACAAGGAGCTGAGAAATCAAATCATATTCGAAGCCCATTCTTCTAAGTTGTCCATCCATCCTGGAAGTAGTAAGATGCACCAAGATCTAAAACCTTACTTCTGGTGGCCCAAAATGAAGAAAAAAATTGCGGCCTTTGTTGCTCATTGTGATAATTATTGCCGTGTCAAAGCAATACACATAAAACCTGGTTTGCTAGAACCCTTGTCTTTTCCAAATTGGAAGTGGGAAGAAATAAGCATGGACTTTATTGTTGGTTTGCCAACCACACCAAAGGGTTTTGACTCTATTTGGGTGATTGTCGATCGTCTAACAAAGTCTGCTCATTTCATTCCAGTAAAGACTGACTATCATCCTCATGTGTATGCCAAAATTTACCTTGAACAAGTGGTCCGTCTTCACGGTGTGCCCAAGACTATTGTCTCTGATAGAGGAACCCAGTTTACAGCTCGTTTTTGGCAATGCCTACAACAAGATCTCGGCACTAAAACCCTTCATAGTTCAGCTTATCACCCACAAACTTAGGGACAAACCGAGCGTGTGAACCAAATTCTGGAGGACATGCTTCGAGCTTGTGTTATATCCTGTAAAGGACCATGGGACAAATGGTTGCCTCTAGTAGAATTCTCTTATAACTACAGTTATCAAGATAGTATCAAGATGCCTCCCTTTGAAGCTTTGGAATGTCAAAAATGTAGAACTCCTTTGAACTGGGTAGAAACCGGGGAAAGGAAATACTACGGGATTGACTTTGTCAAGGATGCCGAGCAGCAAGTCTATAAAATCTAGAAAAATATGGAAGCTGCTCAGGCTCAACAGAAGAGTTATGCTGACAAATGAAGGAAGCCTATTGAATTCGAGGTGGGTGACTGTGTATATCTCAAGGTGTCGCCCATGAAAGGTGTGAAACGCTTTGGTATGAAGCGTAAACTCGCACCTCGTTATGTTGGTCCTTATCCAATCATTGAAAAGTGTGGAAAGGTGGCTTACAAACTTCAACTACCTCCTGAAATGGGAACTATCTTTCTGGTCTTTCATGTTTCTCAACTGAAGAAATGTCTTCGTATCCCTGAAGAAAAAGTTAAAGCCAGGAGTGTTAAGTTATAGTCTGATCTTTCATATGAAGAAAAGCCAGTGAAAGTCTTGGATGTTATGGAGTATGTGACTCACAGTCGAGTGGTGAGATTGTTCAAAGTGGTTTGGAGTAACCACAGTGAAAAAGATACAACATGTGAACAAGAGGACTATTTAAAAACCGCTTACCCTACTTTCTATGCGGACTGATATGCTTTTCAAATCTCGGGACGAGATTTTTATAAGGGGGGAGGGCTGTAACACCTCAAGTGTTATTTCCTAATTGCATTGCAATACATGTGCATAAGCATCTTGCATCCAAATTTTGTCATTACATTATGAATGTGTTAAAGTGTTTGAATTCCAAATTCAAATTTAAATTTTGAAAACCCTGGATTCAAAAATATCAAGAATTTGGCTATGGTCCAAAAAGCAAAAATGTAATTCAAATTATTTTGAGCAACTTTCATATTGGAAAATTTTCAAGTTTCAATATGAAATTTGGAGCAAATGAAAAAGGAGAAAAGTGCTACAGTAACCGACCTTCTCTTCTCTTCTCCTGCTGTTCATCGTCGATGCCTTGGCCATCGCGTTCCTTCTCGCGCTCGGCCACGCAACAAGCCGCGTGGACGATGTCACGAAGGCTCTTGCCACCTCACCGCGCTGACCAAAGCCGAAGTCGGCCACTCCATCTTCTCTTCCTCCTCCTTTTCTCTCCCTCCGTTGCCACCAGCCAACACACTGTCGCCCCCGAAATTCGCCCACACCGCTCGAGCATTTTCTAATTCACCTCACTCATAGCCCCGCCACGAGCTACTCTTCCGCCCCATCCTAGCCGTGCCCTACGCTGTTGTGAGGTGAGCCCTCCTACTGCGCCGCCACCATGGTCGCAAGCTCGGTCTCGCGTGGCCAACTCCCTCCCGTCTTCATCTTCTTCCTCTATTTAGTGCTTTGTAGTCGTCCGGCCATATAGCATCTAGGACCGAAGCCCTTGTTAGCTTTGGTGTTTCGACATCGTCGGAACGCCGCTGGCCGCCGTATGCTTTGTGCGCCACCGCCGTGTACGCGGCCACAACTCACCACCACGGCTCCGTGTTCCATCTTCGCAGCCCTAGACCCGCTCGAGCACCTTGGTGCCCGTGCGCATGCGCGTCGGCCAAGTTTGGCTAGAAACCGGCGAGTTCCGCGGCCGGCCGAGCATCATCGCGTCGTGCTCTGCTCGGGAGCCGACCAGGGGCATCATTTGGTAAATAGGAATAAGTCCAGGGGTCTTAGTGTAAAGTGTGTGACACATGTGAATAGTGCCAAATAGTGGGTAGGACCTGTTTGTAATTTTTATAAAGTGTAAGCCCTTATTTGCAAAGTTGCCACTGCCACCATCGGGCCGCCGCCAGCGTGCACTGCCGCTGCTGGGCCTGCGTTGCTGGGCTCCTCACGCGTGCTGCGGCCACCGCTATTGCGCCGCTGCCGCATGGGCCGGCCTGCACCGCCACTAGGCCGCTCGCCAGCGCTGGGCCGCGTGCAACGCGCCGCGCCGCAGACCGAGTTGGGCTGAGCCAGCCAAATCGGCCCGCGTGCCTGTTTTTCCTTTTGAAAATGCTTTTCAATTTAGTTTTGAATTCAAACTTTGGAAATTCATAACTTGAGCTAAAAAGGTCCAAATATGGTGAAACTAATTTTGTTACTTTTGTTTTGTTGTGATCCACATGATGAAGTCATAAAAATTTCAATTTGATAAACTTTTATTTATAGCTTTTATTTATTAAAAGAAAAGCCTCTTTAATTTGCAAAATTAATAACTAAGAATTATTTATCCAAAAATTGTGAAACCAAGTTTACTAAGTTTGTTTTGGTATTATCTAGCTAATAGGAAAGTTAACTTTGATGTTTAATCATTTTTCTTTATATATATCATATTCTTTTAATTATGAAATGATATGTTTAATTGTATTTCTTCATATGATATGATTTGCTATACATGATATTTAATGTGCCTAATTTAATTAAAGTAAGATCTTAGATGTAGGTGTTAGGTCTTTAACTGAGGATGAATTATTATATGTTAAGTTATATAGTTTTGGTAAGTGAGTTTGCTTTCTGTAAGACAAGTAAAGTGTTTTTGTTATAATGATTCGAATAGAGTTGGAAAACTCGGTAAATGAGTGTCCAGTGATATGGTCTGATCAACTTGTCATCATAAGCATCATGTCATCAGCACCATCATCACTTATGCATTCATGATTCTCATCCTGTGCATATGCATGCAATAGGTGCGCCAGCAGGAGTGACCCTGTTGGAGTTCGAGGGAATGTGCTCGCAGGAGCCGAAGAATCCTCAGGAGCAAGAGGCTCATCCAGCCGGTCCTGAAGCCGACCAGGACATGATTCTCGAGTGTCGGCAGCACGAACCCGCAACATTCATGAAAGGTAAGCCCCGAAGCATTTTAACTTTCTAACTTTTTATAATATATTAAATATACGATGCTTGTTGCATCAAGTTATAGGAGTTGAATTGGAACCCTTACTGCATATACATCTTTCCTTGTCCAGTTTACCTCACTTGATATCCTAATGATATGATACCATAGTTTTTGCTTAGACATGCTTAAACGGTAGAAGTCGAGTGATTGCTAATCACTTGCGAGAATTAGGATAATGGTTCACGGTTGGCTATATTTGCTATCGTGCAAATAACCATATGGATGTAAATCGACCGTAAGGCGGAACGTGGAAGTTACAAAGTCGGCGGGCTTTGGTAATCAAATGAACCGTCATGCCAATTAATCATCTACAAGGAATGGAGCCTTTCTTGGTCATGTTGAACAGTGCCTAGCACTTAGCTGGTTGGATCCGAGGTTATCCACCGTGAAGCCTAGTAGCTCAACTCAGGCCGGAAATCGAGGAGTATCAAGTGCTCACTACTGGGGTGGTATGTACATACTAGCCGTCATGTCTGTAAGTCCAGCGGCACGGTGGCACCCAGATGAGGACCATGTTCGTAAGTCCCGTATCAGGTGAGTTAAAATTCCTTACCTGGCTTGGTGACCCCCATGGGAGTGAAGCGATGCTTGGATCCGCGATTCCTGAGTTGTACCAACGGTGTTCTACGGTTACCCTTAGCGGGGCTTACCGGGAGAGTGTTAGGTATATTTCCCCAGCTGGGTAGTAATCGATTCGAATCGCCATCGTCTCCTGGATAGTGAGAAGCTTGACGGGAGTATCTCCATACTTGAAAATATTAAATTGCTTGGATGGTTAATGATGCTTCACAAGATTGCTGTTGAAGAACCTGATATGGTTATGTAATTCTCTTCTCTTTTGCTTGTTTAGTACAGGTGCAAACATAGATGACAGGTTAATGAATATTAACTTGATGCTAATAACAATATGGTTACTCTCCTCACGTAAAGCTTTTTATGCAAAATGAGTTAAGCCAACTCCACCTATAATAAGCCTTGCATAATCCTTGGAGTCTTTATTTCTGGTTTATGACAGGTAAGTCTTGTTGAGTACAATTGAGTACTTAGGGTTTATTCCCTCTTGTTGCAGATGACATATTCTATAATGGTTGTTGCAAGTACTGCCTTCTCTGAGCCGGGAATGAACACTAGACCACTGGGCATGGTCTCTACTAGACTCCTTATCTTATATTGCTTTTGTAGGATGTGAACCAGAACTGGCAATGTAATCCTTAAAACTATGGATTTGGTTTTAAAATTATGTTACTTCCGCTACTTTATATTTTGGTTTGTAATAACTAAAGTATACTCTGATGTATGTAATCTATGTAGATTATCTTTGAAATGTTGTAACAGATGATGTGGTTATGCTGAATTACTATGATCTTAGTTTGTTGCGAGTTAGTTTGAAATCCTTCGTGATTTCGTTGGACTACCGGGTTTATATAAGTGAAAGTATGTGAGTGTCAACGTATTAACGGGGACATCAGTACTTGATCTTGTATAAATTGGGCGGTTCTGTGACATGTTCGTAGGATTGGATTAGGTGGTAGAGATAATGTAGGCATGGTGTCTAGATTAGATGTACTCGTGAATGCACCCTGTTTTCTGGGCCATGTGGTAGTTCGCGAAGGTGACTTTTGTAGTTTCATTGAGTCCTGTGTAGTCCACTCCCCGAATCTAGGACAAGTAGAACCCGGTTGCTTGGGGAAGGATTGCTCTGTTCTTGAATTCCCTGAAGTAATGTTCCTTATATTTAGATGGAAGATTGATTATTCTATAGAGGATAGGAAAAGGATTAGAACACTCTGAGGATGACAACCTAACTTAAGTGACGCTAAGAATTGTCAACAGACAACGACATGTCGGGCTTCATCCAACTCTCCCTCCACTCTATCTCTCTCAATCTAGAAGAACTCTAATCTTACATAGAGACTACAAAGCTAATCTCTCTTGAATGCTAGGCTCTTGAGCAGAGATCCATTCAAGGGACCCCTCTAAGCTGATCCTCTCTAGAAATAACGAATTAGGGTTTCTAGGGATTGCTCCTCCAGGGTCCAGGGGCCTTGCTTATATAGCACCCTAGGATGCATCACGACAGTCGGATCAAACCGACCTTCATGCATGGCTTAGATTGGATCTCAAAGGCGGTGGGAGGCATAATCCATGAGCTCGCTCTCCTGATTAGTCCAGTAGTAGGACGGGTGCCCAAGAGGGTTGGGTGGGCGACCCTGGGCCCACTCGGTCTCTGGTTCGGTCCGGTGCCTTCTCGTGCCTTTTAGAGTCTTCCTTCACGTGCGTGGGTCTGTTCTCTCTTTGTAAACATGACAATAGGCCTTCCTTGGTTCCTTTCAGCTGACACCTTGTAGAAATAGACATTCACCAAAACTCATAAAATTCTATCAGTAAACCCCTACATCTATGTGGTATTTGCATTTAGGTACTTTTTCCATGTTTTGTTGATGGTTAAAATTGAAACTTATCTAGATGTTGTAGCTACTTTCGCTAAACTAGTGCGGCTCCTCCAGTCTTCATTAGGGTGAGGCGAGTCTTGCTCATTGCAGCAAGGTTCTTCCAGGTTCAACAACTTTGGTACACTATAACACAACATAGCTTTGCCGACACTTTCTATAATTGGCAAAGGGCACCTTCGTCAACAGATAACCTCCCATGAATGTTTTTGCTGACAGCCTACAAATAGTCACGGTAGAAGCCGTCGGTGAAACTTTTGCCGACAGTTAAAAGGCATCACCGACACTTTTTTGGTAGCCAAATGGTGTACCTACGCCGACAATTAGAACTTTCTACGACGGTTAACCCTTTCCTGACAGTTAGTCCCTACGCCGACAGTTAGAACCTTTCCCAACACTTTATATGTTGGTGAAACCATTTCTGCAACATCTCTTATAGGATGCCCTTAGGGATAATTTAATTGTCGACAAAACTATATAATAGATATTAATACTAATATAATATAAATATTTCCTAGAGCTATTTTATTTTAGGGAACACAACACATATTCAAAGCCACTTGATTTCATCAATACAATATATGTACTCATGTGCATTTAACTATGAGTTACCTGAACTTGGAGATACACATCAAGTGGGACAAAAGTCAAATATACACAGGCATACAGCCACGTACTCATCGTTCATTACATGAGTTACCTCAGATAGCAAGCAATCATACTAAATGGTCACAAAAGTGGAGTGTTCAGCACTGTCGCAAACAGTCATACTAAATGGTCACAAAAGTGGAGTGTTCAGCACTGTCTTGCTGCACAATTCTTGGTCACTGCAGAAAACTCAATTGTTGCACATATGAGCTGATAGGAGCTTGCCCGCACAATCCAACACTACCTGATAGTAGCATTTTAGATCACAACTATTATTGCCACTCGCAACATACTTGAGCCTCAGCTTGCTATTGCCATCCCAGGAGACTTGCAACAACTCATCATAGCTTAAGTACCTATAAAGGAGAAAAAAAAGGATGTACCATCAATGAGTCCAAAACATATTTTAGTGCTGCAGTGACTTCATCATAGGTTAAGTACCTAGAATGATCATTTTTTCAATCATTTTTTCAAGAATATAGAGATTCGACCATTACTCTATCATGTAAGTCATCATCATCATATATGTGGCCTAATTCAGCTAGAGGCATAAGAAATTGTGGCAAAGGTTAGTGTATTGGTGTGGTAAGGAATGCTATAATAGTTGTGATAAAATTACGTTTTGAACTTTGAAGCAAAACCATGTAGGATTATTTGTTAAGCTTGCACAAAAAGCTGGAATGAGGCAAAGGATAGTGTATTGGTGTGGTGAGGAATTCACTGAATTCTTAGCGATGTTAGTTTACCGAAGTTATCTAGTTGGCTATTGTTAGGAAAAGTAAGTCCTAGACTCTTAGTCTGTTGTCTATTTCCTAGTTTCTTAAGTTACATAGGCAGTGAGAGCAAGCACAAGGAAGTTACCTCACTATGCTGCTCCTCTCGAAGGACCGACCACTCATCTACTCAGAAAGTCATCATCACCATCTAAATGCATATCAGCCATATCATGCCCTGCTTATGACCTAGCATCTTGTTCTTGATCTTCATGTACTTCAACATGATAGGTTGTTGCAGCCCTCAAGTTTTAAATCAAAGTAAAAAACGACTAGACATAAGAACGACTGAATAGTTATTGCACTAACAAAGAAGACAATGTAAGAGAAAAAGTTAACAGTTGCCACCTGTTGTGAATTATAAGATCCATGAGGAGTGCTATTGGAATTTTGTTGTCACATCAATCTACCAGAGTTGTTGCCTTGTTGATGTGCATTTTCTAGCTCCACGCATTTCCAAATCTGCTGGACCTGACCCCAAACCCAATCTGCTGGACCTGATCCCAAACCCACAACGCGGACATATCCATTCTTTTCTGCCTTCCCAATCTAATTTTATAATTTGCAACATGGAAAGGAAGAAAAGAAACAAGTCAGAACTGATCCTTTGGCCGCAAGGAGAAATGTACGAACTCTGCTTCATAGTATTAAGTTGCAGATCCAGCAATAGAAAACGTATATGCAAAAATAGCATCTTGGAATACTTCAGTAGTTCCACACAGGTTCCTCTGCAAAAGCAATTTATTGCAATAAACACCATATCCAATTCAGCTCAATACATTCCTTTTCTAAAGAGGGGAAGGGGATAGATGGGTAAAAATCTGCACTGAATCTGAATGGAAATATTGGCAAGAGAAATAACCTAAAGCATGAATCTACTGGTCTTGCCACCGTCTACTGATCCTTTCTGCAACCAAAGAAATAGGAACCGAAGTAAGCTGCTCGCTTGTTACTATTTCCAAAGAACAGAATCAGTGTGACATTAGATAGGTCAGGGATAGCACCAGGGATGGCGGCGAACTTCAGCCTTGCCAAGATTTGAACACGGGCGCCACCAGATGCGCGTGTGACGGAGAATCTTGGTGGCCGGCCCGGCGAAGCTGGTGGCGGCCATTGACATTGAGGCGTCGATGAAGAATACCGGTGGATGTGGATAGGTGCGTGGTGCTATCGGGGGCTGGGATGGCGGAGCTGTGACCAACGACGACAGAAGGTGGTGGTAGGGGCTAGAATGGGGGCGGCCAGTAAAGCCTGCCGTGGTTAGGGTTCCGGCAGGCGGTGCCGCTGTGCAGGAGGGCAGCGACAGGGCTGTACAGGGGAGCTGGACTGTGGAGAAGGGCGGTGACGTGGCTGTGCAGTAGGGTGGGACTGTGGAGGAGGGCGGCGGCGGCGTTGTGGAGGAGCGCAGGGCTGTGGAGGAGGGCGGCGGCCGCCGATTCACGCGCTTTGGGGCCGAGCGGGTTTACCTTTTCGCATGGCCTGTGCAGCCGAGTGGGGAGTGTATTCGGAGGTTTTTTTTTCAAATTTTTTTTTATAGAGTATAATTTAGACGCGCACAACACACTCCACACTCGTACCATACGCACACACATGCGTACGCGTTTGAACACAAGCTAAGAAGAGATTGGGAGCCGTCGCCGCCTCCATTACGTGAAAAACGCGCGGTTCCACCGAACGCGCATGCGTGCGTGTACCACACGAATTATTCGGGAACACAGTTCCCAGGTGGGTACCGAAATTTCGATCCTGGCAGGAATCGAACTCTGGTCGATAGGCTGAGGACAAACGCCTCATCGCCTAACCAAGTGCGCATGGCCTGTGCAGCCGAGTGGGGAGTACATTCGGAGGGTTTTTTTTCTCATTTTCCTTTTTTTTGGATAGGATATAATTTGGACGCACACAACCAACACACTCCACACTCACACCACACGCACACACACGCGTGCGCGTCCGAACACACGCTAAGAAGAGATTAGTAGCCGTCGCCGCCTCCATTGCGCGGAAAACGCGCAGTACCACCGAACGCGCACGCGTGCGTGTACCATAGAAATTATTCGGGAACACAGTTCCCAGGTGGGTACCGAAATTTTGATCCCGGCAGGAATCGAACTAAGGATAGATTTGGCAGCACACATGGCGCGAAAAGGCTATGTTGACACAAAAACGTTACTTTCTGCGTCAACGCCACTCGCAAGCCAGATAGACTGGAGTGAGAGTGTTTCTCCGATCCCTACGGCTTCACCAATAACTACCCGATCGATCGAGTCCGAGGCGTGCCAGTCAATTTGAACCTTCAATTGACAAGCAAGAAAAGAATAGTCAAATCATGAAACCTTCCGGTTTGGTTCCAGACAGTTCTACATATGTGGCTAAATAGCCGATCTGATTAGGGCATTGAGTAGAGAGTCAATGCCCAACATGCTTAAAGAATAAATCATTGAATAAGATGCATGAATAACTTATTCGAGCAATTGATGGCATGACATAACGAGCAAGATAGGAACAAGTACAGGTCATCCAAGATACGTATTATAGCATAAAAGGATCACATCATGTAATTTACCGATCGTCTAACCTATCCATATAATTCAACATTTAACATAACACTGCTCGTAACAAAATATCTCTATTAACCGACGACGTCTAAATCTAAATCATCTTTTGAGAGGGTAATGGCAGCTGCACCAAAAGAGCTTAGAAGAGATTAACAGATCTATTTCCTACTTGCAACATTATATCAAAGCAAACCACATGTGTGAGCTAGAAAATCGGTAATCGCACAGTGTATTTGTCGAGACATAAGGAAATTGGCTAAATGGCCGATACCGACATAAGAACAAACTAGATGCATAAACAGTTTTATGAGCAAAACATATTAACCGATGGCGTCTAATTCCAAGCAACTTTAACAGCGGGGTTCGCTAGAATATAATCATGATAAAGTCCCTAGAAAAGAATAACAAATTTTACCATAAAACCATCTACACCCTAAAACGCGCCACATGTCACGAGCAAGATTGATAAAACCTAGCTAATGCAAGCGCGGAAACAATCATCAAAGCATGAATAAGCATGGAAAGCATTGTTGATGATCGAATTCAATAAGATATAAGCTAAATCTACCAATCTTGATTGGGCAAAGATGTTATACATAATTAAACAATTAAAAATAAAAAACATCGGTAACTTAATGAATCTACTAGATTTGCCAAGATCTAATAAAGCCGATAACTAGCCATGTCAACGCATAACAAGAGGTCAAATGATGCTGCCTTATTAAACAAAAACACGAGCCATGACGGTACTCACAGCCTAGCTTGACGAGGAACTCACCGAGATCTACGTTACTCCTACTCCTAAGGGTTTGGCCGGGGCCGAAGGGTTTGTTGAATTGATTTTTGGATCCTCTTTATAGGTGTCGGGGCTTACATATTTATACCTTGGGCTTTGGGTATGTCCTTGTTGACGATAATTGTACCATCTTTTTACCCCATCAAAACCGTGAACAAGACATTCTTTCTAGAAGGAAACCACCAAACACATAGTGACT
The DNA here is from genome assembly GCA_023333625.1 of Bothriochloa decipiens. NCBI lineage: Eukaryota > Viridiplantae > Streptophyta > Magnoliopsida > Poales > Poaceae > Bothriochloa > Bothriochloa decipiens. The sequence goes on along the minus strand of CM041632.1, from coordinate 35,914,878 downwards.
TAGGTATAAATAACTTGGTTCCACATGTACATGTCATTATTTGGTTGCAGGTACTCAGAACAGTACTTTTTAGTGTCCGAAAGCTCCATATATAGGTTGGGCAACCGACCAAGTATGGCCAATTAACAAACCAACTTCACAATCGTCAATATCGTAGCTTCTGGAGACAATGGGCATAAGGGTGGGGTCGACCGACCCTACCTTGGGCACACCAGGGCCTTGCTGACATGCTATGATCCATGACACACTCCCAAGAGTTCATTTCCACCCTTGAATTACAAGTGTGTTTTCTCTCAACGGCTCATATTCAGCTCACATGGATCCATGGGCCCATAAAGGAAGCAAACAGCCCAACCCAAGGCCAAACCAGGCTTACCCACACTCTATGATAGGTGGGCCATGCTTCTAGAAGAAGGAGGGAGGCCCCACCTATGATAGGGGGGTTGGCCAACCCCTCCATGGTGTCCTAGGGGCGTCCTCCCCCTCCACCTCCTTTTGCATCTTCCATGTAAAGAAGCACATGCTAAATTCTTCTTCACCCTTGATCTTATGACGGTTTCATCCAATGGTGGAGGATGGGAGGCACACGGATTGATGACATGGCGGTGGAGTAGCCCCTACTCCAGCTCCCCCTATAAATTACCCCCATAGGCCTTCACTTTAGAGCATGCAACTTAAGAGAAAGCCACTCTCTAGTATTTTAGCTATGTTAGTAGAGGAAGAGTGAGGAGTCTCCAAGGAGGAGTCTTGGCCTATCGGGAGTCTTCTCCAAGGTGCGCCTTAGCGGATGCAAGTCTTCTTGTAAGTCTTACATCTGAGTCCTTTTAGTATTTAATATTCTGGTTTGGTACTTTAAGTATATGGATTTTTACTTGTTGAAGTGCTCGAAGCATTAGCTAAGCTTAGAGTAGTGAGTTTAGTGTAGACATGGTGTCTAGAATATATCTTAGTAGTGTGAGCTTCTTGTCGCACTGTGAGACACCTAGCAAAGGGATTACAAACCTTGCTAGGCCTAAAGTTCCTCATATGTGTTGTTAGGCAAGTTGACCAACAATAGCGGGGCTAAATAGGGTAGCCGCCTCGGTGAGGAAGGAGGTGGAAAACCTCTTTAACTTGACTTGCCATTTCGACTATCACCCGTCCCTAGTAAGGCAGAGGTGATAAACATCGTTATACTTAGAATACCGTGGCCAGATATTTCTACTTGACAGACCTCTCTATCCTATTATCCTAGACCTTTGTTTCATCACTGGACGACCTTGAGCCTAGTTAGTACACTTCACGTTCCCTATGGAAAATACGATACCTGGAATACTCCCGATAAAGGCTACATTGACTACCGTACGCATGCGGTATATCCGTTTGCCACTTCTGGTGTCAATAGTCATGACTCGATATGACTCACAAAGAAGGAAAATAAACAAGAAAGACTACTAAGACTCGATAACTTGGGCTCCACTTTTCCTTTCCATAGAGTCCCATGCAATTGATGCCCCGTCATTAGCCGATCCGGTTTGAAGTCGATGTAATCCACGCTTCATCAAATAGCCAATTCCGTCAACTGATTCACATTAGAATAACCAATTCCCCTATGAATGCCGCTACCAACACTTAGCTGATGTTGGCAAATCTTAACGCAATTACCAAAAATGGTTAGTTGCTCATAACAACGCTAGAAATGCCTATTGGTAATTCTTAGTGTTACTACCAAAGATTGGCAGTGGCACTATAGGCCTGTGGGGTATGTCTTATGTCTGAGATTATTCCACAAGCGCACAAAATATATCGATGTAGCACTTCACCGAGGATGAGTATTCCAAGGTATCGTTATTTATTTTATCCCAGGGGAAAGCAGTAGCTAGGAATGTTTAATAAAAGGGGAAAGAGATCCTTGTGTCTACTACAGTCTAGTACTAACTAGTATAGAAGGGGTAAACGGATCAAAGATAGGATAGGTAAATAAGCTATCTAAGATCCTAATCTAAAGATAACTGGTAGAGTGTTAGCTAGGTGGGAGGACAACGAGTGAGTAAAGGGCTCCTATGTATCTAACTTTACTTCTATGCACTTGATCCTAACAGATAATGACTCAACTAGACTAGCGCCTTACTACTTGTGTGGTGGGGATAAACGAGACAGTGAAAGACAGAACCTCCACTAATGCGACTATTTGGCTTATGGACGCCCTACCAATTTAAGAACTAGTCCGAACATGGTAAGAAACCCTAATGCCGCCCAAGACCTATCACCTCTCAGGAGTGCGCTCATGAACTGTCCGTGCAGACCAGCGGCAATCAAAGGTAAGACTAAGTCTGAGCACCTCGCTCACACTTACTCTTACAACTCTAGCTAACGCACAGATAGCTAAAGCTCCTATGCAAATATAGGACGATGATACACACACAAGGAGTTGGTTAAAGGAAACCAATCAAACTAAGACAACTATACTACTAAGACAAGCACACAACAAGACTATAAAGGCTAAAGACTTGCACTAAGTAAATACCAAGGAAAGTAAAGGAAGAATGATATATTGATAAAAGGAAAGTGTTACAAAAGAGAAAAGGTACAAGAGCTATACTAGAATCTCCAGAAGACGACTCCAGAGACCCCAAGCTTCGCTCGACTCGACTCTAACTCCCACTCTAGACTAACTACTACTACTCTTGCTTGATCTTCCTTGGAAGTGGAATATGAGAGATTGGAGATTGGAAGATACTTTCCAAGGGTGGTGGCAGCCTTCTTATATAGGGGAAGGAGAGGGGGTGCCACATCAGTGATTCGTGTGCTCCTCCTCTCTACACCCTTAGATGAACCGACTTTAATACCACCTTAAATGGACGTCCATGATCAAGCTCAATGCATGGCGGCATGTAGGAGGTCGGTGGGAGCCAACCAACCTAGTGGGGCCACCATGAGGGGGTCGGTCGACCCCCTCATTGGTAGGTGGGCCCGGCTGGGTCTTCTAAAAGATGTCCCCAACTATCATCTGAAGTGGTTTGGTGTTTTGCTAAATATTTGTCATGTTGCTTGCTTCCTTATGGGCCCATGAATCCATGTGAAATGATCTTTGTCTGTTGCATGAAAACACAGGTTGATTTGATCGTTGAATTGGACTCCTAGGTGCTTGGCATGGATCATGCTCGAAGCTCAGCTCAAGGTGAGCTCATAGAGGGGTCGGCCGACCCCTCTATTGGGTCCCACATGGCTGCATTTTGTTCTTCCTGAAATCACAAGCTAAGAGTACAAGTGGAACTAGTTGATAAAATATGCTCATATTATGCTGTTCTTCCTTGGAACCAAGGCATGTTGACAGTGTTTTGAGTGTGGAATTTTAGGATATATCCACCGTCAACAGCCGATTGTGGGCAGTGGCATCTTTGAGAAGCTTCACTCGCATGCTCTGCCAGTCCAAATTTTGGTGCAAACACATGCCTCCCAATTTTGGGATGAAATTGATTTCATTCCAAAATTCCATCTTAGATTTCAATTAGTCTCCGGGGTCTTCTCAATTCAAACTTTCTTCGATAAAATTTACTCATCTAAGTGCCAACCCTAACCAACTCAAGCTTTGAGCATCTGCACCAATGGCAGCCCCTTCTTTTGAAATTCGGATGGCAACTCTAGACCTCATTCCAGAAGTAAGCTTCTTGAATCTTTTTTTAATCCTTCAGGTTTGGATTTTCTACATCAATCACTTTGATTTCAATTATTCCCGTAGGAGCTTTGCAATGACTTGCTCATCCAAACTTCGACTAATGCTTTCTACTTGGTCCGATGGGCAACTCACATCTAGTTAATTTCATCATCGAAGAAACCCAGCAGATCCCATTAAAAGCTTCAGTTGTAGACATAAGCTCTTGGAATAATGTCTTCAGGAACTGGCCTCATATCCCCAATGGATGGCAAGACTGGCTTTTGAGAGTGCGAGAAAAGAAAGGTAGAGCTTGGGAGGATGCAGAAATTCACCAATGCACTACACTTTCTCTATCAGAAATGGAAAAGAATGAGCCCATGTTGATGGTTTTATCTTATTTTTGGTCTAACTCTGCCAATGCGTTCATAATCGGACATGGACCAATGACTATCACTTTGGGCGATATCTTCATGTTAACCGAATTAGAGGTCACTGGATCAATTAATCCTTACGATTTCTAGGGCAAACGACACAAGAGTATGGGCAAAATCTCTGATTCAACCACTTGGCCCAATTATATCAAGAATTTTTCCAAAGTTACTACATTAGTGGAGGATAAAGAACATATAGCTTTTCTGAACATGTGGTTGGAAAAATTCCTCTTGTGTGGAACTACTTTTGGTCCTACCTTCAATAGTAAGGCCTTGGCTAAAAAACTGGCCGCATGAGACAAAATTCAGATGGGCAAACTGCTCCTGTGCTCTTTCTACAACTTAATGACCAGGGTGGCATCCAAACTTCTGAAAGAAGAGAAAATTGTCCCTATTCCTGGTCCCTGGTGGCTTCTACAGCTCCGGCTGAATTTGTACATGTATAAACTTGTGAAGCCCAATCTCAGAGAGCTATCCTTTCCCTCCTTTGATTATTTAGAGTATTCTAAAAAATTTGACCATAGGAAGAGAATGTGCTTGAACTATGGCGAAGCTGCAACCTCATACTTTATTGATTTGACTAGGGGTCAATTCTTCAAAATATTCTATAGGGGATTCTCTGAAGATCGCTTGACCTAGTTGTTGTATGATGAAGACAATGGCAATAATTTGAACTTCCCCATCTGATTCAGATTCCAGACTGGGTTTTCAGGTGACACTGCTGCAAATATTTTCAACTGCTTCATCAGGCCTTGTGCTCTCCTAGTAAATTTTAGACATGGCCAAAGCAAGATACCAAATGACCCTGAATCATCTCCAACTTATGAATTTTACAATCCAAGCTTTGCAGCTCATCAGTTTGGTCTTGGGCAACTCCCTCCTGCTCTTTTCTTTACAGACAAACTGAAGCCTAGAGAAACAATCAATATTGCTTTAGAGGCACTCAAGGTCTTCAACTTAGGGACAAACTTTCCAATATATCACCCCCCTAAATGGATGAGAGCTATGTTCTCACACTTGTCATATGATGGATGGTGGAATGAATGGAAAGCAAATTCTGCAAAGCTGTTCATCCTCTTTCCAGTCTTTGGATAAATCTTATGAATCTGATGGAGAGGTAAGTCTTTCACATTTTCAATTTTAAATATTCTTCCCAAACCAACTCAATTGGTCTCTTCTCAAGATGAAGCATCTGAAGCCCCTACTATTAATAGAAAGAATCGGCCTGTACACTACCTGATCCCTTGCCCAAGTGCAAGATTGGTTTTTGAGGCACCTTCTCTGAAAACCTTCATGAACACATATACTGTCCAACTGCAGGCCTAGCCTTCAAAACGTCAGAATGTAGATGCAGGGAGTCCATCTGGAGTGCCTAAGAGGAGAAGAACTAGGCAAACAAAGGTGAACCAATTTTCTTATGATCCTGACCAAACTGGCTACTAACAGTCTTTTATGCAGAAAACTCAAGAAGATGCTGACATTTCTTCACAAGCACCTTCACAGCCTCAAACTCAACAGCAAGAACCCCAAGAAAAAGAAAACGAAGCTCAAGAAGTAGAGGTGAATATTCAACTGGTTTAATTTTTTGCATCTGCAATTATTAATCACTAACTGACAGCTTTGTCAGGGAGAGAGTTCCGAATCTTCTAAAGTGAAAGTTCTTATTCCTCAAACTACTAGTCCTCTAGGCCAAAGTCCTTCTAAAGGTAGAATTATGCCTTCTTCTGAATTGCTTTAGTATTGGCCAGTGATACTAACTCTTCGCCGCAAGTATCTGACCATGCTGATCATAATGAGCTGATTCCACAAGGTGGAAGTGCAAAATCACCAATTGTTCCTTCTAAAAAGGTACTTTTTGATACTTATTTTGAATAAAAAAATTAAGCATACTAATGTCCAATTATTCTTCAGGCTCCCTCTCTTTCATTACATGATTATGGAATAGACTTCTCCAAGTATTTTGATGAAGAAGAAGTCACCTCTCTTCTTTCTATCAAGGACGACCCTACTGTATCATTACTGAATTAGCTGAGGGATATTTTTCCTTTCCTTCAAAGCATAGCTGATTTGGTCTAAAAAGCCAAGACCATTAGCCGAATCATTGCAGAAGTTAAGGGAATTCTTCCTCCAAGTCTTCTAGGGCTAATTGCCAAAATTTCCACTATTGAAGTTGAAGCCCCAAGAATAAAAACAGCTCAAGACAATCTGCATAAGTGATCAATTTTGACAGAGCAAAAATCATATAATGTAGAAAATGTGAAAGCTTTAAGCTCTGCCATGGAGGACCTTCAAAAAACCATAGATACCATGAAGACAGATCTTGAAGATCTTCAAAAGAGAAAAGCTAAACTAAGGAGCTTCAGAGAGTGAATGGTACTATTGCTCACAATGAATCAGCCTTAACTCCAATTACTGATAATTTGATGTTGAAGAAGGAGTTAGCCAAATTTGTTCAAATGGGCAGGCAGATAATAATGACCAGAAGGTTGTGTCTGTATCTGGAGCTGATGACGAACTAATACTGGCTTAGGTTGATTTAGCTAGAATGAGTGCCTTTGATGCACTAAAAAGCTTCTTTGATTTGTATTTCGATACTTCTGTAATAGTCTGACACTCTGATCCCTTTTAAATCATCTCTGTGTCTGAACTTACTCTGTATCTCTCAATAGCATCTATCTATTCCAATTTAGCCAATTTAAGGATACCCAATTCAGTACTAAAATGTGGTCCCCTTATTTTCTAGTCCTTAGCCAATTCACCTTCCCAATTCGTTTTCCCGATTGGCCGAAAATACAAAATGATTGGCCCCTTCGAGAAAACATACTTAGACTTGATTTGTCCGGCCAATCGATTGACTGCATGTATAGTATCTGCAAACAATGGCAAGTTTTTGATTCGCTTCCCAAGATGTGCCCCTGGGCTATAAATCAATACTTCTGCCTTGTTGCAATCTACACGCAATCTTCAAGCACTCTGCCTTTAAACCAAAAAAGCTCCTCTGTCATCTTCAAGAAAACCCTTAACCTTCTCAAGCAATATTCATGGCGGACCATGACCTTGGCAAACGCCCCATGGAGGAGGAGGTGGACGCTCATCGCGTCGTCCGTCTTCGTCTCAGGTAAGCCGATCTTGATTGATTTTCCTTTCATTTAACCGGCTTTGAATCTAATCTTTGTTTTGCCGATCTTTAAGGATGGACGATGAGGGACCTTCCAATGTCGTCGCCGCACTTCCAGCGGTACCTGCAATGCCTGTTGCTCCTACGTCGGTACTAGCACCAGCAGTAGTGCCGCCTTTAATTGGTATTGCCGTAGAAGAGTTTGCGAGTTCTGCCACTAGCTCATCATTCTCTACTAGGTCCGCCAAGGTGTTGGCGTCATTGTACGACCGCATCTATCAGGTGCAGAACTAGATGGAGGCGTGCTACGGTGACGCCGTCAAGGAGTTGGCTCAGTTACAATGCATCCTTGCTGACTTCCGGGCTGCTCTCCTCACGGCCGATCAGGCAGTTGAGGGGAAGAAGGAGGAAGCGGAGGAGGCCGTCAACCAGCAAGCAGCTGCCGATGCTTGTGTCACCGGTAAGCATTATGTGTCAATCCCCAAATCTTTATTGTGTTCTAGCAATGATGACTCTGCTTGATGCTTCAGATCTAACGGTGCGGTTTGAGGAGCTTTAGGCCATCAGGAACGCTGCCGCCGCCGTGAACGTACCCGACAAAACTATCACCTAGAGGCTGGAGACCGTTCGTGATAGGGTACATGAGGTGTCTCATCAAGGTGTTATCTTGGGTGCTTCTCTTGCATTGGCCGCTGCTCAGGCTCGCACGAGCCAGAATCTGGAAGGCCTGGAAATTAACGTGTCATAGATCTTCGATGCCATAGAGGACAACTCCGAGCGTTTCGAGGCAGTAGCAGAGGTCATTGCAAACACCACCTCACCGAACTATGTCTTTTGTAGGCTTCTCGAGTAGATTGTAATAGGAGGCAATCTTCTCGTAAGGACTTTTGCTTGTAAATACTTATGAAATGAAATTTGCATCTTTGCCCATGATCCGTCTCTAAAACTAATCCAATGAGATCATTTTATTATTTTTTTTGTTTTTTTGCTCTAAAGGCAATGCATATCACATCGGCTATCACCAACATCTCTGTTGGCCAATTTATTAAAGGCGATATTAAAATATCGGCTGTCTCCTAATATATGGATATCTGTTACAAAATTTCAATTCAAATAGCTGTCTTCAAATTACTAAAAATACTAGTGTAGTATTCTTCTAAGAAATCTATCTTTTATAGCTTTTCCAAATAAGCTAATTGCTTTGAGACACCAACATTGTTACTCATGAAATTTGATTATCTTGTATCCAATAACTGCATCAAACATATCGGCTATAGGCATTGAGTGCCCATCCATCAAAAAATGCTTTCAGAGACAACTGCTCGGGCCAGCTGTTGACCTTCATCATTGATACAGATGAAGTCTCCATGAAATTCTTTTCTAGAAAACCACTCAAAACTTTCAAGGTCCCAGTAAACATGATCAATAGAAGAAACGGTGATGGAAGCATCAGCAGGAACAATCTCAATGTCATTGTCTATCCACTGTATCAGACACTAATGCATGGTTGAAGGTACACAACAGTTGGCATGTGTCCAGTCCCTTCCAAGGAGTAAACTCTAAAATCCCTTTCCACTGATGATGAAGAATGTAGTGATTAGGGTCTTGCTTCCAATTGTCAGTTCAACACTTACTACCCCCCGAGTTCCCTCCGAAATCCCTCAATTGCATATCCGTTTTGATCAAATTATCAGAGGTGTTGCCCAAGTTTCTGAATGTTGAATAGGGCATAAGGTTGACTGCAGCACCTCCATCCACGAGCATCTTACCCATAGGCTTACCATCAACAAGCCCCTTAATATATAAAGCCTTCAAATGACGAACGTACGGGCTTGTCAAACACAGCTTTGGAAGCAAGTGCCAAGTAAGCAAACTCTTCATATTCTGACTCATCAAAGTCAGAGTAGACTTCTTGATCCCTTGATGCTTTGAACTCAGCAGGCAGGATAACTTCATGTCAATAGGAGCCGATTTGTCTGAACCAGCTGTTTGCTTGGCTTTCCAAACTTGTGCCTTCTTAGCCTTCTTGTCCTTTTCTAGCTTGATCTCAGTCTCCCGCAAGCGTTGAACTCATCCCTTTTAACTCCTAGAGAGACCACAGGATACGATTGGCCTTTTTGCCAAACATGCTTGACTTCTTCGACTTCTTCATCATATGCATCACAGCGATCATGAATACTACATTTATTAATGCGCCGATCCTCACGGAGCTATCTAAGCCTCTCATGAATAGACCACTGGTTTGAGAATGTCGATACCCCCTATACTAGTCACTGCATTCAAGGCAATCTCTCTTGGTTGGTAACCTCAAACCTTCATTCCAGCAATGCCTGAAGAAAGGACAGTTCCAATGTGATTCAGCTTGTTCCCTTTCATACCTTTCTTCTTCAAGCATCCTTTGGTGTTCTTGTTCTTCAATCCATCTTCTATGATCCTTCTCCTGCTGCCTTTGCCACTTATTAAGAAGAATATGAGATGTTATGTGTGGCCTCTTCTCAGCCATTGTAGATGACTCAAGATGGTCAAATTGACTATTCTGGTTCTCTCACCTCCTCTTGATTTCTTGATAGTCCTCAATAGTTAGCTGCAGTCTTGTGTCTACTGCTCCAGACTCTTTGGCTCTCTCAGAAGTCAGCACCTTGGGTTTGTCCTTGGGTAGCACAGCATTAGCCATAGCAGCAGCAAAAGGGTCTTCATCTACCTTCATCTTATTGGTTGTATCAAAAGCCAATTTTCCAGACTGAATTACATTCTAAATTTGTTGCCTGAATGCTTTGCACTCATTGGTAGAATGAGAAGTTGAATTATGAATTTTCCTTTCCTCTCCTCGGAGCTAAGCAGCTTCTCATGCAATACTTTGATCTGACCCTTGCTCAATAAATAGTCAAAGATCTTCTTAGCCTTCGAGGTGTCAAAAATCAAATGTCTCATGTGTTCTTCCCTAAGGATGGCCAGTGACAACCTTCTTGGTAAGGTTCCATTCAATGGTATCAACTTCTTCTGCTTCTTCATTTGAACCATACTGGAACAAGGAATCATAGTAGTCAGCTACATTGGCAGCTCTTTGGAACCAATTCTCCCTGCATGGCTACTGCACATAATCACTCAATGCAGCCACTCTTTGCACCAGTGCTCCAAGATTCTTGAACTGCATGCCAATAAGCTTGCATCCCTTCAATAGCCAATTTGACCAACTGTTGGTATTTATTAAGTGCAAATAGAATATGAAGAATTCCGCAAGCACACAGAATATACCATTGTAGCATTTTACCAGGAGTATCCTGGTATCATTATTTATAATTCACCATAGGGAAGAAAGGGTTAAAGAAATCTGATAATTCACCATCATGTATCTACTAACTTAGTAAACTAACTAGGCTAAAGCAAGGGTAAATGATATAATAGGATATATGAATGATAGCATAAACTTGAGAATTCTATGATAAATGAGTAGCTAGCTAGAGTGAGAGGACAATGGGAGAGATCAAGGTTCCTATATACTTCTTTAGTTCTTGGGTTCTAGGTAACAGAGGATGGATAGATATAGCGATCACACAATAACACTTTGGAACAACAGTATCTTTCCGACTCTCGAAAGAGACTGGGAAGAAAGTAGTTGGGGGAAGGCTGCCAAAAGATCTACGAAACACCAACCCGAATGTGGTGGAATACAAAGGCCTTACAGAGCTGTCACCTGTGGGGATACCACAACTAACCGTAGGATTTGGCGCAACCTCAGATAACCTCTAGCCTAGACACTGTGTCTACAGTATTTATTACTACTCTAATCACAATTTTAAACTAGAGTACTCAATACGAGCGGAGATCCCATGCTAAGGTATAACAACTATACTAAGCAATTGAATGAAAGACATAAAAGTACATAATCAAGATAAATATATTAAAGCATAAGTCTTAAAAAGAGTAGATACAAAGACATACCAAATCTCTGAAGACTTCTCTAGAACCAGAGCACAGCTCCGCTCTCCCTAACTCTCATCTAGAACTAATCTACATCCTTTCGAGGGATGCCTCTACTCTGGAAAGTCTAGCCCTAATTATCTAGAGATGAGAGATCATCCTTTCGAGGGACGCCTCTACATCTCCACCATGAATAATGAATTATGAATTAGGGTTTCTCCTAGGGCCAGGGGCCTTGCTTATATAGCCTCCTCAAATATAACATAGCCCCCAGATCAAACCAACCTTGATGCATGCTGTAGATTGATCCTTAATGGCGGTGGGGGCAGGATCCGTGAGACTGGACTTGATTGGTCCATGTCACAGGGCGCCCGCCCTAGAGGGTTGGGTGGCCACTCTCTCCCTTGGCCCAAATGGGCTCATCTTTGCTAGGCTCATAGATCTCTTCATTAGCTTTCTGAATCATCTTGGATCACCTCAAACGGAGTTCGTATGTGTCTAGGGCGTCCATTTTACTCCGTACTACTCCTCGAGCCCATTTGCAATCTTCTAAAAGGCGTAATTTTGTCATGCGGACTCCGATTTGGGTGAACCAAAACTCCATTTGATGTGTCTCGATGAGCTCTACACAATGGTTCACTTTATTTCATCATTTGAGACACTTCTATCTGGTGATCTTGGTACTTTTCTATTTTAACCCTTGCAAACATAGATTCACCAAAACTCATGTAATTCTATCAGTGTAACCCCTATATCTAGATAGTAATTGTAATTATGTCATTTCTCACATTTCGTTGATGGTTAAAATTAGAGTTATCTACCATCAACAAAGTCCCCCAAGCTTATATTTTTCTTGTCCCTGAGCAAAGCTAAACTCAACAATGGATCAGGAGTTGCTTCAATGCTTTCATGCCTCAAAAGTACACATGCGTTCGAACAAGAAGTCTCCTCTAGATTATAGTCAACCATCTTGACTTTCAAACTTACCCATATTACCTTCAACTATGGGGCTTATAGGTTTCACTTGGGTCTTGAGCAGTTGAAAGACAGAACGATCAAGTCAAGTGCTATGTCTCGAGTTCTTCGATCAACCTTCATTCCAGAGTTTTTGTATGTTTTCAAAATAAAACTCAGAGGTTCCTTTGTATGACCCTCTCAAGTCTCTCATTTATGGTATTTGTGGGTTCTCACAAAGACAAAAATGGTGTTTTGCCTTCTCTCTTCTCTCAGAATATGTGGTATTTTTGGATTAAGGCAGAGTAACATTGTGCCTTCTCTCTCACCCTGTAACTACTAAAATTATGTGGAGTTCATAGGTGGGAAAAAACAACTTATACAAACTTGCAATACATATGTTGCCTAGTCGAACCATGGATCTAGAGGAACTCGTCATACAATCAAATCAAGATGTGCATTGTGGTTGCAAAAGGGTGAACAAAAATGGTAGAGAATATTTGTGGAAGGTAGAATGGGTGAAAGCCTAATTCTAAATGCTTCTTAACAAAGGGTAACTTCTCTCAGACTGGAACTTTAAAGGATTTGGAAAACTGGGGCTTTGCATTATTTTGTATCAAACCTTTTTTTCATTTTTTCTCTCTCTCTTTTTTTCTTCTTCTTCTTCTTCTTTTTCTATTTTTTTAAAAATAGCCCAATCTCTGACATACTAGAATTTTAGAGAGGAAAGATGATAACAACTTAGAGCATTTATTTATGGAACTTGGCTAGCAGAAAAGGAAAACCTATGGAAAATATTTTTGGTGTTTACTCCCAGTGTAGGAGTAGAACATTTTTGAGTGGATCTAGATGGGTGAATATGGTGGTGTGTACTTCCAGAGTATAAGTGGCAAGGGGTGCATGGTGTGTGTGAAATCTTGATTTTAACCGCATGAAAAGTTCCTAAGCGTCGACACAGCTGGACCAAACTCAATGCACACAAGCAGTAAATAAATATGGAAGTTTTTCCTATTCTAACAAGCATGCATATATAGCTGTGGTAGGAATTTTAAGCTCCCGTCTTACAGGAACTCCTCATGTGGTATTTTTAAGTTCTTTTTAAAAGATAAATCTCCATAACTCTAGTGTCAATAGAAACAAGATAAACAACAGCTCAGACCTTTCCATATCATATCCGCCAACTACCTAGACTTAGATCAAGCATTCATGACCCACAAGTTTCAGGTTCAGAGCAAATCCTAGGCCAAAACAATTATATCCAAAACTCAGGAGAATTTAAGGCTGAAAACTAGGTACTTGAAAGGAGTTACAGCAGAGCAAGTATTCATCATTTTCATGCAAAAGATATTATCTTAAGTGTTTATTTTATTAGCAGGCAAACCTTTCCACACTCTCACTTTTTATTTCAAAATTAAAGATCACATATAACTATATAAATAGCTATAAAAGAATTTTATTTGGTTTTATGGTTATATATCTTTTTATTGTTTTTAAACAAAGCAAACCCAATACTAATAACTGTAGAGGGAAAGAAAGCTGGATACACAGGGGATGTTCTCCTCCAAGCTGGTTGTTTACGTAATCATTCACTCTTTAAGTGTAGTAGACTGGCAATAAGGTTGTTCTTCCTCTTGTGGACGTCAATATTGGTGACTGTTGAGACAGCACTCCGACAATGGATAGAACATCCACTTGCTTGTCAGCTCTTCTTGATCCTTCAAATCATGTGAAGCTCAAATAGACAACAAAGTTTGCGAAAATAATTAAGTGTTAGTGATAAACCTCTAAACCTTGAGCATCTAGAACCTCATCCTTTATGAGGATCTCTCTTTCAATATTTTTATAATTTTTTATATTTTACATGATGCAAGAGAAAATGCAACTAAGATGAATGCATATTTATTTTTATTTTTCTGCCATCACGGTGGATATCCCTGCGGGTCGTTACACACCACAGAATTATTCACATGGGGCTTAGTAGTTTTAGGATGCAATGCCACAACATTTTTTTCTTTTCAAATGCAGATGCAACAAAGTAAATGTGCAGCATAAGTTGATTATGCTAATGTGGGAAAGTAAACATGCTAACATAAAAACTTATGCAATGCTAAAAAGGGAAATTTGGATAACTACCAAATTTACCTTCTTGGCGAGAGTTCGATGATTTGAGTCCTTCGAACAGGACTTCTTGCCATGTTTACTCCTTAGGTGCATCATCTCATGTCAAAGGTGAAGACCTTGATAACCATACCTCTTCATATGGTAACTCTAAGGAAGGTGTCACCCATGTTCTTTGTTTGTCCAGCGATTTGAAGTGAAGCTTTAATTGTGGAAGTTGGCGGCATCTTGCTCAATGTGCTTGTTTGCAAACTTGGAACCTCCACTTGTAGAATTTGGGGAATCTAACTTTCTTGTATTTTGTTTAAAGTATGTCCTGCTTGCAAAGACAAGGTAGAGATCAAGTGCATGGGTCCTGTTGGTGGAAAAAGACCAACAAAACCATAACCTTAATTATTCTACTCTAACCTTAGGCACATCAAGCATGATAAGATATTACATGCATTATTCATTTCATGGGTGGAAAAATCATAAGGATGAGCATGAAAGTAGCATCCAAACATTTTTAGCAACAAAAGTGGAATTACTTAAGCTATGGAAGGATTGCCAATTTAACATTATGTATCAAACAGTTTCATGATTAAGATAACTATATCCCAAAGATGCCACATTTAGCTCATTAAATTATGACTATGAAAACAAGAAAGTGATGCTATGAACAAGCTTAAGAACAAGACATGTTGAATTAGTTATGTTGAATTAAGCAAGTTGCAACTCAAACATGGTTGTTCCTTTATGTGAATACCAGAGCCAAGGAAAGCTTTTTCAGATAGTGACCACTTACCTTAGATGTTACCTTTATGATGACACCATGTGATGAAGAGTAGATGCTTCCAATGGTCCTTTCCTTCTTAGAGTTTGCCTCTCTCCTTGACACTTGTTCGTGACCATCTTGTCTTCTAGATCTGCACTCCTTCCTCCTCTTATTATGTCAAGACCTTTGCTCTTCTCATTGTTTCTTCTTTGCAGAGGATTAGTGGACAACACACCCAAAGGAAATGTACAAATAATAACAAGGGTGGTGTTGTCATAGAGCTAAGGTCACACTATATGCTACAGAAAAGTTGGTTTGAATATTTTAATTATTGTTGAACATTTACTCACCATTACTTCTTCTC
This sequence comes from Bothriochloa decipiens, assembly GCA_023333625.1. NCBI lineage: Eukaryota > Viridiplantae > Streptophyta > Magnoliopsida > Poales > Poaceae > Bothriochloa > Bothriochloa decipiens. The sequence continues at coordinate 35,899,581 of CM041632.1, read as the reverse complement.
ACAAGGATTGATTTTATTTTGTCTTAAGTTTGATTTGCATTTATGGAATAAAAATCATTCAAACTTATAAGGCATCTTGTCATCCTTATGTAGCTGCCGATGTGCAAGATGGTGTCTTCAAGGACAATGAGAGCAGGTCTCTAATTGGCAAAAATGAGGAAAAGTGCAGCCTACTTCTCATCGGCATCCTAGCTTGAGTTTTGGGAAGACTCAATGCTATGATGTCTCCACTTTTCTCATGGCTAGTCACATTGTTCATCCACTTGCTTTGGAAGAGTGCTATTGATGTAGATCTTGTGTAGGGCACTCGTCTCCTTTATTCCTTTATTATAGTGGTGTCTTAACAAATCATGAATAGGCACATCATAAATTCTTTCCTGCAAAATGTTAGTGGACACATACCCGAAGGATTGCAATAATTTCAAAAAATGGGTTGTTTTCCACAATTAATTTGAGTTTTATCTAGCTAATGAAGGAAATATTTTAGCATAGATTATGTTTATCATATCTTCATAACATATTTTTATTTGTTTTCTGCATTCTAACATGGTTCAAGGCAAAAGGTAACTCGTAACAAAAGACAAAGTGAGTGATCTTTGATACTTACAGTTCTTCCATCAATGATGAATGAGCCGTGTCTTTTGTGTGGAGTTGTTGGAGTTCATCATATGCCTTGCTCCATCTCTTAAGTGAGTTCATCTCTTGGCTTACCCAAATAGGATTAGAGAGTTTCTTGCAGGGGTTAGTCCAACAAAATAACCATTGTTTACACTAGTAATTTTTAGTTCAATAACTAAACTAGACTCCATGTCTAATTTAATTAAGGAAGGCATTTTAACCAAAGCACCACGCTTAATTTAAAAGCCTTTGAAAGTATGCACAACACTTCCAAACCAAAACATACTATAGCAAATAAAGGCAGTATTGAAAAAACTATAGAGATTTACTCATCTAGAGATGAAAGAGCATGATCAAATCATGGTGAGGGTTTTTTATTTTAGATGCAGGCAACATGAATGCAACTAACTAACATGCTATGGTTTTGAGGAAACATAAACTAAACAAAGTGGAGAGGATGCATGGATGTTGCAGTGGACTAATGATAAAACCTAAACTAAATGGAGCACATGGATTATCGAAAGCAAACATGCAATGTGCTGCAAGAATTTAAAAGATAACTACTCATAAATTTAAAGTCCATGAGCAAGACTATCTCACCTTTTCTTGATCATACTTACCATGACTCACAAAATGGTTGTGAGTGGTGCAGCTTCTAATTTTGTCACTTATGATTTGTGTTGAATTCTTGTGACGATGACATTTTCTCCAATCTTGTAAGGTCCTAAATGGCTAGAGGGGGTGAATAGCCTATTGAAAATTTCTTGCAAAGCACTAAGCACACCGGTTAGTAAATAAGATGGCGAAGCTATTCTTGGCACTAGCTTGACAAAGCTATGCAAGCCACCTACACAATTCTAGCAAGAGGCTATGATCACTAAACACACCAACAAGACTAAGTTGCTAGCTTACCCCTAGTGAACAAGATAACTACAACTAATTACCACTAGAGAGCTGAACTAGCAACTAGCACTACAAAAGATATATCTATGAATGTAAGTGCAAGAGAGGGGATTGGATTGTTATACCGCCGATGTAGAGGAGATGAACCAATCAATAACAATCACAATCATAAGGATGAAACCTCAGAAATCAAGATGACACAATGATTGTTTACCGAGGTTCACTTGCTTCCTGGGCAAGCTAGTCCTCGTTGTGGCGATACACCCACTTGGAGATGTGCCCGCAAAATGGCATCGGCTTAGGAAATCCCACAGCCTCGGGAGCGGCACTATCAACACAAGATGGGGATCCTCCAAGCCATGATTTCACTAGAGTAGCCAATTCACGAACTCCCATAGGGAAGGCTCAAGAACCCCTCACAAATCACTCGTGTGGCCTCGAACAATCGCCAACTTGAGCTCAACCCCCGCCACTGCACTAGGCCGTCTAGGGTGACGGGAATCACCCAAGAGTAACAAGAAATCCGGAGCGATCACAAAGAACAAGTGCCTCGAGATGCAAACACTAAGCAAATGCACTTGAATCTCACTCTCCCTCTTTTGAATCAAGCAACAATGCAAGGAGAGGAGTGGAGGGAGTCTCTTCAGCTCAAATGATGCACTAAGGTGTTGGAATGGGCAAGAATGACCTCCCATGGCCAGCCAAGGGGGTATTTATAAGCCCCACCTCGAAACTAGCCGTTATGTCTCGGTTTGCCCCCGCACATGCACTATGGACGCGTCCATAGTTCCAATCCGGACGTGTCCGCACTGTGTACTCTGTAACACCTCTGGTGTTATATTAACTAAAACATGCCATGTCATCATATGCATTACAAAGCATTCATGTTTAAGTCAACCTTAAGGTGCATTAACTAAAACAAGTATACATTTCATAGGTTGATTGTGTTTCTGGAATGTTTTGTCACATGAAATAATAAAACCCTACTTTTGAATGTCATCGCAAATACTTGGTTTATATTCTATGTACTTGAGGTGTAAACCGTGTTTACATTAGTGTCAAGCATAGTGTATAAACCTAAGTTTAACCCTTAAAAATTTGTTTCTATATTTGAAGTTGAATTTGGGTTTCAAAGCTTATTCCCAAGCCTTGCAATTCAAATTTAAATTCAAATTAGAAAGCTATAAAGTGTTTTTCAAAAGTCAATTTGGTCAACCAAGGGTGTCATTGGGTCAATGACCTAAAAATGTCCTTGGATGATGTTTGTGATCAATAATGACCAACCAATTAAGTTAGAAACCAAATCGAGTTTGAATTCAATTCAAAAACCCTTTATTCCAAAACCTAGTTTTACCCCCTTTTCTATGATTCAAAATCTATAAATAATTTGGAGATACTTTAAAAAGAGAGTTTGTAGATCTTGACAAGAGCTACAAAGTTGGTTTATAAAGTTTTTCAAGTTTCCAAAAGAAATTTCAAATGAATTTAAAAATAAAGTTTTCCAGCATTTGTTCCCTTTTGATTTTAAAACCATAATTCAAAAATTATGCATAACTTTGGAAAACTTTGTATGTGAAAAAGGTTTGGTTTGGAAAGTTAAACATTTCATAGTTTTGAAGATTTTCATGTTTTATTGCAAAATCAAAAGTAATTTCAAATGTTTGTTTCTAGGGTTTTATCCCCTTTTTGAATTTGAATTCAAATTTCAAAATCCATATAGAATTTGAGGATGCCAGTTAAAGGAAAAGTGTAGCTCTTCAAAAGTTATGCAAATGATCTTTTTGGAGATTTTCAAGTTCTTATACAAATTTTAGAGTAATTTATATTTTTAAATGAGTGGCATTTCTGTAATTTTTGCGAACAGTACCAAAACCTATCGTCAGCCGCCATCGCCGACTTCTCAACCCGTGCCGCCGTCCACCGCCGCACATGCTTGGCTGCCAGCGAGCTCCTAGACGCACGAAGCTTCATCGTCGTCGTGTCGCCCGTTCATACATCGCCTCCGCCCTATAAATAGGTCAGCCGTGGCCGACCTCTTCTACTTCTTCCTGCCGCCATCGCCGACGACCTCGCTCCGCCGCTTGAATTCGCCACCGTCGCTCCATCATCCCCCGATTACTCTTTCCAATAGCTCCGCCACATCCTTACGGTCAGTTTGAGCTAGCTCGTGCTTGCTCTCCTCGCCCGAGCTGCCCGCGCGCCGTCGTCTTCTTCACGGCCGGTCGCCGAGCCGCCGCGAGCTTTTTCGCCGTCGACCGTCGTCAAGGTTGAATATATATTCTCTTTAACCCCGCTATCGTGTTCTCCATGCTATCCAGCCCCTCATGTGCATCTTGGCCGGCTGGATGGTCCACAGGAACTCCGGTGACGCCGTTCTTGCCGTCAGAGCGCCGCCGCCGCCATCACCGCCGCCGTCCGTAGCTCGACTCAAACACTCCGGGCCTTCATCAACGTGCGCATCAGTACCGTGGTGAGATCTGGCATCTGTCTGTGTCCTCAATTTCATCATTTCCATGTCGTAGCCGCCGGTCACCGTAGCTCGCCGCCGGCATGGCCATGCCGCTCCGCCGCGCGCGTTGCCACTTTGGCTAGGGACAGGGGACGGCGTCATTTTGTTGTGATTACGGTTCGCCTGAGTGCCCTGCGCATGTCCGTATAGTCATCATCGCCGGAAATAGCTCCGGTGAGCTTTGCCGCCGCGCCTGAGCTCCGCCGCGCCGCCATGGCCGCCGGCGTGGGTGCCGTCGTCGCCCCGTCGTGCCATTAGCCACCTCAATCGACTCGCCGTGTCGAGATGAGCCTGTAGGGACAAACCTTATCGCCGGAGACCTCGCCGCTAGCGAGTAATCGCCGGTCAACCGCCGGCGGACCGTCGGTCAGCGCGGGAGCACTGTGCCGATTTTTTTTCTTTTTCTATTTTCAGAAAATGATTTAAATGCTATTTTCTTTGAAAAATCATAGTAATTCATATGTAGCTCCAAAAATTCTAAAAATTTTTGTGTGTATTCTTTATGATGTCATTTAACTAGGAAAAATATGAAATGCTAAATTTGAGTACTTTTGCATATGTTAAAATTAGCCATTTTAATTGAAAAATGGACCTTCAATGATTTTTAATAAAAAATAATTGGCTTTTAATTCTGAAATTTGTTTTGCCATCTAATTAGGCTAAGAGCTTTCCAAAATAAAATTTTGGGCTTAATTTGATAATTTTAATTTTTATGCCTTTATTTTATGCTTTTAAATAATTAATTAATCCCTTTAATTGAGTTTAATCATTATAGGATTTGTTTGACTTTGGGATTGATTGATGACCTCAGGTCATTAACCCTAATGACCTTTGGCACTTTAATTAATTGTTTGCGCTTACCTTAATCATGTCATTAGGGCTTAATCAACATTATTTCATGTGTTTAATTAATTTCTTAAATGGCGTAGATAACCCTAATGAGCTTAATAAGCGAAGTTTTGTTGGCTTGCAACTTTATCATGAAGAAAAGTTGTACTCAAGCCCTTAATCTGATCATGCATCCATCGAGCATCATGTTTACTATTCCATCATGTTAAAGCATATCAATTATTGAATAGTTTCCGTTAACGGAGAGTTAACGTTGTCGCACCAGATCCCAAGGACGAGCAGATTCAGGAATCGGGAGTTGATTCAGAGTTTGAGACCGTCTACCCCGAATACCAAGGCAAGCTCCGGATGCATTCAAATCCTATTCTATTTATAAAAGTTTTATCGCTTCAGCTATGATATGTTGCATTAAGTAATAGGAGTTGAGTGAAAACCCACAAATTGCATTACCTCTCTTATTTCCTTATTCCTTGTTACCTGCTTTGGAAGATAAGTAGTAACGCTTAGCCCTGCTTAATTAGTTAAGTGTTCAAAAGTAAAAGAATGAAAAAGATGAGATTGGTTTTACTTGTTGGAATCTTGATGATAGTTAATAAATCGAGTCCGGATGGCTAACTTGTACTGGAAATTGAGTCCCCCTGTAGTGTTTCCGTCTGTTGATGCCCTAGGTCCCGTCCGTTGGTGAACTGGTGATATCGAGAAATTAGAAATCCACATGCATGAAGTGGTATACAGTGGGCTAGAGTCCCCACACATATCATGGAGTGGCATATAGTGGGCCAGAGTCCCCACATATGTCATAGTGTGTTATACTATGGGTTTAAGTTCCCATGTATATCGGTACACGGGGCAGAAGAGCTCAGGTGTATCATGTGGTGATATATGGCTGCGGTTGTTATCCCGGTATATCGGTTCATCTGGTCTGCATCGGAGTTAAAGTCTCTGATATCCCAGTGATCTAGGTCCCAGCTGGGTATAAAAATGGATTCGAATCGTCGTTGCTTCTCGGAGAAGAAGACTCGATTAGTGTTCATCATCGTAGTAACAACTTGAATAATGATTAGGTTTAATAATGAAGTTGGTTGGTAATTGGAGCTAGATCAAAGCAAACTTTTCGTTCTGTTAAGCTTTTCCGCAAAATTTCTTATCTCTTACAAGCCTTACCTTGTCCCTCTAGCCTGCATTTCTTGAGTCTTCACCCCTCTTTTTCGTCGGGTCAGTCTTGTTGAGTACTTTTGTACTCAGGGTTTGTTGAACCCTTGTTGCAGGTGAGCCTCATGGGCGGGAGTGTTTTGCATCCTGCTGCATGACAGTCATCGAGGAAAGTGACGGCGAGTAAGATGTTTAACTCTTGGGCAGAGCTTATCGTTTGGTATTGTAATAAAGTTATCTACTGCTACTCCACTACTATTATGGTTTGTACAATTTAAACTTATGGTTGTAAATATTTGAAACTCAAAGGTTTGTAAACTTATGTTGTCGTAAGTCTTTCGCTATTTTACTTCGATGTATATTATTTATATCAAACTGTTGTAATACTGCAATGCCTCTTTATAACGATTGATCCTGCTCAGAGAATTGTGGATGATTCGGGATTTACCCGATAGACTTTTTAAGTCATATGAAACACAGTCATGGTTATTTGGAGTTTGTTTAGACAATAATCATGCATGTGGGCCATATGATTTAGGAGGTTCTGCCACATATTCCAAGCACAGGTAGTTCTCATGTTGCTCTGGACGCGTCCACAGTAGGTCTCCAGACACGAGAAGTTCACTGTTGATCGTCCACAGCGTGCAATCTTGGTTCAAATGAAATCTGATCATTAGGACCTCCAGACATGTCCACTGTTGAGCTCCGCGTGCATCCTTCTCTGAGTAGCCTCCGGAGTGCTTCAGATGCATCCACAGTTGAGCTCCGAATGCGTCCATAGTTGAGCTCCACGTGCATCCTTCTCTGAGTAGCGTCCGGAGTGCTTCGGACGCGTCCACAGTTGAGCTCCGGACGCGTCCACAGTTTAGTGTCCACAGTGTTGAAGTCACGAGCTAAAATGGGCATATCTTTTAGCTCCGAACTCCGATTTCAATGATCTTGTACTTGTTGAAAAGCTTAGTCAGAGGGCTACACAACTCACATATCCTCTTTATCCAAATCACAAAGGATTAAAGCAGTTTTCTAGTCCAAGAGACATCATCTCTCTTTTCCAACACCTGAGTTCGTGAACCTTCTCCAACTTCCTTTTCCTTTGCAAATGTTCCAACACCACCAAGTGTGCATCACCATGTGCATGTGTGTTAGCATTTTCACAAACCATTTTTAAAGGATTTAGGTTAGTGCTCTAGATCCTAATGCATATGCTCAATGTTAGATCCTAGAGGCACTTGCATGATGTGATAAACCATGACTTCACTTCTTGATAGTACGGCATTGTCCTAAATGTAATCACACTCGCTAAGCATCTCGATCACTAAACCAAAAAGCCCTACAAGCAAACCTTTGCCTTGATCTCCATGGGCTCTTCTTGATTCCACCAGAGCTTTGATCATCATCACATGTGCACCATGTCCATCACATGATCAAGTGGTCACCTCCATGCCACCTAGCTCCCATCATCACATGTGTTGCTAATATATTTCTACATTCACTTAGTGAAACTAGTAGCAACTAGGTGTGTCATCAATTAGCCAAAACCAAACAAGAGCTTTCAATCTCCCCCTTTTTGGTAATTGATGACACCCTTCACAAAGATATGGAAATTAAATTCAATTGATGAAATTGAATTGTTTGTCCAATGCATTTTGTTCATGAAGCAAAGTTTGGACAAGCATTTCAACTTTGGTTTTTATAGAATAGATCCCCCTACATATGTGCTTTCATGTGTTTGGTTCAATTCATCACATATGTATGGATAAAAATTGTGGGAGAGTTATTTCTACCAAAATGATGCTAAGATTTATAGAATGGACCTTTGAAGCATGATGCCAATCAGAGTGCGATAATCAACCATCCTTAACACCATTGTAGCTAGACATAGATCAAAACTCAAAATACCTTGTGAGACATTACAAGCATGATAAAACACTATGTCTATTTACCACCTATGCATACTAGTACTTCATTTCATCATTCAAGTTCTATACTAGCATACACCATTCAAGCATGAATATTGAATTTAAATCTTGCAATGCAACATCTCATTATGTTCATGCACATACAAATGCAATAAATAGTCCATGAGCTTGCTCCCCCTATTTGTTTGCTCAAATTTTAATTGATCCCCTACCATTGCCACATAGCTCTTGTGACTTACTTCTCCCCCTTTGTCAACAATCACCAAGAAGGGTAAATAATGGAGAGAATTAAGTCAATCAAGCCATGGTGGGAATCAACATGTGGTCAAATCTAAATCACTCGCCTAGAATATGTAATTCGGTTTGAACCAAGGGCAAGCTTCTTCACACCTCATGAAAATAAGGGTTATCTTGACCATGTTCAATTACACATCTTGAGCTTATTTTCTAGAATCAACACTAGGATTGCAAGCTCATAAACATGTCATATGCTACCACTAGATCATATCAAGCATAGAAGCAATAGTGGTACCATACATCCATCAAATTCATTTAATTTTCATGAATGATCCTAAAGATGCATATATTTCTAGATGATCTAAAACAAGTCCTAGATAAGTATGAATGCCATGCCAAACAACTTTACCTGGCTTTAGTCAAAGGAGAGGCATGTCAAATATGTGGAGGGTGCATCAACTCATGTTTAAGAAATCAAGTATGTTCAATTCATTCCTCAACTTGAAAAATCTCTTCTCATCAAGTGTTTTAGTGAATATGTCAGTTAGTTGGTCTTTGGTGCCAATGCTCTCAATGCTTATATCAACTTTTTGTTGATGATCTCTTATGAAGTGGTGCCTTACATCAATTTGCTTTGTTCTTGAATGTTGAACCGGATTGTTGGTCATCTTGATAGCACTTTCATTGTCACAAAATAAAGGTACTTGCTTGAACTTGACCCCAAAGTCATTCAAGGTGGCATTCATCCAAAGTAGTTGTGCACAACAATTCTCCGCACTAATGTATTTGGCTTCGGTGGTGGAAAGTGCCACACTATTTTGCTTCTTTGAAGACCATGACACTAGAGACCTTCCCAACAATTGACATGTGCCACTTGTGCTTTTTCTATCAATCTTGCAACCGGCATAGTCGGAGTCCGAATATCCAATCATTCCAAAGCTAGACCCCTTGGGATACCATAGGCCAACATCTTGAGTGCCCTTAAGATACCTCAATATTCTCTTGGACGCCATCAAGTGACTCTCTCTAGGAGATGCTTGATATCTTGCACACATGCACACACTAAACATCATGTCCGGCCTAGAAGCAGTGACATAGAACAAGCTTCCAATCATTGATCTATAGAGCTTTTGGTCAACCATGTTGCCACTATCATCAAGATCCAAATCACCATTGGTGCCCATAGGTGTACTAATTGGTTTAGCATCTTGCAAGCTGAACTACTTGATCATGTCCTTGATGTACTTGCCTTGACTCATAAATGTACCATTCTTCATTTGCTTGATTTGAAGTCCAAGTAGCTAAGCTCTCCAAGCATTGACATCTTAAACTCACTTGCCATCATTTCACCAAACTCTTTGCAAAAGTCTTTAATGGCAGAACCAAAGATGATATCATCTACATAGATTTGCAATATGAAAAGTCCTTGCCAATCCTCTTGGTGAAAAGAGTAGTGTCAACCTTTCCCATCTTAAACCCTTTAGAGAGGAGATAATATCTTAACCTCGCATACCATGCTCTTGGTGCTTGCTTCAAACCATATAATGCCTTTTTGAGCTTATAAACATGGTTGGGCTTCTTGATATCTTTAAAACTAGGAGGGTGCTCAACATAGACCAACTCATTGATGTACCCATTAAGAAATGCACTGTTCAGATCCATTTGATATAGCTTGATGTTGTGGGCATAAGCATAAGCTAATAAGATTCTAATTGCCTCTAATCTTGCCACCGGTGCATAAGTTTCTCCAAAGTCAAGACCCTCTACTTGAGTATATCCTTGTGCAACCAATCTTGCTTTGTTTCTCACAACTAAGCCATCTTGTTCTTGCTTGTTCTCAAAGACCCACTTGGTGCCCATCACATTGTAGTTCTTAGGCCTCTCAACTAGCTCCCAAACTTTGTTTCTTTTGAAGTTGTTTAGCTCTTCACGCATTGCATTGACCCAATCGGCATCCTTCAAAGCTTCTTGTATCCTGGTTGGCTCCATGAATGACACAAATGAGTAGTGCTCACAAACAGTTGCCAATCTTGATCGTTTGCACACCTATTAAAGTATCACCAATGATATGATCTAGAGGGTGATCTCTTGCAATGTTGCTTGGTTGAAGTAGTTGGAGTTGATTACTTGAACTAGCATGACCTTGATCTTGAGCTTCACCTTGTGTGCCACTAGTACTTGCTTGATTTGTATCAATTTGAACATCTTGACTAGTCATTTGAATCTCATCTTCATCATTAACTTGCCTTGGCCGAATATCACCAATGTCCATGTTTCTCATTGCATTGTTCAATTTATCTCCACCCACATCATCATGATTTTGAACTTTAATTTGGGATCCTTGGGTTTCATCAAACTCAACATCATGAACTTCTTCCACGATGCCCTTTGCCAAGTTTCAAACTCTATATGCCTTGCTATTGGTGGAATACCCAAGTAGGAACCATCCATCACACTTCTTGTCAAACTTGCCAAGTCTTATGCCTTTCTTGAGAATGTAGCATTTGCATCCAAACACTCTAAAGTATGCAATATTGGGCTTTCTTCCATCCAATAGCTCATAAGGAGTCTTCTCATGCTTCCCATGGCAATAGAGTCGGTTGCTAGAGTAGTAAGCCATGTTGATAGCATCACACCAAAACCTCTGGCTCACATTGTATTCACCAAGCATTGTTCTAGGCATGTCAATCAAGGTTCTATTTTTCCTCTCAACTACACCATTGGATTGGGGAGTGTAGTTTGGTGAGAATTGATGTCCAATTCCAAGCTCATCACACAACTCTTCAATTCTTGTATTCTTGAATTCACTCCCATTGTCACTCCTAATCTTCTTGATAGTGGTCTCAAATTCATTTTTCACTCTCTTGACAAATGATTTGAATATGTCAAATACTTCACTCTTGTCATAGAGAAAGAACACCCAAGTGTATCAAGTGTAGTCATCAATAATCACAAAACCATACTTGTTGCCACCAATGCTTGTGTATGTTGTTGGCCCAAACAAGTCCATGTGCAAGAGCTCAAATGCCTTTGATGTGCTCATCTCATTCTTCTTAAGATGTGGCCTTCCATGTTGCTTGCTGGCTTGACATGCACTACATGGTCTATCCTTCTCAAATGAAACATCATCTAAGCCTCTAACCAAGTCATGCCTCACTAGCTTGTTCAATTGCTTCATCCCAACATGACCAAGCCTTCTAAGCCATAACCAATCCTTGCTAGATTTGCTAAGCAAGTAAGATGTGAGTTGAGTATCACTAGCATTGAAATCGACCAAGTACAAGCTACCATGCCAAAATCCCTTGAATATCAAACTTGAATCCTCTTCATTTATGACTTCAACATTATTCTTGCCAAAGATGCACTTGTAGCCAAGATCACACAATTGTGACACCAAAATAAGATTGAAGTCCAAGCTCTCAATTAGCAACACATTAGAGATAATCTTGTAATTGGATATAGAAATTTTACCAAGCCCCTTGACCTTTCCTTTCTTGTTGTTACCAAAAGTGATAGAATCAAATCCACCATTGTCACTTGTATCAATTGACTTTAACATACTAGAATCCCCGGTCATGTGTTGAGTGCACCCACTATCAAGCACCCAATGCCTTCCTCCAGCTTTGTAATTGACCTACAAGACAAGATCAATCTCTTTTAGGTACCCAAACTTGCTTGGGCCCTACAAGGTTAGTGACCAAACTCTTTGGCACCCAAATGGCTTTCTTCTTTGAGCCCATCCATGGTGTACCAATGAATCTAGCCTTTACACCATTAGCTTTATTGACAAGCACATAGCATGAATCAAGCTTAAATGAGGATACATTAGGTTTCTTGTTCATGCATCTTTGCTCATTATGACCAGCTTGCTTGCAACTCTTGCAATAACTACCATTGTTCTTCACAAAACTAGTCTTGCGAGGAGCAAAAGCAGCCTTGCCTTTCTTGGGGGTATAGCCCAATCCCTTTTTATAGAGAGAAGCCCTTTGGCTACCAAAGCACATAAGCAAGCGGTCCTCACCACATAAGCCTTGGCCAAGGTGTGATTGAGCTTTCTTACCTCCTTGAGTGTCTCATTCTCAACCATTAGTGTGGAATCACAAGTGAAACAATCACTACTAGATGAGCTAGAAGTGGAAGTGCTATAAGAGGGGTTAGTTGGAGCAGCGACAACAGGCTTATAGAAAGATTCATCAAGAATATCACATGATATGCCTATGTTGCAAGTTTTAGCTTTTTTAACTTGAGGAGGCATGCTATCAAGCTTGTCACTAAGAGAGGAATGAGCCTTTTCAAGCTTAGAGTGAGCCTTTTGAAGCTTCTTATAGTCTTCCATTAGACTCTCATAAGATGCCGCAAGCTCATCAAGTTTGTCCTTAAGGTGTTGCTTATCCTTAAGAGCATCCTTGCATTCCTTCCTAGTTTTCTTATATTCATTTTTACAATCCTCAAGCATGACATATAGTTCCTTTTTAGTTGGACCATCATCATCATCACTATCACTATCACTATCATGATCACTCTCATCATCGGATTATACCTTAGTGGCCTTAGCCATGAAGCATGCTGAAGGAGTGTCAAATAGAGATATCTTCTCTTGGATTGCAATGCGAACATGCCCCTTCTTCTTGCTTCTCTTGTCATCCTCATCTTCACTTGAGGATGCATCACTCTCCCATGTTGCAACATGAGACTCATTCTTCTTATTTTGAGAAGCCTCCTTCTTCTTCTTTTGCTTCTTGGCTTCCTTCTCTATGGCATCTTCATCACCACTATCATAGGGTCACTTCCCAACAAGGTGCTCTGTGCTATGGCTTCTAAAGTACTTTGTGATGTGCTCACTATTCTTAGATGAAGATGAAGATGATGACTTCTTTCTTCCCTTTCAATGAGTCTTCTTCTTCAAGAGCTTCCCAACCTTAACAAATAGAGCACTCAACTCATCAACATCTCCATCATCCTCATTGCTAGAGCTAGCTTCATCTTCACTTGATGATTCTTACTTCTTCTTGCTCTTGCTCTTGCTCTTGGAGGATGAAGCCTTGAATGCCAAGCTCTTCTTGTTGTCATCATCATTCTTCTAACTTTCCTTCTTCTTCTTCACCAACTCTTCCTTCTCATGATTTTCTCTAAACTCATCATCGGCTGTGACTTCTTGAAGAACTTGATTTGGAGTTGGCTTCATAGTTGTCTTCACCATGATGGTCTTCAACATATCAAATATCTTGGGAAGACATCTCATGAACTTGGTTGAGAATTGACTATCCTTGACTTTTTCACCAAGTGCTTTGAGATCATTCACAATCACTTGTAGCCTATGAAATATCTCTGGCACACTCTCATCTTCCTTCATTATGAAGCTAGAAAAGTTCTCTTGAAGCATGTAAGCTCTTGCCATCTTCACACTCTCGGTGCCCTCATATGCTTCCTCAAGCTTTGCCCAAATGTCATGAGCCATCTCCAAGTTCTTGATAATCTCAAAGCCTTGTCATCAAGTGCCTCATGAAAGGAGCAAACCATAATATCATTGCATTGAACCTTCCTTGCTTCAATGGGTGTGGGTGCATCCGCATTGGCAACATCAAACTTTGTCTCGGTCACACTCCACACCTCCTTATTGATTGACTTGAGATGACCCTTCATTTTTAGCTTCCATTTTGCATAATCATTGCCATCAAAGGGTGGTGCTCTCTCTTGGTGTTGTTGATGTGCAAACTCAATGTAGCCATTTCTTCACCGTAGGATGTTAAGCCCCAAATAAATGGTGCCTCGGCTCTAATACCACGTGTAAGGTCCTAAATGGCTAGAGGGGGTGAATATCCTATTGAAAATTTCTTGCAAAGCACTAAGTACACCGGTTAGTAAATAAGATAGTAAAGCTATTCTTAGCACTAGCTCGACTAAGCTATGCAAGCCACCTATGATCACTAAACACACCAACAAGACTAAGTTGCTAGCATACTCCTAGTGAACAAGATAACTACAACTAATTACCACTAGAGAGTTAAACTAGCAACTAGCACTATATAAGATATATCTATCAATGTAAGTGCAAGAGGGGGGATTGGATTGTTATACCACTGATGTAGAGGAGATGAACCAATCAATAACAATCATAATCACAAGGATGAAACCTCAGAAATCAAGATGACACAATGATTGTTTACCGAGGTTCACTTGCTTCCCGGGCAAGCTAGTCCTCGTTGTGGCGATACACCCACTTGGAGATGTGCTCGCAAAATTGCGTCGGCTTAGCCAATCCTATAGCCTCGGGAGTGGCACTATCAACATAAGATGGGGATCCTCCAAGACATGATTCCACTAGAGTAGCCAATTCACAAACCCCTCACAAATCACTCGGTGTGGCCTCGAACAATCACCAACTCGAGCTCAACCACCGCCACTGCACCAAGCTGTCTAGGGTGACGGGAATCACCCAAGAGTAACAAGAAGTCTGCAGCGATCATGAAGAACAACTACCTCTAGATGCAAATACTAAGCAAAATGCACTTGAATCTCACTCGCTCTTTTGAATCAAGCGACAATGCAAGGAGAAGAGTGGAGGGAGTCTCTTCAGCTCAAATGATGCACTAAGGTGCTAGAATGGGCAAGAGTGACCTCCCATGGCTGGCCAAGGGGGTATTTATAAGCCCCTACCTTGAACTAGCCATTATGCCTTGGTTTGCCCCCTCACATGCACAATGGATGCGTCCATAATTCCACTTCGGACGTGTCTGCACTGTGTATTCCAAGCACGGGTAGTTCACTTGTTGCTCCGGACGCGTCCACAACAGGTCTCCGAATGCGGGAAGTTCACTATTGATCGTGCACAATGTGTAATCTTGGTTCAAACAAAATCTGACCATTGGGACCTCCGGAGGCGTCCACAGTTGAGCTCTGGACGCGTCCACAGTTGAGCTCTACGTGCATCCTTCTCTGAGTAGCATCTAGAGTGCTTCGGACGCGTCCACAGTTGAGCTTTGGATACATCCACAGTTGAGCTCTGCATGCATCCTTCTCTGAGTAGCATCCGGAGTGCTTCGGACGCGTCCATAGTTGAGCTCCGGACGCGTCCATAGTTCAGCGTCCACAGTGTTGAGGTCACGCTCTAAAACGGGCATATCTCTCAGCTCTGAACTCCAATTTCGATGATCTTGGACTTGTTGGAAAGCTTACTCAGAGGGCTGCATAACTCACATATCCTCTTAATCCAAATCACAAAGGATCAAAGTAGTTTTCTAATCCAAGAGACATCATCTCTCTTTTCCAACACATGAGTTCATGAACCTTCTCCAATTTCCTTTTCCTTTGCAAATGTGCCAACACCACAAAGTGTGCATCACCATGTGCATGTGTGTTAGCATTTTTACAAACCATTTTGAAAGGAATTAGGTTAGTGCTCTAGATCCTAATGCATATGCTCAATGTTAGATCTTAGAGGCACTTGCATGATGCGATAAACCATGACTTCCCCTCTTGATAGTACGACATTTATCCCAAATATGGTCACACTCGCTAAGCGTCTTGATCACTAAATAGAAAAGCCCTACAAGCAAACCTTTTCTTTGATCTCCATGGGCTCTTGTTGATTCCACCGAAGCTTTGATCATCATCACATGTGCACCATGTCCATCACATGATCAAGTGGTCACCTCCATGCTCCATCACATGATCAAGTGGTCACCTCCATGCCACCTTGCTCCCATCATCACATGTGTTGCTAATATATTTCTACATTCAGTTAGTGAGACCATTAGCAACTAGGTGTGTCATCAATTAGCCAAAACCAAATAAGAGCTTTCAAATCTACACATGGTTAGAATAATATTTATGTATACACAAACCTATGAGAGGGCAGGTTCTATTGTTGATGAATGTTGAATGTTGAGGCACCCAGGGTTCGTCAATGATGTTGGGAATATGCCCTAGAGGTAATCATAGAGATGATGTATTAAGTGTTCATTGAACATCCATTATAGACAACTTGTATTGATTGGCAATTATATAAATTGTTTGTGAAACTCATTTACTTGAATGGTTATTCTAAAGTTGTCCCTGGTCGGCATTCTTGTGAGAATACACTTTAATATTAGACCAGCACATGTATTAGTTGATGGCTATGTTTCATAAGTCATTGGCATGGAGATGTCGAGCTAATAATGTGGGCACATATGAGACATGTAGGATGAACTAACCTAATATGAGAAAGTCTCTATTCATGTCATGTACGTTATGTCCTTAGACCTAAGACTGTAGTATGTACTCAAGATATGAAACGGCCTACTTAGGGACTGTCAAACGCTGCTCCGTAACTAGGTAGTTATAAAGGTGGTCTTCGGGTGGTCGGAAAGCATGCTATGAGACATAGACAGTCAAGATGGAATTTGCCCCTCTCTGCATGAGAGAGATATCACTGGATCACTCAAGTGATTGGATCAACAAATGCATGGCCGTGCTTGGGTTAAGTGTTAACCCATGAGTTGAACCAAATATTATGTGGCAAAGAAATAACATGTATATGGTTGTGGTGGTTCGTCTGATATGATCTTTGCATGCACATAGGAGTCATCATGCCTTGCTAGAGGCTGCTATCAACTATTGGGCGAGTAGGTGTACTCGGGCCATGTCTATGCGTGCGTGAACCTAGAGGGTCTCACAATTAAGGGGCTGAAAGCCTAATTCAGTTTGGACCCAAATTAGACAAGGCTTAGGGTTACTAATGGGCCTCCAACTCGGGAGCATATTAGGGACGCCTATATAAGTAGAGGGGAGGGTTGCGGCCTGACCTAATCCATGCCTTTTGGCAGCCGCCGTCGCCCTACACACTCATGTCTTCTGCTCCCCATGGACCTAGTAGTCCGGAGGTGCATCGCCTCTTCCCTGCATGTGGGGGATTCCTCGGAGGTGCTACATCTAGAGCACAAGGACGAACTGCACGAGGGGATTGACGTGATGGATGACCACGCAACTGCACTGCTTGCTGTGATGCATACGACTACATCGAGTCATTTTTCACTGCACCTGCATGTCTAGTAGTAATCCTGTAACCTGTAACTAGCAGTAGATCCTAGTTTATGAGGTCAAAAATTTTTATTTTCGGCTAGCGTAGCATCCTCATAACCCTTTAGTGGTATCAAAGCCATTACTGCTTTGTTATAGGTTCGATTTTGTACATATCACCATATGCACAAAATCGAACCTATAACGAGGTAGTAACGGCTCCGATATCACTGAAGGGTTTAAATTTATGAGTAGTTATCTTTTAAATTCTTACAGCACATTGCATGTTTGCTTTCAATAATCCATGTGCTCCATTTAGTTTAGTTTTTATCATTAGTCCACTGCAACATCCATGCATCCTCTCCACTTTGTTTAGTTTATGTTTCCTCAAAACCATAGCATGTTAGTTAGTTGCATTCATGTCGCCTGCATCTAAAATAAAAAATCCTCACCATGATTTGATCATGCTCTTTCATCTCTAGATGAGTAAATCTCTATAGTGCTTTCAATGTTGCCGTTTGGATTGGAAGTGTTGTGCATACTTCTAAAGGATTTTAAATTAAGCATAGTGCTTAGGTTAAAATGCCTTCCTTAATTAAATTAGATATGGAGTCTAGTTTGGTTATTGAACTAAAAATTGCTAGTGTAGACAATGCTTATTTTGTTGGACTAACCCCTACAAGAAACTCTCAAATCCTATTTGGGTAAGTCAAGAGATGAACTCACTTAAGAGATGGAGCAAGGCATATGATGAACTCCAACAACTCCACACAAAAGGCACGGCTCTTTCATCATTGATGGAAGAACAGTAAGTATCAAAGATCACTCACTTTGTCTTTTGTTATGAGTTACCTTTTGCCTTGAACCATGTTAGAATGCAGAAAACAAATAAAAATATGTTATGAAGATATGATAAACACAATCTATGCTAAAATGTTTCCTTCATTAGCTAGATAAAATTCAAATTAATTGTGGAAAACAACCCATTTTTTGAAATTATTGCAGTCCTTCGGGTATGTGTCCACTAACATTTTGTAGGAAAGAATTTATGATATGCCTATTCATGGTTTGTTAAGACACCACTATAATAAAGGAATCAAGGAGACAAGTGCCGTACACAAAATCTACATCAATAGCACACGTCCAAAGCAAGTGGATAAACAATGTGACTGGCCATGAGAAAAGTGAAGACATCATAGCATTGAGTCTTCCCAAAACTCAAGCTAGGATGCCGATGAGAAGTAGGGTGCACTTCTTCTCATTTTTGCCAATTAAAGACCTGCTCTCATTGTCCTTGAAGACACCATCTTGCAAATCAGCAGTAGCACAAGGATGAAAAGATGTCTTATAGCATGGCATGCATCCTTGTTGCAACAAATCATCAATCAAAGGATGACTATTGGACAAGTCCTGAAAGACCATAAACTAAGGCTACAAGATGATACCTTTAAGCCATTAGAGATGAAGATTTCATTCAATTCTCGATAAGGTACCTCCCTTGACCATCAAGACGGCTGGCTTATCATTTAACAGAAAAACTTGTTGCCATGCCACTAGAAGACAAAGACCATGAAGGAGGAACTCAAGTCTGCATCTCCAATAAATATTAACTTGTCAACCAAGACTCAATGAAATCAAGAGCTTTCTCCAACAATGTCGAGCGACGAGAAAGTGCAAGCTTGGGGGAGGAAGGATGATGATTCCTCTAAAGATGATCCAGCAATGCTCTTCCTCCTCTAAGCCCTCGTCGCTCCAACACGCTGATTTGTAATCCCTCTACTCACTCCTACTTTCTCTCTACAAGTTTGAATGATTTTTATTCCATAAATGCAAATCAAACTTAAAACAAAATAAAATCAATCCTTGAGAGAAGAAGTAATGGTGAGTAAATGTACTATGATAATTAAAATATTCAAACCAACTTTTTTGTAGCATATAATGTGACCTTAGCTCTATGAAAACACCACCCTTGTTATTATTTGTACATTTCCTCAGGTGTGTTGTCCACTAATCCTCTGCAAAGAAGACACAATGAGAGTAGAGCAAAGGTCTTGACATAATAAGAGAAGGAAGGAGTGCATATCTAGAAGAAAAGATGCTCATGAACAAGTGTCAAGGAGAGAGGAAAACTCTAAGAAGGAAAGGACCATTGAAAGCATCTACTCTTCATCACATGGTGTCAGCATAAAGGTAACAACTCAAGGTAAGTGGTCACTATCTAAAAAAGCTTTCCTTGGCTCTGGTATTCACATAATGGAACAGCCATGTTTGAGTTGCAACTTGCTTAATTCAACTTAACTAATTCAACATGTCTTGTTCTTAAGCTTCTTCATAGCATCACTTTCTTATTTTCATAGTCATAATTAAATGAGCTAAATGTGGCATCTTTGAGAGATGGTTACCTTAATTATGAAACTGTTTGACACATAATGTTAAATTAACAATCCTTCCATAGCTTAAGTAATTCCACTTTTATTGCTAAAAATGTTTGGATGCTACTTTCATGCTTATCCTTATGATTTTGACATCCATGAAATGAATAATGCATGTAATATCTTATCATGCTTGATCTGCCTAAGGTTAGAGTAGAATAAATAAGGTTATGGCTTTGTTGGTGTTTTTCCACCAACAGACCCATGCACTTGATATCTACCTTGTCTTTGCAAGTAGGACACACTTCAAGCAAAATACAAAGAAATTAGATTCCCCAAATTCTATAAGTGGAGGTTCCAAGTTTGCAAACAAGCACACTGAGCAAGATGCCTCCAACTTCCACAATTAAAGCTTCACTTCAAACTGCTGGACAAACAAAGAACATGGGTGGCACTTTCCTTAGAGATACCTTCTCAAGAGGTGCAGTTACCAAGGTCTTCACCTTTGAGATAAGATTATGCACCTAAGGACTAAACATGGCAAGAAGTCCTGTTCGAAGGACTCAAATCATCGAACCCTCGCCAGGGAGGTAAACTTGGTAGTTATCCAAATTTCCCTTTTCAGCATTGCATAAGTTTTTATGTTAGCATGTTTATTTTCCCACATTAACATAATTAACTTATGTTGCATATTTACTTTGTTGCATCTGTATTAGAAAAGAAAAAATATTATTGCATTGCATCCTAAAACAACTAAGCCCCATGTGAATAATTCTGTGGTGTGTAATGACCCACAGGGATATCCACTGTGATGGCAGAAAAATAAAAATAAATATGCACATCTTAGTTGCATTTTCTCTTGCATCATATAAAATATAAAAATTACAAAAATATTGAAAGAGAGATCTTCATAAAGGATGAGGTTCTAGTTGCTCAAGGTTTAGAGGTTTATCACTAACACTTAATTATTTCTATAAGCTTTGTTGTCTATTTGAGCTTCACAGGATTTGAAGGATCAAGAATAGCTGACAAGCAAGTGGATGTTCTATCCATTGTTGGAGTGCTGTCTCAACAGTCACCAATATTGACGCTCCACAAGAGGAAGAACAACCTTATTACCAGTCTACTACACTTAAAGAGTGAATAACTATGTAAACAACCAGCTTGGAGGAGAGCATCCCCGTGTATCCAGCTAAGTATTTCTTTCTCCCTACAGTTATTAGTATTGAGTTTGCTTTGTTTAAAAACAATAAAAACATGCATAACCATAAAACCAAATAAAAATTTCTTTTAGAGCTATTTATATAGTTATATGTGATCTTTAATTTTGAAATAAAAAGTGAGAGTGTGCAAAGGTTTGCCTGCTAATAAAATAAACTCTTAAGATAATATCTTTTGCATGGAAATTATGAATAGTTGCTCTGCCATAACTCCTTTCAAGTACCTAATTTTCAGCCTTGAATTTTTCTGAGTTTTGGATATAATTGTTTTGACCTAAGATTTGCTCTGAATCTGAAACTTGTGGGTTACAAATGCTTGATCTAAGTCTAGGTAGTTGACGGATACGATATGTGAAGGTCTGAGCTGCTGTTTATCTTGTTCCTATAAACACTAGAGTTCTGGAGATTTATCTTTTGAAAAGAACTTAAAAATGCCACATGAGGAGTTCCTGTATAATGAGAGCTTAAAATTCCTACCACAGCCATATATGCATGCTTGTTAGAATAGGAAAAACTTCCATATTTATTTACTGCTCGTGTGCATCGAGTTTGGTCCAGCTGTGTCGACCCTTATGAACTTTTTATGCGGTTAAAATTAAGATAGTGTCACCCAAGTAGAAGAGATGCAAGGATGAAATCAGTTGCCAACTCTTGACCGATTGGGAAGCCTAGTTTCTCTGTAACACCCTCGGCGGAAGAGATGCAAGGATGAAATCAGTTGGCAACTCTTAGGTGATTGGGAAGCCTGGCTTCTCTGTAGCACCCTCGGTGTTACACGCTTAATCAATTCACTAAACCATGTCATGAGCATAATGTTTACATTTAATGCATGTGAAAGGTGTGTAGGTGAGTTTCTTGTAATTAAAATGTTTAATGAAATGTTGAATAAATACTAAAGGTTGTGAATTAATTTGGAAGAGGTAGATAAGCTTTGTATCATGTTCTTGCTCCTAACGAAATTATGTAAGTATCTATATGTATACTTTGGTAAAAGAAAATGATAATAAAATCACACACAAACGACTCACGTACACCCACATTACTCACGTATACAGGCACACCCACACGCATATCACTTGCAAGCAAAGGCAAATGCCCCGTCAATCACGCATGGTCAATTGCTTCACGTTCTCACGTACAGAATTATTTCCTAGCTTGCATGTCCCACTGCTGCTTGACTCTCCTCTACCTGTGAAAATGGCGCCAATAATGGAGCCCTTGCAACACAACAAGCTAGCTGCTGTTGCACACACATGCTTGCTTAATTGCACCCAAGCCAAGTCTGGCTGGAATGTTGAGCAAGCTAGCAACTAATCAGGCATGGACTTGACCAGCATACTGCACCATCGTCTTCCTCTTCAATCTTGCCTGTCCTAGCTTTGCCCTATCTCTGCCTCTAGAGTCGTTGCGAGCCTCCTGCTCGACTTGACCGGGCAGAACGTCCAGCACGTTTCGTCGGCCGGAGTTATGGTGCTATGACCAAATGCTAGAGGCCAGAGACTCTGATTGCACCTCCACGTGGGCATGCTCCAGCTCTGCCTGCAACCCTCTGCCATCCTTGACTAAACCACCACCATTGCAGCCGCGCATACTCACCTTCACGTAGAAAAGCAGAGGTCGCGCAATGCCGAGCCTCTCAGTCCTAGTGCTTGAGCCAGTGCACCGCTTTGCTAGCTAAGCTAGAAGCACCATTCACCTAGAGCCAGCCGTGAATCGTCGCCGGCCAGGTTCTTTCAGGTATTTCCCGGCCGAACCATCACTTCGGTTAGGTTGGTGGTAAGTCCCTGATGCTCGCGTACTAGTGGTTAAGTCCTTAGCTGCCTCACCTTGCTGGAACGCCACCGCTACACAGCGGTGAAACGTGCAGCCATTGCCGCCACCGTGCATGTCGTGTATGCGAGTTGTTTTTGATTTGTTTCTTGCGTAAGCTTAGATGAAAGAAGCATGAGTCCTTGATGCAAAAAGCTAGCATCTGTTAGTTTCTCTCTTCTAAAAGTCATCAAATCTTCTCTAGTTTGTAAAATCTGTATAAATTAAAAATGAAGTCCTAAAATTATGAAAATTTGACAGTAACTTCATTGTGTTATTATGTGCTTGTTGTAATATTTATATCCTTAAATTAGGCTGCTTGTTAGGGTAATCAAATATCCACTAAAGCTAATATAAATAAGAATATAATATTGATTTATAAAATGGAGCACGCACATGTTGAATTGGATATCTTGCTTGCTGAAAATAAAAGTTAACTTACTGCATTAGTCATTAGAACTAGCTTAGTAGTTTCACATGTGAGTTCTTATTTTAAGAGTTGTTGTTGGTTAAATATTGAATTGTTGCATCATCATCATTGCATGCATATAGAGAACGAGTGGGAGGAGATCATCACCGTCGGCGACCAGGACTACGAGGAGGTGATCGAGGTGTACGAGGACGAGATTCTCGTGCCGACGGAGAACCAGGAGCCGCCAACTGACTTTGCTGACACCGCGCCTGCACAAGGCAAGCCTCAGTGCATAACCCTATTTTAATAATAATCAATATATATGTTGTGCATTTAAGTTGGAGGAATTTTGTGAAAACCACTTATATATATATCCTATGAGTCATACTAGTGCAGGTTCGATAGCTGCTATGCTTAGGTTTATCAGTGCGTGGTAACATGCCGTTACTCACAAAGTAGGTGAAGATATAATCATAAGATGGTGGAAATGAAAATGGTGCCCGGGCAGGGATATGGTTGGGTTCTGGTGGGTGTAACAAGTTGAGTCCTGTGGCCACGGGGCTTAGCTTGGTTACATTGTTTTCCCTGTCCGTGTCGATTAGGAACCGTCCATTGCTATGGATGGTAGCCAAGTCATAGACTTATTATCCTGATCACATACTTGCGCATGGGAGCGGGAAGATCTGTCTCTTGCGTGTCTTGGTTTCCCTCTCTTTCCGCCTCAACTGCATGGAGGCGGGGATAGGTTGGAGGTTCTTGCACCACATTGAGGTCGGGCCTCAAAGTGTGGGGGCTTGAAATCCTAGTTTAGGGCGGGGAATTAGAACCCTTGATAGGAAAGTGGGAGGTTAGTCTTGGTTGTGCCTATGGTGCAAGCGAGGCGAGTATTTCTGGGTACCCAGCTGGGCTACATTGATTCTTAAATCGCCGTGTAAACGGTACAACATGACTATGGTCTAGCAACGTAGTAAGAAAGTGGAATAAGATGGAATTAAGATGGATCTGATTGCTCAACCCTTGCTATAAACTAGAATAGGTTCTTACATAGAATTGTTAAGAGTATATACTAAAAAGACAGCTAATAATATAAATATTAGGATATATTTTTAGTAATGCTTTTCTGTAATTAAATAAACCAGCAAGCCATACAACCTATCATATCGTTAAGCCATACACAAGTACTTCGAAAGTGTATTATTTCAGGCGGTTTTGCCACAGTGGTATCGGCTCGGTCAATAACGATTCTACAAGCTTAAGAACCCTTTTCAAAAGCTTAAAAATTTGACAAACAGAAGTTTTGCGAAAAATAGGATGCGACAATTTCACGTAAATAAGTATGAGCCCTATTAGTATGGATTATCTAGGATAGTGGCATTGATTTTATCTAACCAGCTTTTTGCAGGTACACTAACTTATGCTGTGTAAGAAATCATTTAGCATGCAGAAAGTGAGCGTACGATGTGCACAAAATTTATACGAGTGTTGCTATATTCTGGCTTGAGTGAGCGAATAGGCCGATACATGCATCACGAAGAGATAATTTTACTTAAACTAAATCCCCCTCACATATAATTTTTGTAGGTATCTGATAAGTTAATAAATAAAAAGAAATGCTTAGTTATTAAAAAGACAGTCTTATCTTATCAGCCTTAACATATCTCTAAATCTCTTGATCCAAATCTGAAGGCTCCTTAATGGTTGGTTCCTATCTGTTTAACAGATGAGCCTGAGGCCTAGAAGTGGGAGTACCAGTCTGGGACAGGCCATGGCAATAATGAAGGTCAAGGTGAAAATGAACATGGCAATAACAACAATCATGTCCATGGAGATAGCCATGGTGACGGAGCCCCACTACTTGCTGCTGCTCCTCCTCCACTACCTCCGATGACCCATGCTGAGGTGATGGCTAAGCTACTAGCTGCCCGTTGCAAGTCAGCCCGTGTCATGGAGTTGTTGGCATAGGTTGTTGGTGGCTTTGCTCATGGAGGCCATGGTGGTGATGGCGGCAATGGGGGTGGTGCCCATGCTCATGAGAGGGCCTGTTCCTATCAGGACTTCTTGGGGACACACCCACCCACATTCAGGCCGACTGCTGAGCCTCTGAACATGGAGCACTGGCTTCGTATCATGGAGTAGAAGTTTCAGCTACTCAATGTGACTAATGAGCAGAAGGTGCGCTTTGCCGCACAACAACTTCTTAGGTCTGCTAGTGCATGGTGGGACACTTTCAACGCCATGCAACACATGGACCATCGTGTGACTTGGCAGGAGTTTAAGACTGCCTTCCGTCAGCATTATATTCCTGCTGGTTTGCTAAACAGGAAGTTGTCTGAGTTCCTAGATCTGACGATGGGGAATATGTCTGTGATGTATGTGAACAAGTTCAACCATCTTGCATAGTATGCTGGCACACATGTGGATACGGATGAAAAAGAAGAGGGACCGTTTCTGCTAGGGTATTTCTTGCAGCTTGCAGAAGGAATTGTATACTGGAGGCTATCAAACCTTTGCTGCAATGCTGAATGCTAAGATTGCCATGGAGGGACTTGGGCGTGATGCTCAAGCAGAATGGAAGTGAAAGAGGGCGATCTCTGGCTCTTTTAGTCACCCTCATGCCCAGAAGGTACAGGTGGTGAGGAGGCTGCCCTATCACTCTCCGAGTGGGCAGTCATCTTGCCAGCCTTAGTAGACTTACCAGGCTTCGCCTTCTCAGTATCGTGCACCTAGTCAGCAGGTGCAGTAGCCTCAGGGACAGAAGGTACCACCCCAACCACCACAGGGTATTAGGCCTGGTGGATGCTTCAAGTGTGGCAAGGAAGGCCACTTTGCCCGAGAGTGTCCGCAGAACCAGTTTACTCAGCCACAGCAATCAGCTAATTCCCATTTGATCCAGAGGACCACTGTCAAGAAGAAGGTTGTGGCAGAACCTCCTAAATCATATGGCCCACACGCATGATTATTGTCTAAACAGACTCCAAATAACCATGACTGTGTTCCATATGACTTAAAAAGTCTATCGGGTAAATCCCGAATCAGCCATGATTTTCCGCGCAGGATCAATCATTGTAGAGAGACATTGCAGTATTACAACAGTTTAATATAAATAAAATACCACGGAGTAAACAACGGAAGACTTACAATAACATAAATTTACAAAAGTCTGAGTTTCAAATATTTACAATAATAAGTTCAAATTGTACAAACCTTACTAGTAGTGGAGTAGCAGTAGATTACACTATTAAACAAAAACTCTGCCCATGAGCTAAACATCTTTATTCGTCATCGCTTTCCTCGACAACTGTCATGCAGCAGGATGCAAAACACTCCTGCCCATGAGGCTCACCTGCAACAAGGGTTCAACAAACCCTGAGTACAACAGTACTCAACAAGACTGACCCGACGAAAGAGAAGGGTAGAGAATCCAGAAATGCAGGCTAGAGGGACAAGGTAAGGTCTGTAGGAGATAAGAAGTTTTGCAGAAAAGCTTTACAGAAAGAGAAGTTGCTTGGGCTAACTCCCATTATCAACCAACTTCATTATTGATCCTTAATTTTTGTTCAAGTTGTTACTACGATGATGATCAGTGATCGAGTCTTCTTCTCCGAGAAGCAACGGCGATTCGAATCCATTTTCATACCTAGCTAGGACCTAGGTGACTGAGCATACCGGAGACTTTAACTCCGAAGCACCCCAGGTGCACCGATATACCGGGATAACAACCTCAGCCATATATCACCACATGATACACGTGAGCTCTTCGGCCTAGCGTACCAAGATACATGGGAACTTAAACCCACAGTAAAACACACTATGACACAGATGGGATCTCTGGCCCCACGCTAGGTCACTCCATGATATACACGGCTCCAACCATCCGTATACCACTTCATGCATGTGGATTTTCTAATTTCTCGATTATCGACAGGTCACCATCGAACGGGACCTAGGGCATCAACAGACGAGAACACTACAGAGGGACTCCATTCCTAGTGCAAGTTCGCCGTCCGGACTCGATTTATTACTATCATAAAGATTTCAACAAAGAAACCAATCTCATCTTTTTCATTCTTTTGCCTTTGAATAATTAAATAAATAAGCAGGGCCAAGCATTACTACTTATCTTCCAGAGCAGGTAACAAGGAATAAGGAAATAAGACAGGTAATGCAATTGGTGGGTTTTCACTCAACTCCTATTACTTAATGCAACATACCATAGCTGAAGCGGTACAAAATTTTATAAATAGAATAGGGTTTGAATGCATCCAGGGCTTGCCTTGATGTTCGGGGTAGAAGTTCTCAAACTCTGGATCAACTCTCGATTCTTGAATCTGCTTGTCCTTCGGATCTGGGTGATAACGTCAACTCTCCGTTAACGAAAACTATTCGATAATTAATATGCTTTAACATGATAGAATAGTAAACATGATGCTCGATGAATGCATGATTAGATTAAGGGCTTGAGTACAACCTTTCTTCACGATAAAGTTGCAAGCCAACAAAACTTCGTTTATAAAACTCATTAGGGTTAACTACGCCATTTAAAAGGTTAATTAAACACATAAAATAACGTTGATTAAGCCCTAATGACATGATTAAGGTAAGCGCAAACAATTAATTAAAGTGCCAAAGGTCATTAGGGTTAATGACCTAAGGTCATCAATCAATCCCAAAGTCAATCAAATCCTATAATGATTAAGTTTAACTAGAGGGTCAATTAATTATTTAAAAGCATTAAATAAAGGCATAAAAATGAAAGTTATTAAATTAAGCCCAAAATTTTATTTTAGAAAGCTCTTAGCCTAATTAGATGGCAAAACAAATTTCAGAATTTAAAGCCAATTATTTTAATTATTAAAAATCATTGAAGGTCCATTTTTCAATTAAAAGGGCTAATTTTAACATATGCAAAAAGTACTCAAAGTTGGCATTTCATATTTTTCCTAGGTAGATAACATCATAAAGAACATTCAAAAAAATTTTCAGAATTTTTGGAGCTATATATGAATTACTATGAATTTTCAAAGAAAATAGCATTTAAATCATTTTCTAAAAATAGAAAAAGGAAATTCGGCACAGTGCTCCCGGGTCAACAGTCGACCCCGCCGGAGTTGACCGGCGATATCTCGCTGTCGGTGAGGTTTCCGGTGATGGGGTTTTCTCCTACTTGCTCATCTTGACACGGCGCATCCAACAGACAGGCTAACGCAATGGCGGAGCGAGGGCAGCATGCACGCCGGTGGCAATGGCGGCGCGGCGGAGCTCGGGTACGGCGGCGTCGCTCACCGGAGTGATTTCCGGCGACGGCAAGGTCACGGTTAAGTGCAGGGTACTCAAACGGACGTATCTGGTAAATAAATGACACCAGCTCCGGGTTCCTAGCCAGGGCAGCAATGCGCGCGGAGGAGCGGCATGGCCGTGCCGGCGGCGAGCCACGGTGGCCGGCGGCTACGGTGCAAGATTGATGAAATTGATGGCACAGATAGATGCAGGAGCTCACCACGGCGCTGATGCGCACGTTAATGGAGGTCCGGAGCGGTTGGGTTGAGCTGCGGTCGGCGGCGCTGATGGCTGCGGCGGCGCTCCGATGGCACGACGGCGTCACAGCGGTCTCCGGCAATGCGCTGTTCAAGCCAAGGTGCGCATCAGATACAGGATGACACAGAGAACACGATTGCGGGGTCGAAGATAAAATATATTCACCTCCGGCGACGGCAAACGGCGACGATGGCACGGCGGCGCGACTGACCGACCGCGGAGAAGAAGGCTGCGTACGGGTGGCTCAAGCGAGGAGAGCAAACATGAACTGGCCCAAAAGGACCGTGAGGAAGTGGCGGAGCTCTAGGCAAGAGTAATTGGATAGAGGTGGAGCGTCGGCGGTGAATTTTGGCGGCGGAGTGAGGTCGTCGGCGACGGTGGCGGGAGGGAGAAAGAAGAAGAACGGCGTCGGCCGACTGCTATTTATAGCACGGAGCGGTGCTTTGAGTGAGCGACACGACGACGGTGAACCTTTGCTCGTCCGGGAGCGCGCGGGCGGTCAGGAAGGTGCGGCGGTGGTCGGCGGCGCGCGATGAGAAGCCGGCCATGGCGGGCGCTGATAGGGTTAGGTACTGTTCGCAGAAATTATAGAAATGCCATTGGTTTAAAAATACAAATTACTCCAAAATTTGAATAAGAACTTGAAAATC
The DNA here is from genome assembly GCA_023333625.1 of Bothriochloa decipiens. Lineage (NCBI taxonomy): Eukaryota > Viridiplantae > Streptophyta > Magnoliopsida > Poales > Poaceae > Bothriochloa > Bothriochloa decipiens. Next base: position 35,870,396 of record CM041632.1, on the reverse strand, counting down.
TCCAAAAATATCATTTGCATAACTTTTCAAGAGCCACACTTTTCCTTTAACTGGCATTCTCAAATTCTATCTAGATTTTGAAATTTGAGTTCAGATTTGAAAAGGGGATAAAACCCTAGAAACAAACATTTGAAATTACTTTTGATTTTTCAACAAAACTTGAAAATCTTCAAAACTATGAAATGTTGAGCTTATCAAACCAAACATCTTTCATATACAAGGTTTTCTCAAATGATGCATAATTTTTGAATTACAGTTTTAAAATCAAAAGGGGATAAATGCTGGAAACTGTATTTTCAAATTAATTTGAAATTCCTTTTGGAAACTTGAAAAACTTTATATACCAACTTTGTAGCTCTTGTCAAGATCTACAAACTGTCTTTTTAGAGTATCTCCAAATTCCGTATAGATTTTGAATTAGATTAAAGGGGTAAATCTAGGTTTGAAAATAAAGGGTTTTTGAAATAGAATTTAAACTCAATTTGGTTTCTAACTTAATTGGTTGGTTATTAGTGATCACAAACATCATCCAAGGACATTTTTAGGTCATTGACCCAATGACACCCTTGGTTGGCCAAGTTGACTTTTAAAAAACCTTTTATAGCATTTCCAATTTGAATTTAAACTTGAATAGCCAGACTTAGAAATAAGCTTGGGAATCCAAATTTAATTTCAAATATGGAAATCATTTTTAGGGTTGGACTCAGACTTATACACTATGCTTGACACTAGTGTAAACATAGTTTACACCTCAAGTACATAGAGTATAAACTAAGTATTTGTAATGGCATTCGAAAATAAGGTTTTATTATTTCATGTGACAAAACATTACAGAAGCTCAATCAACCTATGAAATGTAAATTTATTTTAGTTGATGCACATTAAGGTTGACTTAAACATGAATGCTTTGCAGTGCATATGATGACATGACAGGTTTTAGTTAATATAACACCAGAGGTGTTACAGCCTTTCCCCCTTAAGGAAATCTCGTCCCGAGATTTAAAGCCTTGAGTGAAGTAATGGAAAAGGAAATGTGTCAGAAAAACACACTTCTACTAAGTTTATAAAGGAAAGGAATTGTATCACTCATGGAGAAGTTACAACTCATAGAGGAGATTACCACTTAGATAGAAGCATAAAACTCCGGGAAGTTTTCCAACAGATAATCTTCCGATTCCCAAGTAGCTTCTTCTTCTGAATGTTGATCCCATTGTATCTTATACCACTTGATTGTTCTGCTTCGCGTAACATGATCCTTCTGATCCAAAACTCTGATTGGATATTCAGAGTAAGTCAAATCAGGTTCAAGTTCAATACCCTCAATATCAACAACCTTATCCGGCACTCGAAGACATTTCTTAAGTTAGGACACATGGAACACATTATGTACGGCTGACAACTGCTCAGGCAGTTGCAGACGATATGATACCTTCCCAACTGGTGTCAGAATTTAAAATGGTCCAATGTAACGAGGTGCTAGCTTACCCTTAACTCCAAATCGGGTAACTCCTTTCATGGGTGACACCTTTAGATATACATAGTCTCCTTTATTGAAACATAATGGTTGACGTCTTTGGTCCGCATAACTCTTCTGACGAGATTGTGCTATCTTTATATTCTATTGTATCTGTTTAACCTTGGCTTCAGTTTCTTTTACCAAATCGACTCCGAAGAATCTTCTTCCTCCGGGTTTAGACCAACTTAACGGAGTTCTACATCTGCGACCATACAATGCTTCAAATGGTGCCATTTTGATGCTTTCTTGATAACTATTATTATAAGAGAACTCGGCTAATGGTAAACATTCATCCCATTTCTCTGGAAAATTAAGAACACATGCTCTCAACATATCTTCAAGTATTTGATTTACTCTTTCAGTCTGACCTCCTATTTGAGGATGGTAGGCTATACTGTGCAAAAGATTAGTACCTAAAGACTTGTGTAATTGCTTCCAAAACTGAGAGACAAACTGCGTGCCTCTATCAGAAACAATGGTCTTTGGTATTCCATGAAAACTTATGATGTGCTCAAAATATAGTTTGGCATATTGTGAAGCTGAATGTGTATTTTGAACTGGAAGGAAATGTGCCGTTTTTGTGAGTTGATCCACTATGACCCAGATTGAATCAAAACCCTTTGCTGTCCTAGGTAGACCCACTATAAAATCCATACTGATATCTTCCCATTTCTAAGCTGGAATGGGTAATGGTTGAAGTTCCCCTGCTAACTTCAAATGTACAGCTTTGACTCTCTGACAAGTATCACACTGAGCCACATACTTAGCAATTTCTATCTTCATCTTGGTCCACCAAAATCTCTGTTTCAGATCATGATACATCTTATTACTGCCTGGATGAATAGAAAACTTTGACAGATGTGCTTCGTCAAAGATCTTTTGTTTTAACTCAGAATCTTTTGGTATGACCAGACGATTCTTATACCATAAGACATCTGCTTCATCAATTGTGAAACAAGAATTCTTTTCATTTCTAACTTTCTTTTTAATATGCTTAATTCCCTTATTACTTCTCTGAGCAGCAATAATTTGATCTCTGAGGGTTGTCTCAACAACAATATTAGACAAACTACCTTGTTGCACCATCTCTATACCCAGTTTTTCTATATCATGACATATAGAGATATCCAAAGGCTTCACGGTTAAGCAATGACAGTGACCTTTTCGACTAAGTGCATCAGCCACTACATTGGCTTTACCAGGATGGTAATAGATTTTCAAGTCATAATCATTGATTAATTCTAACCATCTTCTTTGTCTCATATTCAAATCATCTTGAGTGAATATGTATTTCAAACTCTTATGATCACTGTAAATATTACATTTATTACCCCACAAATAATATCGCCATATTTTTAAAGCATGGACAACAGCTGCCAATTCCAAATCATGTGTTGGATAATGCTCCTCATGTTTTTTCAACTGTCGGGAAGCATAAGCAATAACTCTTCCTTCTTGCATCAATACACATCCAATACCTATACCAGAAGCATCACAATAAACATCAAATGGCTTTTCAATGTTTGGCTGTGCTAGGATAGGTGCAGTAGTCATTAATTTCTTCAATTTCTAAAATGCCTCTTCATAGGCAGGTGACCAAACAAACTTGACATCATTCTTTAACAATTCAGTTATTGGCTTGGATATCTTTGAGAAATCTGGTATGAAACGATGGTAATATCCCGCCATTCCCAGAAAGCTTCGAACTTGATGCACAGTCTTTGGTGGTTTCCAATCAAGTATATCCTTTACTTTACTAGGATCAACAGCAACACCCTTGCTTGATAACACATGTCCAAGAAATTTCACTTCTTTCAGCCAAAACTCACATTTGCTAAACTTAGCATACAATTGATGTTCTCGCAGACGTTGCAAGACAACTCTGAGGTGTTTAGCATGTTCTTCTTCATTCTTAGAATATATCAATATGTCATCAATAAAGACAACCACAAATTTATCCAGTTCTGGCATGAACACTGAGTTCATCAAATACATAAAATAGGCCGGTGCATTGGTAAGTCCAAAAGACATAACCAAATATTCATATAGATCGTACCGAGTGGTAAAAGCGGTCTTTGGAACATCGTCTGGGCAAATCTTGATTTGATGATACCCAGATCGAAGATCAATCTTAGAGAACACTTTTGCTTCCGCCAATTGATCAAAAAGCATATCAATGTGGGGTAGAGGATACTTATTTTTAATGGTCACTTCATTCAAGGGACTATAATCCACACATAACCTCAAACTTTGATCTTTCTTTTTTACAAAGAGGGCAGGGCATCCCCAGGGTGATGAGCTAGGTTGAATAAAACCTTTATCTCGTAGCTCTTGCAATTGAGTTTTGAGTTCTGCTAATTCAGGTGGTGCCATCCGGTAAGCTCTTCTGGATATTGGAGCAGTACCAGGTTTCAAATCAATTCTGAATTCCACATTTCTGTCAGGAGGTAGACCCGGTAACTCATCAAGAAATACATCAGGAAACTCACAGACCACGGGTATCTCCTCAATCTCTTTTACAGATGTTGCACATACCTTTTGAACATTCCTCTTAAGGGTCGGAAGTTGGATAAGAAGTGAAGTTTTGCAATTGGGTATATTCAATCTCACAGTTCTATTCAGGATGTCTATCACAGCGCCATGCCGTTTCATCCAGTTCATACCTAGGATCACATCTATATCTTGATCCTCTAATATTATCATATCAGTGGGAAAAATATACCCACCCAAACTTACTGGCACATCATGTACCATTTCTTTAGTACACATACGCCCTCCAGGCGATTGTATAAAGAACTGTTCTTTTGTCTCCAATATTGGAATTTCATGTGTCTTAACAAATGTACCATTAATGAAGGTATGAGATGCACCAGAATCAAATAGCATGATTACAGGATGATCAGCAACAGGAAACGTACCCATCATGATGGGCTCTCCTTCTGGGATTTCCCCAACTTGAGTGTAGAACACTCTACCAGACTTCTTTTCATTCTTATTGTTTGACACCTTCTGATTTCCTGCCTTAAGCTGATTCTGTGGTTGTTGTTATGGTACAAAAGTCCTAGGAACATAAGAGTTATACTGCCTCGGATGCGGGCAGTTTCATGAAAAATGACCAGGCTTTCCACAATTATAACAAGGGAAAATCGGTGGCTGGGAATTGGGGTTACGAACACCAGGGGCATTCGGCTGTCGTGGATATGAAAGATTAGCAACAGGACGAGCGAATGCCTGTTGCGGCGCTTGATATTATGATGGACGATAAGGTGGATGAAAATGATTCTGAGGGTGATAGATTATTTTCTGGCGCTTTGGATTGCCACCAGAAAATCCAGAGGGTACACTTTTCTTCTTTTTGGTTTCCAGATGTTGACGATTCTTATCTTCATAAGAGATAGCGATATTCACCGCCTCATGAAAAGTGGCATTTGGATTTCCCGTCATCATTCTCTGAATTTTATTATTCAGACCTCTCAGAAAACACTCTTTCTTTTTACGGTCAGTACTAACATAGTCTGACGCGTATTGAGACAAGTGATTAAATTTGCCAAAATATTGCATTACCGACATATCACCTTGCCTCAAGGAAAGAAATTCTTCGAGCTTTATAGTCATTATTCCCTCAGGAATAAAATGAGCTCGAAAGGCTTCATGAAACTTAGTCCAAGTGATGCGATGGCCTTCGGGCTGAGCAGCAACAAAATTTACCCACCAGGCTCCTGCAGTACCTCTCAACTGCTGGGCTGCAAACATGGGCTTTTGATATTCTGTGCATTCAATCAGTCCAAACTTCTGCTCCATAGTGTGGAGCCAATCATCAGCCTCCATGGGTTCATCTACTCTGGTGAAAACCGGAGGTCGAGTGTCTGTGAAATCCACATATGTGGTTTCATATCTATGCTTCCGCCCATGATTTCCCTATCGGGCATTCTGATTCTGGTTTTGAGCCATCATTGTGGTTGCAGTGACTAATGCTGCAACTGCATCAGCTAGAGTGGGTGGAACTGGTGGAGGGTTAGGGATATCACCTCCATCCTGAGATGAGCTAGCAGCATCACTAGAACGGGTGTGAGCAGGCATCTGTTGATAAACAAACTATACTTTATTCAAAAGCCTTATCGGATTTCATAAGGATATATTACGAAGGCGTAACATACTTATGTTACATTATTTTATTACATCAGTCTGCACTCCGGCAAGACTCCCACACCTACTAGGCTTTAGAAAGCAAATAAAAGATATATTACACATCTTACTTTCCAAAACTCCTTATTCCTCCTCCTCAGGATCCTCTTCTTCTTCAGGATCTTCCTCTACTATCATGGGATCTTCTTCTTCCATAACATCTTCTTCTTCACTTTCATTCTCTATATCCATTTGGTTTTCCTCTTCTTCATCAATGACATCCTCTTCGATAAATTCTAATTCTTCAGGATCTTCCTCTTCCTCTTCCTCATCCTGACCCATTACAAGACCAAGGTCATCCTGAACTGCCTGTCTTTGATATTCAGGATCCAGTAAGTTATTCAACCTCACACATTCATCGTCAGCCTCCTCTGCATATTCCTCCAAATCTTCCACATAGTCTTCAAGTTCTTGGATACGAACATTTGCTGCATCTTCTCTTGCCCAAGCATCATTTCTTTGGTGCTTCATATACTTCTGGGATCGCCTCAACGAGGTGATTTCGGCAGCCTCTAAAATCCTGTCAGTTTCAGCCCTTTCCAACTCGGATCTAAGCCTTGCTATCTCAGCCTGCGGATCCTGATGCGGATTGCTACTGCTTTCTCTGATCTCATATTTAGGAGCTAACTGATGTCGAGGTACTCCTTTTGGTGCAGTGCTCTTGCGAGGTGTTTGCTTGGTAATGGCCATCCTGAAGCAAGATAGGATAGATAGGAAGAAGTCTAAAGGTTAGCATGAAAAGGATTGACATTACTTAACCCAAACCACTTTAAAGGGGAAAGTAATTAAATAAATTAATTAAGCATGATGCATGAACGAACTTACAGTCTAAACGTAAAAGATTTGTAATGCAATACTTACATACATAACATAGGGCAATATAATATGCTATTTCTCCACCATACTTTGAAAAATCAGAATAAGGGCCGATAGAAAGAATCATAGATAAGGAATAAGCAATTTGGACCCAAAATAGTCAAGTTAAAATCATTTGACTCAAAACTTTTGAAGTTTTCACAAGAGAATACTACAACAACTCTTTCCAACAATGATCCAGCTCCGATACCAGCTGTGGCAGAACCTCCTAAATCATATGGCCCACACGCATGATTATTGTCTAAACAGACTCCAAATAACCATGACTCTGTTCCATACGACTTAAAAAGTCTATCGGTAAATCCCGAATCATCCACGATTTTCCGAGCAGGATCAATCATTGTAGAGAGACATTGCAGTATTACAATAGTTTAATATAAATAAAATACCACAGAGTAAACAGCGGAAGACTTACAATAACATAAATTTACAAAACTCTGAGTTTCAAATATTTACAATAATAAGTTTAAATTGTACAAACCTTACTAGTAGTGGAGTAGCAGTAGATTACACTATTAAACAAAAACTCTGCCCATGAGCTAAACATCTTTATTCATCGTCGCTTTCCTCGATAACTGTCATGCAGCAGGATGCAAAACACTCCTGCCCATGAGGCTCACCTGCAACAAGGGTTCAACAAACCCTGAGTACAACAGTACTCAACAAGACTGACCCCCCGAAAGAGAAGGGTAGAGAATCTAGAAATGCAGGCTAGAGGGACAAGGTAAGGTCTGTAGGAGATAAGAAGTTTTGCAGAAAAGCTTTACAGAAAGACAAGTTGCCTGGGCTAACTCCCATTATCAACCAACTTCATTATTGATCCTTAATTTTTGTTCAAGTTGTTACTACGATGATGATCAGTGATCGAGTCTTCTTCTCCGAGAAGCAACGGCGATTCGAATCCATTTTCATACCCAGCTGGGACCTAGGTGACTGAGCATACCGGAGACTTTTAACTCCGAAGCACCCCAGGTGCACCGATATACCGGGATAACAACCTCAGCCGTATATCACCACATGATACACGTGAGCTCTTCGGCCCAGCGTACCGAGATACATGGGAACTTAAACCCACAGTAAAACACACTATGACACAGATGGGATCTCTGGCCCCACGCTAGGTCACTCCATGATATACATGGCTCCAACCATCCGTATACCACTTCATGCATGTGGACTTTCTAATTTCTCGATTATCGACAAGTCACCATCGAACGGGACCTAGGGCATCAACAGACGAGAACACTACAGAGGGACTCCATTCCCAGTGCAAGTTCGCCATCTGGACTCGATTTATTACTATCATCAAGATTTCAACAAAGAAACGAATCTCATCTTTTTCATTCTTTTGCCTTTGAACAATTAAATAAATAAGCAGGGCTAAGCATTACTACTTATCTTCCAGAGCAGGTAACAAGGAATAAGGAAATAAGACAGGTAATGCAATTGGTGGGTTTCCACTCAACTCCTATTACTTAATGCAACATACCATAGCTGAAGCGGTACAAAATTTTATAAATAGAATAGGGTTTGAATGCATCCAGGGCTTGCCTTGATGTTCGAGGTAGAAGTTCTCAAACTCTGGATCAACTCCCGATTCTTGAATCTGCTCGTCCTTCGGATCTGGGTGATAACGTCAACTCTCCGTTAACGAAAACTATTCGATAATTAATATGCTTTAACATGATGGAATAGTAAACATGATGCTCGATGAATGCATGATCAGATTAAGGGCTTGAGTACAACCTTTCTTCACGATAAAGTTGCAAGCCAACAAAACTTCGTTTATAAAACTCATTAGGGTTAACAACGCCATTTAAAGGGTTAATTAAACACATAAAATAACGTTGATTAAGCCCTAATGATATGATTAAGGTAAGCACAAACAATTAATTAAAGTGCCAAAGGTCATTAGGGTTAATGACCTAAGGTCATCAATCAATCCCAAAGTCAATCAAATCCTATAATGATTAAGTTTAACTAGAGGGTCAATTAATTATTTAAAAGCATTAAATAAAGGCATAAAAATAAAAGTTATTAAATTAAGCCCAAAATTTTATTTTAGAAATCTCTTAGCCTAGTTAGATGGCAAAACAAATTTCAGAATTTAAAGCCAATTATTTTAATTATTAAAAATCATTGAAGGTCCATTTTTCAATTAAAAGGGCTAATTTTAACATATGCAAAAAGTATTCAAAGTTGGCATTTCATATTTTTCCTAGGTAGATAACATCATAAAGAAAATTCATAAAAACTTTCAGAATTTTTGGAGCTATATATGAATTACTATGAATTTTCAAAGAAAATAGCATTTAAATCATTTTCTAAAAATAGAAAAAGGAAATTCGGCACAGTGCTCCCGGGTCAACAGTCGACCCCGCCGGAGTTGACCGGCGATATCTCGCCGTCGGTGAGGTTTTCGGTGATGGGGTTTTCTCCTACTTGCTCATCTTGACACGGCGCATCCAACGGACAGGCTAACGCAACGGCGGAGCGAGGGCAGCATGCACGCCGGTGGCAATGGCGGCGCGGCGGAGCTCGGGTACGGCGGCGTCGCTCACCGGAGTGATTTCCGGCGATGGCAAGGTCATGGTTAAGTGCAGGGTACTCAAACGGACGTATCTGGTAACTAAATGACACCAGCTCCGGGTTCCTAGCCAGGGCAGCAATGCGCGCGGAGGAGCGGCATGGGCTGTATGAATACCTAGTCATGGGCCGGGTACCATAAAATTAAAATCGGACCACAAGATATACCAAAGACAACTTTCTGTACTAGGTATGGGCTGTATGAATACCTAGTCATGTCTTTTCATCTCACAAATGCTCCTGCATTCTTCATGTATCTCATGAATTCACTATTCATGCCAGAGCTGGACAAGTTTGTGGTGGTGTTCATTGATGACATTTTGATATATTCCAAGAACAAGGAAGAGCATGCACAACATCTTCGCATAGTCCTTAGTCTACTGCGTGAACATAAGTTGTATGCTAAGTTCAGCAAGTGTGAGTTTTGGTTGGACTGAGTGCAATTTTTTGGGCATGTTCTTACCCCTGAAGGCATTTTGGTGGATCCTAGCAAGGTTCAAGAGGTGCTTAATTGGAAGTCTCCAAAGTCTGTGCATCAGATTCATCAGTTCCTTGGTCTTGCTGGTTATTACCGACGCTTCATTCCTGACTTTTCCAAGATAGCTCAACCAATGACCAAGTTGCTTTAGAAGGATGTCAAGTTTGTATGGAGTCAAGCATGTGAGGAAGCTTTCCAGGCTTTGAAGAATTATCTTACCACTGCTCCTATTCTTGCTGAGCTAGATATTGAGAAGCCATTTGATGTGTACTATGATGCCTCTAGGACTGGGCTGGGTTGCGTGCTCATGCAAGAGGGGCGTGTGATAGCTTATGCTTCATGCCAACTGAAAAAGCATGAGTTAAATTATCCCACCCATGATATAGAGTTGGCTGTAGTGGTGCACGCTCTAAAAATTTGGAGGCATTATTATTGGAAAACAAGGTACATATTTATACGGATCTCAAGAGCCTCAAATATATTTTTACTCAATCCAAGTTGAATATGAGGCAACGAAGGTGGCTTGAGTTGATCAAGGATTACAATTTGGAAGTTCTTTACCACCCTAGAAAAGCTAATGTGGTAGCTGATGCTTTGAGCCGAAAGTCGCATCATGATGAAGAGCTTTTGCCTCTCAGTCATTCTAAAGTTTTAGCTCACATTGTTTTAGAATCAGATTTACTTGAGGTGATAATTGTGGAGCAAAGGCAAGATAATGCAGAGATTTCTCATATCAAGAAATTGATTTCTGAGGGTCATGGCCCTCATTTCAGCATTAATGAGGAAGGTGTAGTGAAGTATAAGAATCAGTTAGTGGTCCTTGATATGGAGCTTAGGAGAAAATATTGGATGAAGCTCACAACTCCAAGCTATCCATCCACCCTGGAAGCAAAAAGATGTATCATGATTTGCGTTAGTTGTATTGGTGGTCCAAGATGAAGCAGGACATCACAAAATATATTGTTGAGTGTGACACTTGTGTATCATTGTCCTATCTTGCATAGGAGCTCTAGCTATCTGATCGTTAGTTAGAGTTGTAAGAGTAAGTCTGAGCGTGGTGCTCAGACTTAGTCTTACCTTTGATTGCCGCTAGTCCACACGGACAGTTCATGAGTGCACTCCCAAGAGGTGATAGGTCTTGGGCGGCATTAGGGTTTTCTCACCACATTCGAACTAGTTCTTAAAACATAGGACGCCCATAAGAGTATAGCCGCTTTAGTAGGGGTTCTATCTCCTGCTTTCTCATCTAGTTGAGTCATCTATTATTAGGATTAAGTACACAGAAGTAAAGTAAGATACATAGGAGTCCTTTACTCACTCTTTTTCCTCCCATCTAGCTAACTCTCTACCAGTTATCTTTAAATTAGGATCTTTGTGATCATTTACCTATCCTTCCCTTTTATTCACTTACCCCTCTTCTACACTAGTGATACTTGATTGTAGTAGATACAAGGATGGTCTGCCTTGACTCTTCCACAAGTGTCACACTCTACAACATATTTGGTGATGTCCTACTTCATGTTGGACCACCAATACAACTGACACAAATCATGATACATCTTATTGCTTCTAGGGTGGATGGACAACTTGGAGTTGTGAGCTTCATCCAATATTTTTCTCCTAAGCTCCATATTTGCAGGGACCACTAACCGATTCTTATACTTCACTACACCTTGCTCATCAATGCTGAAATGAGGACCACAACCCTCAGAAATCAATTTCTTGATATGAGAAATCTCTGCATTATCTTGCCTTTGCTCCACAATAATCTGCTCAAGTAAATCTGATTCTAAAACAATGTGAGCTAAAACTTTAGAATGGGTGAGAGGCAAAAGCTCTTCATCATGATGCGACTTTTGGCTTAAAGCATCAGCTACCACATTAGCTTTTCTAGGGAGATAAAGAACTTCCAAATTGTAATCCTTGATCAACTCAAGCCACTTTCGTTGCCTCATATTCAACTCAGATTGAGTAAAAATATATTAGAGGCTCTTGTGATCCGTATAAATGTGTACCTTGTTTCCCAATAAATAATGCCTCCAAATTTTTAGAGCGTGCACCACTGCAGCCAACTATATATCATGGGTGGGATAATTTAACTCACGCTTTTTTAGCTAGCATGAAGCATAAGCTATCACACGCCCCTCTTGCATGAGCACACAACCCAGCCCAATCCTAGAGGCATCACAGTACACATCGAATGGCTTCTCAATATCTCGCTGAGCAAGAATAGGAGCGTGGTAAGAAAATTCTTCAAAGCTTGGAAAGCTTCCTCACATGCTTGACTCCATACA
>CM041632.1:35766450-35852351 GCA_023333625.1 Bothriochloa decipiens | reverse complement strand
GGGTTTAGGGTTTAGGGTTTAGGGTTTAGGGTTTAGGGTTTAGGGTTCTGAGTGACTTAATCAGACTTTGTTGGACATGGTTCAGTCTATGATGAGCCAGTTAGACCTACCTTTATCATTTTGGAGATTGGCTCTTGAAATAGCCGCTTTAATATTAAATAGGGTACCGTCTAATTCCGTAGTTAAGACACCATATGAGATGTGGACTGGTAAGTGTCCCAGTTTGTCTTTTCTAAAAATTTGGGGTTGTGAAGTTTATGTCAAACGACTTATATCAGATAAACTAACACTCAAATCGGACAAGTGCTTTTTTGTGGGATATCCAAAGGAAACTTTAGGGTATTATGTCTATAACCGGTCAAATGGCAAAGTGTTTGTTACTTGAAACGGTCTTCTCAGAGAAAGAGTTTCTCAAAAGAGAGAAGAATGGACAGAAGGTGTATCTTGAAGAAGTTCAAGATGAGCCAATAGGGAATGACTCTACAAGTGATGCTAATGTAGCAGAACAAGTTGAGCCACAACCATGAAGATCAGCAAGACTTCGCACATTACATGGGGATTTGTTATTATTATATGATAACAAACCCGTGGATTATATGGAAGCAATGATGGACCTAGATTCTAAGATATGGTAGAGTGCCATGAGACCCGAGATAGATTCCAAGGCAGAAAATCAAGTTTGGAACTTGGTTGACCGGCCTGATGGGGTTAGACCCATAGAGTGCAAATGGGTCTATAAAAAGAAAAAGGATATGGATGGCAAAGTTCACGTCTATAAAGCTCGACTTATCACAAAGGGTTTTTGGCAACTTGAAGTAATTGACTACGATGAGACGTTCTCACCGGTAGGATGCTTAAATCTATACAGATCATTCTAGCAATTGCTGCATATTTCAATTATGAGATATGGCCGATGGATGTTAAAATAGCCTTTCTAAATGGAAATTTGGAAGAGGACGTGTATATGATATAGCCCAAAGGTTTTGTTGATCCTAACAATGCTGGAAAAATATGCAAGCTTAAGAAATCTATTTATGGGTTAAAGCAAACATCTCGGAGTTGGAACATTCATTTTGATGAAGTGGTCAAAGGGTTTGGCTTCCATCAGAATGAAGAAGAACCTTATGTTTACAAGAAGGAAAGTGGGAGCGTTGTTGTATTTCTAATCTTGTATGTGGATGACATACTATTGATTGGGAATGATATTCTAATGTTGCAATCTGTAAAGACATCACTGAATAATAGTTTTTCTATAAAGGATTAAGGAGAAGCAACATACATCTTGGGAATTAATATCTAATAGAGATAGGTCGAGAAGGCCGATAGGATTAAGCTAAGACACGTACATTGACAAGGTGTTGAAACGGTTCAACATGGAACAATCCAAGAAAGGGTTCTTGCCTGTGGCACATGGCATGCACTTTAGTGATAAGCAGTGTCCTTCCACTGATGCTGAGCGCAAGTGCATGGGTGAGGTTTCATATGCTTCGGCTATTGGTTCCATCATGTATGCCATGATATGTACTCACCCAGATGTCACATATGCTCTAAGTGTCGCGAGCAGGTACCAAGATAATCCTGGTGAGAGTCACTGGACGCTAGTTAAGAACATTCTTAAGTACTTGAGAAGGACTAAGGATGTGTTCCTAATCTATGGAGGCCAAGAAGAGCTCATTGTAAATGGTTACACCGATGCTAGCTTCCAAACAAACATGGATGATTCACCATCTCAATCAGGTTTTGTGTTCATGATAAATGGTGGTGCGGTAAGCTGGAAGAGTTCCAAGCAGGAAACGATGATCGATTCTACAGCAGAAGCCGAGTACATTGTAGCTGCTGGAGCTGCAAAGGAGGGTGTTTGGTTGAGGAGATTCTTCATTGAACTTGGTGTGTTTTCGAATGCGGCAGGCCCATTGAATTAACATTGTGATAACAATGGGGCGATTGCATAGGCTAAGCAGCCGAGGGATCACCAAAAGAACAAATATGTACTCTAAAAGTTTCATTTCATTCGAGAGTTTGTGAAATGAGAAGATTTCAAATTGTGCAAAATACATAAAGATTTGAATATAGCAGAACCTTTGACAAAGGCTCTTCCACAGCCTAAGCATGAGGCACACATGAGGCTCATGTGTTGGGAATATGCCCTAGAGGTAATCATAGAGATGATGATATTCCAATTGTATCTATGACATGCATTAAGTGTTCATTGAATATCCATTATAGACAATTATGTTGATCGGCAATTATGTGAATTGTTTGTGAAACTCATTTACTTGAATGGTTATTCTAAAGTTGTCCCTGGTTGGCGTTCTTGTGAGAACACACTTGAATATTAGACCAACACATGTATTAGTTCATGGCTATGTTTCACAAGTCATTGACATGGAGATGTTGAACTAATAATGTGGGCACATGTGAGACATGTAGGCTGGACTGACCTAACATGAGAAATCTCTATTTGTGTCATGTACGTTATGTTCTTAGACCTGAGACTGTGGTATGTACTCAAAATGTGAAAGGGCCTACTTAGGGACTGTCAAACGCTGCTCCTAACTAGGTAATTATAAAGGTGGTCTTCGGGTGGTCGAGAAGCATGCTATGAGACATAGATAGTCATGATGGAATTTGCCCCTCTCTGCATGAGAGAGATATCACTGGATCACTCAAGTGATTGGATCAACAAATGCATGACCGTGCTTAGGTTAAGTGTTAACCCACGAGTTGAAACAAATATTGTGTGGCAAGGAAATAGCATGTATATGGTTGTGGTGGTTCGTCTGATATGATCTTTTTGTGCACATAGGAGTTGTCATGCCTTGCTAGAGGCCACTATCAACTATTGGGCGAGTAGGTGTACTTGGGTCATGTCTATGCGTGCTTGAACCCATAGGGTCGCACACTTAAGGGGCTGGAAGCCTAATTCGGGTTGGACCCACATTAGACAAGGCTTAGGGTTACTAATAGGCCTCCAACTCAGGAGCACATTAGGGACGCTTATATAAGTAGAGGGGAGGGTCGCGGCAAGACCTAATCCACACCTTTAGCAGCCACCGTCACCCTCCACGCTCATGCCTTCTACTCCTCATGGACCTAGCAGTCCGGAGGCACATCGCTTCTTTCCAACATGTGTGGGATTTCTCGGAGGTGCTGCATCTGGAGCACAAGGACGAACCACACGAGGGGATTGACGTGATGGATGACCATGCAACAGCACTACCTACTGTGACGCGTACGACTACATCAAGTCATCTTCCTCTGCACCAGCGTGTCTAGTGGTAATCCTGTAACCTATAACTAGCAGTAGATCTTGGTTGATGAGGTCAAAAATTTTTGTTTTTGGATAGCGTAGCATCCTCATAACCCTTTAAATGTCTCTTCTTTTTTCCTCTGGAATCTTGGCGGAAGGTCAAAACAACTTCTTTTGTCCTGTCTATTCCACAACTCAACAGAACAAGGGGTAATCCTATGAAAGCTAGTGATACACTAAATTAGCAGACATCAAGATCATTATCAAAATCTTTACACCAAATGCTTCCCTAGCAACGGCGCCAAAAATGCTTGTTGGTATTTACTAAGTGCAAATAGAATATGAAGGATTCCGCAAGCGCACATAATATACCATTGTAGCATTTTACCGAAAGTATCCAGGTATCCTTATTTATGTTTCACCATAGGGAAGCAAGGGTTAAAGAATGTGATAATTCACCATCGTGTATCTACTAACTTAGTAAACCAATTAGGCTAAAGCAAGGGTAAATGATATAATAGGATACATGAATGATAGCGTAAGCATGAGAATTCTATGATAAATGAGTAGGTAGCTAAAGTGAGAGGACAACGGGAGAGATCAAGGTTCCTATATACTTCTCTAGTACTTGGGTTCTAGGTAACAAAGGATGGATAGATATAGCGATCACACAATAGCACTTTGGAGAACAATACCTTTCTGACTCTCGAAAGAGGTGATGATTGTTGTGGATATGGAGGGAAACACATGGAATGACCCTGCATCAAGTTCATGGTCACTTGTGTGTATGTCTTTTTGAAGGTCCTCGTGGTTCCCTCTAGTTTTCAGTGTGGATCCTTGAAGACTATGGTACTAATAATTGGACATTGGAACATACAGTTAGCCTTCAAGAGATGTTTGGTAGCATTCATATTGAAAAATATTTTGGTCTAATAGATATGATTACAATTCACCCATAATGGAATTCGGTTTTCTTAGCTGGCCAGCATGGAAGAAACACAATCATCGCATATGACATGGACCGCAGAAAAGCTCATGTCATGCCTAATAGACTCTTTCGTCATAGTACACATAGGATTAAAGAAGACTTTGATCATAGAGCACACTATCTTCCATATGTTCCCTTGTTCTCTGATTCATTAGATGATGGTGATGCAGGCAACTCGACGGATGACTCCAGCTCGTCAGACTCAGACTAGACGGAGGGTGGCAACACAGACAATGGTGGGGCAGCGGCGTCAATTGGTAGGTGCAGTTGAGTCTTTAGCAGTAGAAGTGCAATGGCGGTTACAATTGAAATGGACTTTGGTCTATTTTTAAATGCCCTCATGTGTTAGGAATATGCCCTAGAGGTAATCATAGAGATGATGATATTCCGATTGTATCTATGACATGCATTAAGTGTTCATTGAATATCCATTATAGACAATTGTGTTGATTGGCAATTATGTGAATTGTTTGTGGAACTCAATTACTTGAATGGTTATTCTAAAGTTGTCTCTGGTCGGCGTTCTTGTGAGAACACACTTGAATATTAGACCAGCACATGTATTAGTTGATGACTATGTTTCACAAGTCATGGACATGGAGATGTCAAACTAATAATGTGGGCACATGTGAGACATGTAGGCTGGACTGACCCAACTTGAGATTGTCTCTATTCACGTCATGTACGTTATGTCCTTAGACTTGAGATTGTGGTATGTACTCACGATGTGAAACGGCCTACTTAGGGGTCATCAAACACTGCTCCATAATTGGGTAGTTATAAAGGTGGTCTTCGGGTGGTCGAGAAGCATGCTATGAGAAATAGACAGTCAAGATGGAATTTGCCCCTCTCTAAATGAGAGAGATAGCACTGGATCACTCAAGTGATTGGATTAACAAATGCATGGCCGTGCTTGGGTTAAGTGTTAACCCACGAGTTGAACTATATATCAGTAGCAAAGGGAATAACTTGTACGTGGTCATAGTGGTTTGTCTGATATGATCTTTGCGTATGCATAGGAGTTGCCATGCCTTGCTAAAGGCCGCTGTCAAATATTGGGCGAGTAGGAGTAGTACTCGGTCCATGTCTATTTGTGTGTGAACCCATAGGATCGCACGCTTAAGGGTTGGAAGCTTAGTTTGGGTTGGACCTAGATTAAACAAGGCTTAGGGTTCCTGATGGGCCTCCAGGTCGGGGTCGCATAGGAACGCCTATATAAGCAAGGGGTAGGGGCGAGGAAGAATATTAGAAGCTGACCTAATCAAATCTGATTGATCTATTCAGCCGTCGTCACCCACCCCATGCTCACGCCTTTGCTTCTCATGGACTTAGCAGTCCGGTTGCGCATTGCTTCTTTCCGCACGTGTGTGATAACTCAGAGGTGCTGCATCTGCGGTACAAGGATGGACCTGGTTGGTCACGGTGGTCTGTAACTGGTCGGTGACTAGTTGGACTGGTTAGGAACGTGCTCGGACGATCCACGAATAAAGGGTGTACTGGACAGATGACCACGCAATTACATGGCACTATTGTGACACGTTCGACTACATCGAGTCTTCCGCTGCATCTGCGTGTCTAGTGGTAATCCCGTGACCTATATCTAGTAGTAGATCCTGGTTTATGAGGTAGAAAAGTTTTGTTTTTTGGCTAGCGTAGCACCCTCGTAACCCTATAGTGGTATCGAAGCCGTAGCGGCTCTGTTATAGGTCCGACCGTGTGCATATGGTGATATGCGCTGTTGTAGATGAGTCTCTAATCTTGGTTCATCATCTTGCCACGTTGGTCTTGTAATGATCTACTCGTACCGGTCAAAATTCTGCCATCCGAGTTAAGTGATACATGTAAAACTAGTCATGGCGAGTTTGAGATCAATTAGATTGATCGAATTGAGCCTTAGGTCAAGTACCGAGCACATGCGATGTGCAGCGGTAGTAGATGGGATCTATTATCGGGCACTGGGTAGCCGAGAAAAGTGCTGTTCGGTAAAACAGCTGTAACTTTTGAACCGTAACTCAGATTGAGACAAAATCTAACCAAAAACTGCTTGGAAAATAGAGTTTTAGACCTTGCAATGTTAGACGTCTATATCGGCTAACTCTGTTTTGCAGAAATTCATGACTGGTATAGCCCTTATGTGCATGAGATGCATGTATGTAATTAATTCATGGCTTGCATGTCATGAGGACAATATGGGCAGGAGCCTTATACATATTTTTAATTTGATGTAATGGCCTGCGTGCCAATCTATGATGATCCGTGACTATGTAAATTTAATTCACGGTAGTGATAGCTAGTCTTGGTGGATGCACCACAGATGGATGACATACACGTACCATGGAGATGGAGATCACCATGATGAACAGATTGACATTGAGATGGAGATCTCAAAGGAACGATGGGATATACCAAGTCATATATGTGTTTATGTCATTCTTACTATGTTCTACTTTCACATGCTATAATGTTTTGTCTACGTTCATGCGGTAGTGAAGTAGAATGATCCCTCAGTAATGTTTAAGTTGCATGCTTCCCCAAACCTTGCACTGTCACAAGTGTTGTACGATCGGTGGTTTGTCTATGAAATTAGGGTGCCACTGGTTTTACTGCTACTTAAAATTAGGGTAGAACTACAAGGAGTACTTGGTGTCCTTAGAGAAGGATGGCGGTGGTAAAGGTATTACTGCTACTTGTACCCTTGTTGTTCACGTTACGGACATTTTTCTCACTAACTCCTATATCAATTCCTGGGTATTTGATATCGGATCGGTTGCTCATATTTGCAATACGATGTAGGGAATGATAAGAAGTAGAAGCCTTGAAAAGGGAGAGGTTGACTTCCACGTGGGCAACAATGCAAGAGTTGCTGCATTGAACGTCGGGACGATGCAACTTCACCTACCATTAGGATTTATCATGGAATTGAATAATTGTTATATTGTTCCTAGCTTAAGTTGAAATATTTTGTCACCTTCATATTTGATGACGGATGGTTATTCTTTTGGGAGTAAAGACAATGGTTGTGTGATCTCCAAGAATAACATGTTTGTGGCTTTTGCATCCATTGTGAATGGATTATTTATTTTAAATCTTGATGATGCTCATGTCTATAATGTTACTGCTAAAAGGCCTCGGCTTAATGAGTTAAGTCCAACATTGCAATATCTAGTTTTAAGAACAAAACCAGACATACACCATGTGAGTCCTAGGAGTCAATTCCCACATATAGCTACAAGTAAAGGGTAGTATAAGTAAACAATGTTAGATATATAACGTACTTACTATAAGAAGGATATACCCTTATGTAACAATCAGCGGAAAGACAACTCCGATCTTCATGTAAGGACTCCACTCCACTGGATCCAACTGACTGGTTGATCACAAGCCTAAACTTCTCCTACTCTGGCAATCTGGTACCCATACGGGATTTTCCAAAATTGAAAGTAAAGCAAGCGTAAGTAC
Organism: Bothriochloa decipiens; assembly: GCA_023333625.1. Taxonomy (NCBI): domain Eukaryota; kingdom Viridiplantae; phylum Streptophyta; class Magnoliopsida; order Poales; family Poaceae; genus Bothriochloa; species Bothriochloa decipiens. The sequence continues at coordinate 35,844,654 of CM041632.1, read as the reverse complement.
ACAACCGTACTCAACAAATATAACAGGGGTTCATGAAGCTTACTAAAGGTTGACACGGTTTAACCGCATTTAGCTTTTAGCGTATGTCATATTTTAGCAATTAGCATCAACAAGGAAGTTTCATCCCCATAACCACATGATCACAAGATATAGCTGAATAAATGAACTGCACATAAACCATTAAATGAACATAACAGATTCCCTCAGTTTTCTAGGCCACCCGTAACCGTGGGCATGGAAAATATATTGATTTAAACTCTGATCAGAGGTGTACACTTTCACTGTGAGCCATGATTTACCCTTTCGTCCGAGGCCCGTCGACCTCTTAGCTCACTACCAAGGAAAGCTGGCAGGGTTCCCTATGAAGCCTTAGGAAAGCCCGCAGGGTTCACTATGAAGCCTTTTAAAGGTTTGTCTAACTAATTAGGACTGCCAGATCATCAGGTGTAGGAACCCCCTTCCAATATGGCACATTCCTTCCCGGCTATACTCATAAGGACAAAGACTATCCTATACCCAACTCAGCACCCCTAGCTAACTAGAAAAGGTCCTCGTACTGAGCTAAAACCAGAGCCATGTAGCCCTCACATTTGTACAAATAGTCTCAGCTTTTGCCAAAGGATTACATTCATCTTATATGGTAATCACTTATTCATTACTCCAGCGTACATGATCATGGTTAAAGATTTGCACTAGCAACATACTACCCAAATGCAACATCCCCAGTTATCAAGGTAAACAAGTGTTCAAAACTAGGTAATCCTAACAGGGTAGCAAAGAGACACATGCATATGATTTTAGTGTTTATAATGAATAGGTAACAAGGATGGTCCCAACTATACTTGCCTTATATCCAAAGTCTAGCTGTTCTTCTGTCCTCCAGCTTCAGCTGCACTTGCCGGTCCTCAGCTCTTAGTCTTCAGCTTTCGTCTAGTCGCAGCAACCAAGCTACACAACAGACAAACAAAATAGACAAGACTAAGAACAATACGCCAATCAAAGGGAAAACTAAAAACTGAACAGTCTAAACGGCAAAACTCGGTGCTACGATCGCAAGAGTGCAAGAATGACGAACGAGGGAGCTATCGTTAAAGAGAACATGACTATCGAGGTACTTGCGACATAGCAAAGCGATAAACTATAAGATTGATTGTTTTTATTGCTGATATAAAACATATTAGCATTAAAGACCAATATGAATGTAAACTAAGTCAAACATTAATATGATCCAACTTATAAACATGTGAGAACAACAATAAGAAACATAACAGGTTTCAAGGTAAAACTAAACAAGGCATAATTAATAAAGAAGCATGTAAGTTGGTATTATAGTCATATTAACAAACATGTATGAAAACTCAAGGTATAAACCTAAATTACTTTTATACAAGAGAGCACACATTAATTAATTAATGAGATTACTTATATAAACACATGATGTGACAACATTATCGACATGATCGCAAAGCAACGAGAATGAAAAATATAAAACCCTAGATTACTTTTAATTAGAAAACCATTATTAAATAATTATTAATCAAATTACATTCAAATAAATAAATTAATAAACTAGTGACATGATAAAGTCACCACTACTGTGTAGAGCACGATGATACGAATCTAACGCAACTAGAATCGCTCGAATCGGAGTTAAAACGGTGAAACGGCGGAGAGTATACGATCAGTGGCAAAACTATAAATAACTACTGGATGGCAAAATCGTAATTACCTCATCTTCTACCTCTGGTTGTTGGGGATTGTGGCCATGGCAGCCATGGTGCTACTGCCACGTGGGGAGGGCAGGCCCTCGGCCAGGCCTTGTCTGGCCGGCAGCGGCCGACCGCGGCACGGCACAAAGTGCGAGCGGCCACGCAGGGCCGGCGGCGGCTGGCTGTGGCCGGCGATGGCTGGCTGTGGTCGGTGGCCGCTGGCTGTGGTGGGTGGCGGCTGGCTATGGTTGGCCGAGGTTGGTTGTGGTCAGCTGAGAGTGGCCACAGGTGGCTGTGGCTGGCCATATGAGGCTAGGTGAGGACAGGGGTGGCCCAAGCTAGGTAGGAGCTGGTCAAAGCAAGCTATGACGTCTTAGGGGATGGCAAAGAGTTGCTAGATTGGACTACTACTGATGGACAAGTTTGGCCACTGGTGGCCGACTGCCGCTACTGCTGACCTGGCCGGGGTGGCCATGGCCGGCTAGGGCTGGCCGTGGTTGGCCAAAGCTAGCCAGTTGAGGTCAAGGGTGGCTAGAGCAAGCTAAGGAAAACTATGGTTGGCTAGGGCAAGCTAGGGATGACTAGAGACTGACCTAGGCCTGCTAGAGCTAGGTAGAGGATGGTATCTAGCTAGAGCGATAGCCAACATTATAGAGAAAAAAGAAAAGGCTCTTTCTCTATCTATGCAAGAAAAAGGATTTTACCGAAATCATTTTCCCAAAACCTTCTTGAGGCAAACTTGGGTTTTCGAAGCTTTATTTTCATACTTGAGAAGAACCTAGCCATGTCTTGTTTGGGTTTTAGAAATTATTTTTCAAACACCAGCAAACACAAAGCAAGGCACCAAGCACAAACCCATCTTTATTATCTTCATAAAAGTTTTATAAAGCTACACTTTTTATCATTTTATAATGGTAACAAAAGAATAAAATCTTAGCTAATTTTAAAGAAATTAATAAATCCTTTAGTTTATTTAGTGTTTTTGGTTCAGATCCCAAAATAAAAATTTTAGGGTGTGACAATTCTACCCTACTTAACTGGAATCTCGCCCAAGATTCGAAGAGACTTGGGATAAGACAAAACAGATGATCAAGGTTGATTTTGTATTTGGGTTCTACAATCGCATTGTTTGAGCCAGAAGTTGAAATAGCGATAGGAGAACTACCTGATTTCAAAATCAAGAGACCATGTTTTGATCTTTCCTAAAAGAGTGCCCCAAAGGTAAATGAACCAAAAGGAATGTGTCTCAGATGTCATAGATATAAAAATATAGACGATACTCAAGACCATTTATGCACAAAGGAAATAGTCCTTATGATCCCATAGCTTTCAAGAGTAACTCCCATGGGAATTCTTAGAAGCTTATGTGATGAGATAATAAACTTGTTGGGGTGAAGTTTTATCAGCTAGAGCTTTTTAAAAGATATTCATCCCATCAGTAGGACTATAGTGAGCCTATATAGTGATTTCTTTAATGGTGCAAAGCAGAATATCTAAGGGGCAACAGGCTACCTTAGTGGATAGCGCCGTTTCTACTAACCACTCATGACTCATGATGGCCGATAGTCCTTTGATGTGTTTCATAAGGAAAGACTCATTGTGCGGACCATCGTCATCCTTAAATGGTGTAGTTAGAGGACTCACTTGAAGTGGTAAATTTTGAGGTATTTCCAAAATCTTCAAAATATCTTCCTTGAATCCAAAGGGAAATGAAGAAGGATGACGTTTGTCATCCTCTGCAGTGTAGTGCATTCCCTTAATAGGGGGCTCTATGGCAACCGGATCAGGAGAGGCATTTGAGGGAATTTTAGATACGGTTGCTAGCGCCTTGTTGTTGTTTAGGGACTGCCTCAACTACTTTAGAAAAGCTTTGGAGGGACATGTTATAGAGATTGATTTTCTCAAAGGACGATGTTGAAGTTCAAGACTTATCCTCTAGATTGCTTCGAGATCCAAAACAAAACAGGATAAGAGAATCAAAGATTATCCATATACCAAGATATGGAGACAAGATGGCAGAATAGCGTCTCTTAAAGGAGAAGTAACACAGATATTCTTTATCCTCCAAAGAGACCTGAGAGATATTGAACTTTGATTATTTCAGAGTTTGCACTTGTAATGAAATGTTTCAAAGGTCAGCATGGATCAACCAAAAGACCAAGATCTTTGAGACCCATGGTGACATACCAAAAAGGAGTTGTAGACCGATAGAGGTTGACTAGAGAGGTAAAGGTTGGATCACATGAAAGACCAAAGTTGATCTTCGCATACTTACTTTTCGAGAGTTAAGAGATGTAGGTCTATGGAGGAACACAAGAGTGTTCTAGAAGACAAGGTCCAGCTCTTCAATTGACACAGTAAGATGACCAAAGAAATGTTTATGATGAGATAACACATCGAAGTAGCTTATATAATGAATCATGATTAACAATTCATGTTACCAGCGCTTACCGAGCACAACCATGTGTGTGCACCCATTGGAGGCTCTTGGTTTAATGTGGCACCGTCAGTTATTAATCAAGACATCATTATCGAACCTACTACACATTTGATATCTCACACAACAAAAGTATGGATCTTGCATGGACAAGCATCACATGTAAGACGAAAAGATACTCACAAGGTTTGGAGAAAAGGATAGTTTTCAGTCTTCAAACTTTCTTTCATCCATGATGTGAGGAGTGGAAAAGATCACTAGTCCAAGTAACAAAGATCCTGGGACCTATGGGTTATAGAACCACCACGCATCCGCTGCGCCACTTTGATGACAACATCAAAGGAAACTATTACTTGAGGGTTGTTGATGGTGCATCCTCCTAGTGTTGATCCTCCATTGAGTTGTATTAAACAAGGAATCATGAAAACCAATGACAAGAATCTATGGTGTAATACGATAAGAGTCAGGATTGATCAGAATGATAGGTAGGATAGAATACACAACCTGTGGGGGTATAGACCCCATATACCCTTACGGCTAGACTTTGGGCTGCTCGATACAAAACGGCCCAGACCAGAAGACGAAGGTCGGTCCATCATCATCGTGATCGGTGGGCCGGACGACAAGACCGAGCCCGTGGTCCGCTACCGACCAGGTCGGTGGGCCGTGCGGGCGCTGAAGGCTACTTGGCATGCAAGGAGTCTTAGTCGGTGAGATCTGGTCGTGTACTCCAAGTATATGGATCAATGTAACCAACCACATCAGGAAACCTTAGATATGTAACCTTGCCCCCCACTATATAAGGCGGGTAAGGACCCCCCCTAGAACGCATCTGAACACACCTGATCTGATCTCATCAATACAGCAACAGAGATGCAGAACGTAGGGTATTAGGATTTCGAGTGGCCTGAACCTAGATAAACCCCAGTGTTCGTCTTGTGTCTCACATCCGGATCATAGGTCTTAGCATGCCCTTCACCGCAATCTACTACCTCAAGGCATCCCGTGGTAGACTGCCAATGAGATTTCATCGACACTACCCCACTTAACAAAGATTGAACTACACCCTCTATGCCTTTCTTAAGAAAACACAGAAGACACACAAACATTACAACAAGCATCACTACAAACAAGACAAGAAGCAGCACATCATGGCACCGATGCTACACGTGCTTCTTCAACAATGGTGGTCATCCTAAAGGGCAGATCAAAGATGACAAATGGCCATCGAAAATTTTTGAATAAGATAAGGTTAGAAAGTTTTTAGTAATCCAACATAATTAAAAGTTCAAGGGGATAAGAAATTAATAGCTCAAAAGAAGCTATTCAAGGAGGTGATAACACGACAAGGATGAGAAATAGTCAATTCAATGAGCCAAGGAGGTGGCAAAATAGTTTTATAGCAAAATATGTTTGCAAATCGACCAGTGCTAACTAGGCTTGCGTCCTACAGCTAGCATTGAGCTGATACCACTTGTAATACCTGGTTTTAAGAATAAAACCAAATATATACCATTTGTGAGTCCTAGAAGTCAATTTCCACATATAGCTACAAGGGTAGTATAATAAACAATGCTAGATATATAACGTACTTACTATAAGAAGGATATACCCATATGTAGCAATCAGTTGAAAGACAACTCCGATCTTCATGTAAGGACTCCACTCCACTGGATCCAACTGACTGGTTGATCACAAGCCTAAACTTCTCCTACTCTGGCAATCTGGTACCCATCCGGCATTTTCTAAAATTGAAAGTAAAGCAAGTGTAAGTACACAACCGTACTCAACAAGTATAACAGGGGTTCATGAAGCTCACTAAAGGTTGACATGGTTTAACTGCATTTAGCTTTTAGTGTATGTATATTTTAGCAATTAGCATCAACAAGGTAGTTTCATCCACATAACCACATGATCATAAAATATAGCGGAATAAATGAACTGCACATAAACCATTAAATGAACATAACAGATTCCCTTAGTTTTCCAGGCCACCCGTAACCGTGGGCACAGACAATATATTGATTTAAACTCTGATCAGAGGTGTACACTTTTACTGTGAGCCGTGATTTACCCTTTCACCCGAGACCTGTCGACCTCTTAGCTCACGACCAAGGAAAGTCGGCAGGGTTCACTATGAAGCCTTTCAAAGGTTCGTCTAACTAATTAGGACTGCCAGATCATCAGGTGTAGGAACCCCCTTCCAATATGGCAAATTCCTTCTCGGCTATACTCATAAGGACAGAGGCTGTCCTATACCCAACTTGGCACCCCTAGCTAACTAGAAAAGGTCCTCGTACTGAGCTAAAACCAGAGCCATGTGGCCCTCACAGTTGTACGAAAAGTCCCAGCTTTGGCCAATGGATTAAATTCATCTTATATGGTTATCACTTATTCATTACTGCAGCGTACATGATCATGGTTAAATATTTGCACTAGCAACATACTACCCAAATGCAACATCCCCAGTTATCAAGGTAAACAAGTGTTCAAAACTAGGTAATCTTAACAAGGTAGCAAAGAGATACATGCATATGATTTTAGTGTTTATAGTGAATAGGTAACAAGGATGGTCCCAACTATACTTGTCTTAAATCCAAAGTCTAGCTGTTCTTCTGTCCTCCTGCTTCAGCTGCACTTGTCGGTCCTCAGCTCTTAGTCTTCAGCGTTAACAAATTGCTCTTCGTCTAGTCACAGCAACCAGGCAACACAACAGATAAACAAAATAGATAAGACTAAGAACAATACACCAATCAAAGGGAAAACTAAAAGATGAATGGTCTAAACGACAAAACTCGGTGCTACGGTCGCAAGAGCGCAAGAACAACGAACGACGGAGCTATCGTTAAAGAGAACATGACTATCGAGGTACTTGCGACATAGCAAAGCGACAAACTATAAGATTGATTATTTTTATTAAATAAAGCAAGGTTCTGGATATTTAAGAGAAGCACAAAGTTAAAACAATTAAATTAAATGAATTATAAAGTAGAATTGAACCTTAGTTATATTCTACTATAAGCAATTATATTATCTAAGCCATTTTAAATATTCATAAATTATCAAGCTTAGAATATGCGAGAGCATTAAAGAAACATCATATGCTTAAAGATTAAGTTAAGCAGGTCATACAAGAAAAGACATGTTGATATAAAATATATGCATTTATGATTCAAGGTTAAACTAAGCAAGTCATTAACGAAAAGGCATTATTGCTGATATAAAACATATTAGCATTAAAGACCGATGTGAATGTAAACTAAGTCAAACATAACATGATTCAACTTATAAACATGTGAGAACAACTATAAGGAACATAATGGTTTCAAGGTAAAACTAAACAAGGCATAATTAATAAAGAAGCATGTAAGTTGGTATTATAGTCATATTAACAGGCATGTATGAAAACTCAATGTATAAACCTAAATTACTTTTATACAAGAGAGCACACATTAATTAATTAATGAGATTACTCATATAAACACATGATGTGACAAAACATTATCGACATGATCGCAAAGCAATGAGAACGGAAAATATAAAACCCTAGATTACTTTTAATTAGAAAACCATTATTAAATAATTATTAATCAAATTGCATTCAAATAAATAAATTCATAGACTAGTGACATGATAAACTTCACCACTACTACATAGAGCACGAAGACATGAATCTAACGCAACTGGAATCGCTCGAATCGGAAATAAAACGGTGAAACGGCGGAGAGTATACGATCAGTGGCAAAACTATAAATAACTGCTGGGTGGCAAAACCGTAACTACATCATCTGCTACCTCTGGCTATTGGGGATTGTGGCCATGGCAGCCATGGTACTGTTGCTCGCGTGGAGAGGGCAGGCCCTCGGCCGGGCCTTGTCTTGCCGACAGCAGCCCACCGTGGCACGGCACAAAGTGCACGCGGCCACGCAGGTTCGGCGGCGGCTGCTGTGGTTGGCCAAAGCTAGCCAGTTGAGGTCAAGGGTGGCTAGAGCAAGCTAAGGAAACTATGGTTGGCTAGGGCAAGCCAGGGATGACAAGAGACTGACCTGGACCCGCTAGAGCTAGGTAGAGGATGGTGTTTAGCTAGAGCGATGGCCAACATTATAGAGGAAAAAGAAAAGGCTCTTTCTGTATCTATGCAAGAAAAAAGATTTTACTGAAATTGTTTTTCCAAAACTTTCTTGAGGACAACTTGGGTTTTTGAAGCTTTATTTTCATACTCGAGAAAAACCTAGCCATGTCTTGTTCAGGTTTTAGAAATTCTTTTTCAAACACCAGCAAAACAAAGGAAGGCACCAAGCACAAACCCATCTTTATTATCTTCATAAAAGTTTTATAAAGCCACACTTTTGATCATTTTATAATGATAACAAAAGAATAAAATCTTAGCTAATTTTAAAGAAATTAATAAATCCCAAAATAAAGCCACACTTATATTTTATAAAGCCACACTTTTGATCATTTAGTGTTTTCGGTTCACATCCCAAAATAGAAATTTTGGGGTGTGACATACATATATATGGCATTGTCGTTTGGGTCATATAAGTGAAAATTGCATGAAGAGGCTACATGCTGATGGACTTCTAACTTTGTTTGATTTTGAATCTTACGAGACATGTGAAGCTTGCCTACTGGACAAGATGACCAAGGCCCTTTCACAGGTTTTTCTAAGAGAGCATCTGACTTGTTGAAACTCATACATACTGATATGTGTGGACCACTAAGCATGACAGCTAGAGGCAGATTCCAATACTTCATTACTTTTACTACTGACTTTAGTAGATATGGATATGTCTACCTAATGAAGCATAAGTCTGAAACATTTGAAAAGTTCAAAGAATTTTAGAATGAAGTAGAGAATCAACGTGACAAGAAAATTAAAGCCTTGCAATCTGATCATGGAGGCGAATATTTGAGTCACGAGTTTAGCAATCATCTTAAGACTTGCGAAATTGTTCGACAACTTACGCCGCCCGGAACACCGCAGAGAAACGCCGTGTCCGAGCATCATAATCGGACTTTGTTGGACATGGTTCGGTCTATGATGATCCGGTCGGACCTACCTCTATCATTTTGGGGACACACTCTAGAAACAGACGCTTTCACATTAAATAGGGTACCATCTAAGTCCGTAGAGAAGACACCATATGAGATGTGGACTGGTCGGCATCCTAGTTTGTCTTCTCTAAAAGTTTGGGGTTGTGAAGCTTATGTCAAATGGTTGATATCTGATAAGCTAGCACCAAAGTTGGACAAGTGTTTCTTCATGGGATATCCAAAGGAAACTTTAGGGTATTATTTCTATAACCGATCAGAGGGCAAAGTGTTTGTTGCTCGAAATGATGTCTTCCTAGAGAAAGAGTTTCTCAAAGGAGATAGGAGTGGTCGAAAGGTATATCTTGAAGAGGTTCAAGTTGAGTCATTAGTAAATGACTCAACGAGTGATGCTAATGTAGCGAAACAAGTTGATATACCTGTGGTCGGTACACCATCCCAACCACCTGTGGTCGGTACATCTCAACCACCTGTGGTCGGTATTTCGGCCCAACCATGAAGATCAGCAAGATTTCACAAATTACATGGTGATCTATTGTTGTTAGACGATGATGAACCTACAAATTATGCGAAAGCGATGATGGACCTAGATTCCAAGAAATGGCAGAGTGCCATGAGATCCGAGATAGATTCCATGGGAGACAATCAGGTTTGGAACTTGGTTGACCCGCCTGATGGGGTTAGACCCATTGAGTGCAAATGGATCTTCAAGAAGAAGAAGGATATGGATGAAAATGTTCACGTCTATAAAGCTCGGCTTGTCGCAAAGGGTTTTCGGCAAGTTCAAGGGGTTGACTATGATGAGACATTCTCACCGGTAGCGATGCTTAAATCTATTCGGTTCATTCTAGCAATTGCTGCATATTTCGACTAGGAGATATGGTAGATGCATATTAAAACAACCTTTCTAAATGGGTATTTAGAACAGGACGTGTATATGATACAACTCAAAGGCTTTGTTGATCCTAAAAATGCTTGAAAAATATGCAAGCTTAAGAAATCCATTTATGGGTTAAAGCAAGCTTCTCGGAGTTGGAATATTCATTTTGATGAGGTCGTCAAAGGTTTTGGCTTCCATTAGAATGAAGAAGAATCTTTTGTTTGTTGGGAATATGCCCTAGAGCTAATCATGTAGATGATGATATTCCGATTGTATCCATGATGAATAAAGTGTTCATTGAATATCCATTATAGACAACTTGTATTGATTGGCAATTATGTGAATTGTTTGTGGAACTCAATTACTTGAATGGTTATTCTAAAATTGTCCTAGGTCGGCGTTCTTGTGAGAACGCACTTGAATATTAGACCGGCACATGTATTAGTTGATGGCTATGTTTCACTAGTCATGGACATGGAGATGTCAAACTAATAATGTGGGCACATGTGAGACAGGTAGGCTGGACTGACCTGACATGAGAAAGTCTCTATTCACGTCATGTACGTTATGTGCTTAGACCTAAGATTGTGGTATGCACTCAAGATGTGAAATGGCCTACTTAGGGACTATCAAACGCTGCTCCGTAACTGTGTAGTTATAAAGGTAGTCTTGGGTGGTCGGGAAGCATGCTATGAGACATAGGCAATCAAGATGGAATTTGCCCCTCTCTACGCGAGAGAGATATCACTGGATCACTCAAGTGACTGGATCAATAAATGCATGGCCATGCTTGGGTTAAGTGTTAACCCACGAGTTGAACCATATATCGAGTGGCAAAGGGAATAACTTGTATGTGGTCATAGTGGTTCGTCTGATGTAATCTTTGCGTGCACATAGGAGTTGTCATGCCTTGTTAGAGGCCGCTATCAACTATTAGGCGAGTAGGAGTACTCAGCCCATGTCAATGTGTGCGTGAACCCATAGGGTCACACGCTTAAGGGGCTGGAAGCCTAATTTGGGTTGGACCCGAATTAGACAAGGCTTAGGGTTACTAATGGGCCTCCAACTCGTTAGCTCATTGGGGATGCCTATATAAGCAAGGGGTAGGGGCACGATCAGGGTTACACATGCCTTTGGCAGCCGCCGTTGCCCTCCCCACGCTCGCGCTTTCTGCTCCTCGTGGACCTAGCAGTCCGGAGGCGCATCGCTTCTTCCCTGCACGTGTGGGATTCCTCGAAGGTGCTGCATCTGGAGCACTGGGATGAACTGTGCGAGAGGATTGAGGTGATGGATGATAATGCAACTGCACTGCCTGCTGCGACGTGTATGACTACATCGAGTCGACTTTCACTGCACCTGCGCGTCTAGTGGTAATCCCGTAACCTGTAACTAGCAGTAGATCCTGGTTTATCAGGTCAAAAATTTTTGTTTTTTGGCTAGCGTAGAAACCTCATAACCCTTCAGTGGTATCAGATATTGTAGGCACCCATTACCAGATGAGCCTGAGGAGAGTGCTCCTGCTGTTGAGAAAAATGCTTACAAGAAAGCATGTGATGCGGATCTCAAAGTGAGTTGCCTCATGCTTGCTTGTATGGAACCTGATCTGCAGATGCAGTTTGACAACAATCATTCAACGAATGATATGATCGTGGTGCTTGAAGATATGTTCCAAACTCAAGAGCGGATTGAAAGGTTCAATGTCTCTAAGGCATTTGCAGAAACCAAGCTAGCAGAGGGCGTAGCTGTTGGTCCACATGTAATCAAGATGGTTGGTTACACTGAGAGGTTAGAGAAGCTAGGCTTCCCAATTGGCCAAGAGTTGGCAACTGATTTCATTCTTTCGTCTCTTTCGCCTAGTTATGGAAACTTTTTCTTGAACTACCATATGCATGGGGTAGAGAAGGGCTTGAATGAACTATGTGGCATGCTAAAAATAGCAGAGGCTGACATCAAGAAAGCAGGAGGTGGCCAAGTGTTGGCAGTTCAAAACAGGCCTAACTTTAAGAGAAGGAAGAGCAATTGGAAGAAGAAGGGCAAGGCTAAAGATGAGATCTCTAAGCCAAACCAATCATCTTCCAAGGATGAACCACCTGCAAAGAATGATGAATGCTTTCATTGTAAGGGGAAAGGTCGCTAGAAGAGGAACTGCAAGGTGTACTTGGCGTCCTTAAAGAAGGATGGCGATAGTAAAGGTACTCCCACTCATACACTTATTGTTCATGTTACAGAAATTTTTCTCGCTAACTCTTATATCAATTCTTGGGTATTTGATACCAGATCGGTTGCTCATATTTGCAATACGATGCAGGGAATGATAAGAAGTAGAAGTGTGGAGAAAGGAGAAGTTGATTTCTGTGTGGGCAGTAATGCAAGAGTTGCTGCATTGAACATCGGGACGATGTAACTTCCCTTGCCGTGAAGATTTATTTTGGAATTGAATAATTGTTATTTTGTTCCTAGTTTAAGTCGAAACATTGTGTCACCTTCATGATTGATGAAGGATGGTTATTCATTTGCGAGTAAAGACTATGGTTGTGTGATCTCAAAGAATGATGTGTTGGTGGCTTATGCATCCATTGTGAATGGGTTATTTATTTTAAATCTTGATGATGCACCTGTCTATAATGTTAGTGCTAAACGGCCTTGGCTTAATGAGTTAAGTCCTACCTATATGTGGCATTGTCGTTTGGGTCATATAAGTGAGAATCGCATGAAGAGGCTCCACGATGATGGTCTTCTAACTTCGTTTGATTTTGAATCATACGAGACATGTGAGGCTTGCTTGCTAGGCAAGATGACCAAGGCACCATTCAAAGGATTTTCTGAGAGGGCATCTGACTTGTTGGAACTTGTACATACTGATGTATGTGGACCAATGAGCATGACAGCTAGAGGTGGATTTCAATACTTCATAACTTTTACTGATGACTTTAGTAGATATGGATATGTCTACCTAATGAAGCATAAGTCTGAAACATTTGAAAAGTTCAAAGAATTTCAGAATGAAGTAGAAAATCAACATGGCAAGAAGATCAAGGCCTTTGCGATCTAATCGTGGAGGTGAATATCTAAGTCACAAGTTTAGCAATCATCTTAAGAGTTGTGGAATTGTTCCATAGCTTACGCCACCCAGAACACCTCAGATAAACGGCATGTCCGAGCGACGTAATCGGACCTTGTTGGACATGGTTCGGTCTATGATGAGCTAGTCGGACCTGCCTTTATCGTTTTGGGATACGCTCTAGAAACAGCCCCTTTCACATTGAATAGGGTACCATCTAAGTCCGTAGTTAAGACACCATATGAGATGTGGACTAGTAAGAGTCCCAATTTTTATTTTTTGAAAAATTAGGGTTGTGAAGTTTATGTCAAATGACTTATATCAGATAAACTAACACCAAAATCAGACAAGTGCTTTTTCTGGGATATCCAAGGAAACTTTAAGGTATTATGTCTATAACCGGTCAGAGGGCAAAGTGTTTGTTACTCAAAATGGTGTTTTCTTAGAGAAAGAGTTTCTCAAAAGAGAAAATAATGGATAAAAGGTGTATCTTGAAGAAATTCAAGATGAGCCAGTAGGGACTGACTCTACGAGTGATGCTAATGTAGCAGAGCAAGTTGAGACACCTGTGGCAGTGGAGACACCACCACAACCATGAAGATCAGTGAGACTTTGCGCATTGCATGGGGATTTGTTATTGTTAGACGATGACGAACCTGCGGATTATGCGGAAGCTATAATGGATCCAAATTCTGAGAAATGGCAAAGTGCCATGAGATTTGAGATAGATTCCATGGGAGACAATCAAGTTTGGAACTTGGTTGACCCACTTGATGGGGTTAGACCCATAGAGAGCAAATGGATCTTTAAGAAGAAGAAGGATATGGACGGAAATGTTCACATCTATAAAGCTCGACTTGTCACAAAAGGTTTTTGGCAAGTTCAAGGGATTGACTACGATGAGACATTCTCGCCGGTAGCGATGCTTAAATCTATTCGGATCATTCTAGCAATTGCTGCATATTTTGATTATAAGATATGGCAGATGGATGTTGAAACAGCCTTTCTAAATGGGTATTTAGAACATGACATGTATATGATACAGCCCGAAGGTTTTGTTGATCCTAATAATGTTGGAAAGATATGCAAGCTTAAGAAATCTATTTATGGGCTAAAGCAAGCATCTCAGAGTTGGAATATTCATTTTGATGAGGTAGTCAAAGGGTTTGGCTTTTGTCAGAATGAAGAAGAACCTTGTGTTTACTAGAAGGTAAGTGGGAGCGCTGTTGTGTTTTTGATCTTGTATGTGGATAACATACTATTGACTGGGAATGATATTCCTATGTTGCAATCTATAAAGACTTCATTGAATAATAGTTTTTCTATGAAGGATTTAGGTGAAGCAGCATACATCTTGGGAATTAAGATCTATTGAGATAGGTCAAGAAGGCTAATAGGATTAAGCCAAGACACGTACATTGACAAGGTGTTGAAATGGTACAACATGAAACAGTCCAAGAAATGGTTCGTGCCTATGTCACATGGTATGCGCTTTAGTGACAAGCAGTGTCCTTCATCAGATGAAGAGCGCAACCACATGAGTAAGGTTCCATATGCTTTGGCCGTTGGTTCCATCATGTATGCCATGATATGTACTCGCCTAGATGTCTTGTATGCTCTAAGTGTTGCAAGCAGGTACCAAGCTAATCCAGGTGAACCTTACTGGATGCTTGTTAAGAACGTCCTAAAGTACTTGTGAAGGACTAAGGATGTGTTCCTAATCTATGGAGGTGAGGAGGAGCTCGTTGTAAACGGTTACACCGATGCTAGCTTCCAAACCGACGGGGATGGCTCACTATCTCAATCAGGTTTTGTGTTCACAATAAATGGTGGTGCAGTTAGTTGTAAAAGTTCCAAGCAGGAGACGATGTTCAATTTTACAGTAGAAGCCGAGTACATTGCAGCTTCTGGCGCTGCAAAGGAAGGTGTTTGGTTGAGTATGTTCCTCATTGAGCTTGGTGTGTTTTTGAATGCATCGGACCCATTGAATTTACATTGTGATAACAATGGGGCGATTGCACAGGCTAAGCAGCCTAGGGATCACCAGAGGAACAAACATGTACTCTGGAAGTTTCATCTCATTCGAGAGTTTGTGAAACAAGAAGAGATCAAATTGTGCAAAATACATACGGATTTAAATGTAGCAGATACTTTGACAAAGGCTCTTCCACAGCCTAAGCATGAGGCACACATGAGGTCTATGGGGATTAGACATCTAAGAGATTAACTCTAGTGCAAGTGGGAGACTATTAGGAATATGCCCTAGAGCTAATCATGTAGATGATGATATTCTGATTGTATCCATGATTAATAAAGTGTTTATTGAATATCCATTATAGACAACTTGTATTGATTGGCGATTATGTGAATTGTTTGTGGAACTCAATTACTTGAATGGTTATTCTAAAGTTGTCCCTGGTCGGCGTTCTTGTGAGAATACACTTGAATATTAGACTAGTACATGTATTAGTTGATGGCTATGTTTCACAAGTCATGGACATGGAGATGTCAAATGAATAATGTGGGCACATGTGAGACATGTAGGCTGGACTGACCCGACATGAGAAAGTCTCTATTCATGTCATGTACGTTATATCCTTAGACCTAAGATTGTGGTATGTACTCAAGATGTGAAACGGCCTACTTAGGGACTATCAAATGCTGCTCCGTAACTGGGTAGTTATATAGCTGGTGTTGGGTGGTCGAGAAGCATGCTATGAGACATAGACAATCAAGATGGAATTTTCCCCTCTCTATGTGAGAGAGATATCACTGGATCACTCAAGTGATTGGATCAACAAATGCATGGCCGTGCTTGGGTTAAGTGTTAACCCACGAGTTGAACCATATATCGAGTGGCAAAGGGAATAACTTGTATGTGGTCGTAGAGGTTTGTCTGATATGATCTTTGCGTGCACATAGGAGTTGTTACGCCTTGCTAGAGGCCGCTGTCAACTATTGGGCAAGTAGGAGTACTCGGCCATGTCAATGTGTGCGTGAACCCATAGGGTCGCACGCTTAAGGGGCTGGAAGCCTAATTCAGATTGGATCCGAATTAGAGAAGGCTTAGGGTTACTAATGGGCCTCCAACTCGTGAGCTCATTGGGGATGCCTATATAAGCAAGGGGTAAGGTCGTGGTCAGGGTTACACACGCCTTTGGCAGCCGCCGTTGCCCTCCCCAGGCTCACGCCTTCTGTCCTCGCGGACCTAGTAGTCTGGAGGTGCATCGCTTCTTCCCTGCACATGTGGGATTCCTCGGAGGTGCTGCTTCTGGAGCACTAGGACAAACCGCGCGAGGGGATTGAGGTGATAGACGACCACGCAACTGCACTGCCTACTGTGACGAGTACGACTACATCAAGTCATCTTCCGCTGCACCTGCGTGTCTAGTGGTAATCCCGTAACCTATAACTAGTAGTAGATCCTAGTTTATGAGGTTGAAAATTTTTGTTTTCTGGCTAGCGTAGCAACCTCATAACCCTTCATTGTTTATAAGAAGGAAAGTAGGAGTGCTGTTGTGTTTCTGATCTTATATGTGGATGACAAATTACTGATTGGGAATGACATTCTAATGTTGCAATCCGTAAAGACTTCACTGAATAATATTTTTTCTATGAAGGATTTAGGAGAGGCAGCATACATCTTGGGCATTAACTTCTATAGAGATAGGTCAAGAAGGCTAATAGGATTAAGCCAAGACACGTACATTGACAAAGTATTGAAGTGGTTCAACATGGAACAGTCCAAGAAAGGGTTCTTGCCTATGTCACATGGTATGTGCTTCAGTGATAAGCAGTGTCCTTCCACTGATGCTGAGCGCAAGTGCATGAGTAAGGTTCCATACGCCTCGGCAGTTGGTTCTATCATGTATGCCATGATATGTACTTGCCTAGATGTCACATATGCTCTAAGTGTTGTGAGCAGGTACAAAGCTAATCCTGGTGAGAGTCACTGGACGCTGGTTAAAAACATTCTTAAATACTTGAGAAGGACTAAGGATATGTTCCTAATCTATGGAGGTGAGGAGGAGCTCATTGTAAATGGTTACATCGATGCTAGCTTCCAAACTGACGTGGATGATTCACTATCTCAATTAGGTTTTGTGTTCACAATAAATGGTGGTGCAGTAAGCTAGAAGAGTTCCAAGCAGGAAAGGTGTTTGGAGGAGCTGCAAAGGAAGGTGTTTGGTTGAGGAAGTTCCTCATTGAACTTGGTGTGTTTCCTAATGCGTTGGGCCCATTGAATTTACATTGTGATAACAATGGGGCGATTGCACAGGCTATGCAGCCTAGGGATCAACAGAAGAACAAACATGTACTCCGGAAGTTTTATCTCATTCAACAGTTTGTGAAACTAGAGGAGATCAAACTATGCAAAATACATACGGATTTGAATATAGTAGATACTTTGACAAAGGCTCTTCCATAGCCTAAGCATGAGATGCACATGAGGTCTGTGGGAATTAGACATCTTAGAGATTAACTCTAGTGCAAGTGGGAGATTGTTGGGAATATGCCCTAGTGGTAGTCATAGAGATGATGATATTCCGATTTTATCTATGACATGCATTAAGTGTTCATAGAATATCCATTATAGAAAACTTGTGTTGATCGGCAATTATGTGAATTATTTATGGAACTCAATTACTTGAATGATTATTCTAAAGTTGTCCCTACTCGGCGTTCTTGTGAGAACACACTTGAATATTAGACCAGCACATGTATTAGTTGATGACTATGTTTCACAAGTCATGGACATGGAGATGTCAAACTAATAATGTGGGCACATGTGAGACATGTAGGCTGGACTAACCCAACTTAAGATTGTCTCTATTCATGTCATGTACGTTATGTCCTTAGACCTAAGATTGTGGTATGTACTCAAGATGTGAAACAGCCTACTTAGAGATCATCAAACATTGCTCCGTAAATGGGTAGTTATAAAGGTGGTCTTCGGGTGGTCGGGAAGCATGCTATGAGACATAGATAGTCAAGATGGAATTTGCCCCTCTCTGAATGAGAGAGATATCACTGGAGCACTCAAGTGATTGGATCTGCAAGTGCATGGCCGTACTTGGGTTAAGTGTTAACCCACGAGTTGAATCATATATCAGTGGCAAAGGGAATAACTTGTACGTGGTCGTAGTGGTTCGTCTGATATGATCTTTGCGTATGCATAGGAGTTGCCATGCCTTGCTAGAGGCCGCTGTCAACTATTTGGTGAGTAGGAGTACATGGTCCATGTCTATGTGTGCATGAACCCATAGGGTCGCACGCTTAAGGGTTGGAAGCATAGTTCGGGTTGGACCCAGATTAGACAAGGCTTAGGGTTCCTGATGGGCCTCCAGGTCGGGGTCGCATAGGGACGCCTATATAAGCAAGGGGTAGGGGTGTGGCAGAATAACAGAAGCTGATCTAATCAGATCCGATAGATCTATTCAGCCGCTGTTGCCCACCCCAAGCTCACGCCTTTGCTCCTCGCGGACCTAGCAGCCCGGTTGTGCATTGCTTCTTCCCGCACGTATGTGATACCTCGAAGGTGCTGCATCTGTGATACAAGGACGGACCTGGTCGGTCACTGTGGTTGGCAACTGGTCGGCGACTAGTTGGACTCCTCGGTGACTAGTTGGACTGGTTGGGAACGTGCTTGGACAATCCACAAACGAAGGGTGTACTGGACAGACGACCACGCAACTCCACGGCACTGCTGCGACGCGTTCGACTACATCGAGTCTTCCACTGCATCTGCGCATCTAGTGGTAATCCCATGACCTATATCTAGCAGTAGATCCTAGTTTATGTGGTAGAAAAGTTTTGTTTTCTGGCTAGCGTAGCACCCTCATAACCCTACATCATGTACCCAAAAAATACTAGAAATCAATATAATATCATTTGAACTATGTTTATGTTCTTTTTATTATTTTAGTAATGTTCTTTTGAAGGGGTGAAGCATACATGGCAGGAGGGAGTGCAGTCGGACATAACTGCAGTTTCAAATCTTGCTTCATTGTGTTCCCTTGCATTTTATATCATAGACATCATTACTCTTTGCTATAGAGTTAGTCATGCAAACTATTAAATGACATAGTAACAAACATCACAGGAAAAGAGGATAAACTATGCTCCTTCATTATGAATTAGGATGTGGCGAGATGTGTCCTCGTTGCAAGATGCGAGCTAGAAGGTGGGCAATTCATGCATTGCTATCGGTTTCCCAAGAGAGTGATTGCTAAAATATTCAATACTGACTACCCTTCACAATTTGTCCTACCAGATCAAATATGCAGTGGTCGGACATTCTTGCTTCCGCAGCCACGTCTCAAACATGATGCTCTAGATCGAGGCGAAACTTATTCAGATAACTCCTGGCTGCCAATGGTTCACAACAAATAGGTGAAATGAACTGTTGCCTTTGATAAGACTTGTTGAACTTGCTCTTTGAAATAAGTACACCAAAAATGCCTATCACAACCACACCAGGCGTGTCAGGCGTGTCACTATGGAGGATACTGTCATACGCATTCAAATATGCAGTGGTCGGACTTTCTTACGGGCCCAACTTTATTTCATTTAAAAGAACTTGTTGTAATAATACCCTTGCACAAGATCTATTATTAAACTTTATATTATTAAAATCATTTGTGCCACTACTACAAATGTGACCAAAAGCGTAACCGTCAATGAGCACTCGGTAGAGTGATTACTAAGAGATTCAAAATAGATAATACTTCATACGTCGTCCTATGAGATCAAGTACGTAGCGGTTGGACTTTCCCACTAGATCGAGGCGAGACCTGTTGAGATGGACTCCACAGTCCATACGGTTTACAACAAATATGTAATAAGAACCAATGGGGGATACAAAGCAGACACAATCGAATATTAAATTCAACAAAAGATCACATGCATGGGTCATATGACTACAAAATAAAACTGCACAACATCTCAATCATCCCTAGTTAACTTTGAGAACACAAATCAAATCATCGGTTATCAAGTACTTGAACATCACACCAATTTTAGAAACAGAGGATAAAATACAGCATATGCACATTTACTACACTTCTTGCTTTTCTTTCAACATGGGAACATAAGGCATACAACAAAGTCCATTCAATCCCACTTTTTGTTATCACATGTTGTGAGCTGGGCATAGAGGACTCAGATGTTTCCATGGCACATGTCATATGCCATCAGCCTTCTGGTCTCCTCAACAAGGAAAACCAAATTCCACTCTGGGTAAACTACAATCACACTATACTCCCATTGGAAACAAAGATACCCGACCATGTAACAACCATTCCAAATAGCGGGAGCGTGTTCACCCTAAGCTTCAGTGTCCATGTATTAGTACCATAGGCTTCAAGGATCCAGATGGAAAGCTCAGCCAGGTTGACAATATCAACAACAGCTGACCCTGATCTCCAGTCATGGATAATGAATAACCACTTGCATGCAAAGGAATTGTCCTCCATGTATCTCAATCCATATCAAAAGAAACAATGTGGTAGGGCAATGCATGCATGTGCATACAACCTTTAACAAACACACATCCATAAACATTTAGTACTATGGCACATCCTCTCCTTAGTTTCACTTGAGAAGATGCAGATAATAGGATAATACACTTGTACCACATCGAACTATGAGGAGACTGTCGAATCGAATGCCAAGCAAGCTGAACTATCACAACAGATTGTACGCGGCAGTACAGTTTATGTCCCTGCCACTGGGTTTAATAAAAGATGATGATGCTCATTAGCCCAGATGAAGAGGATGAGGCCATCACAGCAATCTATGAGGATTAGATCCATGTGCCATGGCAAGAAGGAAAAGCTGGGGGGTTGTACGTGGCAGTAGAGTGTATGTGCCATGTGCAGCAATCTAGTGAATTTGGGTCTGCCTCTTGCATCAAGCATGAAGAATCTGCTGACAAAGTGGGGCAGATCCTTATGGTACTGGAATTCATTGAAGATGAGGCTATTCCAGGAGCTATAGACACACCTGCAGCTGCACAAGGTGTGAGCACTGAGATGGTTGAGAATGAGAACCAAGACATCTATGGAGATGCTCAATTCATTCCTCTTGTTGGTGGCCTCCTCCTCCATGTTAACTAGATCTGGTGGAGCGGTGCCAGTGATGGAAGCGGCGTCGCTGTCGCCTGAATCAAAGAAGGAACACCTGTGGGGATGTTTTAAGGATATCGTTAATAATTAGACGCAATCTTGGTTCATACTGAGATGAGTGAAGAAGTGAATAAAAGTCCAAGAAAGAGGGATGAGGGAAGTGCATCTTACCCTTGATGATGGATCTTGTGGCGGCGACATCGACCGGTCATCCCGAGCATGAGTGCCAACCTGGTCAATCGGTGGATCGGTGTGGGCATGCCATTGAGGCGTACCATCACGGAGGTGTAGCTTGTCAGTGGTGAGTGGCGGCTTACATGCCAATGTGTAGGTGCCATGGAGAGAAGGGACGACAATGAGGAATGGATAAAACATTAAATGACATGGTAGTAGCATCATAGGGAAACGAGGATAAACTATAAAGGAGACTGTCAGGTGCATTCATATTTATCGTGGGATAGATATTAAGACGCAGAAACATTTCGACACCAAATGGCTCCTCCGATTTGCATTAGGGTGAGGCGAGTCTTTCTCATTGCAGCAAGGTTCTTCCAGGTTCAACAACTTTGGTAATGCATTGTTGCCCAACATCAGCACGAACACCAGCTTCAGCGATTTGGTATCGTGCAGAAACCACCATGTAACTAGGCCCTCAAGTCACAAGCAACTTCTTCTATTCTCCTCCCTCAACACCTACCTCTGCTGAAACACATCGATCGCCCATGGTGTGAACGTGCCCTGTCAAGGTTTGCTTATTAATAAATGTTCTTCAAGAATGACTTAAATTTGACTATCTACGTGCAATTTTATAAATAAGATCAGTGTTCTTGAGTTAGAAGTCATTTCTTTGGGACAGTCCAGTCATTTATTTTTTGTGTACCATGGGAAAGTCCAGCAATATTACTTTTGTGTACCATAGGACAGTCCTTAAATAGGTCTGTGATAATTTGGCCATCCATGCTCCTAAGGGACAAGCCATCCTCCTCATGTGGAACATGTTGAGCTATATATTGGATATATAGCCCCAAAAATGGGAAAATATCTGCCCATTGGACTTGTGTTGGCTGGGCGGCGGAGCTAAAGGCGGCGACGGACGATCCCCAGTATGCTGTGGTGACTCTAGCGTCCATTTGGAGGCATGCCGCTGGGCTTTCCAGGTGGGGCCGGGTGGCATTGGTGTCCGTGTTGCTTCTGTGCTGCGACAGAGGCGTCAGATCGAAGGGATCTCCTTGACGCGTCTCATGTCATGCGCAAAACCTCCATCGGCTGCCCCTTCTCTCTAGATCTTCTTTCTCTCTTCGGCCACCTCCCTCCCCTGCACCCTTCGGTCGTTCCTTCCTGCTCTCCTCCATCTACTACCCCCCAAGAAGCGTGCAACCGACTACCACCTTCCTCTTCATCATCGATGGCAAGGTCTTTGCCAAGGTAAACCTTGCAGTACAGCAGTAGATTTTAGCTTCGTCTATGTTACTGTGGAGAAAATTGTATATTTGAGCTAACATTTGGGTCCATCTGTGTCAATGAATCCAGTGGCAAATCTGCAAACAACCCTTGTTTTGAGTCCCATGTTTGCAAATTTCTCGTTACAATGTATGTGTGTGATATGGTTTTAGCATTGGTCATCTTATTTACAGTAGATGCATAGATGGATTTCTGATGTCAAAAAAACACCCACGTACTAATTAAATTAAACAGAATGCAGGTGAATAAGTTTGATAATGTAGTACATTTGCTTGCAAGTTTGATCATTGTACTTGCTTTTTGTTCAAGCATAGTACTATACATTGACTCATCACTTATGAACAAGCTCATGGACACATCCCCATAGGCACTCCTGGACTAATTCAGGCCACAGCGCCACCGCATCCATGGAGGAGGCCCCCAACAAGAGGAACGAATGGGAAATCCTCAGAGACCGTGTCATCCTCAGCCGTCTCAGCGCACGCACCTTGTGCACCTACAAGTGTATTTGTACCTCCTGGAACCGCCTCATCTCTGATTTTGAGGAACGTGAGGACCTGCGCCAGTTTGTCGCTGGATTCTTCAATGCCAATTTGCCAGCATCTTTGATGAATACCCCTTGTTTTCCTTCTTGCCCTGGCCCATTAAGGATTTACTCCACCTAGATTGATGAAGAGTCCTCATCCTCTTGTCTTGGGTTCATGGGCGTCACTATATTGTCTACAATCTGGTGACTAAGAAATATGAGGTACTATGATGAAGAGGCCTCATCCTCTTGTCTTGGGTTCATGGGTGTCACTATATTGTCTACAATCTGGTGACTAAGAAATACGAGGTATTATTAGTTGCACGAAATTGTGGTGATGGTTTAGTTCACCTGGGGTTCGATCCAACAGTCTCCTTGATAGAACCCGCTAGGGTTTGTCCCTGATCTTTGCTGAGAGTTGGGGATAACTTCGATTTGGGGTGGATTCGACGTTGGCTGTCTGACTACAACACCACAAGGGCTGCGCTTTAGCAACAGGTACACTGTCTCTGATTGTGTTGTTTTTCCATGCCAAGAAACAACGCTGAACCTGCTAGCAACTGAGAACCAGCAAGAATAAGATGAACAAGCAAATAACTCATGGATGTAAGATACAAAGGTGAATCTGAATCGCAAGTTGGGGTCTTAAATCAAGCAAACGGGTGGTCTAATCGACACATGTGCTAGCAAGGAAGTAGCAGAAGCTAACTTACAACAAAACAAAACCCAAGTTCATCCTGGTAGCTGCTGCTATCCTTTTGAGGTGGCAAGACAACAGGAGGCATGGGAAACCCTAACTAGGATGCTCCCTTAGTGGGCTCGACAAGATACATGGCCCAACTCATTGGTTAGAGGTCTGAAAGCCTCTCTGCTATTTCTAGGTGACACAAGTGGAATCCCTTGCTCATGCCACCTTCCACTTGTCCATTGTTGAGGTGTCTCTTCCTCCATTCTGGTTCATGTCCCAAGTTCTTAATTCAAAGAATATCATCACAAGGATTTAGTAGTACCCCATTCAAAGGATAACTTGTTTGGACAGTGAGAAACGACTTTACCTAATAATTGAGTTGTCGTGCTCGAGCTCAAGTCAATGGTCCTTGTTGAGCACAAGGTATGGTTGTATCAATGGTTGGGATGTCCTCATCACTCTCCCACTTCCATGTGGTAGAACTGTGGCCCATGCCTGATAGGAGGTATTGGTCGGCCTCTACTCATCTAGAACTAGATCTTAGATTAGTTAAAAATTTGCATGGGGACAGGGTACTGCATTATGCAGTTTTGAAGGATCTATGTTTCTTAATGGTTTTATGCACTTTGTGGTGATCTGATCTGACCTGATAGTTGCTTTTATTATGGAGGGAACGACATGGAGGACAATTCCTATGCCAGTGCCATGTTGTTTTCTAGTTGTTATCAATGGAGAGTAGGGTCGATTGTGTTTATGTATGAGAGATAGGCTCTATAGGTGGCATGGCCATTCAATCTGGATCCTTGATGACTATGGTACTAATATATGGTCATTGAAGCATAAGGTGGACATGCCGCAACTATATGGCAATCCAGAAGAAGTGATTGCATTTCAATTAGAATGGAATTTGATTTTCCTTGTTGCGAAGCACAAAACACTCAAGGCATATGACATTGGCCACAAAAAAGTTCATGTCCTCCCTAACCAGGTCAGAAACTGTCCTAGAAATACCGCAGTCCCTAATACTAGCGGAGCTTGCTATATGCCTTATGTTCCATTGTTCATGAAGTCATTAGCATAGCACTAAAGGTGCATATGCTGTATTTTGTTCTCAGGACATGGCTTTGTTTAGGTATGGATATGTTTTTAGTCTATATATATCCCAAGTTTGCCTTACAACTAAATCAATGGTAATATTAGATGTGCTACTTCTCCTCAAAAAATATTTGTTGTGCTATTATGTGCAGGTTGGGGAGTCTTTGTATCTAACAGTTTTGCAAATGGTTAAGGGAGGAAGAAGAATAGGGCAACAACGACAAAGCCAGTGGGGAGGCTCCCCGGGCTCCAGCCCCTCTACGGCCATGATTTCCATAGAGCTCAGGCTAAGCCCCCTACCATCATGAGGAGGAAGAAGAAGGAAAGGAGGGGCTAGAGGAAGAAGAAGAGGAAGTAAGCGTTGCCTTGGAAGCAGGATTGCCAACATGAAGGAGCGGCGAAGCACATGTACCTTGCTTTTTTATGTATGTTTTTAGGGAGCACATGAACCTTTATAATGCTATGTTTGTACAACTTGTGTGTAATTTATTAGTTGTTTGTTAGTGTTAATGGCGGTGGAAATGGAGCATGCAACAGCATACAACAGTTAGTTGGAAATTGTGCATGGTGAAGATGGTTGGTGCGTAGGTTTGGAGATCTACTCATTTAAAACTTCATCGTGGATTTACAAGGAATGTGAGCGGGGCAAGGGTACTGAAGTAAAATAAAGCTCAATTTGATGTATCTTTGCCTTGTACTATGTTATTGTAAAAAAGGGAACAAATGTTATTTTGTTGTTCATGGACATCTTAATTTCCTTAGGGCCACTTGAATTATATAAAATATTAAATGACACAGTACCAGCATCACAGGAAAATGAGGATAAACTACGGAGTCAGACGCGTTCATATTTGTGCAAGCCGGATATTACCAACACAGGTTTAACGCCAAATGGCTCCTCTGGTCTGCATTAGGGTGAGGCGAGTCATGCTCATTGCAGCAAGGTTCTTCCAAGTTCAACAAGTTTGGTAATGCGTTGTTGCCTAACAACAGCATGAACACCAGCTTCAGTGATTTGGCATCGCGCAGATCAAACCATGTAACTAGGTTGACACCTATTCTATTCTCCTCCAGTGACACCTACCTCTGTCGAAACACATCAGTTGCCCATGGTGTGAACGTGCCCTGTCCTGGCAATGCATTCCACTGCGAGTGCATCATCGACTGGTTGAGCAGCCATTTGTCTATACCACATCTTACGAGATCAAGTATACCTAGGAAATATCATTTCAACCCTATGGCTCCTCGATCTGTTCTGCTTTACGATGCGGCGAGATTTGCTCCTCGCTACAAGGTGGGAGCCAGTAGGTAGGCGATTGATTCAATGTATTGGTGCATACTAATGGCTACGACAATGAAAACTAACAAATGCATTATGCTTTGTCCTACCGTGTTCACTTATGTGGTGGTCGGACTTTCTGGCGTTCGCAGACATGAACTGCGAGGACCAAGGCTTGGGACATCGAACTATCCGGCCATTTATCTCACTAGTGGAGATTTGGCCTTCCATGATGAAATTCCTTATGATGATTCTATTATGGTGACCAAAGAGTAGTTTCCATGATGTTTTTGTCGCTTTGGTCATGGAACTGCGTGATGATTTCCCGAAAAGTACATTTTCATGATGTATTTTAGAAAGGTCATGGGAACTATCATGGAAAACGTGACAAAATCATCACAGAGGTGTTTGTGGCACTGTTCACCGCTGGATTGTGACAGTTTCATGGATATTCTCAAGTTGTGACCATTGAAATTCATCACTTACCCCTGCACCACTCTGTTTGCCTGCGGGAGAGCCGCCTTCCCTCATACCTCCATCCGCCGTTAGCACGTCATCACTAGTACCCCCATCAACCGTTAGTCATGGGACCTGCCCATCACTCAGCCAGACACTTCTCCATCCGATGTTATGGGATTCACTGTTACTCATCCATTCTGAATGGGCGTCGTTCTCCATCCAGCATATGGGACCAGCGTGTCAGTTAGACCACACTTCACCGACCGACCTGTGGGACCTGCCTGCCAGCGTAACCTTGAGGCCACCACCATTTGACGACTAACATGTGAGACCCATCTGGGACCGTTCAGCATTCGACATGCGGGATAAGCGTGTCAGTTAGATGAGACCCACCACATGGGACCCATTTTTGTTCCCCTTTGTCGACTGACATTTGGGTCTCGTCTGGGACTGATCACCATCCGACATGTGGGATCAGCGTGTTAGTTAGACGGGACCCGCCAATGGGGACCCATTTCTCTTCCCCTTCATCCCTGACATGTGCGACACGTCTGGGACCGTTCTCCATTGACTTGTGGGATCCGTGTGTTAGTTAGAAGGGACCCGCCATGGGAACCATTTTTGTTCACATGGGGCCACCCTTCTTCGACCGACCTATGGGACCCATGTGGTTGACTTCAACACCCAACACGAGGGACCAGAGTGTCAGTAATTGGGACCCGCGATAGGGGACCCTTCTCTATTCACATGGGACCACCCTTCTTTGACCAACATGTGGGACTAGCGTACATTACCCTTCTTCAACCGAAGTTGAATTCCCAAAAAAGATTGGATTCTCTAGGATTTGAACCCGGGACCTCAGGACGTGAAGGTCTTTGCCACTACACTAAGCGGATGTGTGTGTTCCAGTCTCCTTGGAGCCTTTATATAATATGTATTTTCTATTCTCTTATATCTTGTATCTATATATGTATGGGATTTATGGGATATATCCCCTGAAAGGGGATAAGTATGTGCCCGTTAGACTTGCGGCGGAGTCGGAGGTGGCATCGGAGGATCCCTAGTGTGCTGTGGTGGCTCTGGCATCCATTTGGAGGCAGGCGACGGGGCTTCCTGGTGGAGCACAACGGCATTGGTGTCAGCGTTGCTCGTCTCCCCTTTATACTGTTTGTTTTTTCATTTGTGCTTTGCCTCAAGATGGATCTACTACAGGACTTGGGGATTTCACTTAGATATATCACCTTTGATGCAAACCTCCATACTATCCCTTAATTTCAGATAGATGTGGGATGGGTTCTGGTAGTCCCTGTAGCTCATGGCTGATGGATTTATTAGGAGGCAGCAAATCAATGCCACTAATCTTTAAGCTACCCTTATTCCTACACATGCCAATGATAGTCACTGCCACTTGCACATGTAAAATTGAGGCAGCCTATTTCGATTGTGCAGATTGGAGATGAATCCAAGC
The DNA here is from genome assembly GCA_023333625.1 of Bothriochloa decipiens. NCBI lineage: Eukaryota > Viridiplantae > Streptophyta > Magnoliopsida > Poales > Poaceae > Bothriochloa > Bothriochloa decipiens. The sequence continues at coordinate 35,816,410 of CM041632.1, read as the reverse complement.
TATGTTGTGTTCCATGGCCTTAAGCGAGGGGTATTCCACAGCTAGCCTGACTGCCATGAGCAAGTTCATGGGTTCCCTGGTGCTTCTTATAAAAAGTACACATCGTTGGAAGCTGCACTTGCTGCCTTGAAATCCTATGAAGCTGAGCTCGTGTAATGTTAGTGTGATGGTTAGACTTCATCTAGCTACATTAGTAATGGTACTGTTTATGTGATTGTTAGACTTGATTTAGCTGAATTTGAAATGGTGTTGTAAGTGTGATGGTTAGACCTGATTTAGCCAAAATGAGCTCATACCATGGAAATTGTTAATGGGTGTTAAAGTTGCATTTTGGTATAAGTTGTGGACTTCACTGATGGATCTTTGTTGAATTATTTTCTTCTTCTTTTAGTTATCTCATTACTTAGGAAGCCGAGGCCTCTTGTACACTGATGAAATGGAGCAGGCCCCCAACAAGAGGACGGACTCATTTGCCAACCTCCCAGATGATCTCATTCTCGACATTCTCCACTGCATCCATGGCCCCTCCTTGTTCCACTGCAAATTGGTCTGTCAAGACTGGAAACTCCTCATCAACAAGTCCAACATCCATGACAAGCTGGCCCACCAGACTATGATCGGTTTCTTCTTGGATAGGAAGAAGAACATGAAGCACTTCACCAGCTTCACCAATGAACTTCCCTACTTCAACTTCTTGCCCACAAATTGTGTAACTATCTTAGATTGCTACAACGGCCTCTTCCTATGCCAGTGGTCTATTACTATGGGATCTGGCTGCTGGGTCGTCTGTAATCCAATCACACAGAATTATAAGGTACTGCCGGCTAGCCCTCATGCTCGTGGCCTATCTTTGGAGGATTTTGTTTCATTAGCTAGGGTGGCTCAATTGTGTTTTGATCCAATAGTCTCCTCGCACTTCCATGTCATTGAATATGTGGAAGGTGAAGACCGTATAGTTATAGCTTTGGAGATCTACTCGTCTGAAACTAATACATGGCTCAATATGAAATGTGGATGGTGGAAGGGTATTGATCTACAGCTTACTGTATTGTGAAGTGTATTTCTTAATAGTTCTCTACACAATATGGCGTACGTTATGGCTGAGGGGACATCTATGATAATTGTTGTGGATATGGATAGAAACACAAGGAAGGGAATTGCTACGCCTACTACAAATGATGAGCTTACCCTGCATCAATATCAGGGTCACCTGTGTGTATGTCTCATTGATGGTCCTCGCAATCAACGCAAGTTTTAATGTGGATCCTTGAAGACTATGGTACTAATAATTGGACATTGCGGCATACATTTGTTCTTAACAACATTTTTAGATGCATTAATATCCGATGGGTTTTGACCCACAAGTTGATTACAAGTAACCCTGAATGGAATTTGGTTTTCTTAGCTGGGTATAATGGAAAATGAATCATCACATATGACATAGACCACAGAAAAGGTCATGTCATCTCTACTAGACTCTTTTAGTATTGTAGATGTCGGATTACATGCGAAGAAGAATGCTTTCGACCAGGCTATCTTCCATATGTTCCCTTGTTATTCGATTCACTACGGCCATAAGTTGTAGATTTGGCATATGAGTCCATCACTTTAAACCTACGTGCCATTATATGAGGAAAGTTGCATGTAAGAAAGGTGGGGCCATGCTTGTTTATTGTAATGACTTTTGTAATTATTAGTTTCATTTGTATGAACTTGATGTATCGATGATCATGTGTTCCCTTACGTTTTATGTCATAGTTGTTGATACTCTATCATAGTCTATCATACGCGTTCAAACATAAAGGGGTTGGACTTTCTTGTTGTCCAACAGCATTTCCATTAATACAACTTGCTGTAATAATACCTTGCATGTGATCTATGGTTAAACTTATATTAAATTAAACTCTGTCATGCCACTACTACAGCGTGACCCAAATTGTAACCGTCAGTGAGCACTCAACAGACTGATTGCTAGGGCTTTCAAAATAGAAGCATTCGCACTTTGTCCTACGAGCTTAAATATGGAATGGTCGGACTTTCTTGCGTTCACAGTAAAACTGAAGAGCTACGTATCACCCGTGATGCTATAGAACAAGGCGAGACTTGTTGAGATGGACTCCTAGCAGCATATGGTTTACAACAAACTAATAATAAGAACCAGCAGGGTACTATAAAGGTCAACAGAAGATCACACGCATAGGTATTATAACAGCAAGTTAAACTATTGAACATCATTATTGTCTCAAGTGAGCATGTCCTGACAACAAAATACAGCAAAATCTTGCAGCGGTGACCTTGAGTGGTCACGATGAAGGTGAGTACTAGTCTGGTCATACTGATAAGGCCTTGTGACCTGGAAGAACTAGAAATTTTAGAACTTATTATATGACCATAATAATAATACAATCAAAACTAACATACCCATTATGCTTATGTAGCGGTTGGACATTCTAGCATTCAGAGACATGAACTGCTAGGAGCCTAGACTCGGGACTTGCAAGATCAAGAGATGGGACAGTCTGACTATTTCTCTTTCGTGTATCATGGGGAAGTCCGGCCATACCTCTTTGTGTACCATGAGACTGTCCTTATATGAGCCTTGTGATAATTGGGCCATCCCCGGTCCTAAGGGACAAGTCATGTGGAACATGTTGACCTATATATTGGATATATATCCCTAGAAAATGGGAAAATATCTTTCCATTGGACTTGCGTTGGCTGGGCGGCGGAGCTAGAGACGCCAGCGGAGGATCCTCGGTGTGCTGTGCTGGCTCCGGTGTCCATTTGGAGGTAGGCGATGAGGCTTTCCTAGTGGGGCGCGGCGACATTGGTGTCCACGTCGCTTTTGTGCCGTGATAGCAACAGAGGCATCAGATCTGATCCGTAGGTCTCCTTTCAACAGAGGCATCAGATCTGATCCGTAGGTCTCCTTTCTCCCCTTTTTACTGTTAGTTTCTTCGTTTAGGTTTCTCCTCATCATGGATCTACTACAGGACTTCGGGATTTCTCTTAGAATGAACATCTTTGATGCATACCACCATATCCCTTAATTTTAGATAGATGCAGGACGATAATGGTTCTGGTAGTCCCTTTAGCACATGGCTGTAGGACTGAATTTGTAATGGTATTGTAAGTGTGATGGTTAGACTTGATTTAGTCGAAATGTGCTCGTACCATGGAAATTGTTAATGGTTGTTAATATTGCATTTTGGTATGAGCCATGGACTCCACTGATGGATCTTTGTTGCATTATTTTCTACTTCAGTGATCCCAATACGTGCTATGTTATATTGTTTAGCCGTAAGCTGAATTTGTAATGGCATTGCATGTGTGATGGTTAGACTTGATTTAGCTAAAATTGTATTGGACTAATTGTTATAGACATAGTAATATTATAGTTTGAGTTGTCTATGTTAATGTGCTGATACTCTAAATTTGGATGAGCTGTAACATAGAAATTGTTATATGTTGTTAAAATTGGATTTTGTTTTAGTTTATGGACTTCACTGATGGATCTTTGTTGAATTATTTTCTTTTTCATTTAGTTATCTCATTACTTAGGAATATGTGGCCTCTTGCACACTGACAAAATGGAGCAGGCCCTAATAAGAGGACAGACTCATTTGTCAGCCTCCTAGATGATCTCATTCTCGACATCCTCCACTGTGTCTCTGGCCCCTCCTTGTTCCACTACAAATTGGTCTTTCGAGACTAGAAACTCCTCATCAACAAGTCCGACATCAATGACATGCTGGCCCGCCAGACTGTGACTGGTTTCTTCTTCGATAGGATGAAGAACACCCAACACTTCACCAGCTTCACTGGTGAACTTCCCTGCTTCTACTTCTTGCGCACGGATTGTATAGATGTCTCAAATCACTGCAACAGCCTCGTCCTATGCCTGTGGTCTTTTGCTATGGGATATTGCTGGGTCATCTGCAACCCAATCACATGGAGTTATAAGGAACTACCGGCTAGGCCTCATTATCATGCCCTATCTTTGGAGGGTTTTATTCAATTAGCTGGGGTGGCTCAATTGTGTCTTGATCCGGTAGTCTCCTCGCACTTCCATGTTGTTGATTATGTGGAAGGTGAAGATGGTATAATTGAAGCTTTGCAGATCTACTCATCTGAAACTAATACATGGCTCAGTACAGAATTTGGATAGTGGGAGGGTACTGATATACAGCTTGGTGAAGTGCAACGTGTATTTATTAACGGTTTTCTACACAATATGGCGTACGTTAGGGCTGAGGAACATCTGTGATAATTGCTGTGGATATGGAGAGAAACACATGGAAGGAAATTGCTATGCCTACTGGTAATGAAGATCATACCCAACATCAATATCAGGGTTACTTGTGTGTATGTCTCGTTGATGGTCCTCGCAATCAATGCAAGTTTTCAATGTGGATCCTTGAAGACTATGATACTAATAATTGGACATTGCAGCACACAGTCATCCTTAACAATATTTTTAGAAGCATTAATATCTGATGGGTTATGACCCACAAGTTGATTGCAGTTTACCCTGGATGGAATTTAGTTTTCTTAGCTGGTATAGGGGACAACGAATCATCACATATGACATGGATCGCAAAAAAGTTCATGCCATCCCTACCAGACACTTTCAGTATCATAGATGTCGGATTACACAGGAAGAATGTTTCCGACTAGCCTATCTTGCATATGTTCCCTTGTTATTCAATTCACTATAGCCATCAGTTGTAGATCAAGCAGAGGAGTCCATCACTTTAAACCTACGTGCCATCATATGAGGAAAGTTAAGAAAGGTGGGGCCATGCTTGTTTATTGTAATGACTTTTATAATTATTAGTTTCATTTTTATGAACTTGATGTATCAATGATGTGTGTTCCCTTGCATTTTATGTTGTAGTTGTTGATACTCTATCATACTCTGTCATACGCATTCAAAAATAAAGGGGTCAGACTTTCTTGTTGTCTAATAGGATTTCCATTAATACAACTTGCTGTAATAATACCCTTGCACGTGATCTGTGGTTGAACTTTATATCAAATTAAACTTTATCGTGCCACTACTACATATTGACAAAAATCATAACCGTCAGCGAGCACTTGACAGACTGATTGCTAGGGCTTTCAAAACAGAAGCATTCACACTTGTCCTATGAGATCAAATATGGAGTGGTTGGATAGTCTTGCGTTCGCAGTAAAACTGAAGAGCTACGTATCACCCGTGGAGCTATAGAGCAAGGCAAGACTTGTTGAGATGGACTCTTAGTAGCGTACGATTTACAACATACTGATAATAAGAATCAGCAGGGTACTATAAAGGTCAACAAAAGATAACATGCATAGGTATTATAATAGTAAGTTAAACTATTGAACATCATGATTGTCTCTAGTGAGCATGTCCTGACAACAAAATATTGCGGATCTTGCGGCGGTAACCTTGAGTAGTCAGGTGAAGATGAGTACCAGTCTGATCTGCGGATTCCATACCGACGTGCTGATGAGGCCTTGTGACCTGGGACGAACCAAAATTTTTAGATCTTATTATATGACCATAATAATAATAAAATCAAAACTGACATACCCATTATGCTTTCTCCTACATGTTTAATTATGTAGCGGTTGGATGTTCTAGCATTTGTAGACATGAACTGCCTGGAGCCAAGACTTAGGACTTGCAAGATCAAGGGACGGGATAGTCAGACCATTTCTCTTTCGTGTGTCATGGGAAAGTCCGACCATACCTTTTTTGTGTACCACGGGACAGTCCTTATATGGGCCTTGTGAAAATTGGGCCGTCCCTACTCCTAAGGGACAAGTCGTGTGGAACATGTTGACCTATATATTAGATATATATCCCCTAAAAATGGGAAAAAATATCTACCCATTGGACTTGTGCTGGCTGGGCGGCGGAGCTAGAGGCTGCGGCGGAGGATCCCCGGTGTGATGTGCTGGCTCCGGTGTCCATTTGGAGGCAGGCAGCCGGGCTTTCCCGGTGGGGCGCGACGGCATTGGTGTTCGCGTGCTTGTGTGCTGCGGTAGCAGCAGAGGCATCAGACCCGATCCGCAAGTCTCCTTTCTCCCCTTTTTACTGTTGTGTTGTTTAGCCGTAAGCTGAATTTGTAATGGTACTGTAAGTGTGATGGTTAGACTTCATTGATGGATCTTTGTTGCAATATTTTCAACATCAGTGATCTAATGACTTAGGAAAGCACGAGGCTATTGCACACTAACAGAATGGAAGAAGCCCCCAACAACAGGATGGACATATTGCCTAGCACCCAAGTACGAGCTGCAGAAGTCACTGCCGATGCATACCGTTTCCTTGTTTATAGGGTCCTCTGCATAGTTTCTTGGATTTTCAATTGAAGTCCTTTTCCACAATCTATAAGCAAATGTTTACTGCTTGGATTTCGTAGGAGGCAATGCTTCACAGAGAGCTTGCAGCTGAAATGGGATATTCTATAATGCTCGGCAATCAACTGAACTACATGACAGACGCAGCGGCCAGCACCCTAAAACTAGAACACATTCGCAAAGCCATCTTCCTCCTTATTTTTAGTGTCCTCTTCATAACCTGTTGGATTGTCAATTGAAGTCCTCTTCCACTATCTAAAAGTACTATCTAAAAGCTGATGTTGATTGCTTGGATTTTGTAGGAGACAATGCTTCCTGAACATCTTGTGGCTAAATAGGAATATTTTGCTGCGCTCCCTGAATAACTGAGCAGAATAAAAAGGCAGACATTACTAGTTCGACGAGAGTTTGAGGAGCTCAAGAGAAAGCTACTAGAGGAGTTGAGTGAGCTTCATGAGAATGTCATGCATGCTGACAAAAGAACCAGGAGCAACTCAATGAGTTCTATGAGTATGCCATGCATATCATACGTAACTCTCAATCTTCAACTCCTAGGGGCTTGGCTGGGTGAACATTTGTGGTTTGATGTTTTGGAGTCTCAGTGCTTGTGAACAATTTCCCTTGGAATCCATGTTCGTGCAGTTCTCCCAAAAAATGGTCAGATGATGTTTTCAATGTTCAGTAAAGACAATTGTTATGTTGTACAGTTTTATCTTGTTGTCCTTTCCATCAATAAAACATTCTATTATAATACAAATGGCACGTTATCTGTTGTTGAACTTTATATTAGCTGGGTTAAACTCTTGCGTCAGTAGTAAAATTCAACAACTAAGACTCATCTGTGACGCACTAGATCGAGGCAACAAACATGTAAAAAGAAGCTAGTGACTTTGATAAGAATTGTTGAACTTGCTCTTTGAAATAAGTACCAGAAATACATATCACAACAGCAATAGGCGTGTCACTATGAAATATATAGTCAGACGATTTCAAATATACAGCGGTTAGACTTTTTCAAGTGCCCAATAGCATTTCAACACAAATGACTACTTTGTTCCATGTTAGGATACAACGAGATGGGCTCCTCGTTGCTAGATGGGTGCCTGAAGATATACAATTGATGCATTGCTGTTAGTTTTTCAGCAGACTGATTTGCTACGACATTCATAACAGACAACCTTCACAATTGGTCTGATGAGATCAAATATGCAACCAGTGGACTTTATTGTGGCCGCTGTAAAATTTAACAGCTACATCTTACCCTTCACAATTGGTTGTACACCGCGGTCGCACACAAAACGGCCAAACTTGAGGTCAAAAAAGTCAAAAGAGCTACTATTTGTAACAGAAAGTATTTAATAATAATATAATTGGATTAGATCCCCTAAAAGAGGAAAAATATCTGTAGCGAGGGTCCCCGGTGTGCAGCGGTGGCTGAGGCTTCTATTTGGAGTTAGGCGGTGGGGCTTTCCACGGGGAGGCGCGAGGCGTCCATTTGGAGTCAGGCTGCGGGGCTTTCCTCGGGGAGATGCAAAGCCTTGGTGTTTGATTCGGTTCTAAGTCGTGGCAGAGGTGTCAGATCCAATCCATAGGTCTCCTTTCTACCCTTTTACTGTCCGTTTATTAATTTGGAGATTGTGTACACCTTTGATGCATACCACCATATCTCTTAATTTTAGATAGATGTGGGACGGATTTGTTAGGAGACAACAAATGGAAAGAGCTAAGCTACTGATTGTTAGTGTGATGGTTAGACTTGATTTAGCTGCTATTCTAGCTAGAGTTTTCTTTGTCTATGTGCAGCTACTCTAAATTTGGATGACCTCGTAACATGGAAATTGTTAAAGTTGCATTTTGGTATAAGATGTGGACTACACTGATGGATCTTTTTGGATTGTTTTCGACTAAATGGAGCAGGCCCCCAACAAGAGGATGGACTCAATTGTCAAAAAAAGAGGACAAAATGGTCTCTCAAAAAAAAGAGGACAAAATGGTCTGTCAAAAAAACAAGAGGATGGGCTCATTTGCCTGCCTCCCAGATGATCTCATTCTTGAGATCCTAAAGTGCCTCCCTGCCGTATCTTTTTTTCACTACAAAATGGTCTAACAACACTAGGAAGGCCTTGTCAAAATGTCGAGCATCCATGATAAGCTGGCCCGCCACAATGTGATCGGTTTCTTCTTCGATAGGGTCGACGAAACAAAGCGTTAGCTTCTACGATGTACACCCCCTCTTCAACTTCTTTCCCTTCTACACATGTCAAGTAGCTGTCTCACATTGCTGCAATGACCTCATCCTATGCTGGTGCAGTTTTACCTTGGGATCCTGCTGCTAGGTCTTCTACAATCCAGTGACCCAGAAATATAAGGTACTGTCATCTAGCCCTCATGCTCAGGTCATACTGCCGTATAGCCTAATAGCTGGTGAGGCTCACTTGTGTTTTGATCTGAAGTTCCATGCACTTCCATGTGTTTGATTTTGTGGAAAATAAAGACCGCATGTGCGAAAGTGTGCCGATCTACTTGTCTAAAACTAATACGTGGATCAGTAAGGAATGTGAATGGGGCGAGGATATTGAGCTAGAACCTAGTTAAACACGAAGTTTGTTTCTTAATGGTTATCTACACATAGGGGAAGGAGAGGGGGTGCCATGTCAGCGATCCATATGCTCCTCCACTGTACACCCTTGGATGAACCGACCTTGCAACCGCCTCAAATGGACGTCTTGGATGAAGTTTGATGCATGGGGGCATGCAGGAGGTCGGTGGGAGCAAACTGACCTAGTGGGGTCCACAAGATGGGGTCGGCCGACCCCCTCATTGGTAGGTGGGCCCGGCTGGGTCTTCTAGAAGATGTCCCCACCTGTCATGTGAAGTAGCTTGGTCAATTTTGAAATATTTGTCATGTTGCTTGCTTTCTTGTGGGCCCATGAATCCATGTGCAATGATCTTCTGCTGTTGGATGAAAACATAGGTTGATCTAAGGGTTGAATTAGACTCTAGGGACCTTGACTTGGATCATGCTCTAAGCTCAGCTCAAGGTGAGCTCATAGGGGGTCAGCCGACCCCCTCATTTGGTCCCACCAAGCTGTATTTTATTGTTTCCTAAAATCACAAGCTAGGAGTACAAGTGAACTAGTTACTGATAAAATATGCTCATATTATACTATTCTTCCTTAGAAATGAGGCATGTTGACAGTGTTTTGAGGGTGAATTTTCATGGTATATCCACCGTCAACAAGATACCCAAGCTTAACCTTTGCTCATCCCGAGCAAACAATCAAACTTAGCCTCGGTTGATCAAGTATTGTTACTATGCCCACATTTCAAGAGTACCATGTGCACAACAAAGTTCTTCTTCTTGAATGGAAAAATTAGCTATAAAAACACACCCATGTTACCTTAATCCTCTATGGGTCTTATGGCTATTCCTTTGTCTTGGGTAGTTGAAAGACAGAACAGTTTGACTTGAGCACTAACTTTCTTATTCCTAGCAAGTTTCATACCGGAGGTTTTTGCAATGTTTTTCAAAAGAAAACTTAATGTTCCTCATATGGTACTCTCATGTCGCTCAAATGGTGTATGATTCCTCACCAAGGCACAAGGTAAGATTTCCTTTCCTTATTTCATCCTACTTCTAAAAAGGCTTATGTGGATCTCAAGGTAGGGATAACAAGGAGATAGCATACTTACCTACATATGTTGTGAAGGCAAAGCTCAAATCCTTGAAGAGAAGTGTCATACCCCCAGATCAAGATGTGCAAGTGTGTGGTATATGATGGACTAGGTTGCTCCTTTATTAGGTAAAATCTCTCTTTCTACTTTTCTATTGAGATAGGGCTAGCATTTTTTTCATGGACTTTCATGTGTCCATCTACATGAATACTTATTTTGCCTAGCCCTTTTCTTGTGTCTCATCTATCAAACAATATTTAGAGAGATTTTCTAACACTTAGAGCATGGAGCAACCTATTTGGTGGAAATGGAATGCATGTTTGCACGTACTTCTAGTGTAGAAGCAGCATGTATATTGTGGCGTGCGTGTGGTCTTGATCTTAGAGGCATGAAAAGTCTCTTAACAGGGATCAACAAGATTTGACAACACTCAACACAAAGCAAATAGCCTATGTGGAAGGTTTGTACATATGTAGAGCATATATGGCTGTGGTAGGAACTTATCACCATTGAGGAACAATTAAGGTTTTGATTATTTTAAGAATAAATTCTCTGGTAATCAATCATGCCAAGAACAATATTATAGCCGCTCTTGTCTCACTATTTCATATCTCCCAACAACTTAGACTTAGTTCTGGCACTCGCAACCCACAAAGTTTCCAGGTTCATGAAGGTTCAAGAGAGCTACGTAATCCATACTTAAGGAAGCACAAAATTGTAAACTAGGCAATAGAGAAACATTGACAAAGCAACTACTCATCATTTCCATAAGGAGAAAGAGCATACATAAAGCATATATACTATTAAAAACATACAGATATTTTTGGTATTTTTAAACTTTTCCAATTTTTTTCATATGCAATAAGATAAATAACAAAAAATGCAAATGCTAAGATAGAATAATTACCTTAGTGGGTGAGAGAATCTCCCCCAAGCTTGGCTCTTGCTCACTGTGGTGGCGGATAGTGTTGGAACCATCTGGTCCAATGTTGCAGGTACTAGGCATTTTGTTGTGCCAATTGCAATGTTGCATCTTGTTCAATGTACATTGCGCCCATGTTGTTGATGAGGTCATCTACATTTGTCCTTCGAGGGCACCTCTCCCTTCGCCTTGGGCGAGGAGTGTCCTATGGACGCGGAGGCCTCCCCATGGACCCTGAAATGTCCATGGAGCTTGCCTCCGCGCCTTTTTCAACTTATTCTTCTGTAGGGCATGAGGGGCCTGCCTAGTTCATCTGAGTAGCTCGTGACATTCCTCTTGTCATCCTGTCTGTCTCTGCAACATTTTGGCCTCCTGCCTCTCGATCCAATTTGATGGTTAGTGTACAAAGCCTATACAGCTAACGTTTCTCACAAGGGAGAGGAACTTCGACTGTATGGCCAGGATATATCATTTTAAGCCCACATTTTGGACCTCTCTTAAGCATATTAGAATTAATAAAGACATTCTCATCTATAACATCGCTAGCAGATGTAATGTACTCAAAGGCATGTGACTCTGTTGAACCCCAAGTGTTGGCTATGCGAGTAATGAACGATGTGTAGTAGACGGAGTTTTCATTTTCAAAGTAACTAAGCCAAAAGTTCACTAGGAGTTTAACAGGAGAGACCTTAATTTTGTGTACCATGGCATGAAGTAGTTTAAGTTGATCATCACTTAATGTATTACCTCTAGTGCGAGGAAAAAGAGTAACATTCATCCAGTAATGAAAAAAGCGCAGAGTTGGATTATGGATTTTGGAGGCTGTGAGGCGAGAGTAATCATTGGAGCCAGAAATTGCTTTCCAAAATTCAGCTTTGTGAAAACCATCAATGGCAATGTCTAAATCAGGTTCACAATTAGGATCACATCCCAAAGAGGTGTTTAAAAGGCTGCAAGATAAATTATACTCTTCCCCAAACACACGAAAGGCTACCCCATCATTTGTTAAGTTTAAGGTGCATAGAAATTCTTGGGTAAGCACTTTTATACCGAATTTAGGAATTTGCCAAAAACCTCCCCAACCAATTGCATTAAAGACATCATTGAATTCTTTACTCATACCAGTGTGGTCCAAGAGGACCGGGTCGATGATGCCCGTGTGGTTGAAGTTGCTTCCTTGAAGGATGTTGAACTTTTGCAACTCTTCTTAGCTCAGCATGAGGCCACTCTCGAGCTCTAGCACTCTTGATGGAGGATCATAGAGTACCATCAGTGGTAGATCTCTTCCTCCTCTCTTCTCCCATGGGTTCCTTCATGAGTGTGGTGAAAGCCTTGGGAAGAACTCTCACCTACCTTGACTTCTTGAACCGTTAGAGGAATGCTTTCTTCATCTAGCTGCACAAGTGAGACAACCAAGCTCTTCCTACTACTACTATGCACAAAATTTATTTGGGTTTTTGTTTTGGAAGGCTACTACTAAACTAAACTTGAGAAAGAACTTGCAACAAAGGAGAGAAGAAGAGAGATTGTGAGAACGAGATGATTCTGGTGGTTTTGGGTGTAGAGTTGAGCTCACAATGCAGGGGTATTTATAGGGGGAGAAGGGCAAGTGGTGGACCCCAAAGGTAGGGGTCGGCCGACCCCCCATAAGAACTTTAAAATTTGAATTTGAATCCTGGCAGGGAATCTAGCAACATCCTGCAGATGCTTTTCAGACTATGTCCAAAGTGGGGGGTGGCCGGACCCTTCCCAAGGCCCCCAGCACTTCAAACAGTGTGCCATCAAGTGTCTGGTAAAGTAAAGGCTAGGTGTGCACCAAAAGTGATGTGCTTTCAGAGATTCCATTGCCTAGTGCTTTATGAAAGAGAAAAGATAAATGGAAAAAGTGGAGACATGTCTAAAAAGATTCCCATGGACCATGGGGTCACTAAAGCATGCCTAAGTGACCACCTCGTCAGCTTTGAACTGGTGGTATGGTCCCCAAAACATCCAACATGAAAAAGAGCATCTCATGCTTAAAGTGATAAAGCAAAGGACCATTTCCTTTCAGGCTTTGGCTGGAGTGGCATGTATAGGATTCCTAGGTACGGTGAATGGGAGATAGCAGGCTACTAAAGGGACCAATGTGGGGGTCGGCCGACCCCCACTTGAGTACTCCAAGGGCATCTAAGTGCTGGTCCTAAAGCAGAGCACTGAGCCAAAGTGAAAGGAGTGGCAGTGGGTCCACTGGTGGGGTCGGCCAACCCCACCAGGTTGATCCATCAGCTCAAAAGTTTATTGTAGGTTATTCTCAAGATTTTATTTATTGTTACTAAATGTTTTTTTCAAAAGTACATATGCAAAATCAAACTAAGATGCAATAAAAATAGAGTGAAAGAATTAAAAAGCAGAAAATAAATATGGGATAAATACTGATTTGCCTTACCAGTAAGGGCTCCATGTTTTAGGTCCATAGAGCAGGACCTCTCCGTCTTATTCATTCTTTGGGTGCTTTGGTTGATCTCAGAGATGGGGGCTATGATTGCACCTCTTTCTCCCACCACATTTGCTAACCTTTGCCTCGTGGTTCAGCGGGTTCTTCCTTCTTCACTTTGGCCTTTTTGGTCGACTCGCCTTTCTTGTTATTCCTTCAGTGCGGGTAGTAGCAAGGTTTGTTCTTTAGTTTTTCATCCTTTACCTGCATGTTAGCTTTATAACCATTGAATGGACATTTTACCTTCTTTCCTGGGAATGGAAATGAATTTGGCTGGATCCCACGTAGATGATAGCATTAACCATGTTGAGGAATGGCCTTCCCAGGATTACGGGGACTTCATTGTTGGACCCCATGTCCAATATAATGAAGTCGACAGGGACGTACTCATCTTGAACCTTGACTAGGATGTCTCTTGCCAGTCCCTCAGGGAACCGAATTGTTTGATCCGCTATCTATACACGAATAAATGTGGGTGCAAAGGCCCCCCAACAAATTATCATAAGTTACCTTGGCCATGATGTTGACACCCGATCCAAGGTCGTAGAAGACGTTGTGGAAGATCTATGGGCCAATCTCGCAGGTGATGGTCGGTAGGCCTGGATCGTCCGTCTTGGCCATGAAGGGTGGATCAAGAAGATAGCCCTAGTTGGAGCGCAGAGGAGGCTTACCAAACCGCCTGGTTACCAATTTAACACCTTCAATTGGGTCCTTAGGTTTCTGTGGGATCTTACCTTGCTTGAAGGATGGCACAGCTACTGCTAACTGAGCTAATTGTGTTTCTAGCATTTTATTAAAGCTTAATTGATTTTTCATGGCAGAAGTAAAGCTATCCATTTTCTCACTTAAACTTTTAAAAATCTTTTCATCAGCCATCATTTTCTCATTGATACATCCTCTACAGTGAAGACAAAAATCTCTATCAATGGAGCCCTACCAGGGTCCTCCAGCACTGCATCACCATGGAGGAAGGAAGAAAGCTGCTCAAGGATTTACACTCGGGGGCTTGCGGCCATCACGCTGCTCCAAGGACCCTCATTGGAAACACCTTCCGACAAGGTTTTTACTGGCTGACCCTAGTCTCCGATGCCATCAACCTTGTCCACTCGTGCGAAGGGCGCCAATTCTACGCCAGGCAAACCCACCTTCCAGCTCATGCTCTGCAGACGATCCCCATTACATGGCCATTCACGGTTTGGGGGCTCGATCTCGTGGGACAGTTAAAAAGACAACCAGGGCTACACCCATCTACTCATAGCCGTCACAAGTTCTCCAAGTGGATCAAGGCCCAACCATCACCAACATCTAGTTCGAGCAGGCGGTACTGTTCCTCACTGACATCATCCACCGATTCAGGGTCCCCAACATCATCATCACCGACAATGGCACACAGTTCAATGGCATGAAGTTTTTGAACTTCTGTGACCACCACCACATCCATGTGAACTAGTCTGTAGTCACCCATTCTCGAACTAACAGCCAGGTCGAGCGCGCCAAGGACATGATTCTACAAGGTCTCAAGCCTCGGATCTTCAATTGGCTAAACAAACATGGCAAAAAATGGGCCGCCGAGCTGCCCTCGGTCCTATGGAGCCTGAGAACGATGCCAAGTCAAGCCACGAGGTTCACCCTATCTTTATGGTCTACGGATCTGAGGTCGTCCTCCCCACTGACCTCAAGTACGGGTCCCCTGGACTGAAGGCCTACAACGAGCAGACAAATGTGGAAGCACTCGCAAACAACGTTGACCAACTCAAGGAGGCTCAAGACATGGCTATCCTCAATTCCGTGAGATACCAGTAGAAGCTTCGATGCAACCATGACAAGCACGTACACAAGTGGGACCTCCAAGTCAGTGACCTAGTCCTCCGTCGATGGCAGAACAACAAGGGACACCACAAGCTAACTCCACCATGGGAGGGCCCCTTCATCGTTGCAGAAGTGTTAAAGCCTAGAACCTACAAGCTATCCAACGGGAAAGGCAAAACCTTCACCAACGCATGGAACATTGAACAGCTATGTCATTTTTACCCCTAGGGCATCGAGGCTATGTCACTTTTTCATATCATGAATGAATAATAAATACTTTTGTTTACATGTTCAACTTTTTGTTCATACGCATAAGGTAGCCTCGACTCTACTTCATCAGAGTCTAGCCTCCCTCGGGGGCTACAATGGGGGGGAACCCATGAAGTCCCTAAAAAACTCGTATGTTTTTTGAAATTCAATGTCCAATCTTCCTTATACGCCTCGACGTGTGTTGTCACTTAGTCAAAAATGCTGCAAGAGTGCCCCGAGGGTCGAGGGCTGTCGAGCCACGAGATCACCTATGCCTTTGCCCTACGGTTCCTCCACTCACTCCCCCTCAAAGGGCATGACTGTGCACCGAGTTTACTAAGTAAACACATAATCAGGCTAGCAAGAAAGAAAGGGACTTAAAACTTGCAAATATATACATTAGTGCATAATGTCCTAAGGCCATCAGGGCCAAGCCATCATGGTTCACAAAATCTAACCTATTACATGGTCCTTCTTGCCTGGATTGGCTCATAGGTCGGCTTCTTCTTCGTCAACACTAGGAGGAAGGACCTCGGGCTCGAACAGTTTCGCCAGCTGACCGCCGGGCTCCTCAGTAGCCTTGATCAAGGCCCTATGCCTATCCTCGTTCTCGGCGTCGGTCTTGTTGGGATCGCAGACAAAGCCATGGGAGACCACCCCCATGTCATAGGTGAAGCCAGAGTAGACAACCGCCATCGCCCATTTCACACCAACATGGAGCACATTCTGAACTTGCTACCTCATGACCTGACTGAGCTCGTACAACCGGTTGACGAGGGAGGTCCCGCGCACTTCATCCTCGAACCCCGCTTCAGGATCAACACCGAAGTTGTCACAGACCAAGGTGATCGAGGTGCGGAGTGTGTTGGTGAACCTTGCCTTGGCCCAATAGGCATCCTAGAGAGTCTTGGCATTATCCTCAGCTTTGGTCAACTCCTCATTGAGATCTGAAATAGAAGACAACGATCAGCCCACAACAAGAGCGGCAAAGGCGAAAATCCAAAAGCTAAAGAGGAAGACTCACTAGTGGCGTGGGTATTAAGGGCCGTGTACCCATCCTTTAGCTTGGTGTACTCCTTGGCCACCTTCGTCTTCCCCACCCTTAGGTCCTCGATCGCCTTGCCAGCTAGTGCGATGGCCTCCTCCTTCTTCTAGAGGGTCTCCTTCAGCGTGGCAGGGCCTGGGCGTGGTGCCGTTCGTCTCCAACCGAGATGTTGAGGGTGTCGCGAGCTTGGGAGGACTAGGCGACTTCTTCCTCGAGCCCCTTGATACGCCTCGAGGAGTCCTTGACCTCCCTCTCGAGCCCCCAAATGCACTCCACCGATAGGGAGAGGTCCTAGAGGGCCTTCTAATCTCCCCCTGGCCCTTGGTGGCCTCCTCCTTAGCCTGGGCCGCCTCCCCAAGGCGTCCTCCTTGGCTTTCTCCACCTCTCCTCGTGCCATCGAGGCGTCCTCCTTGGCTTTCTTCACCTCCTCCCGGGCCCGAGCCAGGTCATTCTTCGCTTTCACTGTCTCGGCCCAGGCAGCCTCGAGCTGGTCTTGTAGCTTGGGGAACTGCACCCATCCACCTTGCATCATGTGGATGAACTGGGACTTGGCTTGGGAGCGCATCCTAAGGTCCTAAAAATGAAGAAGCACAAAAGACTAAGAAACTAGGAGGGAAACAACCTAATCCAACACAACAAGGAGCAGGTCACTTACCGCAAGGGCTCGGGGCATATCCTAGATGGCACTGTCGATGGCCAGCCGTAAGGTGTGCTGCAACCATGCCTTGACCTCCTCAACGTTCTCCTAGCGCTCAACCTCCATTGGGATTTGTTGGGTCTCGAAGTCGAAGTGCCTCCTGACCCGAGCAAGGAAGGTCTCCCTCGACCCTCCCCGAACGATTTGCTCGGCATATGGACAGGAAGGAAGATCCCCAATCTTTCCACTCTTCTCTCTTACGCTAACGAATAGGGGGACTCTTCTCTCCGACGGCAGTGACAGCAAAAGCAGGAAGGCAAGATGGGGACGGACAGAACCCTACCTCCTGAATTTATAGGCAGGCCAAAGGGCAACGGGCAGATCTGGTGAAAAGGCAGGTAAAACCCCACATTTAATGCCTGCACCAAACCACCTCCTCGATTTCTAGGTACAGGGGCATGATTTGAATACTTGGCCTCTAGCTGTTATCCTAGCCCCCCATGATCGCGCTGTTACGTCTCCTGCCTCAAAAGGCGCGCCCAACGGACGGGAGGAGTTTATTCACGGGCGATTCCTTCCACGGTAAGGAACGCGGGCCCTGGCCCCACATGAAAATCTCAAGGAAGCGAAGGCTGGCCCTCGAGTAGGGTTTGATAGCCGCCCTCGAGTATCTGATTCAGGGATGACTGGGGGGAGCCGACACGAGTCCCTTGCTCGAGAATGAACCCTCGAAGCCCTCTCAGACATATTCAAGGTGAAACGAACGGACAACTATGGAATCCCCTCGGAGGGAGGCGTCGAGCTAATGAACCCTATCAAATGGGATCAGAATCCATGTGTCCATTTGTTAGCTTCAATGAGAGCGCCTCCATGGCCACCTGTCGACCCCTATCAAATGGGGCACAAGCTCTCACTTGAATTTCCCGATAACAGCTCACCAGAGGACGCCGGGGCTCGCCCAAATGAGAGTAGCACTGCGCTCCATACCCCTCCTCTTGTTGAAAAGGAGCATGAGGAGGCTAGAAGACTTGAGCTTGCTCCCTAACTGCAGGACTAAAAAGCACTCGAAGGAGTTTTTCTACTCCTCCGAGGCCTCGGGGGCTACACCCGAGGGGTGCGCTCGTTTATGCCTGGTCCCCGAGGAAAGTACCTACAGCACCCAACCACCATGGAGTGTGCCTCGACAAAGAAAGCTTATACATGCCTAGAGGCTTAACCACTTGAGCACCCCACGACTAAAAGCACATAAAGCCCTCAGAGGAGTATCCTACTCCTCCGAGGCCTCGGGGGCTACCCCCGAAGGGTCCGCTCACGCGCACCCTTCAGAGAATGACAGACTCTTTGACTCCAGTTCATGAGCCTCTACGTGAGTGCCAGCACTCGCGCAGAGACTCAGGGGATACTGTGGGGCACCTGGATAAGGGGTACCCTAAACCCCAATCCAGGAGAATTAGTCCCTGAACAATTAAACCCAAATCACCAAAAAAGCCCACGAGCATACCTCGAGCCATGCTGGGCCGGCCCATGAGCAGCATCCAAGTCAAGACTGTCTCCTATTCAATGGGGAGCCTCGAATGATAGATGTTTGCCCAGGCAAATGACCCCCGTTGAAGTGATGGAGTGCATCACGGGCGGTCGATCCCCCATCAAGTGATGGATCTCCGTGCGGGTAGACGACCCCCCATCAATTGCCACTCCCCCTTCGGCTCCCCTACTTCCTGTACTGGATCCAAGGCATTTAATACCCCCACCAACTCCCGCCTAACCTCATGGCTACAGCACGGTTATAGTGATCGGGTACAGCGGTCAAATCCTCCTTTATCGCCCATACCTGGGAGATTGGTGGTTCATACTATGCAGTGACGCCATACTGAGCACTGTACACTGACAGGCGCCCCCTTGAAGTGCATTTAACAATATCTGTACCGCATTTTCCAGGGCTTGGCCTTATCCGTTCGGGCCTCGAATCCCCTCTGCCACCCCTCGAGTCGGACCTCAACACCTCTGGTCAGCGCTCCAACAACTCTGACGTGACGTCTATAGGGATTCGCACGCCCTGCATGGGCACGGGTCTTTCACCAACCACCTACGGGCGTCATTGTGACACACATCAAGGACAGCCATCAACTCTAAGCATGTCGCTACAGGGCAAGCCATACCTGGTGCACGCCTCTACAGCGGCTATGACATGAACGATATCAACCCCTCGACGTCACCACCTACGACAACTCTAGGGTTCCTGTACACCTGAGCCTCCCCTTGGCCTATAAAAGGGGATGCCAGGGGCCAGTTTTGGGGGCCGAACAACAATCAAACAATCATCGGACAACACTTAAAGAAATCCAAACACTCGAGCAGTAGGGCCAAGGCATAGCGCTTCTAGATTTAGGCCTTGCTCGCCACCCCGAGTTCGCATGCACTCGCTTGTATCCCCCTGTACAAGCACCTCGGTGCAAGATAATACAAGACATCTCTCCCCTCGCTGGACGTAGGGCCTTCTTTGCCCGAACCGGGATAAAAGTCGTGTATTCTTCTTGCATCACCATCCAGATTAGGGAGCACGCAGCACGTACTTACTTGTTGTGCTAGGCCCCCGGGGTCAAGACACTGACACTTGCAGTTTCAAGAGCCAGTATGGACCATGCACTGCGATGGAGCGTGGTGCTCGGCCGGAGCTAGCATTGCGACAATATTGACACTGTCACAAGGACCGAAGCATTATCGAGGCTGTAATTTCTAACAACCAATAATACAAGCGAACATGAAGCAGTATTACTCGCCCTGAGGAAGCTGAGGGCGCTAGGTGTGTGGAGGTGCATTATAAAGTCAGATTCGTAGGTCATTGTTGGCTATGTTCAAAAAGACTATACCATAAGAGAGATTGACCTGATAAAGTATCTTGCAACGGTCAAATGGATGCAGAAGCATTTTCTCGGCTTCACCTTAAAATACATACCTAGGGCCAAAAACACCGAAGCTGATGAGCTCACAAAAGCAGCTGCCCAAAATACTCCGCTGCGACCGGATGTCTTTTTCTAGTCTCTAACAATCATGGCCATCAAAGAAGAAGAAGATCAGTCGATTGCGGTACATACAATAGCAAGAGATGACTGGAGAGCACCTATATGGGCATTCTTGACCGGAACTTATGATCCATCATGAAAGAAGGAAGAACACTGAATACAGTCCAACACAAAGTAGTACTCAATCATAGGTGAAACTTTGTACAAAGAAGGGGTGGTCACACCCAAGCTAAAATGCATCAGTAGCGATGAAGGTGTTCAGCTGTTAATAGAAATACATTTGGGTAGGTGTGGTGCGCATAGAGGACCACACAAAATAGCATACAGAGTTATGAGGCAGGGGTTCTACTAGCCAACAGTAGCCAAAGACACCAAGCAAGTAGTTAAAACATGCCGAGCTTGTTAAATGTTCACGAAAAAGCAGAGAGCATCGCAAGTCCAACTTCGCCCATACACCCAACCTGGCCATTGCAAAGTTCGGGTGTTGACATCGTAGGTGCAATGCCTCCAGCACCGGGAAACCTGAAATATGCAGTCGTTTCACTTGAATACTTCACCAAGTGGATTAAAGCAAAAGCGCTAGCAAAAAAACCTCTGGTACCCTAATCTGCTTCATATGGCAAAGAAGAGTCTGCAGATTTGGCGTCCTGGCCTACATCACTATCAACAACAGAACTCAGTTTGATTCACCTCAATTTCGAACCTTCTACCAGGAGCTAGGTATCAAACTATCCTTTGCTTCGGTCAATCACCCCAAATCAAATGGTGCAGTTGAAAGGGCTAATGGTGAGATCTTCAGAACTGTATCCAAAATACTTGAAGACAATGAAGAGAAGGGCAAATGGGCACAGGTTTTGGTCACCATAGTATGGTCTCACAATGTTTCAAAGTAAAGAGCAACTGATTTTACTCCTTTTAGGTTGTTATTCGGTGAAGAAGCTATCACTCCATAAGAGATGAAGTTGGGCTCATTCAGAACCGAGATCGCAGCAACAACACCGATCCAGAAGTATGTGGAACTCAAAACATCAGAGCTTCACAAGCTCAAAGTGGCAGAGAACCTTAACAAATACCATCAAGAAACAAAGAGCTAGAGAGACAAGAAGATCCTCAGAAAAGATATCAACCCCGACAACATGGTGCTCATTCGGCACCCGGACAAGCAAGGGAAGCTACAATTGCAATGGTATGGCCCTTTCATCATGGCCAAAATGATCAAGCCAGGCGTATATACTATAATGAACAAAGAAAGTGTCGAATATGCGTATACCTAGAATGCGGACAACCTCCGGCGTGTTTACCCATAAGATAGAATCTATCCGAAATGGGTTGTAATTTTCTTTTTCTTTTGTATTCAACAAAACATTAAACGCATTTGGGGGTCTGCGCTCTTTTTCCTCATTGGGGAAGCCTTTTCGAAGGTGTGAGGTTTTAGGCAGCCCTTTGTACCCCTATTTTAAGCTATATGCAGTTCCCCAAAGAATTTTGTACTACAAACATGCAACACCAAAAAGGAGCATGACATAAGTTGTCTGTCCCAATATTCGGTAGCACAAAATCAGGTTGCAAGCAACCAAAAAAAGCACCAAAAATGGTCGCCAAAAGATGCCAGCCAAAAATGGCCAACAAAAGACTTCAGCCAAAAAGCTGAAGCATCGTGCAAAGTGCACAAAAACAGGCACCGAAAATGGTCACCACAAAATGCCAGCCAAATATGGCCAACGAATGAACTCAGCAAAAAAGCTGAATAACTGCGCAGAAACGCGTAGAAGGGGATACCAAAAATGGATCCTAAGGACGCCGAATATGGTGTCCATTGTGCTGCAATTGGCTCAGTATACATATCAATTTATTCATTTCATTCCTCAACGAAGGTGGCATTGCCAAACAACCCTCTTCGTAATAACATTACCTGGTGCAAAAGATATGGCAGTATCCACAAATTAATTGCGGCAGCAGGGCAATCAAGCTTGCGACCTACTACTTGTACATGAAAGTATGTAATCATCAAAGCATAGCCATTAAGATTTGATCGGTGCTCCTCAACCCATACCCAAATCATATTATAAAAGGAGGCTATTGTGCCTCAAAGCAAAGCAGATAGGCAACAACATGTCAGTCTGGCTTTACTAGGATGTCTCAGCTTAATATATAAGATTCGGTTAGGGAATCGGTAGGCATGAGAGGATTCATGAATAGTGGTGCTAGGTGAGTGACATAAAAAGCGAACTTCATAGCCTCGTATAGAGAGCCAAGCTTCAGGGGTGCAGAAAAAGGGTTGACAGTAGCGAAATTGAATTTAGGTGTACTAGCAAGATATCTCTCAAGAGTAGCAATAGCCGAAAAAACTCTAGCATCCCAGGATTGGCCTGCAAAGTAACAAGGTCAATCCTAGTGTAATACCCAGTTTTAAAAACAAAACCAGATATACTCTATATGTGAGTCCTAGGAGTCAATTCCCACATATAGCTACAAGTAAAGGGTAGTATCAGTAAACAATGCTAGATATGTAAAGTACTAACTATAAGAAGGATATACCATTAGGTAACAATCAGTGGAAAGACAACTCTAATCTTCAGGTAAGGACTCCACTCCACTGGATCCAACTGACTGGTTGATCATAAGCCTAAACATCTCCTGAGTTAGTGGGAAATAGCAAGAGTGAGTCCATGTCGAACTCAACAAGTATAGTGGGGGTTTATGAGGCTCAAGAAGCTGACACGGTTTGACTGCATTTAGCTTTTTAGTGTGTGTCAAGTTTTAGCAATTAGCAACAAGGTAGTAGTGAACCCATAACCACATGATCAAGTAAACAAGATTAAGAATATGATGAAAATAACATTAAAATGTAGCACACTTTAAGTTAATGATCCATTCCATATAAGTCTCCAAGGCCACTCTTTCCGTGAGCATGGACGATATATCGGTTTAAAATCTGTGCAGAGGTGTACACTTTCACTACGGATCATGATTTTCAACACTTTGGGATCGCGACTCCCGCAACACTAAAAACCATATAAAGCCACTCATAGGTTCATCTAACAAGCTAGGGCTGCAGGGACATCGGATGTAGGAAGTCCCTCCTCCCAATATGGCACATCCCAGTTATAACACATATTGGAGAAGCCATCCTATACCCAACTCGCAGATCCTCTAACTCACTAGAAAAGGTCCTATGAACAACTAGAGCCAGAGCCATATAGCCCCCATAGCTGTACATTAAATCCCGGATGATCACTTATAGTTTGGATCTTATTGAAAACCATCTTTAATCCTTAGTTGCATAGTCATTAATCAAGTTACGAGATCATGGTTATAAAACACTAGCAATAACTACCCATATGCATCATCCCCAGTTATCAAGGTAAACAGGTAATCAAATACTAGGTATTCCTAACATGGTAACAAAGAGACACACGCATATGATTTTAGTGTGTATAGTGAATAGGTAACAAGGATGGTCCCAACTATACTTACCTTAAGACTTGCTTTACCCCCAAAGCAGTGTGCTTAGAGAAACATCATCTTTATCTTCCATTCTACAGCTTTTGATCTTCAACTTCTAGATCGTCAACTTCTTGTAGATCACCAACGTAAAGCTCACCGATCGGACATAATCGTAGAACACCATACAAGCAATCAGTGGTGAAGATGAAAGTCGAGGCAGTCGGAGGTGAGCTAACGGTGGCGTTTTGCGGTAGCAATTCAGCACAAGATGAGCATAATTGATCAAAATCAAGGATGTCGGTGTGTTTAGGAGATCAAGCTCGAGCTAGAGCTTCTGCTTACGGCGACAAAAACCCAACGGTGCCAGCGAATTCGAAGCTCGGTGGTGGCAGCGGGTTAGGGTTGCGACAGCAGCTAGAACTCAGGCCAGGGCAACTGTGGCGCTAGGGTTAGGGGTGAGGGTCAAGGCGGCGCTCGGGCTCAGTATTTAAGGCTCGAGTGTCTTGGAGTACACGACGGAGTGACGCAGGGTCGGAACGAACTCGGGCGGCGGAGTCCGATGTGGTTACAAGGTACGAGATGACTCAGCGGCCCTACATGTCGGTGAGCCAAGGCGCGGGGTCGGGCTGTCAGCCAGGCAGAGAGGGAGAAGACAGCGCGGGCGCACAGCGGCTTGCTGGGCCTATGGCCTGCCGGCCCAAGAAGGAGGATTGAACGGACCACAGCTGAGAAGAAAGGCCTTCGGGCCAAGAGGGAAAGGGAAAGGGAGCAGGCCAACTGGGCCTCTCGGGCCAAAAAGGAGAAAGGGTGAAGGGAGGGAAAGAATTTGCTTTTCTTTTATTTGAACCCTTTTTCAAATGCATTTTCAAAAGGATTTTGAAATCCAATTCAATTCCAACCAAAACCAAACATCACAAAATGATTAATGCACCAGCATGAATGCACAACATGCTTCTTGACCTACTTTTGATTTACTTTTATAAAAAATATTATTTTCCCTAGGTTAAATACTCACCAAAAATGCAAAATTAAATCATTTTGACTATTTCAAAATCATGCAAATTTTAGGGTGTTACACCTAGCTACCACAGTACCATCTTCATGTTGAAGCAAACCAAGTCACTAGGCTCGATGAGGTCCTCGCAAATAGCCGAAGGAGCATACAAGGAAATCAGCCATTGGACTCTAGCATCATGAGGTTCGTTGTGCAAAAGAGCATGCAGCATCAGAAGCACCAGGTTACCATGTGGAAGCGCTTGGCCATTGCAATGTTCCAGCCAGCAATATCGTGGCAAAGATTATAAATAGTGTGATTAAGCGGAAAATATGTATTGTGGGAAACATGTGAATGGTGCACGATAAATAAAAACACGCATCAGTTCCTGTGCTGAAGGGCTCATAACTCATAACCAACCTATTCAGCTAAAAAAGTTGGGGGGATGGCGTTTTAAATTTTGCCTATACATATTCGGTAAGAACAAAACAGCCAAAGGGCTCAGAGCTCGCAATAAACCCCTTCAACAAAAAGTTAGGGGGACGACATTTTTAGATTCGTTGGCTAGCAGTCGGTCTTCCACAAATAGCCGAAGGGCTAGAACGTATGACTGAACCGATTCAACTAAAAAAGTTTGGGGGGACGGCGTTTACAAAATTCTCCTATGCATATTTGTTGGTGCTCCTTATTGCATAATTTTCACTTCCAACTTTATAATAAAACGAACTACAACTTAGCAATAGGGCTTATGTACTATCATATTCCATAAGTTTTGGTGAGTTAGTCATTTTCAGGACACAACTATAAATAAAGCAAGTATATGGAAAATTTGTACCAAAAGGCGCCTTCTAGGAAAGCGTATAGTACCAAGGGGGAGACAAGCAGCCCAACCAAAGCATTTTTGGACCAAAGACTGAACATGGCTGCGATCCAGGTCCATTCCACAATCCACCAGCCAAAGATGGTGGTGAACCAAGATGAAAGTGGGCCGCTCGGTGCAGGTGGTCCAGCAGGTGCACCCGAATGTCGGTTCAGGCCCAGCTTCCTAGAGGCGGTACATTCAATGCCAACGGAGGGCGGTGCACTGTGGGTTTTCCCTTTCTACCCCCGAATTGACCTCCGCACACTATAAGAGGAGGGGAAGAGAGAGGAAGGAAGAGCGGAGGCGAGCCGGCTTGTCGGGTTCTCCTTCAGTTTGTACCTCTACGGAGCCGACTCCTTCATGAGTAACATCCGCATTCTTTCTTTGTAATTCCCTAGTGATATATTCGATTAAAGTTTAGTGCTTACTTGCTTGCTTACGGTATCTCCGCTCGACCAAGTGCTTTAGTCTAATTAAGACATCAGACTAGAGTAGTAGCCGTTAGCGTAGACGTGGTGTATGGGCTAGCAAGTTACCTAAGTTTGCGCCCAACCCAACGAATAGTTGTGGTAGCCTCAGGGGTGACAGAACCGACAAGGCCTTTGTATTCCACCATGTTCAGGTTGATGTTTCCATAGAGCTTTTGGCTGCCTGACCCCGGTTACCTCTTCCTAGTCTTTTCGAGAACCAAAAAGGAACAGCTGCTCTGAAGTGAGTGAGTTCAGTAAGCCGAGAATTTAGTTATCTAGTGACCTTGGACTGAGCTTAGAAAACCCTCTCGCCGTACAATAATGTCTTTCTACCTTCTTCTCTTGGATGTTCTTGTTTCTCTCTAGTACACTTTGTTCCATATGGAAAATACGATACCCTGAATACTTCTGGGTGAAAGCTACAACGGTACTCCATGCGCTTACGGATTTATCTACTAACGCTAAGAAATACCAACAAGCTTTTTGGTGTCGTTGCTGGGGAACGGTTGTTGTTTTAGAATCGAACCAAGTTCATCTGTGTATCCTTTTTATTTTCTTTTACAAGAAAAAATATATGCACCATACCACTACCACTACCATCACTACCACATGGATTCCACTCCTATCATTAAATATTCGGTTCCAAAGGGCGATTCGTTGGAACCTCCACCATCATCCCATCCCATTTTTCAAATAACCTTCTCCGGGCAACAAGATGAAAATCCTTATACCCATGTTCGGGAATTTGAGCACTTGTGTTCTTGCCTAATTTTTTTGTCATGACACAAGAAAGCCTTAAATGGAAAATGTTTCCATTATCTCTTTTGGGAAACGTGAAACAATGGTATGCTCATACCGTAGGAGGTGTTCACGAAAATTAGGGTGAACTTAGAGACAAATTTTGTCTCGCTTTCTTCCCTCTTTCTAGAGTTGCCACTCTTAGAATAGAAATTCTTACCTTTCAACAGAAGGAGAAGGAGACTCTAGGAGCAGCCTAGGCTAGATTCATGAATCTTATAAATACAGGCCCAAACCTTTCTTTGCCTAACCAAGTCCTCCTGCATGACTTCCATCTTGGTCTTAGCAAAGAAGCTTCTCTCTGCCATGACATATCTTCTGGAGGCTCATTTGTGCACATGTCCATTAGTGAAGGGAAGTTGTTTTGGAGAAAATCCTTAAGAACACTTCCTACACTGGTATATATGATGATCTTCCTAAAGAAACAACGGAGTCAAGCCCCGACCAAAGAGAGGAGGCACCTATAGCCGAATTTGAATTTTTTCTAATCCTTCTCATAATTCGGTTGTTGTGGAACCTTCCATTGAGGGGACACACCACACCTTCACCATCATCTTATGCCTCAAATTTTTGTATGAGACATCAAAAACATTCCCAAGACATAGAGGGAGGATCAATTCTGGTGGAAGACATTTGTACCCCTTTGCCGTCTATGCCGACACTCGATGTCTCATCCAAATCTGTTCTTAATCTTAGGGGTGAGGTTATGTCAATCTCTGCAATAACCATGAACTATCCTTATGTTGCAGAGGATTCAAATAATTGTGAGAAAGAGAAACCTCCCCCTAAGACAAAAGATTTTATTGATGAGCATGGAAGCTATTTCTTAGCAGCCCCATTCATTCCATACTCATATGGAAAATCTACCAAAAAGATCTATGACTCAGCTTTCACATGCAGAATCCACAAACCCTTCTTGGTCCCAGTCCACAAAATTTTTGAAGGGGTTGTTGTAGATGCCTTTTTCTATCATAAGTTTTGCAAGTGTGAAGGGCAAGTTGAGGCTTGGAAGCGAAGGACCATTGCAATGGTGAAGCTTGGGCAAGACTTGGCGCCGATGGACCAATGCAATGGAGAAGAACAAGTGAAGTCAAGATTGATGGACCAAGATAGTCATGTGATGATGTGAAGTGAATCATATCATTTGTTGATCATGTCGTGCATGCATTGCATGGGCACAATGGAGATGAAGGTGGAAATGGAGATGCACAAGGCAAAGGTATAACCTAGGGTATTTCATTTCACCAATCATAAGGTGTGTAGCAAAATTGATGACCAAACTTAGGATTGATAGGCCATACTATCAAGAGGGGCAAATAAGTTTGCATATCGATCATCTAGTGCCACTTGAGCGATCTAACATTGCGATGTTGCTAGGATCGAGTGGCGTTGTGAGATCAAGAGAAAATCATTTGAAAATGCTAACACACATGCACATGGTGATGGACACTTGGTGGTGTTAGCACATTTGCATATGTGGATGAGATAGCGTTTGTCGGCGGCGTGAAAATGTGGTTTTGCATGCGCCGGACGCATCCGTGGAGGAGCGTCGGACACGTCCTATGCGTTGTGGATGGGGCAGTGGTGTAAAAACATAGTTTTACACATGTTGACACATCCATGGAGGAGCGTTGGATGCGTCCTTTGCATTGTGGCTGATTGTGGCTTTGGAACTGAGCATTAGACGCGTCCTACACGTTGAATGGAGCCATTTGGAGGGTGTGCCGGACACTGCGTTCGCCGGTGTGCGCCGGACGCCTGACTCCGCGTCCGACGGTGTCCGATGGTTGGATTTTAAATGCACGTGATTTTACAAAGTGTCGGACGCGTCCTGCCATGAGCGTTGGACGCATCCAACGTGTGTATTTCAGGCAGTTCGGCATGGAGGTTTGGCGCACAAATTTGTATAGCATCGGACGCATCCGGTGTAAGGCGTTGGACACGTCCAACACCCCCAAAAAGTGTTCCAATGGCTCTTTGAGGAGAGCAATGGCTAGTTTAGCCCTTGGGGCTATAAATACATGGTGTGGCCAGGCATGGCCGGGTGCTGAGCACACTTCACCCTTGGTGGGTTGTGTTGTGGTGCTTGGGAGCCCTCTAACTCACATATGCTTGATAGGAGATCATTCGATAGTGTGAGTGAGCGATTCTAGTGCGTTTGCTTTGAGAGAGAGCATCGTGTGGCACTAGGTGTTCATGTTGCAAGCTTGTGAGCTTGTTACTCTTGGAGGTTGCCACATCCTAGACGGCTTGGTGGTGGAGTCTTCATGAGGCACGCGACGGAGATTGTGCAGTGCTCCGAAGGTTGACTTGTGAGACATTTTGTGCTCACCTCACGGGGATCGCAAAGATTAACTCTAGTGGATTGCCCGTGTCATTGAGTTACCTCACTCAACACAGTGGCGTCTTGTGGTGCTCTTGAGGGAGCTTGCCTTGCGAGGCAATTGGCTTGTGAGTCAAACCGGAGAACCACTTGTGTGTGGGTTCGCTTACGGTGCTCTTGCGAGAGCGTGCCTTGCGAGGCCTTGACTTGCGAGTCAAGAACCGGAGGAACCACAAGGTGTTGGTCGACACAACTAGATGTAGCTTGGTGGCAACCAAGTGAACCAGGTGAAAAATCACCGTGCCATCTTGTTCCATACTTTGCTGTGGTTTGCAATTCTCTTCATGAGCTTGTATTTACTTTTCTTTATATATATAGCTTGTGTAGTTGCTTTCTTGTGTTCATGCTTGTGTAGCTAGAATTTTATCTCTCGCATTGCTTAGTTTGTGTAGCTAAGTAATTGAGCTCTTGGGTTTGGCTTGTGTAGCCTTGTCCTTGAAGCATCTAGTGAGCATAGGTTGGCTTTGTGCTTTTTCTTATTAGAATTGTGTAGGTGCACCCTCGGTTGTTAAAGTACTAGTTGCTTAGGTTTGTGTGACCTTGCAAACTAGAATTGATTAGGAGTGCATAAGCTAGTTGGTACCTTATTTTCTTATTTAGGATCTTCTACAAGGTACATCTAGAGTCATAGTTAGATGGGTGAAGTTTTGGCTAGACCATTTAGTTTAATTACATAATTATATTGGTTAGCCGGCGTGATTAGTTTTAAAAAGGACTATTCACCCCCTCTAGTCCGCCATCTTGACCTTACAAGTGGTATCAGAGCTAGGTCTCTCATTTTAGTGGTATTAACCAACCCGAGAGGATGGCGACTAGTGGGATAGATGATGCTTGTTCATGTGACACATATTTTTGATGGCACACACTTTGCACGGTGGAAACACCATATGCTTGATCATTTTTGTGCCATGGGACCTAAGGTCTGTTTGGTTGTCACAAATGGTCTCACCCATGTGTTGGATAAAGAGAACCTCACCAAAGCTCAAAAGGATCTCTATGCACTTGATTTAAATTCTCTCTTGTATCTAATCAAATCATTGAGCTTTGATGTGTTTGATAAGGTGTACACTAAGGTGTCCACACATGTGTTGTGGGATCAAGCACACCTATGGTGATGCCTCCACATGGAATGATGGCAATTACAAGGAGGATGAGGCCAAGGTGGTGGCACATGAGGATGTTGAGCATGATCACAATAAGGTTGTTGTGAAGGATTGTTGCACCTCATGGTCTAGTGATGATGATGATCTATCTACTCCAAGTTCACTTGACAAGATGGATGATGACGCCTCAAGTCATGCAAGCAATGATTCTACCCCAAGCAAAATTGATGGTGATGATGGTACATGCTCCAATGATGATTCTACAACAAGCTCTCCTACATCATCATATTGCTTCATGTCATAAGGTGAGACAAAGGTATCAAGTTGCAATGTGATTGGTCATGCTTCATATGATGAGCTTGTTAGTAGACTTGCTAGCATGACCATGTCTTTAGAAAATGATAAAGCTAAATCAATGAAATTGGAAAATGAAAACTCATTTCTAAAGAATACATGTGAACAACAAAAGCATCTACTTTATGTCAATACTTGCTCACATGATGTGCTAAAATTGGCTCAAGAGAAACTTAGTGTTGCTCATGATAACTTGTTGCAAGAACATGTTTTTCTCACTAAGATGTTTTTCAATTAAAATATTAAAACTAGTGAGAGTTCATCACATGGGTTGAATGATCAATCACATATTGTTGCTAACCCTTGTGATGTAGGCAAGAAGCATGTATCCACATCTCGTCCGTGTTCTTCACAATTAGATACTTGTTCTACTTCTATGTCTTGTGAGACTAACCTTTTGAAGGAGAACAATAAGCTCAAAAATGAAGTGAAGAACTTGAGGAACATGCTAGAGAGGTGCTACAACTCAAAAGTCACCTTTGAGCATATACTGAAGAATTAAAGATACTACGGTGACAAGTGTAGCATTGGCTTCAACAAGGGCAAAGGCAAGATAATGAAAAACCAAGAAGAAAAAGATAAGCTATCTCATTTTATGTGCTATCGGTGCCATGAAATGGGACAATTTGCTAAGTATTGCCCAACCAAGAAGCACCAAGTTGAGCCAAAAGCAAAGCCCCAAGACGAAGTCAAGATCAACCATGAAGAAAAAGATGATGACTTGAAGATGAAGAAGAAGAAAACAAGAAGGGGTGGAAGAGCTTATGCAAGGAATCCAACTCATATCTATGATGCCAAGATGATGATGAGCAATACTCAAGAAAAGAGAAATTTGGCTCACATCAAGTGCTTTGAATGTGGAGACATGAGACACTTTGCCTCAGGATGTTCTACAAAGCTTGAAAAGAAGGCTTAAGCAAATCATGAGAGGCAAGGCAATGAAGAGCATCACAAGAGCAATGAAAAAAAGGCTCTACCAAAGAGAAGATGCTATTCATGTTGGGAAAGGGGACACTTGGCTCATTCATGTCCTCTAGGCTTTGCCTAAGTATGTTACAAGTAACTTGAGAGCGAGTTTGTGTACCATCAAAAAGTGGATGAATGTTTGTAGGTACCATGGCGTTGGAGGCTTGATTCAATTGATTTCATATTGTTCATCATATGATTGACTCAAGTACTAAAGCCTATTGAAAATCTCAACCCAATGCCAAGTCATGACAAGTGAAGTCCAAAGAGTTTCAAAATACAAGTGCAAAAATCAAGTTGTGGTGATTTTTGGTTGCTTTCAAATATTTGAGTAGAAGCTTGCTATTGATGATCATGAACTATCAAGTTATATCTTTACTTCATCTAATTTATTTGGGTGCATATGAGTTGATTGAATTTGATATATATGCATATGTTGCTTGCTATAAGATGATTGAATGGATTAATTGTCTAGTAGTCAAATTTGAATTAGTTTGGATGGATATGATCACAAGATGACCTTCAGTAAGTGGTTTAAATGGATTTATGTCTTGTGTTGGTATTCAAACAAGTTGATATCAAATTTGATTCACTTTTGATTAAGCATAGCTCAATTGATTAGATCTGTCCAAAATTCCAAATCTGAGCTAGCTGAGAAAACAGCCATGATTGATGAAACAAATCTATTTGGATTGGCTTGAAATTTGGTATTCATGCTCTACACTTGCCGTACAAGATTTTGTATAAATTTCATGAGAACTGGATAAGGATCACTTCGGTTTTGAAGTAGATTTTGTCAGCTATAGTGCTGCAGTTTTCAGCATGTAGCAGTGTGGGAAGATGTGAAACCTGGTAGCAATCTACAAGGCCAATGAAGCTCAAATATTTACAGCTGCTAGAAGACTTAGTATCACACATGTCCACCAAATTTCATGGTATTTAGATCTGCACATTAGGAGATATGAATCATTCTTTGAAGGGTACAGAATCTGCTAGAAAAGTGACATTCATTGGATTTATCAAGAGTCACTCAAATTGAAAGGTCCTCAAGTTGGATTCATGATTATAAGTGGTTGAGGAACCTACATTTGGTTTTGAATTGATCTAGAAGCATGACAAGTAATGAGTACAAGATATTTGATTGAGAACTGTATTTGGTACTCAATTTGGTACTCAAATTGAAGATCAAGATCAAACTCTAGGTGAAGATGGAGTTTAAATCCTAGTGACAATTGAAGATCATTTGGAAGAAAAAAAGGAGTTAAACAAGATAGAGAAGGACTTAAAAGAAGATCTCAAGGTCACTCATCATGTTAAGTCCATGGATCAATCAAACGAAGGAAATTCAAGTGAGTGTCAAGGATGGTTCTTGGAGAGAGGTCACTTCTCCCTAGAAGAGGGGCTTGCCACCCATGAGTGGGTAAACCAAGTGGGATACCTGGAAGGATCATGAAAGTGGTGATCTAAGAATTATTGGAGATCCTTAGTTGAAGAAATCAAAAGGGTTGATCAAGAAAGCAAGCAACACCCAAAAGGAGAGCAATACAATGGCAACTTAAGTGATAATATAAGTGGTATTCTCTCATGCGAGCTATTCAATAGGATAAGCAAGCCAACCACAACAACAAAGAGTGCACTTGATCATAAGTGGTTATCAATTCATATGGATGAAGTATGTAATTCAAATTGGTATCTTTTGGCCTTCATCAAGCTTAAAATTGGACTTCACATTGCTATTGGAGTAATGAAGTTGAAATATAATGACTATCCTCTACTCCAAGATAGCAAAGGTATCATTGTAATGTGCATGATCATCTCATCCCTTACTAGTACGCGGTTAGTGCATATAGTACATGCTTATTAGGATCATGCATAACAAATGAAAGTTTATAATTCATAGTCTACCACTATTGCATGATTGATTGAATGATCTAGTGGTACGAAGATGAATTTGTTCATGAGCTAGTGAACCTAGTACT
Source organism: Bothriochloa decipiens (assembly GCA_023333625.1). Taxonomy (NCBI): domain Eukaryota; kingdom Viridiplantae; phylum Streptophyta; class Magnoliopsida; order Poales; family Poaceae; genus Bothriochloa; species Bothriochloa decipiens. The sequence goes on along the minus strand of CM041632.1, from coordinate 35,782,870 downwards.
TGTTCTATTTTGAATTGCTTATAAGTGACAATTACAACATTGGCAAGATAACCCTTCTAGTGAGGTGTGAAGAAGCTTGTCATTGGTTCAAACCAGACTTGAAAGCTTATAGGCAAAACATTTTAGTTCAAATCAATAAGAAAGAAGCTCATGAAGATGTCAAATGTTCAAGAGTCGGTTATAATTGACAAATCCAACAAGTGGTGATCACAATGCTAGCCTTACAAGATATGTCTAGAACATCACATTCCAATGTTCACATGATATATAAGTGGTATCTAGCACATCAAGAAGGTGTTTTCCACAAGTGATCCTCAACTTTAAGTGAACAACTCAAGTCAAGAAAAGCTACCCTCACTTACAAGTTGGTTGATCCATGCTTTGACATAGGGGGAGTTGCCCCAACTTATTCAAAGTCAAAGATTCAACAAGTAGACTACATGTGGTAATTCTAAGTGGTTTTCATGCAACTACATGTGGTATTTACAAGTGGTGTCATTCCAACATATGGTGTTGACCATCAAAAATGAAGATTTAAGACTCAACCATCTATCCAAGTCCAACACTTTGCATCAAAAGGATTCATTTTACAAGTGGTCTAAAAGGCTACTCTTCACGTGGTATCACACTTACATGGTTTCGTGAGACACATTTATGTGGTATCTCATGTGATATTTGAATGCAGACCTTTTATGGTGATTGATGACAAACGGAGAGAGAAATGTATGAAGATATGCGAGAAGCATATTCTAAGAGAGAAAAATTGGATAAATATGGAAGAAGGCATGTACATGGACCAAGAGGGAGCAACATTGAAGAATGGAGGAGGATCAAAAATTCTTGGATAAGAGGTGGACACAAGTAGGGGGGAGTAAGCTCATGAACTTGGTTGTTTGCATTTGATATGTGCATATTCATGTGCTTGCTTGCATTTGCATAAGTTTTTAAACTCAATATGCAACACTTGTGTGGTGTATGCTAGTTGTATAACTTGTTTGATGATTTGATAACTAGCATGCATAGGATGGTTTAGCTAGATTCATGTGTTCTTTCACATGGTACTAGAACCTTACACAAATGTTGATCTCATGAGGTATCTAGTTTGTTTCATGTGATATCTAGCTAACCATAATGCTAAGGATGAACTCAATAGTGCAACTCCAATTGGTATATCACGCTTCAAAGGTTTATCCTATATACCTTAGCATCACTTAGTAGTGCTAACTCTCCCGAAATTTCCATATTTATCCATGTGCACAAGCTTGAATTCAAATCATTGAAGCACACATGTAGGGGGATCTATCACTACCAAGTTGACTTTTTGGTACTTATCCATAGAGTATAAAATTATTAAATTCCTTATCTTTGTATAGTTTTCATCAATTACCAAAAAGCGGGAGAATGAAAGTCCCGTGTTTGGTTTTGGTAATTGAGTGACAACTTTAGGTGGACTAATGTGCTTATGGATGAGACACACAGGATTAGTCCATAGGTATGTATATGTGACCGAGATGGTGAAGATCAAGGCAAGGCTTGGCTTGATGTACCGTTTGAATGTGTGAAGGGAAAGTCAAGGCTTTGAAGTGAATGACCATTGTGATGGTGAAACTTGAGTAAGACTTGGTGAAGAGCAAGTAAGGTCAAGATCAATGGACTGACTCAACGGTGAAGAGCAAGTAAGGTCAAGATCAATGGACCAAGAAGGTTGCATGATTAAAGGAGCTTATTGCATATGAAACATGACATGGAGTCATGTGACCTAAGCATGGTGAAGATCAAGATGAGGCTTGGCTCAAAGGACCAGTTGCAAGTGTGAAGGGAAAGTTGAGGCTTGGAAGCGAAGGACCATTGCGATGGTGAAGCTTGGGCGAGACTTGGCACCGATGGACCTATGCAAGTCAAGATCGATAGACCATGATGGTCATGTGATGATGTGAAGTGAATCATATCATTTGTTGATCGTGTCGTGCATGCGTTGCATGTGCACAATGGAGGTGAAGGTGGAGATGGAGATGCGTATGGCAAAGGTATAACCTAGGGTACTTCATTTCACCGGTCAGGAGGTGTATAGAGGACCTGATGACCGTATTTAGGACTGATAGGCCATACTAGCAAGAGGGGCGAACGAGTTTGCATAATGGTCATCTAGTGCCACTTGAGCGATCTAACATTGCGATGTTGCTAGGATCGAGTGGCATTGTGAGATCAAGAGAAAATCCTTTGAAAATGTTATGAAAATGCTAACACACATGTACATGGTGATGTACAATTGGTGGTGTTAGCACATTTGCAAATGTGGATGAGATAACATTTGTCAACGGCGTGAAAACATGGTTTTGCACGCACCAGATGCATCCGTGAGGAGCATCGGACGTGTCCTACGTGTTGTGGATGGGGCAGCAGTGTAAAAACATTTTTTACGTGCATTGGCCGCATCATGGAGGAGTGTTGGATGCCTCCTCCGCATTGTGGCTAACTGTGGCTTTGGAACAGAGCATTGGATGTGTCCATAGAGGAGCGTAGGACATGTCCTACGCATTGAATGGAGCGACGGATGCATCCGTCGAGCATCGGATGCAACTCAGTGGGGTTGGCCGGTTTGGAGGGAGCACCAGACGCTGGGATGCCACGTCCGGCAGTGAGCGCCGGACGCCCAACTCTGCGTCCGACGATGTCCAATGGTTGGATTTTAAATGCACATGATTTTGTATAGCATCGAACGTGTCCTGCGATGAGCATTAGACACATCCAACGTGTGTATTTTGGACGGTTCAGAATGGAGGCTTGTTGCATGAATTTGTATAGCGTCGGATGCATCCGGCGCAGGGCGTTGGACAAGTCCAACACTCCCGAAAAGTGTTGTAACATCTCTTTGAGGAGAGCAACGGCTAGTTTAGCCCTTGGGGCTATAAATACGTGGTGTGGGCGGGCATGGCCGGGTGCTGAGCACACTACACCCTTAGTGGGTTGTGTTGTGGTGATTGGGAGCCCTCTAACTCATCATTCGATAGTGTGAGTGAGTGATTCTAGTGTGTTTTCTTTGAGAGAGAGCGTCGTGTGGCACTAGGTGATCGTGTTGTAAGCTTGTGAGCTTGTTGCTCTTGGTGGTTGCCACCTCCTAGATGGCTTGGTGTCTGGAGACTTCATGAGGAATGCGACGGAGATTGTGTGGTGCTCCGTAGGTCGGCTTGTGAGAGGTTTTGTGCTCACCTCGTGTTGATCACGAAGAGTAAATCTAGTTGATTACTCGTGTCATTGAGTTACCTCACTCAACACAGCGGTGTCTTGCGGTGCTCTTGAGGGAGCTTGCTGTTGACACAAAAATATGGCCCTTCACGTTTATACCATTTAGTATATGGCACATGCTGTAAGATCTAGAATGGTTCCTCTTCATGCCAAACTGCTTCTCCAACACCTCAGTAAGTTGGCTGATCAGCTGGTCCTTAGGATTAGCAGGAGCTCCGACGCTTGGGCGTGGAAGCATGCCCCAGTTTGACACATTAGCAAAGCCAGTAGGTATCTCATTATTGATTCCTTGAGCCTGACTGCCCCTGAGTTTGACCAGCTCCTCCTTGCATAGCTTGATTCACATGGTGATCCATAACTCTTGTAATCCTAGAGACTGATGGAGCAATTTTGAAGCCAAAGATGGTAAACTTGCAGTTGTACCAAAATTGGGTGGAGGGCCACCAGTTGGCTATTGTGCTTGAGGAATAACACTTCCATCTGTACCTCCAGCAGAGCTTGATGCAGCATTTGGTTTAGGAGGATTTAGCACGCCACCTCCTGTAGTGTATTGATTAAAATAAGCTGGCCCAAACTAATCAATAGGAAAGCCGGCCATGACTTCTTTCATGATATTACCAAATGTGGTCAAGAAGTATGTGTTATGATTTGCCATAGCCTTATGGATCAACTTGTTCAATTGATCCAATATGTATTGCTTGTCAGCTTCATCTCCAACATCTGTCTCTCCATGCATCATAATTCTGGGCATTGTTGTTTTCAACACCACCTTGTCACAAACTCTTCCAACGCATGTCAGACACTTCTGCTTCAATTGTTCTACAGCCATCTTGATTATCTCTTTATGTTCTTTAGAAAGTTCCTCCTAGGTGACATCGAAGATGTTCTTGGTGTTGAGATCAGCTGCAGTCGTTGGAGGCATGGTTAACAATTGTGGCCCCACTAGGTGTGCCAAAACATGTGTTGACAGAAAAATAGGACCCTTCACGTCAATGGTCTCTCGCAAGCTAGGTGGACCAGAGCAAGAGTGCTTCTCTGATCCCTATGACTTCACCAGCAGCTAACTGATCGATCGAGTCCAAGGCGTGCCAGTCAGTTTGACCCTGCAATTGACAAGGAGAAGGATAGTCAAATTATGCAACCTGTTGGTGTGGTGCCAGACAGTTCCTCATGTTTGGCTAAATTGCCGATACGAACAGGGAATTGACTAGAGAGTCGACATCCAACGTGCTTTTATAAATAGGTCGGTGAATAAACATGCATGAATAAAGCAATCGATCATGATATGCCATAAATGAACAAGATAAGAACATATGCAGATCATTCATGAAACATACTATGGCATTTGAAATAGTAAAGGAAAAGCTAGATTAGCTATCTTGATAAACATTAAAGCTTAGAGCCTTTAGCCGATCTAAATTAACCAACACAATATATCCTATACACATTGTAATAATCCAAAATAAAACTAATAGATCTACTAAACTTGTCGAATTTGAAATCTAAAGACTAAGACGCGCCCAACAAACCCCAAAGGACTTGTTGAATTTCAAATCTTCAGACGAAGTCACGCCCAACAAGCTCAATGAACCAACTAGTGTTTCAACAGATACATGCACATAGTGTTATGGGTGAAGCTCTGGCAAATCAGTTAGATAGCTAATCCCAACATGAGAACAAACTAGGTGCACAAATAGCCCTAAAAGCAAAGCCTACTAACTGACGGCGTCTGAATTCGGATGCCATCTTAGTGAGATCGGTAACTTAATCCGCTGCAGCCACTAAAACCCCCAAAAGATATTAACAAGCTTTACCATAAACCATCTATAGCCTAGAACGCATCACATGTCATGAACAAGGTTGATACAATCTAGCTATTGAAAGCACATGATCAACCATCAAGGCATGAGAACACACATGATGAGCATTGATGACAGTTGAATCTAAAAAGATTTAAGCCAAATCTACCAATCTTGATCGGGAAAAGATGTTGATATAAATAAACAAACAGTATAAAAACAATCAACATCAGTAACTTAATGAATCTACTAGGTTGCCAAGCCTAATAGAGCCGATAACTAGCTGTGTCATCGAATAACAAGAGGTCGGACGACCCGATACAACCTTATTAAATGAGAACACAAGCCATGATGGTACTTTCAGCAAAACAGACGTCGGACGACCCGACACAACCTAGCTTGATGAAGAACTCACTGAGATCTATGTTACTCCTACTCCTAAGGATTTGACTAAAGCCGAAAGATTGTTATATTGATTGTCGAGAGAGATAACAGGTGCTTGGGCTTACGTATTTATACACTGGGCTTTGACCAAGTCCTAACTTGACATGACTTGTAAAATAAGGAAATAGACTCGAAAACTACTAAGACTTAATAACTTGGGCCCTACTATTCTGTCCTATAGAGTACCATGCTGTCAATGCGCCATCCTTCGCCAAACCGGATCAGAGTTGACGTGGCCCACGTGCTCTCCAGGTAGCCGATCCCAGTTCGCCGATTTTGCACCTAGTTAACCGATCCTTCAACAAACAGGTGTTACCGACATTTAGCGATTCCTGGCAGAGTCTTCTTTGAGAAGCTTCACCTGCACGCCTGCCATTCCAAATTTTGGTGCAAACACATGCCACCAATTTTGGGATAAAATTGATTTTATTCCAAAATTCCTCCTTTTGCCTTCACTCGCTCTTCGGAGCTTGTCAATCTGTCCCAGTTATATTTTCTAGGACTGATAGGTGGTCCTTTTGTCTCTGATATTTAATTGATCCACCTTCCTACTCACCTTCCTGATCAACCAAAGAATACAAAACTGTTGGTTTCTCCAAGAACACGCGCTTAGAGTTGATTTGACTGGCCAATTGAGTGCCCATTTGCATAGGGTCTATCATCAATGGTAGGTTCCTGATTCATATCCTGACGTGTGCCCCTCATTGGGCTATAAATCATGCTCTCTGTTTTACTCCTAATCAGCACGCAATCTCTGAGCCTTTTGTCAGAAACTTTTCTTCTTCCATCAACAAAGTCCCCATCCTTTCCCAAACTTTCATCAAGGCGAGCCATAGAAAACACCTAGTAAGGATGAGGAAGAGGTGACCTCTTGCCACGTTGTTCACATAAGGTGAGTCAATCAAGCTGGTATCTTTTAATAATTCTTGAATCTTCCAACCATCTTTGAATCTGACTCATCTTTGCTGATCTTTTTCAGAGCAGACAGTAAAGGTTCAGCTCCTGTTGATTCCTCCTCATCAGGTGAGTGAAATCTTGCCTCAGAGCTGGCTCAGGCAAGGAAGCAACTCCGCCACATGAGGTAGATGAACCTCAATCTCCAGAAGGAGCTTCTCAACCTCAAGTTGGACATGGATGAGAAGGAAGAAGAGGCTAACAAGGTCACCAAGGAGCGAAATGCCGCCAACAGTCAGATCGCTGGCAAGCACAATCTTTTAATGCTTCCCACGATTCGTGTTGATTTGATACTTAATTACCACTGCTTTGTTTTCCAGATCTAACAGCAAAAGCCAAGACTCTTGAGGCTGTCGGGATTGAGATCGCCAACGCCAAGAACACTGCCGATGGGATAGTTGCTGAACGGGTGGAGAACATCTACCCTCACTTCACTGAGATCTCCTACGCGACCATAGAGTATGGCACCGCTCTTGCCCTCAGCGCCGTCCGAAGTCCATACCAATGTTGACCTTCGCAACCTCAACATCATCAGTGTGGGCATCGACGAGGAGATGCAGGTCAATTCTGATGTTATGGAGCTGGCTGGGAGGATCATTAGTGATGTAGCCGATGTGGACTATTCGATAAGGAAGGTGCGCGATCAGTAGATTTTATTAGGATGCAATCTCCTGTAATGGCTTTTGTACAAAACTTAATCATCAATGGAATCCTCTTTTACCTCTGAATTTGATCAACTATGACCAATTTGTATCTAAATTCCTTTACCTATTCCCACAATATTTTACTTTGTCTTATTTTGCTCTAAAGGTGATGCATGTTGCATCGGCTATCACCAATATCTTCATTGGTCATTTTTGTGTTGATGGCGATAAACAATATCTGCTATCTCCTTGTATTCATCAATCTACTCCACACTTTTGATAATTAATCTTCATCTGCTAAGACGCTGGGATAATACTTCTTGAGGAATTTACCATTCATAGCCTTCTTGAATACTTCTCCCTTTAAATCTCTTAAGATATAAGCATTGCCTGGGACAACTTGATCAATGAAATAAGGCCCTTCCCAATTCAAAGACCATTTGCCAAACTTACTATCTTTGACCCCAATAAGTAATTTAGCTTTCCAAATGAGTTCATCCTTTTCAAACTCCTTTAGTTTGACCTTCTTGATGTAATGTCCGACAATCTTTATTTTATTAGCTTCAATTATTTCCATTGTCTTTAGCCGATGGTAATGCAAATCTTCTAAATTATCAATCATGAGACTGTTTTAAAAACTGGCTATTAATTCTTTCTGTACTTCAACCCTTCTTGAACCAGACTGAATTTCCCATGGCATCACTACATGATGACCATAAACTAATTCATAAGATGAGCACATAATTGATCCGTGCCGAACCATTCAATATGCCCATAGTGTCTTATTCAGAGTTAAATACCACCTCCTTGGTTGTTCTTTGATCTTTTTCTTGATTATCTTGATATGAATTTGATTAGAAGCCTCAGGTTATTCATTAGCTTGGGTATAATATGAGGAAGAATGGACTAGTTTAATACCCATTTCCTCAGCAAATTCTGCAAATTCTCCTTATGTAAACGTAGTACCTTGGTTGGTTGTAATTGTCTCTGGAATCTCAAATCGGTAAATGGTATGCTCTTTGACAAAATTAACCATGTTCTTGGAGGTAACCAGCTTTAGAAGAATAGCTTCTACCCACTTGGTGAAATAATCTGTGGCCACCAATATGAATTTATGTCCCTTACTTGAAGGTGGATAGATTTGGCCAATTAGGTCTATGCCCCATCCTCTAAATGGCCATGACTTCATGATAGGATTCATAGCAGAAGCTGGTGTCCTTTGAATATTACCAAACCTTTGATACTCTTGGTAACCCCTGTAATACTTGAAGCAATCTTCTAGCATGGTTGACCAAAAATATCCGTCTCTCCTGATCACCCATTTCATCTTGTATGTAGATTGATGTGCACCACAAATACCTTCATGAACTTGATGCATTACGGTTTTGCCTTATTCTTGACTGATACACCTCATGAGTATGCCATCAATTGTCCTATAATACAATTGTCCTCCAAGCAACACAAACTTGATTGCTTTATATCTTAGCTTCTTTGAAACCTTTTGTGATGGGTTATTCGAATAATCAATAATTTTTGTCCTCCAATCAGTAGTTACATCATTAACCGATACTTCTGGATCTAACTTGTATCCTGAAGCGCCTTGAGCTAACCTATTTGCTTCCTAATTTTGCGCCCAAGGGATGTGATGTAAGGACACAATGATAAACTTTTGGAGAATTTCTTTGCATCCATATAGGCCGAGCAATTGATTAATTATTAATTGAGAATCACCAAATATTTTAACTGACTCAGCCTTTACTTCTTGTAGAAGTTGAAGTTCCTTCAGAATTGCTTCATATTCTGCTTGATTGTTAGTTGATGTTGGTGCAATCTGATAAGCAAATTCAAAGGTTGCCCCCTGAGGGGAAACAATAACAATGCCAATACCACCACCTTGTTTACAAGTAGATCCATCAAAGAACAACACCCAAGATGCTACTTCTACTAACCCAACATCTAACTTATGGTGTTGAGTAATAAAATCAACCATCACTTGTCCTTTTACTGCTTTAACCAATTCATACCTTAAATCAAACTCTGATAAAGCTAACATCCATTTGCCAATTCTACCATTTAGAATAGGCATTGATAACATGTGTTTGATGACATCAATTTTTGACACCACAACACACTCAACAGACAATTGATATCTTCTCAATTTGGTGCAAGAGAAATACAAACACAAGCATAACTTCTCTATAGGAGTATATCTTGTTTCTGGATCCAATAACTTCCTACTCAGATAGTAAACAACTCTTTCTTTTCCTTCAAACTCTTGCATCAAGGCTGAACCAATTGAAAGGTCCTTGGCTGCTAGGTACAACTTAAAAGGCTTAACTGATTGGGGAAGAATTAACACAGGAGGTGATTCCATGTACTCCTTAATTTCCTCCAATGCCTTCTGTTGTGCCTCACCCCATCTATAAAGGAGAAAATGGCAGAATCTTGCTAGAAAGATTAGCAATGAATCTTCTAATAAAATTAATCTGACCAAGCAATGGCTGTACTTTTACTTTATCAGTTGGAGGAATGGCTTTATCAATTGCATCCATACTCTTCTTTCCAACCTCAATTCCTCTTTCATGAACCAGAAACCCGACTGACCAGCAGAAACTCCAAAAGCACATTTAAGCAGGTTCATCTTCAAACCATTCTTCCATGTACATTCCAAAGTTTCCCTCAAATCAACTAAATGTTGCTCGTATCCTTCTGACTTGATGACTACATCATCAATATATATTTCAACTATTTTGCTGATCAACTTATGATATGTATAATTCATAGCCCTCTGATAAGTTGTACCAGTGTTTTTCAAACCAAAAGTCATAACTACCCATTCAAATAAGTCGATTGCTCCTGGACATCTAAATGCTATTTTAGAAATATCTTTGTCTGCCATAAATATTTGGTTATAGCTAGCGCTACCATCCATAAAACTGATTACCTTGTCCAACGGCTGCATCAACAAGCATATCAGCTATTGGCATTGGATACCTATCCATTGGAGTAGCTTTATTTAAATCTCTAAAATCAATGCATGCCCTTATCTTGCCATTCTTCTTGTAGACAGGGATAATATTAGAAATCCATTCTGCATATCTGCATGGCCTGATAAATTTGGCTTCAAGTAACCTCTCGATTTCTTTCTTCACATTATCAAATATCTCAGGCTTGAATCTTCTTGGAGGTTGCTTGAAAGGTTGATACCCTTCTTTGATCGGCAAACGATGTTCCACGATAGACTTATCCAATCCAGGCATTTCATAATAGTCCCAAGCAAAACAATCTTTATATTCTTTTAAAAGGTCAACTAACTTATGCTTATATTTAGGATCAAGCTTAGATCTTACATACATCGGCCTTGGTCTATCACTGTATCCAATATCTACTTCTTCTAAGATATCGGCCGACGTAAAACCGCGTCCAAGCTTTCCTTCCGTACCATCAATTGGATTATCCATTAAATAAATTTCTCAAAGCCGACTGCTTGGATCGGCTGTTGATCTTCATCATTGATAGGGATGAAGTCTCCATGAAACTCTTTTCTAGAAAAGCATTCAATATCTTTAAGGTCCCAATAATCATGACCAACAAGAGGAATACTAACTGAATCGTCACCAGGCACAATCTCAACATTATTGTTCACCCACTGTACCACATGTTGATGCATGGTTGAAGGCACACAGCAATTGGCATGTATCCAGTCCCTTCCAAGAAGTAAACTGTAAAATCCCTCTCCATTGATAAGGAAGAATATAGTGATCATAGACTTAATACCAATTGTTAATTTCACACTAATTGCCCCTCGGGAGTCAGAAATTTTGTCTTCAAAATCTCTCAGTTGCACACTTGTCTTGATCAAATCTTCATAAGTTTTACCCAACTTTCTGAATATTGATAGGGGCATAAGATTAACTATAGCACCTCCATCCACAAGCATCCTATCACACCCTGATTTTGAAGGAATGAAACCAAGGCAAAAGCTCATGTGCGCCAGGAACAATTTACACACATGAACGACAAATTACATGGTTCAAAAGCACAGTGTTCGAATAAAACATATTATAACGATTACATCGTACCATTATTACATAACTGTCACCAGAGTAAAGTGGAATATAAATCACATCATCCAAAGCGAATAACAACTAAACGACGTAGACGTAGCGACTCCATCTCGCCATAGGAAGGTCGACGACAGCATCATGACACCTAGTATCCCGGATAGTTCTCAGGAAAGTCACCATCCGAGTCATCACTCGAGCATCCTTTTGTTGGAAAATAGCAAGGGTGAGTTCCATGTAGAAACTCAACAAGTACAGATGAAAAGCAATGACATGCAAGGCTAGTACAAGGTAAAGCTGAAAGGTAGACTGCGGTAGCATTTTAATGTAACATTAAGATTTAACTTATAAAAACCTATTCTCTAATCGTCTTGGTTGAAACACCCAATCCTTTATTAAGGTTCAAGTAGCATTTAAGGAATCATTTATCATCACAGATATAAACATAAGTCATTAACCACTTTAAGCATGAGATAGCCATCTCAAGGGAACACAAGATAGCCATCCTGATAAAACCCGAGGTAGCAACCTCACAACATCACCACGATTTAACAGCTTAAACCATTTGGCTAATCATGCGAGGATCTGGGCCGCTCGTGACCGTGAGCATAGACAATATATCGATTTTAACTCTACACAGAGGTGTACACTTTCACTCTAGATTGTGATTACTCTTTATGCCCGAGGTGGCCAACCTCTTAGCCCATTACCGAGATAGGCCGGCGGAGGTCACAACAAGGCTTTTCACAGGGTCATAGGCAGTGACAACTCGCCAGCCTTGAGTCCAAGCTTATGGGCGACTTCCCTGTGAGGCTGCCCACATCACGGATCTCTAGCCCCTCCCATACTACAACTTGTAAACAAACCCCAGCGACCACAGCTACAGCCACCCGTCGGTAAGCTGTCCAACCTGCCCATGATGGTCCTCCTAATCAACCATGCCAGAGCCCATTAGCCTAGAGATGTACGGAAGTCCTAGGTTGCCGCTCCATGAAAGGACCACAAGGGGGAGGAGATACGGATACCCTCATCAACACGAGTCCCACTAGCATCTGTTTCCCTCGTCTTTCACCACCAACCAACGATGCGGATCAGCATCAACTTCTCCAACGGCCAAAGCCAAGAGCCCACAGCTCCAACATATTTTAAGAAGCAAGTTCTATCTTCATTAAATGGTGAAAGGTGAGATAGAGCACTAGCAACCTAAAACCTAACAACTAATACCCCCATGGGATATCTTTGGGTAAAGTGGCTAGTAAGTCCTATGGTTTGCCGATTTAAGACACATGCAGTGAATTTACTTAAACATGAATAGGCACAATATGTTCAAAAGAATGCCTGCACTTGCCTTGGTTGTTGTCCTGCTGCACGTAGTCCTCCGAGTTCTGCTGATCCTCGTTCACCCATGTCTCGTTCTCTATACGCCACAATCATCACACATACACAATACATGCAAGCAAACGTACTTTAATTAGGGCAGTACACTAGAAATATTCTACTCATCGAGACGATTCCAAAAAGTATAAGTTTGCTAAAATCAGAGTTAAAATGTGAAAGTTATGGCCTATACAAGACTAGGGGCTAGTCTGCAGAAAATAGGACTATAATCTAAATATTTTTGAACTATGCAGGACTGGATTGTAAATAATGAAAACCACAGGGGCTTTTTCTACAAAAGTGCACTGGCATGGTGCCTGCGTGGCAGCCACGTCGGCTGACACGTCAGCTGGCGTGGGTCCCTATTGACCCATGGTTGACCGGGGGTCAATAGTCGATCTGAGCCGCCCGGCTCAGATCTGATGGTTGGCGTGCGCCCGGCGGTCCGGGTCGCCGAAGCAATGGCCGAGACGGTGGCGTGCTCGCCGGAGCTAGCCGGAATGGCACTCCGAGGCACGCCCAACGGCGCTGAGGGTACAGGAGTGATGAGCTCGGCTTCGCGGGCTTGGCTGAGGGGTCAGTGGCGGCGAGTGACGGCCGGAGGCGGCGGGTCGGGCGGCGGCGCCATGGCCGGTGATGAGGGACGTGGCCAAGAGGCGATGCGGGGCATGGAGGGACGTGTCAAGGGCACCGATGGGTAGCTCACCTCACTGCACGGCTCGTGGTGGTGCTCTTGAAGGCGGGGATGGACCGTTGACGGAGATCGACAACGGCGGCGCGAAGCTCGATGGCGGCGGGCTAGGGTTTCACGACACGAGACCGGGAAATGGTAGCGGCGGCGAGCTAGGTTTGCAAAGGGTGGTGCTCGCCCCTTTATAGGGTGCGGCAGACCGGAGTCCGAGCTCGAGCGCACGGGTGCGACGGGGCAGAGTCGGGGTCCAGCTCGTGTCCATCCTCCTGGGGAAGACGACACTGTAGCTGGCCCCCACCGCTGGCAGGACCCACCGGTCGGTGACAGAGGGTGGGTGATGCTAGCGCTGACGCCAGTGGCTGGCGCAGGGCGGACGTACGCAACACGCGGGCGGTGTGCGGGCGCGGATGATGCTGCAGCCTGCTGGGCCGCTCGGCCCCTCAAGGCTGCGCGGCACGAGGCTGGCTGGCCGTGGTCGGCCGTGGCCGCTACTGGCCGGCCATGCTGCTACTGGCTTTGGCCCTGGCTGGCCAAGGTTGGCCATGGCCGGCTGTGGCTGGCCACACTTGGCCAGGAGAGGCTAGGGTTGGACAGGGTCCACTAGGGACTGGCCTAGGCTAGTTAGACTAGGTTTTGTTAGTCTAGGATTAGAGGGGACAGGTTAGAGCATGTTAGTAGCTAGAAAGCAAAACAAGAATTAAACAACAAGGTTAAGCAAGTCAACCAAAAACTTATGCAGCAGCATGAATGCAACAATGCATGTTTTCTAATATGCTACATCTTTTTAAAGTACTTCATAAAACATTTATAATTGGCCTATGAATGTAAAGCATCTATTCATATATAAACTCAAATTCATTTAAGATTTAAATTTCAAAAAATCAGGGTGTTATACATCCTACTCATAGGCTTACCATTAACACGTCCCTTGATGTATAAAGCCTTCAAATGACGATGGTGCTCGGGCTTGTCAAATACAATCAGGGAGGCACGTGCTAAACAAATGGCTAATTCTGATTTATCAAAACCAGAGTAGGCTTTTTGATTCTTCGATGCTCTAAATTTGGTAGGCAAGATACACTACATCCCAATAGGAGCCGATTTACCTGAATGGGCTATTTGCTTGGCCTTCCAAACCTGTGCCTTCTTAGCTTTCTTGGTCTTCTCTAGCTTGATTTTAGTCTCCCTTAAGTGTTGTACTCTTCTTTTCTGACTCTTAGAAAGACCACCAGGACACCATTGGTTCTCTTGCCAAACATGATACACTTCTTCAATGTCTTCCACATATGCATCATAGTGATCATGAATTCTGCATTGATTAAACGCCGATCCTCCATAGGTGTCCAAGTCTCTCATGAACAGATCAGTGGTTGGTTTGAGATTACCGATACTCCCTGTACTGATCACTGCACCCTGGGCAGTTTCTCTTGGTCGGCAACCTCAAGCCTTCATTCCAGCAATGCCTGAAGAAAGGACAATTCTAATGTGATTCAGCTTGTTCCCTTTCATACCTTTCCTCTTCATGCATTCTCTGATAATCTTGCTCTTCAAATCATCTTCTACGATCCTTTTCCTACTGCCTCTGCTACTTGTTAAGAAGATTGCAGGATGTTGGTGGGGTCTCCTCTCAGCCGTTGTAGATGACTCAGGTTGGTCAAATCGGCTATTTTGCTTCTCTCGCCTTCTCTTGATTTCACGGTATTCTTTAGTAGTCAACTATAGTCTTGTGTTTATTGCTCTAGACTCCTTGGCTTTCTCAGAGGTCAGCACTTTAGCCTTGCCTTTAGGTAGCACAACAACAGCCATGACGGTAGGGAAAGGCTGATCATCAACCTTTATCTTATTGGATGTATCAAAATCCAATTTTCCAGTCTCAATAGCTCTTTGGATTTGTTTCCTAAACACATTGCACTCATTGGTGGAATGAGTGGTGGAGTTGTGGACCTTGCAGTACTTCTTCCCCTTCACTTACTCAGGACTGAGTAGTTTCTCATGCAATACCTTGATCTGACCCTTGCTCAGCAAATAATCAAAAATTTTGTTAGCCTTTGATGTGTCAAAATCAAATGTTTCTTGCGTCCTGCCCCAAGGATTGTTATGACAAAGTTCTTGTTGAGGTTCCACTCAATAGCATCAACTTCTTCTATTTCCTCTTCATCTGGGCCATACTCAACAAAAGATCTATAATAATCAACTACATTAGCTGATTTCTGGAAGTGATTCTGTTGCCGTGGTGGTTGCACATGTTCGGATAATGCAGCCACCTTATGTGCCAGTGCTCCAAGATTATCAAAGTTCATGTTGACAAGTTTCTCTTTAAGTATGGTTCCATTCCCTGAATAGCCAATTTCACCAACTGGCTGTCAGACAGGTCTAATGAGAAACATAAGCTCCTTGTTTGCCTAAATCTCTGAATAAAGTCTAAACCAAACTCATTGCTCCTCATTCCGGTCATATCATTGATGTCCTTTTCAATTGCTCCATTAAAGAAGTAAGCATGGAATTTTCTCTCCAAATCACTCCAAGTCAAAATAGAATTACATGGCAAAGACGAATACCACGAGAAAGCTTGTCCCGACAGTGTTAAAGCTAAGAACCTGACCCTGTGAATTTCATTAACCACTGCGTCACCTAATTGGGCCAAGTACTTGCTTATGTGCTCCATTGTGCTGGTCCCATCTTGCCCAGTGAACTTGGAAAACTCTAGGATTCTGTAGTGAGGTGGCAGCTCAAGATGATTATACCATTCAGGATATGGCATGCTGTAAGATCTAGAACGGTTCCTCTTCATGCCAAATTGCTTCTCCAACACCTCAGTAAGTTGGTTGATCAGCTGGTCATTAGGATTAACAGGAGCTCTGACGCTTAGGCATGGAAGCATGCCCCAAGTTTTGTAGCTTGACATATTAGCAAAGCTGGCAGGTGGCTCATTATTACTTCCTTGAGCCTGACTGCCCCCTGAGTTTGACTAGCTCCTCGTTGCATAGCTTGATTCACATGATGATCCATGGTTCTTATAATCCTTGAGACTGATGGAGCAATTTTATAAGCTAAAGATGGTATACTTGCAGTTGTACCAAAATTGAAATAAGCTCATGGATATTGCCAAATGTGGTCAAGAAGTATGTGTTATGATTTGAAATAAGTTGGCCCAAAAACTGGCCATGACTTCTTTCATGATATTGCCAAATGTGGTCAAGA
>CM041632.1:35748825-35766440 GCA_023333625.1 Bothriochloa decipiens | reverse complement strand
AAAACTGGCCATGACTTCTTTCATGATATTGCCAAATGTGGTCAAGAAGTATGTGTTATGATTTGCCATAGCCTCATGGATCAACATGTTCAATTGATCCAACATGTATTGCTTTTCAGCTTCATCTCCATCATTCGTCTCTCCGTGCATCAGAATTTTAGGCATTGCAGTCTTCAACACCACCTTGTCATGAACTCTTCCAAAGCATGTCAGACACTTCTGTTTCAATTGTTCTGCAGCCTTCTCGATTATCTCTTTATGTTCTTTAGAAAGTTCCTCCATGGTGACATCGAGGATGTTCGATGTTGAGATCAGCTGATTCGTTGGAGGCATGGTTGATGATTGTGGTCCCACTGGGCGTGCCAAAAAGAGTGTTGACCCAAAGATATGACCCTTCATGTCAACAGTCTCTAGCAAGTCAGGTAGACCGGAATGAGAGTGCTTCTCCGATCCCTGCGACTTCACCAACAGCTAACCGGTCGATCGAGTCCGAGGTGTGCCAGTCAATTTGACCCTGCAATTGATAAGGAGAAGAATAGTCATATTATGGAACCTATTGGTGTGGTGCCAGATAGTTCATCATGTATGGCTAAATAGTCGATCCAAACAGGGCATTGGCTAGAGAGTCAACATCCAACGTGCTTTTATAAATAGGTCGGTGAATAAACATGGACGAATATCGATCATGATATGACATAAATGAACAAGATAAGAACATATGTAGATCATTCATGAAACATACAGTGGCATTTGAAATAGTAAAGGAAAAGCTAGATTAGCTATCTTGATAAGCATTAAAGCATAGAACCTTTGGTCGATCTAAATTAGCCGATACATTATATAAAGATCCTACACACGTTGCAATAATCCAGATTAAAACTAATAGATCTACTAAAATTATCAAATTTGAAATCTAAAGACCAAGTCGTGCCCAACAAACCCCAAAGGACTTGTCGAATTTGAAATCTTTAGACCAAGTCACGGCCAACAAGCTCAATAAACCAACTAGTGTTTAAACAGATACATGCATGTAGTGTTGTGGGTGAAGCTCTAGCAAATGGGCTAGATAGCCGATCCCGACATAAGAATGAACTAGGTGCACAAACAGCCCTAAAAGCAAAGCCTACTAACCAACGGCGTTTGAATCCGGATGCCATCTTAGTGAGATCAGTAACTTAATCCGCTGCAGCCACTAAAACCTCCAAAAGAGATTAACAAGCTTTACCATAAAACCATCTATACCCTAGAACGTGTCACATGTCACACACAAGATTGATACAATCTAGCTAATGCAAGCACATGATCGACCATCAAGGCATGAGAATACACATCATGAGCATTGATGACAGTTGAATCTAAAAAGATTTAAGCCAAATATACCAATCTTGATCAGACAAAGATGTTGATATAAATAAATAAATAGTAAAAGGCAATCAACATCAGTAACTTAATGAATTTACTAGGTTGCTAAGCTTAATAGAGATGATAACTTGCCGTGTTAACGCATAACAAGAGGTCACACGACCTGATACAACCTTATTAAACAAGAACACAAGCCATGATGGTACTTACAGCAAACCAGCGGTCGGACGACCCGATGCAGCCTAGCTTGATGAAGAACACGCCGAGATCTACGTTACTCCTACTCCTAAGGGTTTGGCCAAAGTCTAAAGATTGTTGTATTGATTATCGAGAGAGATTACAGGTGTCAGGGCTTACATATTTATACCCTGGGCTTTGACCAAGTCCTAACTTGGCATGACTTGCAAGATAAGGAAATAGACTCGAAAACTACTAAGACTTAATAACTTGAGCCCTACTATTCCATCCTGTAGAGTCTCGTGCTGTCAATGCGCCGTCCTTCACCAAACCGGATTGGAGTCGACGTGGCCTGCGTGCTCTCCAGGTAGCCAATTCCAGTTAGCTGATTTTGCACCAAGTTAACCGATTCTTCAACAAACAGTTGTTACTAGCATTTAGCCAATTCCTGGCATAGTCTTCTTCGAGAAGCTTCACCTACGCGCTTGCCATTCCAAATTTTGGTACAAACACTTGCCTTGTGAGGCAATTGGCTTGCGAGTCAAACCAAAGAACCACTTGTGTGTGCGATCGCTTGCGGTGCTCTTGCGAGAGCGTGCTTTGCGAGGCCTTGACTTGCGAATCAAGAACCAGAGGAACCACAAGGGTGTTGGTCAGCACAACTGGACATAGCTTGGTGGCAACCAGGTGAATCAGGTGAAAAATCACTGTGCCATCTTGTTCTACACTTTACGTTGGTTTGCAATTCTCTTCACAAGCTTGTATTAACTTTTCTTTATATATATAGCTTGTGTAATTGCTCTTGTGTTCTTGCTTGTGTAGCTAGAATTTTATCTCTCGCATTGCTTAGTTTGTGTAGCTAAGTAATTGAGCTCTTGGGTTCGGCTTGTGTAGCCTTGTCCTTGAAGCATCTAGTGAGGTTAGGTTGGCTTTGTGCTTTTGCGCATCAGAATTGTGTAGGTGCACCCTCAGTTGTTAAAGTACTAGTTGCTTAGGTTTGTGTGACCTTGCAAACTAGAATTGATTAGAAGTGCATAAGCTAGTTGGCACCTTGCTTTCTTGTTTAGGATATTTTACAAGGTGCATCTAGAGTTATAGTTAGAGGGGTGAAGTCTCGGCTAGACTGTTTAGTTTAATTCTACAATTATATTGGTTAGCCAGCGTGATTAGTTTTAAAAGGACTATTCACCCCCTCTAGTCCGCCTTCTCGACCTTATAGAGGGGAAACCACATCATCAACATTGGACTTATTTCAAAAGGTTTCCCATGGACGAGCTTTAGTCCAAAAATCAGCACTGCCGGGAGATACCCCGGACTATCTTGAAAAAAATATATTTATTAATCATCATGAAAAAAACTTTCCTCTTTAAATAAAAGCAAGGACATGTTATCAAGTTAGTATGCACCTTCGAGTATTTTTGTCGCTAACCATTCTAGTTTAAGATCAAGAAGAATACGGGTCATATGACGCTTGAAGAACATGAAGCGACATCAACTACAAACTATGATGCTCTTGAAGGGTGGAACCCACTCACAAGGAGACCCTGAGTCCCTGACCCAATACACTTGAATTTTATACAAAAGTCCAAGTGTGGGGGAAGATGGTGAGAATCCTAAGTCCCACTCACACCAAGGGTCATCTATAAAAATGAATGAAAGTCGATGTTAGCTTTGCCTTGAAAAAAAACAAAAAGGAGTGTTGAAAAAAGAAAGAGAGTTGAAAAAAAGAAAGAGATGAAAAAGAGAGAGAGAAAAAATGCATATGAGATATAAATAAAAAGAAGAAGAAAAGAAAAGAAAAGGGAGGTTCTCCTCCTTTACATCATTGCTACCAATAAGTCCCAAACTCCATATACACTAGTTGTGTGTATAACTTGGCCTTAAGGTTCAACTGAGTTGGAGCCTGTACAACAATGCCACCGGTGCAGCATCTTCAAAGAAATCCAAATACGCTGCTGGTAAGAACACTTAGGTAAGCAAAAGGTAATAAATGTTCACCAACCTCTTCACTCATACTTGTCTCCATATGATCATTCAAATTCATGTTTTCCTATTTATGTCAAATGCTCTAGTTTAGATGTGCTCCTATTGGGTACATCCATAAGTTGTTTTCAAATTAAGCATAGTGCTTAGGTTGAAATAGCTTGCTTTAATCATAATTTGACATGGTGTTGAATTTTGGTTAATAAGCTTTGAGTTGCTGTCGTAAACAATGGAAGTAATATAAAATGGAGATAAATCTTGGCTATGTTTTCATTGCATCTTTTATCTTAGCCTTGCTTGAGCTCTAATAAAAGTAGGCTGAACAAGTTTTTCATAAAAATAAAATAAAAATAATTAAGTAATAATAATCTGGATAATAAAGTTTTAACTCCTTGATAGTCAGTAGGACCCTAGTCTGTTTTAGTATCTCTTGTTTTTGTCTCTTTGTTAAAGAAAGAGCAGGTACAAAAATAAGTGTGGGGGAGATCTCTCAAGCATAATTAAAACAAATTTGAGATCTCCCCAACACATTGCACAAACATCGAGCAACCCATCATACAGAAGGACGAGACAAAGGACTTTCATTAGCTCCTTCATCTTTAAGGTGGTTTGTGTAACTCTACCATTTCTCCTCTCCAAGTTTTGAATTTTAACATCGAACAAATTTTAAATAGACAAAACTCTTGATGTTCCATCTCCATATTATCCTGTGATTAAATGTGCATACTCTTTATTCCTTGCCACCATTCCTACAATATGTGAACACTTATCATATGGACCCCATTTTGTTTAAGTAATTGACGGATGAGATATAATAGGATGACATGACGCTTGCTTATTTCTTACAAAGAATTTGGGATTTATTTTTTCAAAGCAAAATTCAAAAATAGCATGTTCCTTGAATGATGTTCAAATACCTACCAAGGCCATTATGATCTTTCATGACAAAACCTTCCACATATGCCTCTTACTTTGTGTCGAGTTTGGTCAAGTTTTGTGACCCCTGTTGAGAGATGTTTCATGCTCCCAAGATCAGAATTCACGTGCACCCACAAGTAAAGTTGCCATCTCTTACATTGAGAACTACACACAACATTCATTCATCCATCCACCAAATAATTGCACTACTCCTACCCTGGGAGTAGGCGCAAAATATGCCTTCCACTTACATCCACCCAAAAATGTTGTACTCCTACACTGGGAGTGAACAAAAATATATTTCTTAGGTTTCATCTAAATAAATGCTCTGAATCCTTATTCACATCTCCCTTAAAGTTTATGTTGCAATTAGAGGCATGATGCTATCATTTGAATAAAGGGTGAAAAATGTGCAGAAGAAAAAAACAAATGTGAAAAAAAGGGTGATGAAAAAAATAGATATGTGAAACAAAATTATAAAAGGTGGAAGAAAAGAAGAATAAAAGGAGACAATAAGGATAGCTCATGCTCTCATAAAAGTTTTTTTGTAAGTCCCAATAAAGAGGGAGATGTGTTTAAAGAGCATAGTATAATTAGGCCAGACACCATATAAATTCACCATTTTTCTCCACACACTTGTACATTTCTGATCTAAGAGTATGACGCTTCCCTCCGGTGAGGTCTGGGATTTGAGTTAACAACATATGCAAGGTAAGTGTGCCTTAGTACCTTCATTCCATCCACAAGCTCCATATAAACCTTTTTAGATGTAGGATGATCAAGTGAAGGCAATTTCTCTATATATGCCTTGTGAGGAACCACTTACAAATATGAGTGACTTAAGAGAATCATTTAAAGAACAAAAGCTATCTTTATATTTTCAAAACCATACCAAAAAACCCAAGTTTCTGAGTAAGGATAGAGTGAGAAGATTTGAATTCAAGCTATTCCATTTTTCAATTTCCCAAGATATTTTGATAGACACTTGGAAGTTCATAGGTTTCGGTGAAGCTTGAATAACTTGTATGCAGATTTTTCCAATCAAGGAGATAAACTTGTTGGGGAAACTTGTTAGGGCTCCTTTAAACCTTGACTCGAGGATGAGTAAAGGACTAAGTGTGGGGAAACTTGTTGGCGCTCCTTATTGCATAATTTTTACTGCCAACTTTATAATAAAATGAACAACAACTTAGCAATAGGGCTTATGTACTATCATATTCCATAAGTTTTCGTGAGTTAATCATTTTTAGGACACAAGTATGAAATAAACCAAGTATATAGAATATTTGTACCAAAAGGCTCCTTCCAGGAAAGCATAAAATACCAAGAGGGAGACAAGCAACCCAACCGAAGCATTTTTGGACCAAACCCCGAACGTGGCTGCGATCCAGGTCCACTTCCCAACCCACCTACCAAAGGCGGTGGTGAACCGAGCTGAAAGTGGGCCAGCCGGTGCACCCGAATGTTGGTTCGTGCCTAGCTACCTAAAGGCGGTACATTCAATGTCAAGGGAGGACGTTGCGCTATGGGTTTTCCCTTTCAACCCCTGAACCGACCTCCACACACTATAAAAGAAGGGGAGGAAGCACTCTACAATACACACTCTACACTACAGTTGAGTTACACACTCCTCATCCTACACATATGGGCTTCACTTCTATATCATTTTAGTAGTATTAGTGTCCCTCTAGGTGCTAGTGCCTAGTTATACAAGTTAAAAATGAGGAAGAGAGAGGAGGGAAGAGCAGAGGTGGAGCCGACTTGTTGGGTTCTCCTCTAGTTTGTACCTCTACGGAGCCGACTCCTTCGTGAGTAATATTCGCATTCTTTCTTTGCAATTCCCTAGTGATCTATTTGATTAAAGTTTAGTGCTTATTTTCATCCTTACGGGATCTCTGTTTGACTGAGTGTTTTAGTCTAATTAAGATATCGGACTAGAGTAGTAGCCGTTAGCATAGACGTGGTATCTGGGCTAGCGAGTTACCTGAGTTTGCACCCAACCCTATGGATAGTTGTGGTAGCCCCAGGGTGATAGACCCGACAAGGCCTTTGTATTCCACCACGTTTGTGTTAGTGTTTCCGTAAAGCTTTTGGCTGCCTGACCCCGGTTACCTCTTCCTAGTCTTTTCAAGAACCGGAAAGGAACAACTGCTCCGAAGTGAGTGAGTTCAGTAAGCCGAGACTTTAGTTATCTAGTGACCTTGGGCAGAGCTTAGAAAACCCTCTCGCCCTACAAAAATATCTTTATACCTTCTTCTCTTGGACGTTCTTGTTTCTCTCTAGTATACTTTGTACCCTATCAAAAATACGATACCCTGAATACTTCCAGATGAAAGCTACAACGGTACTTCGTGCGCTTGTGGATTTATCTACTTACGCTAAGAAATACAAACAATATTCAAATCGCCAAGATAGCTAAAGGGCTTCACGCTCATAACCGAACCTCAACAGCTAAAAGATATGGGGATCATTGCTTTTCAAATTTTCACATATACGTAAAAAAAGAAGAAGTCAAAAATAAGCACAACAAGTCCATAGATAAACCATAAGGGTCGAAAGACCCAAAGTTCAAACATCTTAATTACAGCACAAGCATTGTTTGAAACTCCCACACGCGGGAGGAATCACGAATAACATTTGAAGCAGATGGGTCTTGGACGGTAGCAGTTGTAGCAGTGGCAGCTTCGGCAGTCGTGGCATCAGTGTTTGCTGGGGCTTCGGTAGAACCGGGCTGCGGCGTGTGAATTTTGGTGTCTTCCCGAGATGGGGTGCTAGCATCGGAGCCACCCTCACACTCATCGCGGTCGCTGATGTACGCCATAACTTTGTGTTTAATGACAGCTTGTTCATTGGGATCATGCAGTAAAAAGCAGAAATTAGCACTAGTACAAAAATTGACATCAGTAATGCCACCAATTTACATCAGAAACGGCTGACATAGCAAGCCACCTCTAAACTTGTGGGGCAACACTGTAGCTTCATGACCGCCTCTAAAGATTTATTTTCAGGGGTGGTTTCACTAAGAAAACAGCCTCTAAAAATTGCCTATTTTTATAGACGGCTACGTTAAGAGAACCACATTTGAAGATCTATTATTAGAAGTGAATCCATTAAGAGAAGTGCCTCTGAAAATATATCTACTTTTAAAAACCAATCTTTTAAAAGCACCGGCTCTGAGAATAGCTACACACATATGCAATTGAAAATTTTCATGGTCTTTGGATTCCCTCTCTTCCTGTTCACGCCCAAGCACTTTGAACATGTAAGACCATGTGCATGGGACCCATTCACCTCTGGATATCTGCATCCTTATATACCCACACATAGCACAACCACCTTATCCCTTTCATTCTCATCTCCTGAACTCTCTCCAACTTTGTATCTTCTCTATCTTCCTTTTCTTGCTCGTTCTTTTGGGTGGAGGTGCAACAGCCATGGTGAGGTGTGGTGGTCGCGCGCGGCAGAGCAGTGACGATGAGTTGGTGTGTGGTGTCTTTGATTTCATCTTCCCTGAGGTGAGTGCGGGCTATGACGACCATGCACGATAGCAAATAATAGTAAACTCATTGGATTCCAAATTGCAAGTGGTGGATTGGTGCTAGCTAGTAATAGTAATCTCACATCCTATTCTCATGCAGGCATGCAACGAGGGGCTTCATGGTCAGTTGCCACCAGATCTGGCCATGGAGTTGACCCGCCAGCGCGGACGGAGAGGAAGTGTCAATGGCCATTCGATAGGGGTTGGGCGAACTTTGGAGATCCTCAATGGCAGCGGCTTCAAAGAGCTCCCAGTGGTCGTGTACTTCTCCGGTGGCAGCTTCATCTCTAGCTTCGTCTTCCCCAATGGCTAGGCCGGCTGCAGCAGCGCGGCCGCTGGCAATTTTTTTAATTTGCCAAAAACATTTTTAGAAACGGTTCGTATAGTATAACCGCCCCTAAAGATGGAACTTCAGATGTGGCTATCTTAATTTGACTGCCTCTGCAGATCTATTTTCAGAGGCGGCTATCTTAATTTAGTTGCCTCTAAAAATCTATCTTCAAGGGCGGTTAAAATCCTGTTGCTAGAGTTATCGCATCTTTAAAATCGGTTGGTTAGTAGCGGCCATGCAAACTGCCCCTGAACATCTAATTTAACCGCTGCTATAGTAACTTTTTGTACTAGTGTAGTAAAACTTAGGTCACGGAAACCGAAGCATTCAAAATAGTCAAGTCAACTCAAAGCAATGTGATTGAGCACTGCGTGAAGCAACCCGATGTTTCTGCCGCCTGACTCCCAGTAGCCAGCGAAAAATCTGGTGGCTGCGGCATTCACGTCAGGGGCAGGCTGCCAATAAGAGTTGATATCTTCGGCCATGTTCACATCACCGAAGTGGGAGCACCCAGCGTCTTTCAATGACTTGCATAGAGCATGACACGCTTCTAGGGCAGCATACTTTCGGCCAATATCCATCGAACCCTCAAGTTGACCTAGGCCGCCTGTCAGGAATGGGAGATAATTGAACACCAAATCCTCCTCACCCGCCTCAACGCTAGGAATCTCAGCGTCGTCTTTGATGCTGGCCAGCAGCTGGACATATTTCTCGCAAGCCTCGCGTAGCCCGCCGTAGATTTGTCGATTCCTTGATTTCACAACCATGTCTCGAGTATTCATGTTCTGCTTAAGCTGGCTCGTTTCCTCCTCCACGCACCATCGAGCATCAGTTTCTTCCTTGAGCTTTGCTAGGGCATCGCCCAATGACTTCACCCAGGCCTCAGATGTGCTTAGTCTGGACTCAGCTAGGGTAAGATGCACCTCCTCTTGCTTTCAGAGAGCGCTGCTCAGCACTGAAGCCTAGAATGTAATAGTTGTCATAGCAACAATGCTTAGATATCAAGTTGCAGCAGGAAAAATCACCTCCCAAATAGTGCTTAACCGAAGGTAAACATGAAGCACTAACCAAAATAGCATGGAATTCTATAGCTGAATGCAACTCGCCACGATCCACAAGCGTCAAGTCCCTCTTCATATGGGGAGCAGAAAAGGAAGAGGTGCAATCCTGAGCAAATGCAGACCCAAAGCCGGTGGTAAAATCCTGGAGGTTCGGCAATCCACTCCGGCCACCAACCGGGCTTCAAAAGCAGGCCCTAAAGCACGAGCAATTTGGTAGCTTTTTCACGGCACGGGCTCATTTCTTCCGGAGAAGACAAACCCGAGTACACGTGCATCCTACTATATTTGGCCGGGGTGCTGTCCAAAGGAAGCACTCCGTGTCTAAAAAGAGTACACACCGCCATCTCTGGGGTCATCCCTGAATATTTGTAGAAAAAGCGGGACTTACCAACCGGGTGAACCGGGTGAGGCACAGCCACATGCTCACGACCTGAAGCAGAACACATCTCGAGGAGGGGTAGCAGCAATAGCTTCGGCAAACGCCGACTTCGACGAAGTGGCGCCATGCTTCAGCGCTCTCCTACTAGTATCATCCGACGCTGGCTTGTTTTGCTTCCTTCGGTTAAGCTCAAGCCCCGCACCGCTAAGAGCTAGCTGATTGCCCAATGCAATATGCATGGGTTCACCAGGCGTCCAGCGCTCCTTGCGGCCATTGACGATGAACCTTCGGGTTGTCCGGGAAAAACTCCCTGTACATTCATTAAAAAACATATCAAAACCGAAGTACAGAAACACAGATAATGGGGTATTGAAACGTAATCGAAGCAGACAAGGCCATTAACGCAAAACTCTAACCGTTTCGGTAGCTAAGTTATCATAAGAAGGATTTTCAATAACAATTTTCTGACTTCATTTTATCGGCTTCGGCCAAAGCTGTCTGCCCATCTCGCGACCAATTTCCACGTCACGAGACTCGGTTGGACACCAAAACTAAAGTTGTTCACATTTCCGCCTCTCAGCAAGAATCGTGTTTTGGGCTGACGGAGCAGCATCTCCACGGCCCTGCCCTTGTCCACCACGAGCACATCCTCCACGCTTGCCGCGCCCCCAGCCGGCATTCGATACCGCAGAGCTGCCCTCTCCCTGGCCTGCCGCAATATCAAGCATGGCAACAATGGATTTAGGTGGAGACCGATCATGGTACACAATCCTCGTCACATCAAAAATACGGTTTATGCGCTTTGAAAGTCCCATCTTAGCAAGACGAGCATCGTGCTCAGTTTGGTTGTACGGGTCACAAAGCCGATTTGCCCGAATCTCAACCTCTGTAACAAACTCATCCGTGGTAATGTCGCCAGGAACATCTAACTCCAGTACAGGACCTTTGTAGCCGTCGCGTTCCACGAATCTATCAAATTTCACTTCGCTGCTCAGTGGCCATTCACTCAAAGAAATAATTTCCTCGACTATGTCCTGGCTGGTCTGTCGATTCGCAGTAAGCAAATAAGCAGTGGCAGCCGTGACATCTGACGGACTCGGAATCCCGGAGGTTGCCCGGCCTCGGCCAACCATTTGGGTCATTACCGAAACCAAGGGGTGTGCCTTAGGCAAACCATCACGGACTGCGTGTTCAACCTGTAAATCGCTACAAACTTGAATATAAAACCAATATCGTTTCTGGTCGCCACACTTATTCTTGAAACCAGGAATAATGCATGAAGCCCGAT
This sequence comes from Bothriochloa decipiens, assembly GCA_023333625.1. Lineage (NCBI taxonomy): Eukaryota > Viridiplantae > Streptophyta > Magnoliopsida > Poales > Poaceae > Bothriochloa > Bothriochloa decipiens. The sequence continues at coordinate 35,755,403 of CM041632.1, read as the reverse complement.
GGATAAAATTATAGGAACCATATTCGGCGCGGACATCATCCACATTTCCAAGTTTCCTGATCTTGGAATGATGGTGAGCATTGTGAAAGCTAATGAATGTGTTAACACTCAGCTCACAGTCCATCATCTTCATTGCCATAGCATAGATGCTGAGCCAAGTAATATGATGAAGCTGCAGATTGTATCGCTCCAGCACCAAAGCAACAAAGGGTTCACTGGGGAATCGAAGCCCAGCCTTAAAGTAATCCTGAAAGACAAGTGCTTCATATGGCTTGGGTTTCGGAATTAACTCCTCTTCGGAGGGTGCCCAACACAGCGACCTTTCAAATGAAGTAAGCAAGCCCGTATCCTCAAACTTTTTAAGCAACTCCTCATCAACCTTTGAGGAGTCAAGGCAGCAGGTCCAAGCCTTATGCTTCTGCTTTTTTCTCGGAGGATCAGATTCGGCATCCTTGATTAAATCTCATACTGTAGCAGCCTGACTGACATCGCCCTCAGTGTAGCCTTCCACATCGATATCAGCTTCGATACCCCCTCCAGTTGAACCTTACAAGCTCTGGGCACCACGGTTAGCTTTGGCGTCTGCCACAACCAAATCACCAGATAAATGCACTCTTTCTTCATCTGGCTTTGGCCAAAAAACACTGGTGTTAGAACTCAAATATGTCCCTGAATTAGAGCTTGAGCAGTCCTCCGAGCCAAATCCACTGCTTGAAGTGCTTTCACTAGACTTAGAGTTTTTTTGAGTAACCACCAGACTTAGAGTTGTTCATTACACCCGAACCAAATTTAAAACACAAACTTGTCGAAATAAATAAGAAGAATAAAAGAAATAAGAAAGCAAAACAAGCACCACATAACAGTCAATACATTACACTCAAAAGTAAATAAACAAGCTTCGGTAGAGAAACTTACCAAAGCACGCAAGGAGTAGGCACCAAAGCAGCAATACCAAATGAGGGCCGGAGAAGCAAGGCAGCGGCTAGCGTTCGATGCGCGGGGAAATGAGACTGGTCGCCCTGGGCGCCATTTATACTTCACCGGCGGACGCATTCGTTAGGAGGCCACCGAACGCGATGGCTCGAGAATCAGGGCAAATCCAGCCGCACGATTCCTGACACAAAAAAATCGACATTGCTGCTTGGGATGACGTGTTCCTATCTTGCCTGGCGGCCAAGACAGGTGCAATGTACCACAAATCAAGGCTGAGTTTTCTCAATTAGTGACAATGTTGGCACTCCTTGAATCTAGGTAGCAAAGGGACGACATTAGGACGGTGCTCGCGTGACTCAGTCTCAAGACCAGAGTGGCCGCTCCTGAAGTAGGACTCGAGGCACGGCGACCCAGTGAGGTTTGGTGACCGCAGCAAAGTGGACGCGCCCTAAATCTGAGTTTTGGGGCGCGCCGAAGGGCTACTGTTGGGGGCAGGGGAGAGAGTTGCCACCCTAAGCCCCATCAGGTCACTCGAACCTCGGGCCCGAAGGGAAAACTGCTGAGCACCATCGGTATTCCAGTACAGATTCGGGTGATATGGAGGTCTAAATGAAGATGAACTAATGGGTGGACGGACAGAGCATGTACTTGGTTGTGGCTCCGGTAGGCCCTAGGTGGGGCATTTTTCGAATCTGGTGAGCCGCTTCACGGCATTGTCAGGTTTGGGGGACGGATCGTGGCTGCCGATGCAGACGGTAGACCGAATGTGCAGACTCAATTAGAAACAGCGTGCTTCGGTGTCTGGGCCAACTATTTGGTAGAGGGCGCCGTGTATACCGAAGCCGACCTTAGCTAGAGCCGTGAATAATCTTCATGCCCTTGTTGTGTGCAGGATAACCGGGCAGGTGGAGAGACAAAGCCCAAAGAGCGCCACGTGCCCCACAATGATGAATTAGGCCGTACGGGGAGACAACACCAGTTTGACATGTTTGCCCTTTGTCAGCTACAAGTGTACAATGGCAAGCCACTTCACGGGGGCAAAAATATCATGTAAATGCCTATGGGCTGCTATAAATACCGCTCCTTATGGAGCTTGTAAGGGAACGGTCCTGTGCGTTTCAGCCGGGACTTGATTAATGAAAGAACACACAACACTTCTCGTTCATCTTTACCCTAATTTTACTTTGTTTGTTGGATTCGGGCCCTGAGGGTTCACTCTTTGGGGGGCCGAATCAACAGATTGCAACAAGAATAAATTTGCATATAAATAGTTCTTCCAAGTATATCAGATTTTCAAGCATAGTTAGCACCGAGAATCAGGGGTATTGATTGTGATAATATATCCAAGTAATACCTAACACACAGTGAGAAAATTATACTAACCATATTACAATGCTGCTATAAGCAAAGCTGTCATTCATTCTGAATGTACTAACAGCAATTCAATGAATACGAACAGATGGTAACATATCATATAACTATAAGATTGTCGTATCGCTAGCAGTATATAACTGCTCATTGTGGCATTACATTGCCTTACAAATCAATTAAAATACTGCTACATTATGCAGGCCATTGGCACCAATATAGAGCATGTTGAGCCTGAGCACAAAGACCTGAGAGGTAAGTGTTAACAGCAATCTTCATCTTCACATAACTTTGACAACAAAATTGACATTGCTTCAGTGACATGATGCCATCCAGATTACCTTTTCACAGACCATGAAATGAGAGATGGCTCCACGATAGGCTGTACTCACTGGAATGAATCATTATATGAACCTAATCAAATTAATGAAGTGGCTATCAAAACTGTGTCTCCAGTCAAAAGGAGAAACTAACATTATGAAATAAAATCATTTTGATGATATAGCAATTTCATCAAACATATGACATGCAAACTCATAAGGAGACTATCGGGGCAAGTTCAGGAGGGTAAAGATCAAATTGGACTTTGGAACTACCTCAACTGCTTAATTGACACCAATATCCTGTTCTTCATAGCCACAGTGCAAACACAAAGATTTGCCATATTCTCCAAGATGTTGTACGGTCCAGGGAGGCCACACCCATGCCAGTTGCTCGCAGTCGTGGTAACTGGTAACGGCCGTCGGGGGTCTACATTCGTGTCGTGGCATGCTCGTCTCGCCATGCCGCTGGCCGACAACGGTGCTTGTGGTCCGCATGTGCTATGTCTACCTAGCCTGGAGGTTGAGGGGCGGTCTATGCCTTTCCTGGTGGGCGACCCAGAAGGCGGGGACCGTACGATGACGGTTTGCGAGGTTTGGGATGGCGGATGAGGAATTCGGCACGGGTTCCCGAAGATTCGAGGGTGTCCATTTTGGTGGATGGAAGGGCAGGTGGACGAGCGGGGGTAGCCGCAGTCACTGCGCTGCACCCGTCGTACGCTCCAGGGTAGCCAGAGCCACCATGCCTGCACCGACGATCGCATCGGGGATCACAGGGGCAACTGGAGCCCCTGAACGGGCCTGGACAGCCGAGACCGAAGCGGCCCGGGCCACCGCGCCCATAGCACCGAGCTCGGCATGCTAGCCTTTCGCCCTCACCGGGAAGAGGGAGGTACGGGGGGGGGTGGTGGAGGCAGCGGGCGGACTGCACGCCACTGAGAGGTGAGTCGCTCGCGAGAGGACGAGAGGATTCACAAGCTTCCGGGTTAACGGCTTAACAGTTTAGAGACCTGCTATGCTCCATATCCGACGGTTCATATTACGTATTGGCCGGATCCGACGGCTATTAGCTTAGAGGGTCACGTGCACTGTCAGGTGTCCGATTTTGTCGCATGATTTGTTTATAGAAGATAAGTGAGAGTTATCCCGTCTACCTCGTACATGTATGGGTAGTCTCAATGGTTTAATAATAATGGTTTCTATGTCTATTAATTACTTTGATAGCTTAGCGACTCAGTGTTTTTTTAACGTGACAAAAGAATTAATGAAGTGAGAGAGAGAGCACAAATCAAAGAAATGGTTTCTCCGTGGCGAAACGAAGTCGACGCTGGCGAAATGACCTCCGGGGGTGTTGACGTCAGCATCCTTTTTAATTTGAAAATTTCATATCTTTTTATTCTGAAGTCTAAATGTAATAAATAATATATTTATTTCGATCAGCTCGATGAGACCTTCGCAATAGCGTACTCCAATTCATCATTTCAGACACTTTTATTTAGTGAAAAATTGAGATTTCTAAAAAAACAACTAGAGCACCAAAACTCGTGGTTTGTAGTTTCAAACCCTACAATTATGCTTTGTAATTTATTTCATGTTATTTTATGTAATAGTTGATGGTTATATTTGGTATTTATTGGCTGTCAATATTTCTCTCAAGCTTAACATTTGCTCATTCCTGAGCAAAGCTAGTCTCAACAGTGGATCAGGAGTTGCTATAATGCTTTCACGCCTTAAAAGTACACATGTGTTCGAACAAGAATTATCCTCCGGAGTAGTATAAACTATTCCAACTTTCAAACTAACCCATATTACCTTCAACCATAGGCTTTTAGCTTCACTTGAGTCTTGAGCAATTGAAAGATACAACGATCAAGTCAAGCACTATGTTTCAAGTTATTCGATCAACCTTCAGTTTGGAGTTTTTATGAGTTTTCAAAATAAAACTTGAAGATTCCTTTGTATGACCCTCTCAAGTCTCTTATATGTGGTATTTGTGGATCCTCACCAAGGAAACAATGGTGTTTTGCCTTCCCTCTTCTCTCAGGATATGTGACAGTTTTGGACTAAGGCAGAATAACATTGTGCCTTCTCTCTCAGCCTATAACTAGTAAAATTATGTCGAGTTCATAGGTGGAAAAGAAACAACTCATACATACTTGCAATACATATGTTGCCTAGTCCAACCATGGATCTAGAGGAACTCGTCATATATACAATCAAATCAAGATATGCATGTGTGGTTGCAAATGATTGAATAAACAATATGGTAGAGAATACTTATGGGAGATAGAAGGGGTGAAACCTTACGGTAGCGAATATTTGTGGGAGAATATATTTTTTTATTTTTTCTTTTTTAACTATTTTTTGTTTTTTTCCAAAAAACTATTGCAATGGAATTTTTGAGATGAAAATGATAACAACTTGAAGCATTTACTATTTGGAATTTGGGTAGCAAATAAGGAATCCTATCAAGAATATTTTTGGTGTTCACTCCCAGAGCAGGAGCAAAACATTTTTGAGTGGATCTAAATAGATGATTATGGTGGTGCATCCTTCCAGGGTAGAAGTAGCAAGGGTTGATGGTGTGTGTGTAAAATATTGATTTTAACCACATGAAAAGTTCTTAAGGGTCGACACAGTTGGACCAAACTCAATGCAAACAAGCAATAAATAAATGTGAAAGTTTTCCTGCTCTATAAAGCATGCATATATGGCTGTGTTAGGAATTTAAACCCTCGTCATACAGGAACTCATCATGTGGTATTTTTGAAGTTTTTTAAAAGGTAAATCTCCGGAACCCTAGTGTCACTAGGAATAAGATAAACAACAACTAAAACCTTCTCATATGATATCTGCCAATTTCTTAGACTTAGATCAAGCATTTATTTGCTACCCACAAGTTTCAAGCTCAGAGCAAATCTTAGGCCAAAACAATTTTATCCAAAACTCAAGAGAATTCAAGGCTGAAAACTATGTACTTGAAAGGAATTGCAGCAGAGAAACTATTCTTCATTTCCATGCTTTTATACACTCTCTTTTAATTTAAAACTTAAAATCACAAAACTAATATATAACTTAAAATAAAATTTTTATTTGGTTTTATGGTTATGTAATCTTTTTACTAGCAAAACAAACTTAATCAAATTAAAAGGAAAAGAAATACTTATCTAGATACACGGGGATGGTTTTCCCCAAGCTAGGAGTTGATGTAGTCGTGCAATCTTGAGTGTAGCAGACTGGCAGTGGACATGTAATTCCTCCATCGAAATTTCAATGTTGGTGACTATTGAGACAACACTCCGACAGTGGACAAAATATTGATAGTGGATAAAATATCCACTTGCTTGTCAGCTCTTTTTGATCCTTCAAATCCTACAAAACTCAAATAGACAGCACAACTTGTGGAGAATGTTAAGAGCTAAATGTTCGAGCATTAATTGTCTAGAGCTTAGGTTGATTGAGTTTAGTGTAAATTCTATGAACTCAATTACATTGAGTTCCTCAATTGTATTGATTTGTGGCTCAAGATAGACTTTCAAGCATTGACCATTTACCTTAAAAGTGTTACCTTTACCATCTTGTATAGTGAGGGCGCCATGGGTTGAAGTGCCTATGACCTTGTATGGTCTGTCCCACTTACTTCACAACTTACCATGTCCAAAGAGCTTAACTCTAGAATTCAACAGTAGAACCTTATTCCTAGGCCTAAACTCCTTGTGCTTGATTCTCTTATCATGCCACCCTTTTGTTCTCTCTTTATAAATCTTGGAATTGTGATAGGCCTTTTCTATCCACTCTTCTGTCTTAGATAGTTGCATATGACGATTCTTACCTGCTAGGTGGAGATCCATGTTCCATTTCTTGATTGTCCAATGAGCCTTGAACTCCACTTCCATAGGCAAATGACATGTTTTTCATAAACAAGTTGATAAGATGTCATGCCTATGGGTGCCTTGT